>OW152820.1:15501775-16701775 GCA_933534255.1 Iphiclides podalirius | reverse complement strand
ATTAAAGAATCAAAAATCTAACAATCAAATAATATCATCAGTGTAACAAGTACTTCGGTCCTACAAGGTCCTCCAGTTACTTAGATAAAATAGAGAGCACAAGATAATATACACAACTTAATACATAAAACATAACAATTATAAATATTATGTTACTAGCTGTAAATATTTCCACCTTCTTTTACTTTTAGATATTTAAATTAATCTAAAAGTTGATCATGTAGATCTTTAAAGGCATCCGTATGAGAATTAAATTTAATCCCGTCCAGTCCATTTAGTGTTATTAAAATTAAATTAAAAAATGTAGCGATACAAAGACACAAATCATTTTTAATATAAATACTATGCATATTTAGGTCATATCTTTGACGATTTAAAACCAAACTATTAGCAGATTTATTTGTATACAAATATTTTATAGCATATTTTAAACAAATATTTTTTTCAACTTTATTTTAAGCAGTCAATATTTTACTAAAACAGTTTGTAAATTAACTTTGTTTTAATAGGCTAAACTTTTAACAAAATATATGTATACGAAATATGTTCTTCACAAACACTTGCAACAGTTTTATGGGTTTATCTCCGTTGGGAAATTAATGTCAAATATGAAAGTAAAAAATATGAAAGTGTGTAAACATTTCCAATGTGTATATTTTCGTTGGTTTAAAATCGGTATGATATTTGTCATATTCGTTTGGATTGTTCATTAATATGTATTACCCAATGCCTAAATTGGTAGAATATGGCTTAACAATTCTTTTACGTTGCAGAAATACCGACGGATACACGCCCGAACCCCGCAAGGTTTGTGTATTTCGGTCCGCACTCTCCAGTGAACGCGCGTAAGCGTACATTTTTTTTGGGCTGCTAAGGCGGCCATCGTTACCAGGGTCGCGGAAAGATTGAAAGCGAACAGAGTCAATAAGCGTCCTGGACGGAGCAGTGTAAGGGTTATGTTCGGTGCGTTTGACATAGCCCGCCCTTGCGCCCAGTGGGGGATAGAGGGTATGCGTGGGCATTTCCCCCACCTCAATAAAAAAGTCCTGATTGTGTTTTTCTAGGATTCGCCACGATAGAAAAAGGCAAGGCTAGTATGTTCAGCTCATCTGGCTGAAATTCTTCGTCTAACTCAACGAAACCACTCTAGGTCTTGACGTGGAGCCTCCCTTCCAAAAATAGTGACGTAGTGGTATTCTGTTGATGGCTTTAATTTTTAGATTTTCAGAAATTCTCTGCATATGGCCACGTTAACTTCCGTCGTTACCCTTGAGAACGCCTATTATAAGGCGAATGAGTTTCATACTGAGTGTTGGTCTCTAACGGACGAAGATTAATAAGGCTTAACTATGGTAGGGCCATCCAACAGTCTTTGATGTTGCTCAAAGGGCCTTCCGGGGAAGTGCCACGACCTTATAAAAGACCGGCATGAAGTGGAAGAGTAGTAAGAATACTTATGCGTTTCGTCTGGTGAGTAAGGTAACTGGATGCCCACGTTATCAAAAGGCATTTCTACCTTTTTATCTGTATATATGTAACCTACAAATGTCCATAGGCGGCGGTTATCACTTAACATAAGTTGAACTGCAAGCTCACTTGCCATCTTCGCAAAAAGAAAATAAAAGGCTAACTTGCCATTTTTCATACATTTGGATAGTTGAAATATGCTTATAATAGGCAGGCTATCCAATAGGGTTTATATGATTTTCTATTAGTATGATCGTATTCTTAATTCTATTTTCATATACAATCTTTATGTCTTGGTTTGGAGTTTAAGAGCCACTGCAATATGTGTCCTTTAAGAAAAGAGTTCCTTATACAGTTTTGCGTCCTGATAATATTTTAAGTCTAAATTGGCTAAGGCATTTCAAGTTTCCATCCTTATAAATGTAATGTAAGAAGCACTATTTTCTCAACTTGTCACTGTTCACGACTTCGAGATAAATTTTATACCTCCTTTGGGAAATTAATATCAAGTGTGAAACTAGCGGGCACATGCGTACATTGTTGTAATGAGTAAATATGTGTTGTGCCGTTTAAAAAACTTAGCCCTGTTTTTTTTGCGCTGTTTTGATACATTTATTTTCGTATTTTTAGATAAAATTTTACGTTTTGGTGGTGACAGAGCGCCCAGAACGTGTTTTAGAATGACATGTACAACTCGAGTCAAATCAGTATTACCTAATTTTTTTTAGAACTAAGTATAAATAGTTGCCTGCAGCCGGAAAATTAAAATAATATTAAATGAATTTTAGTGAAATAATATTTATAAATACAATAAAATTTGTAAAAATATTTAGTTTTAAATTAAAGTTCCCGCCCCGCGTTTCTAACATTATCCGTGCTACACTCATTTTGACGGACTCAGACTGTATTCAAACATTGCAATTTAAAACGCTCAATTTGATTAAATATATTAAAATCCAATTGTCATTTGTACTGCTATGAAAAGTAGCGTAACAAACAAGTTCCTTATAGACATGAATTAGTTTTATTTTATAGTTTTTCAAAATATCTTATACATTTGATAATTATTTTAAAGTCCGTCTGTCGATCAAACTATATTTTTAAAATATTTTACATCTCAACATTTATTTAATTCGTATTCAATGTATCGTTAAAGGTTCAAGATATTTGATATATTAAACTTAAATCTGATATTCCTTTACGGATGATTTTGCAAATCGAATCTTATCTCTTTGGCTGACAAAGCTTGCGTGCGGTGTAGTCAGAGTGTTTATTCTACCTGTTTATACATTATTCACTTTTATTGTCTACTTATAATACCTTTCTATTTGGACACTAAATAAACCTTAAATTTTCTATTTTATAATGAAAATCTCGTTTTCAGTTATATGATTTCTTGCCGTGTCGTAATTTTAATTAATTCACACTTACAGGAACAATTTGTATAAAGGAAAAACATAGAAAATTAATGGCTCATTGTTATCGAAATGCTAACATGGTGGTTAAGTGTCATTAATAGCATTCCTTAGTTTCGTTGTGTGTTTTTCAAACACGTTCAGGTATTGACTAGTAAATATAAATAGTATTATATGTATATGACTGAGTCATAACTGAAAACTTAGTTTTCTTATCGTGAAATAGTTCCCAAATCAGCATAACTCCCTCAAAAAAAAAAAAGAAAAAAACAGCTATGCTTAGAACAGAAGTCTTAATATGGAGAACAACTTTAGTTAGGAATGGAACAAACTCTGAGTGATGCAAACGACTAATGTAATTTTAAAAAGTCACATTCGTTCGCGCACTGCATCCAGCAAATTTCATTTCCTAAGAGGCGCCGCCTGGGATTACGTGGAGGTAAGCCGGGGCACAAACGACGGGTATTATTCAGTGAAAGGAAGTAACTTTTTCATAAATGCATCAAAGCTACATTAAATTAAGGTCTCCCGGTATTTATGTATGCGAAACAACGTTTGATTTACGTTCTTTCTGTTATTGTATGCTTTTTAATTAAATTCTTTAAACCGGCTTTCGGTAGGTGTGTTTATTTACCTCAAGACTATAAAAGTCTTGAGGTAAATAAATATCCTATTCATATCGATTTTCAGAAACCCGCTCCCTTTGTCTTTTCTTAACACAAGGCGACTGAAGAAAGAAGTAATTTTAGTAACTCCAGTTACTCACTCTCAAATTCAGTTAATGTATTTTATCGTGTCAATTATTTAGATGGTCTATGCCACTTATCCAAGACACCTCTAATCCTTACTCTATTTCTCTCTCTATTTTTTTAAACATTGCCCTTACTTTAGGATAACATTATCCTGTGTTGTAGGGACGTTTTACAAACATAAATTTCACGCGGACAAACACCCAGATGCGAAACAACTACCTGTGGGTCACACAAATAGTTGTCCCGTGTGGGAATCGAACCCACGACCCCCGACGCCGAAGCCAATACCTTGGCAACTGTGCCACGGAGTCATCAACTTACTTAATATCATAGAGGCGAAAGTTTGTATGTATGGATGGATGTTTGTTACTCTTTCACGCAAATACTACTGAATGGATTTTAATGAAACTTTACAATAATATAGCTTATACATCAGAATAACACATAGGCTATAATTTATATACATATTTTTATGTATATGATCTGTCTTTCTGTCTGAATGTAACGCCTTCAGCATATTCTACGCAAACGTAGTCGCAGGGAGCAGCTACTTTTTTATATTTCGGAACACTGGCCACTGTGCAAGATATTCTACTACTGATCTCACTACCCCGATAGAGTTGGTCTATTCGTCGCAGGTACTTCTATGGAATCTTTCCTCTGTCACAGAAGGATAACTACATTAACCTTACAAGTCAGTCGTAAAAGCAGTTATGCTCCAGTTAGTAGAATATAAAACCTGCGATTTAAGATCGATAAAACGTGAACAGCTTTGCTATCGCTGCTTGGAGTAAGAGTTCAAACACGTAAGAAAACCTTATGTACGCCGAACGTAGCATTAACGGTTAGCTATTTGCTAATTAAATTCATATTTATTTAAAACATGAAAGAAGCCTTAGTGAATATTAAAGTAAGCATTAACTATCTTTATATATCGTATATTTTATTTCATTCATACACGATAATATACATGAAGGAAAATAAACTGAAACTTTTTAAACAAAAAAGAAAATTGGGAAATGCAATTTGCAAAACAATGGGAAAAACCGCAGATAGCGAAGGAGGCGAAACGGTTTTATAGAGGTGCGTGCGTGATTGCGTTTTAAAATCCGAGTCACCTTGAGATTGCTTTAATTCTAATCACAAATGTACTTCTTGATAAGAACTTTATTGTAATTGAACCTGTGCAATCGTCATTGCCGATACCAGTTAGGTGTCATAAAAATAATATAAAAATTTACCATTAAAATATACAGTTTCAACAATTGCAAAAATCTGAACGTATGCGCCTTATGTCATGTTAGGTTATTATATACATGTAGGTTAGGTATTGTCGACTTAAATGTCTGATACACTTCATGTAATACACACTTTCGGGTCACACTTGTGACTGTGGAAAAATTTGCTTGCTCTAACAATGCGATGCGATTTGATCGCCGGTCACGTTTTCAGCGCATTGAAGACGGAATTTCAACTTGGAGAAGGCGAGTATAAATTCTACTAAGGTTAAGTTCTCCCAGTTCCATATGCTCTCTACTGGGACTGTTTGTTGAACAAAGATGCCTTTCTTTTAATTGTTGCCACGTTTTAACCTTCATATAGTAAACATGCTTAACACAGAACCAACTTAAACCTTTCACAGTTATAACTAGCTATGCAACGACTTCGGACGAGTAGATTTAAACTAAATAAAATTTCTAAAATACAAGGACCCTAAATCTTTTTAACATCAGCTATCTGCCAGTGAAAATCGCCTCAAAATCGATCCACTCGTTTCAGAGATTAGCCGGAACAAACAGACAGACAAAATAAATGTTAAATATTTTATTTTAGTATATGTATTATTTTAATATTACAAAGAGACACTCCAATTTTATTTTATCTGTATAGATTAGTGCTCTAAAAATGAAAGATTGAATTCCTTACGTGCTGAAGACGGATATCCGCCAAGAATATTTTTTGTCACTATTGGAATAAGAAGCTTTATGAAACTATGAATACTTGCATATAGTCAACAAAGTCTTTGTCTTGAATTTTTATAATAATATATGTAGTACGAGTTTAATTCGATTGACATATTTTAGTATGCTTCCATGGTAATTCCTTGGTATCCGTAAACACACATTTTATTTGTTTAGCAATCGAAAATAACATCCTTTTAAAGCAAGAATTTTTACTAGACAGGTGAACACAGGAACAACGTTATACTTTTGCCCTTCGTCTGGTGAGTGAGGTAGCCATGGCCCACTTTATTTGATGGTGTCGCACTTTTGCGACCCTACGGGTACTGCAAATGTTAATGGTGGTTGCCACCGTCTCACATAAAAAACCAAATAAAATACACAACAGTTCTGAACTGAAAATTTCTCATTTGAAGCATAATAATTCGTATATGTATCTTGATAAATTAGTATAAAGACCTCATTGTCACTATGGCTGACTAAAACCTTATCTTTGTTGGCCTTGTCGAGGTTTTACCGATGTATGCCATCACCTCAAAAAATATATTCACTGACATTGGAACGTACAAAATTACCTTAAGACTTTTTTCTGAAATCACCTTTAAAGCGTTTATCAATACGTTGCAGGTAGGTGAAATTTTATCAAGTGAATTTAGTTGAATTTAGTGTGGAACCGAGACGTGGTCTTTCACTGCTGGCCGTATGAGGAAGCTCAAAGTCGCTCAGCGAGCTATGGAGCGGGCTATGCTCGGTATTTCTCTGCGTGATAGAGTTCGTAACGAAGACATCCGTAGTAGAACCAAGGTAACCGACATAGCTCAGAGGATTAGCAAGCTGAAATGGCGATGGGCCGGCCATATAGCTCGTAGAACCGATAACCGTTGGGGACTTATTTAGGTTTTACACTTTTGCATTCCGCTTCGTGCTCCACACGGAACGGACGTTAATCTGAGCCGGAGGGCCCATGCCAACCGACCCGGAAGCCATTTTGCAACCGTTGTTGCTACTTATATTATTCCTTTTATCTCCTGGTGTGCACTGCTTGCCTCATCGTTGTCGTGTTTCGCGGTCTACGGTTAGGGAAGTCTCAAGCAAGAAGAGTGAAGAATAATTATAGAAGAAAGAAGAAACGTTACAGAAGAAAGAAGAAGCTTTGCCCGACTTCCGAGCGGATAGTGTTAGTGTAGTGTTGTGCTCGTAGGCAGGTTCCTGTCCGTAAGTAGAATCTACACACATTTCTCGTCTCAGAGGCGGCGTTGTAATTTTTATCTGTGTGCTTGTTGCATTAGGCGACAGCTAGGTACTCACCCTAGCGCACCTATAGCGCAGGCGATTAAAGGTTAATTTTAGGCACACACCTCCCTGCCGCAAGGTGGGGAGGCCTATTTAGAAAACCACACGCCGGCGGGGCGCAAGCCCCAAAGGCACAAGCGTCATGGGTTCCCTCTTAGAGGAGTTCCTGCGGGAGGAATGCTCCGAAATATGGGCAAAATTCCTCAATTTCGCGAGGGAACGGCGCCTAGCCGTCGAATTTTCTAGCGACAGTCCGGCTTCACCGGCAGTCGCCTCGCCGCCATCTCCGGTGCCCTCTGCGCCAGTTATTGTGTCGCCCTCTGCGACAATTAATACGCCCGTCGCGTCGACCTCCGCCGCCGCGATCGATCTTAACGCGCCTTCCGCGCAATCCATTTCGGCCCCCTTCCGCGCCGTCGTTCCCGACTCACAATCGGACGGCGGCTCAGACATGGAGGTCGAAACGACCCCCGCTAACAACGCGAACGCCGACGGCTTCACCGTCGTCAAATCGCGAAAAAAAGGTCAAGAAACGCCCCGCTACCGACAGCGACCCCGAAAGCGAGGCCGCCCCGTCAAACCGTCCCACCGCGACGCCCGCCAAAAAAGGCAGCCGCGTCTGCCCAGTCGGAACCGACATTCGCCTCCGAGCGAAAAATCAAGCCACCGCCGCCAATAATTATACAAGATAAGGCAAAGTGGCACCAGGTTTGTTCGTGGTTTGAACGCCACAACTTCCGAGACCCCCGGTCAAAAAATACAAATATGTATATGGGTATCCGCGTATACCTCGATTCGTCAGACGATTTCCGCCGCGTAACAAAATACTTGCGCGAAGCTAAGGTAGGTTTCCACACCTACTCACTACCCGAAGAGCGTAAACTTCGGGTCGTAATTAAGGGCGTCCCAAAAGAGTCGGATGTCGATATGGCTAAGATCGACATCCGCACTCAGAGATACCCGGTCCACGCCGTGCGTCGTCTCAGGCACCCTCGCACCCGTGTCCCTATGGACATGGTCATGGTGGAACTTGACCCTACTCCGGAAGGTAAGGCCATTTTCAACCTTAAGAGGGTCTGTGGGCTCAGTGACTTAGTCATCGAGCCCCCACGTAAATCAGGTGTTGTGGCACAGTGCCACAACTGCCAACATTTTGGCCACACGACCAACAACTGCTTCGCTCACCCAAGGTGCGTCAAATGCACCGGTGACCACGGCACAACCGAGTGCACGAGGCCGAAAGATTGCGCAGATCCACCGGACTGCGTAAACTGTAACGCCACCAGCCACCCACCTAAAACTCCCGCGAGGAAATCTCCCGCGAAATCGACGTTGCCCAAACCCGCGCCCGTCAGATTCATTCCCGCGCCCGTACCCGTCGTAAACGCCTGGGCGAAACCCCAGGTGGCCGCGCAGGTAACCGCGCCGGTAATCCCGGTCGCCTCACGACCGATCGCGCAACAGCTGCCCGCCTCTCAAACGGCGCCGCGGCCGCAGGTGCAGCCAATTCCGTCAGTTTTTCGCGGAAAACAAAGACGACCCATTCGCGCAAAAAAGCCAACATTTGCAGTTTATTAGACAGAATAAATAGGCAGGAACTCGCCGTATTGTCCGCTAAAATAGCGGCCGCCACATCTGGCCACGAGCGTCTTAGGGCAATTAGCCAACACAAAACGCTTGTGGAAGCCCTTTGGGCTTTTACGAGCCAACCATAAAGAACAATAGTCCGCGCAATAAAACCGCGCTCCGCCGCGTCGTTAATTAGACCCATAAAAACACCTTAATGGGAAGTACAACCGCAGGTAGAACAAAACCTCGGGCTCTGGTTGTTTCGTATTTCAACGCAAACGGCATAAAGGGTCAAAGGGATGAAATCGCGGAATTCCTTCGCGATTATAATGTAGATATTTTCCTAGTGCAAGAGACATTCTTGAAACCTAGTGTACGCGATCCCAGAATCGCAAATTACAATATTGTCCGCCACGATCGGTTAGCAAACCGTCTGGGAGGCACACTAATTTATTATAAACGGTCCTTGCACTGTTGCCCGCTCGACATTCCAGAGCTAAATCAAATAGAGGCATCCGCGTGTAGGTTAGCGCTCACCGGCCACAGGCCGCTTTGTACTAGTCTCAGCCTACCTCTCGGGGAATAGAACCCTCCTTCAAAGCGACCTAGATACGCTTCTTAACCTAGGCCCTTCCGTGATAATTGCAGGAGATCTAAACTGCAAACACGGCTCATGGGACATCAACAGCATCCCAAACAAACAACGGAAAGCATCTCTTTAGCTTATCCGATAACCTAAATTTCAGTATAGTCGCTCCCGCGACTCCCACTAGGTATCCTACGGTGGACAACTACCAGCACGCGTCACCGAGTGTCCTAGACATAATGTTATTCAGGGAGGTCTCGCTCGACATCGAGTCGATAGAGACAATCCATGAACTAGACTCAGACCACAGGCCCGTCCTGTGTAAACTGGGCCAGAACGCCGGCGCGGTCCCTCCGACCAAATCCGTAGTGGACTGGCATCGTCTTGAGGTCAAACTCAAGGCCTTGGACCCCCAGGACTTAGTAGACTTACCCGAGACGATAGCTACGTTCGATGACGCAAATCGAGCGATAGCGAGTCTCCGCGAAACTATTACTTCCGCAGTCACAGAATCGGAACGGACGGTGAAACTGTCGGGCGACCGACGGTTTAACTTTCCGCCCGACCTACGACTGCTAATTAGACAAAAAAATGCAGCTAAACTTCGACGCCTTCAGCTAGAAGTCAAAGATCGTGTATCGGAACACCGACATACAACGTGGGACACTCTCCTAGAGGACATCGAGCCATCGCACACCGCCTACTGGCGGTTGGCCCGCAGTCTGAAAGCAGACCCCCGCGAATCTCTACCGCCGTTAGTTAGACCTAATAGCGCTTCAGTAGCCCTAGATGACTCCGAAAAAGCCGAATGCCTTACGGACAACCTAGAGCAGCAATGTACGCCATCGCGCGAACACACCGATTCGGCCCACCTAACGGAGGTGGACCGCGCAATCGAGACTAGGGCTGCGCTTCCACCGGAAGGCGAACCTTTAAATTCAGTGACCCTCGAAGAGGTCCAAGATATTATTAAAAATTTAAAATCAAAATCCGCCCCGGGCCCAGATAATATAAGTAATAAGATTCTCAAAGCTCTCCCTGGGCCACTTATCTGTTTACTGGCGACAATTTTCAATACGCTTCTCTCCAGTTGCTCCTTTCCGGACGACTGGAAGCAAGCCACGGTTATCGGCATTCGCAAGCCGAATAAACCAGCCAATAAGCCCTCTAGCTATCGTCCCATCAGCCTCCTCAGTTGTCTGGGGAAGCTCTACGAGCGGCTACTGTTAAACAGGCTCAAAGAGCACGTATTTTCCAACGGCCTTCTGCCGACGGAACAATTCGGCTTTCGAGCTAGACACTCTTGTCCCGATCAGTTATACCGCCTAACGGAGCACATCCTAAAAGGCCTTAACCACCCCCAAACACATCAGCACAAGGGCTCTCTTCTTCGATGTCGCAAAAGCATTCGACAAAGTCTGGCACAACGGCTTGCTTTACAAGCTGTACACACTCAAAGTGCCAGATAGGCTCGTACACACCATCCGGGCCTTTTTGTTGAACCGCTCTTTTCGATATCGAGTCGAGGGCACCCTCTCCACAAGCCGCCGCCTCACGGCCGGCGTACCACAAGGCTCCTGCTTCTCACCCTTGTTATTTACGCTCTACACGAGCGACATACCTAGAGATCCCCACGTCAATCTCGCGCTTTTCGCGGATGACACGGCGCTCTTTTACTCAGATCGCAACCTCAGTCAGTTAACGACTCGACTCCAAAGCGCCGCCGACCGCCTCGGCGATTGGTTCCGCAAATGGAGAATCGATATTAACCCAGAAAAAAGTGTGGCGATTCACTTCACTCGTAGCACCCCAACCCCCATCCGCCACACCGTTACAAAGGTCCTCGCCAGTACAGAAAGTTGGGGCAAATATCACTATACGGCCAAACTCTCCCCTGGGAGAAAACGGTCAAATATTTAGGAGTCACTTTCGACTCGCGTATGACTTTCACTACGCACATCAATCAAGTCCGAAATAAAGCCGCGTTCGTCTCCAGCCGGCTACACAATTTAACGAATAAGCATAGTAAAATGCCCTTAAGGCACAAATTACTGTTATATAAAGCTTGCGTAAGGCCAATCATGTCCTACGCGTGCATGATCTTCGCACATATAAATCCTACGCGCATTGACGAATTGCAAGTAGTTCAAAGTAAGTTTATCCGCCGCGCAACCGGTGCGCAATGGTATCAGCGCATCGCGCGCAGCGAACTGCACAGCGATTGCAGACTCCCGACGATTCGCGCACATTTTAAAGATTTGACAAAACGGTTCTTCGATAGAGCCCAGCATCATCCCAACCCTCTGGTGGTAAGCGCAGCAAACTACCTACCGGACACTAACGCGAACGTAAACAAGCATCGCCCGCGAAACGTCCTCATCGACCCGGTCGACGAAGAGGACTTAGACACGATGGACCCACCGCCGGGGGTCCCGCCGGATAACACTACACCCACAGTTAGTGTAACAACAGTCACACCAGTTCGCCCTCGCCTCCGAGCACGGCGAGACCCCACACAACGCGTACACGAGGTACACCCGCGTTCCGGGGCGGTTCTCACCGCTCCCAGCCACCGATTAGCTAAATGCACAGTCGACGGCCGTCGGGGTCTCGGTCCGAACCGGCGACCTCGACGGCCCTTAGATGACACACCATAGTAGTTAAACGCACGCATGAGCACATGCGCGACCCTACCCATAGCGGAGGGTCAAAACCCGTGGGTTCTGGCTAGCCCACCGGTTCTGCGTCCGATGAAGCTTTAATAGTCTCGGGACTGAAAGCAAAAACATCAGTTAATACAAGATACAAGACCGTTGGGGAAGAAAGGTGCTCGAGTGGCAGCCTCGTACTGGCCATCGCAGTGTAGGACGACCCCCCACTAGATGGAGTGACGACCTATGCAAATGTGCGGGAAGTCGATGGGTGCAGGTGGCTCAGGATCGTACTTCGTGGCAGTCTGTGGGGGAGGCCTATGTTCAGCAGTGGACTCAAACAGGCTGAAATGATGATGATGATGATGATGAATTTAGTTACTGATTTTATAGATATATAAAGTACTTGATAGCGTTCTTAACGACACAGATTTAGAAATGTGTACGGTGTGGTGTAAGAGGTAAAATGAAGCAATTGAAGGCCCGAACAATACTGACTTATATTTTATGACAACAAGCAATATAAATGGTTACAATTAATAGAGTAGCATAATGTAGAGAGTAATATAGATTAGTATATAATAATTGTTTAAAAATACATCACAAATGAACGAACGAGAAGCACCAGAAAATAGAACAAGCTTCAAACAATTAGGAGTTTAGTCTTACTGTATCATGTGAATTTATTGTCTCGCGGCACACCCTTGGGATTGTTCGGAACGTTAGTCAAGACGAAAATGACAACTGAAATATTACTCGTTGGATGAGCGTGTAAAACGAAGTGTTATTTTTCTTTTAAAATATATGTCATCTATTCACTTCATTTCCGACATAAGAATACCTAGACAAAAAAAATGAAAGAACGCTACTTTCAATGTATGCTATGAATGCAATTGTACGTTAGAGTAGTACTGTAAGTTAAAACACTGTCAAAAATGTAAAAAAAAAAACCCGCTAAGTTTCTTTCGCCGGTTCTTCTCCAGTCAGTGGCTTTTCTTTTCCCAACTGGCGGTGGTAGTATTTAACTATCAATAAGTGAGTAATGCTTTTATGTTTAATGAATGATAATTGACTGAATTACATTAATTTTACTTAACTTTTCTTTGTGTGAAGAAGATGAAATTGTTCAATATTCGTATGTTTAAGTTGCTCGAGAGCGTAACCTAATACTGTCGATAGCGTACCGCCTCCGATGGCAAGTGACTATCACAACTTGTTGAAACTCGTTGGTTTGCCGTATTGAATCGAAAGAAACGGCACCAAAAGAAACAAGGGCCATTCGCGCGGACGTGAACAAAAAACTACACTCGAAACTCGGCGCCCGGGGAAGCGGAAACGTAACTTAAGCGATGAACGGAACTGCGGGCGCCGAGGCGACAGTGCAGCGGGCGCGTGACCGGCGACCGCAATGAGCGCCCCTTTGGCCGCGGACGTAAATGAAAACACCCCCGCATCCGTAAATAAGTCGGTCTGCACGAATGTCGGAACGAAAGGGGTTTTAAGTAACAGAGACGCCGAGTGAAACAATGAAAGTAAATGCGCGAAATGTGGGCTGCTCAATCAATAATAAGTATAGCTAAAGTGGTTGGAAAACACTGTCCGTAAAAGTACCACTGTACTGTAAAGTGTTTTCCAACCGCTGTAACAGTGATTATACTAATATTGGTAATTTTTAACATTTTCCTCTCGTTTTGGTCTTTAGATATTACTAAAAGATGGTTATTTTTTTATTTTTTATTTTATGCGATAAGTTGTCAAACGAGCAGACGGTTCACCTGATGGGCTCCGGCTACCTCACTCACCAGACGAAACGCGAAAGTATTTGTCACACTCCCACTTTACGCTGGTCTTCTGTGAGGTCGTGGTACTTACCCGGACGGGCCTGCCCATTCGTGCAACAGCCGAGGCTGCAGAGTGGCCCTACCACCGTTAAGGTTTATTATTTGTTTCTATATTTTCGATCTATTTTGAGAATTGTATACATGAATTTTCGTCACATTTTACCCGAGTTTCGCATCGCAATCAGACGCCAAAAGATCTGACTGTTTCGTGAAGTCAGTTGTCATCTATGATATTTCTGGTCCTACAAATTTAAATATATCCTTAAAGTTTGTAGAAAATATATCCTGTCAAAATAACTTGTATTAGTTATACGAACTTGTTCTGCACCCAAACGTTCAAATTCTTGGCACACCCTGTATCAATTTTTATGTGCAATTTGACGTTTCATAACAACGCGCAAGCGTCTATTGGAATAAAGATATTTTAAATTTGGAATTTGTATTTGAAAATACCCCTAACGTTGAAAAACGTTGGTATTTGGCTAAAAACGCTCACCGAAATTGACTACATTAAATAAGTTACAACGTGACACCGTAGCTGAAATGAACGCTACGGAGTGATTCGTAAATCCCTACGGGCGAATTTAATCTTGTATATCGAGGATCATAAACGTAACGTTCCACTTGCCCAATTAGGGAGATGTTCCCGGTGTCGGGTCGTTTGTCAGGCGGCAAGGAACTTTTCCGCCCAAAGTTTAACCTGCATAAGGTCCGCTTTGAATTCTACGTACTCGGGGTGTGGTGTAAGTCATCAACTTAATGCTACGCCTTTATTCATGTACATAAACGCATTACATTTTTAAAGATAGGAAGATAATAAGCTGATTTAATCGTTTAGTTCCATTAAAATTTTAAAGTATTGAATATAAAAAAGTATTCGAAAAATGAAAATATACACTTGTTTGAATTGAAACTAAAAAGTCCTGAAAGTTATAAAAAATAATTTAATTTAAATAATTAAATTTATTGTTAGTTAGTAATATTTTATTTAATTTATAGCGTAATCGGATAATTTATAAATGTATCATCGCCGTACCGCGTCTCCGTTGCTTTTTCGTCGTAAATAATCATTCAGTTACCCATTAGCCGCGCCTAAAGCAGTTTTACTTCAATAATAAATTTTTCAAGTGATTTTGAAATAAAAGTTATGGTTTGTGGACTTGAAAGAAATAATGCCAAACCGTTCTAGCAATCGCTCTGTTTTCATCTGAGAAATCAATTATTGATAACGACAAATCTCTACACATTATTCTAGAACAAGACATCACCTAACTTCAACTGTTAAAGAGCTGTATGATATGATGATGATGACCATACGCATGTCTCAATATATAGATAGCTTATATAGATTAGCTATAGAAAATATATGAAAAACATTGTTATTACTTATAACATTTGAGGGTCGCCCTCAATTTCCCTGGGTTTCCATCATCAGATCCTAACTTGGTGCATATGGAAGTTAAGTACGCAAATGGAGGAGTAATCGGTGAACACATAGAAAAAAATGCATAATAGTTAATAAATGAACAGTTAACAGCATGTTGCTGAAGATGACGTAGTCAATATTCCAAATCGATGTGCATGTTGCGTTTTGTAAGAGTCTTTAAATTGTGAGAATTTAAATACCTCAAATATACCTACCTATATTTGAGGTATTTAGTAAAATTAGTTTGGGTACCTGGCGTATGGGTTTATGGCGTTTATATCAAAAATACTGTTTAGCTTTGAATAAAACTAATTTGGGGGCTAATTAAGGCTAGAGACAATTTAATAAAACATTTATAATGATAAATTATTTTATTCCAAACAATAACAAAGGCTTTCCTACTCAAGTTTATTTGTGCTTTTTCTTAAAATATAGGTGTTTATTTTTGAATTTATCTTTGAATGCAATACGCCGACCGCTCCGTTTTTATTCATACGCCACAGTCGAATCCAGTTGTTACTGGGAAGTTGTGCTGTAACTTTTGAGCAAGTCAATTGGCATTTGAGTTCTCACAAACGCATAATGCAATGCGCACATGTGTCTCTAACTTATAGCAAACTGGCTAACTGTTTAATATTGAGTGAATGTCGAAGCGTGGCTAAACTTCATTCGACGTAAAGGACATATTGGTAACAGTCGAATAGCTAGAAAAGTTAGTTACAAGCATCATAAGTTTCAGTTATAGTTATATGTTTATCTTAAATTGTATTCGAAGTTCACTACCGTATTAGATATTAACTGTAATGATAGGTGTTAGTTGATGTATAAAATGAAACAAAAGTAGAAACATTTTTTAAAGAAATTTATAACAAAGATAACACTGAAAGATTCACATGTCCATTCAAGAGTCCACGCTTCTTATGGACATATTGAATCAGACTCTCATAATGCATGAAATTATGGTAGTTCAAGGTGAACTGAACACTGGACGCCAGATTTAATACAAACTAGCGACCCTACCCGGCTTCGCACGGGTGCAATACGGGTGTAATACGGGTGCAATTATACATATAAACATTCCTCTTGAATCACTCTAGTAAAAATCCCACATCAAGATCCGTAGGGTAGTTTTAAAGATCTAAGTATACATAGGGACAGACAGACAGCGGGACGACTTTGTTTTGACTATGTATAGTGAAGACTACAATCTAGCTCGACTGATAGTGATGAGGGCATTTAAAACAAATTAAAGAATAATTTCCTCCTGTCAAACCTTCATCAACATCCTGTCAAACGTTCAATCATTAATAATTTACACTAACGGGTAACTTAAGTATTATTCACCGATTTTGGTAGACTTTAATATGACATGTAACGAGTATGTCACCAAATGTCAATAAAACGTAAGTATGCAATTGTTCTGCGTTAAAAGTTATCGTAGAAAACTCATCGGCACATGACACTGGAATTCTAGCAGAAGACACTCGGATCACTACCCGTGGTTCTAGTCAATTTTTCAACATCAATAGTAACTTCATTTTCAATAATTCGTATCACTGGCTAATGTATTTTAATACATACGAATACCTTTTCTGATATGAAAGCAGTAATTGTCGAAGGCGTGACTAAAAACAATTCATTTTATCTGTCTTTGTGATATCTTTGCTAGCAATACTCGGTATCTCTACCTGGCACTACTTGGGACGATTAAATACGAGATAGTTTCTATGCCGTATTTTAAAATTCTTGATGGATTGAAAGAATATTTTATTATTTTTGGTGATCAATAATGTTTTTCCAGTTTAATAGAATTATTTGCATCATGTGCCTTTCCATATTAAATCAGTCGTCAAATTAATGTATACTTTCCGCGTAAATTCAAATTCAATGAAAGAATATAACAAATGAAATTTTATGTTATGTTGTGATTTAAGTTGTATGATTAAAGTTGTCAAATGTTAATGGGCGGCGGCTTTCATTTAATATCAGATGAACCACCAGCTCGTTTCCCACCGTCACATTAAAAAGCCATCTTCAGATCAATATCTTAATGTAACAGTTTTATAACAACAATTAAATACTTGGTCAACACATAGTAGCAACGTAGCAGTAAATGGTACGCACTTATGTAGACGCCACGCTCGGCGAGCTTACCATCGCCAATAATATTTCGGGGCAGGTGTGAGTGACCTCTGAGGAAACCTGATATTAGTCGTCATAGGCTCGGAAGAACTCCTCTTTACAACTGATAGAGAACCGTGACTCAAAAAGTCATCCACCAAACCAATTAGACATGGCCATTACTCTGAGCTTGAGTTAAGCAAGCGTGCCAAACTCTGGCGTAGGTCGTTAAGACATCCGGGGAGCTAGAAAGTCCTTCTGCATTATTCTGGGGCGTTAATTCAAAGGTAATTGGTGTACACTGTCGATCTTTTTGATCTTGATATAAAGCGAACTTCCAATATATATCCATAATAGTACAGAGTATAGTAACTAAGATAGGTTTATAGTTTGCAGTGTTAGGAAGACTTAAATTTTTATTTTTAGTGCTAATCTGCAGTCAAGATGGCATTTAAATGTGAATTTTGTCTGTAGACTATAAATTGTTGTAAGGCTTTCGGCGATGCAGGATTTGATCTGCGTCATCCGGATAGCGCGCGCAGAAGATTCAACCAACTGGCCTTAGTGGTCGATGTCTTCATGGTGTAAAATTTCGACTATTATCTACTTTTATTTTTTTATTTTTATTAATGCTTGACACCACCTAGTGAGCTACTTTAAAGTACTCTCAATAAAATATTTTTTTTTTGACAAAAGAATTCTACGCGTTCAAATCTGAAACAGAAATCAAAAATAATGACTGACGATAATCAAAATTTCAAAAAGTTTAATGAAATGTATCAATAATATAAACGATTAACGAGCAATAACACGATCATTTGTATAAATATATAGTGCAAATTACGAAAGTTTCGTCACTGTTTTACGTTAATTTGCTGGGACCCGTCGGGACGGCGTGAAGTGGTAAACTTTCATCCCTTCTCGATTGTCGTAATCTCTTCGCAATTGCCTCTCATTTATTGTCTCGAAACGGGTAGATTCTTAGTGGTCTAATGTAGCAGATAATACGATATATTTTATTGATATCCAAGGTATTATATTCGAATGAAAAACGGTGTACAATTTTATTTTACTTATAATGTTGCTTTGCGTAAGTTTTTTTTTTTAAAGTTTATTACAGCGTTTATTACCTGATTAATCGAGTTCAGTACCTGAGTAATGAGGAAGAAGTTTCCGGAATGAGTAAGAAAAAATACTATTAAAGGTCAAAAATTAATTTTGTCCAAATTATTGTCGTAATCGTATTCCTCAAAATATTGTCGTAAATGCACTTTTTCGTACAATCAAACCAATTTTGAAAAATTAAAAAAAATAAAAAAAAAACAAAAACATTTTAAAAAATACTCCTCCGTGAAGACCTCATAATCGTGTTTTTCATACATTTCGACGGCCTCTTCTGGTGATGAATATCGCTGACCACGTAATTGGTTCTTAATTTTTGGGAACAGAAAAAAGTCACAAGGTCTAAACTGTATGGGGGATGGCACGTAAGTTCAACATTTTTCATCTTCAAAAATTCTTTTGTCTGTCTAGCTGTGTGGGTACTAGCAGTTTCGTGTTGCAAAATGACACGGCGTTTGCGGTTATTTTTAGGCAGTTCGTCAGTAACTTCCGGCAAAAAAATGGTCGTCTATCTGTCACTATTCATGGTATGACAATTCTCTTAAGCAAAATAGTCCACGTGTCCAGTTCAATTTAAAAAATAAGCATGAGCAATGCTTAGCTTTCTCACACCCAAATGTTTGTGTAGGATTGATTGTAATTGACTCATGCTTTTATAGATAAATAAACAAAAACTTTCACAAGGCGCGGAAATCTTGACGTATACCTACTTTCGTTCTTGGCATTGCTAAAAATGAAATAGAACAAACCAAAAGAGGAATAAAGCTATAAAATAGTGTGACATGGTTGTACGAGTATCTACGGAAAAATAAGTGGGAAAAAGAAATTTAATATTTATTTTTTATATAAGAGACCTTTTTTATGTTAACAGTTGCCAAACGAGCAGATGGTTCACCTGATGAGAAGTGAAAACCGCCGCCCATGGACATTTGCTACACCCGAGGGTTGCAGATGTGTTAGCAACCTTTTGAATCCGGCTACCTCACTCACCAGACGAAACGCGAAAGTATTTTTGATACTTCCACTTTACGCCGGTCTTCTGTGAGGTCGTGGTACTTACCCGGACGGGCCTGCCTATTCGTGCAACAGCCGAGGCTGTTGTGTGACCCTACTACCTAGTGCCTAGTGCTTGAGTTCGAGCTGTAGAAGCCTATTTACTCTTATCTTAGAAGTCCTACTTCGTTTCATACTTTATTCACAAAATTCACTACGAAAACATCAGTAAAATTTTTACTTATCAACAAAACACCGCTAATTTGCTTCGCTTTTGATGAATTCCCACTCACTGTTGCAAGTATTTTACATTTCTTATTAAATTTAGTTTCTTGTGTTTGTACAATTAACAGCTTCCCGTTCAGAGTTATGCTTAAGGAATAATATTATAACAAGATTCGTAGAGACAGCATCCTGTCTCAGTTTCTCTTTTCGGAAATCCTTCATTCAAAACAACTGTCGTACATTGGTGCTCTATATGCTGATTGGTTTATCTTATATACCAATACCGGTAATTCATAACATTTTGGGATTCGAATAAGTTGGTGAAAAGTGAATAGCTGAATATATTATTCATTTTCGACACTGTTGAGGATCCCCTGATAGTTGGAATATATCAATTAATTATACATACATTTGCCTGAAAGCTTGAGATTGCTGAATCCTCTAAATTTTATGGAATTAAGCATAAACCAAACAGCTAAGCTAGACAGATATATAGATAGACAGACAGACAGACAGACAGACGGTAGAGTCTTAGTAAAAGGGTCCAGTTTTACCCTTTAGGTACGGAATCCTAAAAAAGGACATAATTTCAATATAAGTACTACTTATAAAATTATACCTAGGCCCCAACACCCAATCCACGATAACAAAATATTCAAAAAATACTTCTTACGTAGATTGGACAAATATTATTTTTTTTAAAAAACTGAAGGTAGCCGGGGTTGACAATGACATTTGGACGCCCTATGTCTCATTCTGAACCGTATGAATGCACCAAAGTATACAGTTTTGTTAAATAATTGACGTAAGGCATTTGACAGAAGACGGGTTTGAATTAATATCAGGTGTAGTTTTCAGTTCTTTCAGGGAATGAAGTTTATACAGCAATGCCACTTCGAATGACAGCAGTTGTAAATGATTAAAAAGGTCGACGTATTAATTGTTGTATTTAACGATTATACTTATCAACTATACTTTAACTTGTTTAAAGTTTCGAAATAAATCTTGTGAATCAAACGGTACAGATCGTATAAAATTGGATTTGAATAAATAACAATTTGTAGAAAAAACTGGAGCCGCTGCGGGACTTGAACAGAAGTTTTTCGGAACCGCGCTCAGACGCTTTAACCACTAAGTTAAAAAACGGCTGATTGCCATAACGACTAATCAAAAATCTAAACGTATTGTATTTGCATTGGTTTTTTTACGTGCCTTATCTAAATTTCTATTCCCGCAGCGGAGAAAAACTTTTCGTCCGTTCTTTCTAAAATAAATTACGTCTCATCGTGCAGGGATTAGCACTGTAAAATTTAAAAAAAAATAAGTTTCTGAAGAGTCAATAGATAGGAAAAAAACCCCTTTGCAGAAATCCTTTGACTTAACGACTATTACGCGCAATTTATTCAGCGACGTAACGGAACGTTGCGCAGACATGTATGCTACGATGTGTGCATCAAAACGCAGATTTTCGCAACGCTGCATGCAGAGAGTTGCATTCACTGCGCAATGTATGCAAAGCGAGCGATTTGTGTCGGCAACGATGTGTGTATAATGCCACTTGAATACGAGCAGTGTCAATGGATCCCCTTCACACCGTTAAAGTTAATTATTATAATATTATGATAATTTCTTTTATTAACGCGACTACGCATTATAAATCCGGATGTTTCGACCCGGGCTACCGTCAGTTTTAAGGATTTCATACCCAAAGGGTTCTGTTTTTCCGTCTTTCTATCTGTCTGTCTTTCTTTCTTTCTTTCTTTCTTTCAGTCTCTCTGTCTGTCTGTCTGTCTGTCACCAGGCTGTATCCGATGAACTGTGATAGATAGTTGAAATGTTACCTATTAACTTTGATAGATAGATGATGTATTCCTCTTGCCGCTATAACAAAAAATATTAAAAAACAGAATAAAAAAATATTTAAGTGGTGCTCCCATACAACAGACACGATTTTTTGCCGTTTTTTGTAGATAATGGTGTGCAACCCTTCGTGCGCGATTCCGACTCGCACTTTGCCCGTTTTAAATTATTAATATCACCCGGGTTAGCTATAACTTTCAGACGTCCAACGCCTCCGTCTGTCGCCTGACAATGAACGCTGAAATGGGTTCGAAACGTTGAGAATTATAATTAAAAATAAACGCGATAAATACGTAAATAATGAAACATTTATATTATACTATTTCTTTTGTCTCTTACATTATACATATTCTCATTTAGGATTCATTTTAATTACAATATAGTTTAAGAATTTGCTCGGTATTTCTCCGCGTGATAGAGTTCGTAACGAAGACATCCGCACTACAACTAAGGTAACCGATATAGCTCAGAGGATTAGCAAGCTGAAGTGGCGATGGGCCGGCCATATAGCTCATATAACCGATAACCGGTGGCTCAGGATCGTACTTCGTGGCAGTCTATGGGGGAGGCCTATGTTCAGCAGTGGGCTCAAACAGGCTGAAATAATGATGATGATATATGTTTAATTATGAAAGTATATTAATATTAATACAAATAATTCAACATTCCAACCGATCTACGTATTTGATGATTTATGGTCAAGGCAGACCTTGCGAAGAAATCGGCTTGTCTGTGAATGTGCAAAAGAAATATTTTAAAGACGTATGAAGTTCGGTAAGAATATTATACAATTCAATTACCTATATATATATATATAGATCCGAAATTTAAAAAAAGACTGTTCCGTGTGACAGACGGCCGCGTATTAAGTGTATTCAGTGAGCTAATTACATCGGCTGCTCAGTTTGTCAATCATGCAGGCCGCGGGCGTCTCCGCCCCAGTCAACCCTCCCCGCGCCGCGTGCTAATTATTTAACTTCGTTCCGCTTTGTGCCGTACACTAACTCGCGGATTTACTTTAATTAGATGACGAGGATTATGTTTGCATATAAATGTGAGCGCGGGCGATACGCTGACGCTTGCGAGGACACTATTATTTTAATGCTACCCTAGCTATGAAAATCATTGCTTTATCAGGACGAATTTAATGCGGAGTAAGGTCATTCATGGATATATATACACATACATATATATTAGCGGATCCGATAGACGTTGACACTTATTAATAAAAAAAATAAAAAAAAATATTCTACCGAATCGTGGATGTAAACCAGTCTCGAATCGACCTGCAGACAACCAAAAAATTTAATAAAAATCGGTCTAGCCGCATAGGAGCAGTTCAGTTACTGTACTGTTACGTTCAGTTACTCGCACAGAAGACTTGTATATATAAAGATATATACGCATACATAAGGAAATTTTTAATTCACGGCAATTATATATCATATGTTCGTTTTAATAATTTAGACAGGACGTGTTAATTAAAAAAAAATCAGGTTTATTATATGCAATCTTAG
This sequence comes from Iphiclides podalirius, assembly GCA_933534255.1. NCBI lineage: Eukaryota > Metazoa > Arthropoda > Insecta > Lepidoptera > Papilionidae > Iphiclides > Iphiclides podalirius. Next base: position 16,678,976 of record OW152820.1, on the reverse strand, counting down.
GTAACATCAACAATGAGTATTTTTTTTATTAAATAACTTTCCGACGCTTTGTATTCACTCAGTATATCTTAAAAATTACATTAAAAATAATACGTTATTTCCGTAGCCACTGTTTTAATTTTTTTCTTATTATGCGTATATAAAATATTTATTTTTAAGATGCTGGAGACAAATATTAACCAAAGTTTGTCCAAAAATCTTCCAAATATTCTTCGCAATTATTTATTGTTTAATTTCTAGTAAAATCTTAACAAAAATAAATGCTACATGAAATTGAAGCACATTAATCCCCGCCCCACCCACGTTACACAGTCTGTTTCAGAGACAAAGCATCGGTTTGAGAGAAAATAAGGTGAAATACACATAATGTATGTCCGATACATCTTATTGTGATCACATTTTATTATAACGAACCCTTGAGCGGTTTTTTTTTATAAAAGTTCAGTGTACATGAATCAATTGACTAACTTAACTTGTTAGTTTTAGTTTGATTTATCATTATTTCCTTTACAAGAGGTCAGAAACAGGATGACAGCTGCAGATGCTTAGCGTGGTTGATTTGAGAAGTTCAGAAGCGGGTTAAACGTTGAAATGATGGTGACGGTGAAAATGACGCTGACTATGCCAAAAAGGTCAAGGATGTATATTGTACTGATATAAGACAAATTAATTCTTCATTCTGGAGAGATAACAAAGTCAAGTTTCAGGAAATTGAAAATGCCTTAAATGTGAATGTTTCCATCCTTAAAACAGCTTGATGTTAGCCGTGAATTCACAAAATTCTGTTCACTTACAGTAAATAATGGGCAGGCTCATCCGGGTAAGTACCACGACCTCACAGAAGACCAGCGTAAAGTGGAAGTATAATACTTTCGCGTTTCGTCTGGTGAGTGAGGTAGCCGGAGCCCAATTTTCAAAAGGTTGTCAACGCATCTGTAACCCTCGGGTGTAGCAGTTGTCCATGGGCGGCGGTATTCACTTAACATCAGGTGAACTTTTCACATAAAAAATAAATAAATAAATAAAGTGACAGGACCAATTACCACAATGCTTATAATAATTTTTAAAATTAATATAAGTAATAACGCAAACAGTCGGTGTTGCCTAGAGGAGCGTGAAAATTCCAACTTTTATGATCCCCTTTAATACATCGTAAAATATGTTAATTCGGAACAAGTTTTCCTATAAAAGTTACATCGTTGTTCGTGTGCTCCGTGAAACGCTCGGAACCGCAAAAGCGCTCCGTTCTCGTAGACTTATTCTGTGAATCGCGTAGGGTGCAACGGCATATGTGGTGTTTTGCGCAAATAATTCTACATACATTAAAAAAGCCGGCCAAGTGCGAGTCGGACTCGCGCACGAAGGGTTCCGTATCATTATTTATACAAACGGCAAAAAATATGTCTGTTGTATGGGAGCCCCACTTTAATATTTTTTTATTTTGTTTTTTAGTATTTGTTGTTATAGCGGCACTATTAATAGAACATAATATGTGAAAATTTCAATTGTCTAACTATCACGGTTCATGAGATACAGCCTGATGACAGACGGACAGACTGACAGAAAGCGGAGTCTTAGTAATAGGGTCCCATTTTAATCTTTGGCTACGGAACCCTAAAAACGGTCAAAAGTAACCATTTTATATTTGCTAATTAATCTTTATCATCTCATATTTCATGTTATTGTATACATTTTATCGATTTAAAAGATAAAGGATATCGCGTTTAATGACTCTCACCTCATGGCTAACACATAGATTCATCAAAATATCCCTTAAACTTAACAACAGTCATATGAGGAAATAATTTATTAAAAAAAATATATTTCGAGTTAGTATAATGCTTATTAATAAGTAAACATATAAAAATAAGTTTTATACCAGAATAAGGCAGCTTATTGGAGGCAAGGGATAAAGTTGTTAATGTACCAACAAATCGGAACTACGTCATTTTCAAGATTTGTGGGATGTTCACCGCATAACATAAATGCAAAAGTTTTGCTTTGGCAATTGGACTTTGAGACTTGTCATTTTTCTAAAAAGGATCCAAACGATTTGTGACTTGAGCCCTAATCGAAATAATTAAAAATATGATTTCGGAATATCTGTTACAGTGGTCTCGTTAGCGTACAACTATTCAAAAGTAACGTCGTTAAAGTAGCAAAGTTTCAGAAGGTAGTAACTTTGTTCTATCGAGTTTCCTTTTATTATTGTTAATAGGATCCTTTGATTATTATCGAGCACTTATCGATGAGATTGAAAAGTGTTAGTACTTAACACGATATGCAATAAGCAAATCTTTATTTATGTCGGGAGGTGGCAGACGAGCATTGGTTCACGCAATAATAACAATCGGTAGAGAAACGATACAATAATCAGTAGACCTCTTAAACAGTCGCCTCTGGTTCCCTCATACACCTTATGAAACGCATAAGCACATCCTAATTCGTTTGTCATCATAATTGGTTTATATTTCATCCCCTTTTTAACAAGAATACAACTACCACCCCTTTTTTCATTAAGACGCGAAAAGCTTGCCGCTAATTTAAAGTTATCAATGGAAATAATGTTCTCCATGCCTTTTTTAATAAAAGTTTCACTTAAACAAATTACGTCTACATCTATATTTTCTCTTTTTTTCTCTTTTTTTTTTTTTTTTAAACATTGCCCCCACTTCAGGATAACATTATCCTGTGTTGTAAGGACGTTTTACAAACATAAATTGCACGAGGACAAACACCCAGATGCGAAACAACTATCTGTGGGTCGCACAAATAGTTGTCCCGTGTGGGAATCGAACCCACGACCCCCGACGCCGAAGCGGATACCTTGGCAACGGCGCCACGGATTCATCAATATTTGTTGCTTTTAATTGAGTCAATACAATTTCTAAGGAATCAATTTTGCTGAAAAGTCCTGCAATGTTCTGATGTAATATATTCAATTTACATGCGTTCACGAAAAAAATTATTTGTTGACTGTACACTTTTTTTTTGTGACTTAAAATAATAGGGTATTGTACCTTTTGAAGGTTGTTTTTTACTAGCTGTGGCAAGGTCAATGTTAATAGTTGCTTCTTTTTTTTGTAATTGTTGTTTAAATTAATATGGAATTGTTCCTTTTTTGTATTCGTATGGCAGATTTGTGTAAGATTTTTTAAAGACTTTATTTGTTTTAAAGTAATTTATTCTATTTGAATTAAATTTATGTTTACTAACAATAAATTTTTTATCGTAATCTTCAGAGTCAATGTGAGAGTTTATTATTTTTGCTCTGTTTATATTACCATGAAGTCTTAAAAATTTACAATTTTGATATAACCGAGTAACACAGTACATATGATTATTCAGATTATTTTTTAAAGTCTCTAAAACGAATACTCGCACAAATTTCTCTAAAGCTACGCTTACCTCACTAGACAGTTTAAATGGGTTTGTTTCATTCTGTCCCAATATAAGTATAACTCTGTCGTTGCTACTCAACTCATTTTTTAAGATGTTACAATATGATAAAATATCTGAAGACGTCGCGTTAGGCTCAATTATTGATAATACATCATAGTTATCGTTCCACGTGTTTAGCCGTGAATCTCTAATTTCTAGCGATAGTCCTCGTGCCTGTTCATCGCCAAGGATATATATTTTATTTTTTTCACTATTTGTTAATTTCTTGCTTGTGTTGCGTTGTACTGCGATTGGTGATTTTTTTTTATATCTTCGTTAAAAATCTTTTGTTCATTGTTTCCGGTTTTTGGCGTATCTTGCTTAATGTCCTTAATACTTAAAGTCTCATTTTTCAAAATCTCTTGTAAGCATTTCGTAGCACTTCGATTCTTAAATTCGGAAACGGGCGTGGTGGGCAATTCAGTAACAACATCATAATCCGGGTTCTTTTTATTTAAAAAAAAAATATTAGAACGTTTTTTGGGAGTGCCCTTCTTGGGTGTATTTACATTCAAAAGTTTGACATAAACATCCATTTGTTTTTTATTGTCTTCGATAATTTTTTTTAAATTTGTCGTTTCAACGTTAAGATCGGCAATTTCTGCGTGTGCACTTTCTAGTTGCATCTTTAAATATTCTATTTCGCATTTCATTTCAGTTATGATTGAATTATCCATTAATGACATGTTGGGTAGGCTCTGGAGAGTTTCGTTAGGGGTAGAACTGTTAATGTCATCAATATCTTCTACTACTGTAAAGTTGTCCGTTGATCGATTTTTACTAAAGTTTTGTTTTCTTACTGTTATATTTTGTTCAATTATTTTTGTTTTGTCATATTTTACCAAATTCAAAGAGACTGGTGAATCGTCTACTAGCTAATTCTTATTATTTAGGCATGATTTACACTTCCATGAGCTTTTGCTACTTTTGTTCATTAGATAAAACCTTTTTGCTGACACGTTCGCACATTGAATATAATTTTTTTTCTTACATAAAGTGCATATTAGATATTCTTTTTTTTCTATAATAACATTACATTTGGCACATAAATCTTTTTTTTTCGACGAGGATGCCATGTTTATGTCATATATTTTACTATTTTATATAATTATATGGATTATATTAATTGAAATTATAGGAACAAAAATTCAAATTAAAGATTATATAATTATTCAACTATTAATATCCATGCGTCGTATTATTTACAAAAATGTCAATCTTTTTAAAATATGATAAATATCATCAACAAAAAGAGTCTGCAAAGTGTTGGATTAGAACTCAGGTACAGAGCGTTCCAAGTAGATTCTCGAAACCAATACACCACGATGGTAATGTAGGTGCAGTTAAAATTTTATATTATTATCCACCATTGATGTTTGATTCTCGAGCGATCTGGTCCAAAGTTCATTCTGTCGTTTCATAAATGAGCCGCTTAGTAAACAAGAAAGTGTCCGTTACGATTCTTGAATTTAAAAATAATCTCTCTTCCACTAAACACAGTTAATCACTGTTAATGTTTTATCACGTAGGACCTTATTAGGAAAGTTTTTGCGTTTAAATTTTTTTAATACCTATTTAAACAACGAAGATCTAGTCTTACACTATTTACTACAAAATACACCATAATATCTCATTGCATGGAGTCACAAACAATGTCACATAATCCACAGGTCACTATATACACTTTTTTCACAAAAGTTTTTCTTTTTATGCACTTTATTTCTTTAAGGAAATTTATTTCTTTAAGGAAGTTTTCTGTAAGGAAGCTGGTCTTCTGATCAAACGTGGCTTATTGCCCGTCAGAGCCGCAGCATGGTTGCTAGTTTTCCAGACTTTCGGCCTTCGACCCATTTTTACTACATACGAAAAACTGAAAGTACATTTGACGGTAAAGCGGGTAGCGTCACAAAACCGTTGTGGTTCCGCGGACCCATGTTAACATGACGTGTCGGTCGTAAGACCATATGACGGTATGACAGCTCGGAGAATTTTCGCTCCAACGCATCGCTGCTCGCAATATAAAGTGCTTGAGTGATAGAATCATTCTGCGTAGCCATTTTGTTTTTTTTGCGGTGTGAAGGCTATTGTTATTGCCTTCAATCTTTTCTCACCGCCAAAACGAAACTATCCTTAAGGTGTTAAATTTCAAACTAACTAACGACTGCTCAGTTACATCTCACTTTTAACTATCATTATTATTTTACACTGATTTTGTATGTACTAGTTTGCATGCATTTTGGCTTCTATAAAGTATAGTGTCTCCATGTCACTTCTAAGTGTTGTAGTGCATACAATTATTAACTTCTCTATTACATTTATTAAACATTACATCCTTAACTGGGATCAAACGGGAAAATATTAAATAAGTAAACTTATAAAAACAATAGGAGATTATTATTTTTATAAGTTAAAAGAGTTAGAGATAGGGTAATAGGAATGATTTATGAATAAAACCCTGTGCGACTTGATTACTATGCTGCCACCTTGCGCATTATAAACAAATACAAAAATATTTAAATTTTTTTAATAGTGCTAATCTCTACACTTAAGATTAAATATTAACATTTGTACAAAAAGTACGAAAAGATTGTGCCGCTGTGGAGATCGAACCTATGTCTTCGGCATTCGCGGTCTGACGCTTTAGCCACTAAGCTAAACAGCTGATTAACATACCGACTAAAATCTCAACGTCTTTTATCTACATTGTTTTTTAGCATTTCTACGAATTTTAAAATACCAAAATAATTTTATCAAGCATTGGAGTGTTTCTTTTAATATTTTTTACGCCTGTAGTTAAAAAAAAGAACACAAACTTTTTTTGGTTACCCTGTTTATATCAAGGTATTCAAAGTCGCTCAACAAGCTATGGAGCGGGCTACGCTCGGTATATCTCTGCGTGATAGAGTTCGCAGCGAAGACATCCGCAGTAGAACAAAGGTAACTGACATAGCGCAGAGGGTTAGTAAGCTGAAGTGGCGATGTGCCGGCCATATAATTTCTGAATTTGTTAATAAAACCTTAATTAAAATTAATTTAATATACCCATTGAAGTGTATAAAAATGTCAGAGTACTGAAACGCTGGACTGACCTGTGAACTGTGTTGATATCTCGTTATGACTGATGGACAGACTAGACGACTAATCTGACGGGCAATGGGATATTACTCATAAGAATGTGAAGTCCGCTTTTAATGAACGATAAAGTAAATTCTGTTAAAATTTCTCAGATCTTTATAACTGCAAAATATCGCTAAGCTAAAATTCTGTCATCAATGGAATAATGATTGGTTATCACATAGAAAATATTGCTATAATCGCTTTACAACCATGTTAAAAAAGTGTGCCTACCAGTGAAAAATGAGTAGTGTAGTAAGTAAGTAAACATATAAAAAGTTTTCCACAAACAAGTTATATGCTTCTCTCGTAAAAACGGTGCATCTAAAAGGCATAAAGGAAGTGTAAAAGTCTCAACTTTTATTACACAGTGTATTAAGGTCAAGTGGCAAATTACTTTCTTACAAGTTACAGTGAAACTTCCCCGTAAAGCATAATTGACCGCAGTGTACTGTATACGTAAAAAGCGGGAAACGTTAAAGAATTTTCCGCGAATACAAAAGAATTTTGCAACAATTTTTGAATTTCACGTTGATAAAAAACCAACGAACTGAAACCACTCAAAGTACAGTCATTTATATATAATCACTAGTATAACGATTTATAAATATAACTGTGGAGTTCTTTAATTATTGATTTGGAAAATAATGAATTGGACATCGGAAATTTTACAAAGTATTTATTATAGAGCAAAATCTGAATAACTGTACTGATATTTCATGTGTAATTTTTTGAAAAACTGTATATATATATATATTGGAATCAACGTTACATTTTCGTGTTTATCATGTACATAAGAATAGCAGCTAAGTATAAATGTAGCCACATTCTTTATTTGAGAAATTGGGACATTAATACATTATGCGTTACGAAGAGCAAAAAGCGCAATTGACTCGTTCGAAAGTTTCCGCAGTTCAACGATAGGTACAGTGCGTACGTTATGGAGAAAAAGAGGGGATTTTTCTCCAATTCATAGCAATCAATTCAAAATTAAAATCAAAATCAGAAAAATACGTTTCATTAATCGATAGTCATTTTTTTAAATCTACCACAGTTTCGAAATGAGGTTCCTCTAACAGAGAAGAAACTTTAAACCGTAGGTATCCTCTTTTTTGTCAATAATTTTTTTTCTCAACAAAATTAAAATATTATACGGCAAAATTTTCTTTTAGAAATGGCTTGGGAGCGATCAACTCATTCCCAGGGGTTATTGTCATTAATGTATTCATTTATATATACACTTACCACAACAGTGATGAATAATATTCCGCTGTGATAATTTCTTGTATTTACGCGATATCGTATATGAAAATGATTTTATGGATTTATCGCGTTTATTTTTAATTTAGATTAAGCTAAGTCAAGTAGCTGTAGCCGCCTAGAAACGTCTATAGCCCCTTAGAGGTCATAGTCGATTTGCCAACCTTCAAAAAAGTGGGCATACAAAGTCCGTTCATTAAATAAATATCAAAAGAGCTAAGTACGGTAAGATAACTTGGATTTTAGCTAAAGCACTTAACAATGTAGTAATTCATCATTAGTTCAAAGCATAAACAAAATATATCGGTGAAACCACGACCACACAAACTTATCAGTGCAGATATACCCGTATCATTCCACCTGATAATAGAGCGTGAGTACATGATAGTGTTTTATTCCAGATGACAATAATGTAATGGGACGCTTGGTTTAGCCTAATTTGGGCTGATAATGTGTTGACTATCTATCGGAATAAAACCTACTGTATTACAATTGATTAATTAAATAAATTGACAATAAATTACAATGATAAATTTAAGAGAAGAACTCAAATATTTGTTTAGACGGGATCGTGTTGATGATGCAGGGGAAGTATGTAATTATTGAAATAATGTTTTACCATAAACAAACTTGTAATTATTCACTGAAAAGTTGCCCATAAATCAAGGGAGGTTTTCAAGAGGTCATTTATTAGAAACGTATTTAAAAATACAAACGTATAAAATGAATCATATTTTTAAACACCTTTTTTGTATTTTCATTCACATATATTCTAAAAGATTATGTCGGCTAAGTTTTTCATAATAAAATAAACTAGTGATAGCGTTCATTCACTTTTCAAGCTCCTTTTACTTATTTCATATAACGGTTGCTGAATTTAAAATAAGCTGGGTGCAAATCAACTCTGTTGGAGTTCAGAAGAAAGTTCACTGAAATTTGTATTCAGACATGCGTCTTTAATTGGTCGAGTAAGAAATCAGCACGAAAAGTCTTTGATGCTGCCATGCTACGAGACGAATATTTATCATGATCCAATTATATGTAAAAAAACCAAAGTTATATGTAATATCAACCGAAAAAAACCACGATGGTATGTGAGAAATCGATAACCGCTAATACGCCTACAGATATACAGCTCCTTTAGGTGGACCTAGTACACGCGCATGGGGAAAACCTGCATATACAACGTTTTAGGGTTAATACCTCTCCCCGCTGCTTTAAGAAGTCATTTCGACGTTAGGTGACCGTCCGGATTATGTTCGTCATCGAATCTGACGAGACGCGATGCCATACGCGTTGTTTATTTCTGTTGCCGCTATAACAACAAAAATCATAAAAAAGGCTCCGGGTCCTGACGATAACACTAAGTGATCGTTTCTTAATCATTCGGATTTTAATCATAAACACAAAGAAGTACGGGATGTAAAGTTAGTTATGCCATTGTAACTTTTACGAGCGTTTTTAATAATGTGAGGGATATGTAAATTCGGGCTAAGTTTTCCAATAAAAGTTGCAGCGCTGTTCAAGTGCACCGTAAACCGCTCGGTGCTGCAAACTGCCGGCTGCTTACAACCTCATTTCGCTATTTTTGCCGCAATACCTATTTACGTTTACGATATCAGTAAAATGTTATCATCTGGATGATAACTTGACTTTAGAAATTCAGGGACTGATAGACTGCATTTATTTTAGAATCCTAGAGAATTGAATTAAGTTTAAAGTACTTATTTTGACGTCAGCGTAATTAGAAAAAAAAAAAACGAAAAAGTTTAGAAACAAATAATGTTGCCACCACTTTAATCATTATAAATGAATGAATTAGTAATTAGTTTAATTGTAACAAATAACCTTATTTTGTCTTATGCCTCATGCAATTGATTAAAATATTCGAGGTAGGTCACATCCATTACTTGTTCGTGTTAGTTTAATACAACTATGTCTTCGAATAATGCAGGTAAACTACAGCCGCTTTCGTAGTTTGTTCACGTTCTGCGAACAGCGAGCTCAAGACATGCAACTACTTTTAATAATAAATTGGTGTGTTCACAGCGGCGTTTTTATATTATTTTATCATAGATAAATATATAAAATTTATAATCGATTTCTTTTCGCTTCAGCAATGCTATTTTAGTTAACTAACGATAGGAGAACAGAATCACATAATCGTATAAATGTAATTTAAAATCCTTAATTAATTATTTACGGTGCAGTATTTTACCTGGTGGTCAAATAGCCGCAAGGTAAATGCTGCACGTCATTGATTGGCATATTGATATTAGTCATGGTCTTCTCCTTTCTCTATGAGCCGAGATAATGGCTCATTGTCCGGACGCTCGCTTTAAATTTAATATATTCGAGTAAACTGGGTTCGATGGAAATGGTTAATTTTAAGTGCTGACTTATCACGTGCTCGGCGGTGAAGGTGAACCGAGTTTGTTATTCTATTTAAATCATTCATTAATTCTTTATAAGTACTAAATTTGTTACTTTTCCTACCTAATACAAAAAAGATATTTTAATTTTCAACAGATTTTAAAAAAGGAGGAGGTTTTTAGTAAAGTTATGCGATTTTTGTTTTTCACCACAAACCCCCGTCGTTTACGAATTGATTTAGAAAATTATTTTTGCATTCAATTTAGCTCCTTTGTGGTCCCATATAAATATCTTTGGTATTGAACATTAGAATCCGTTTATACATCAGGGAACTCCCCAAATCAAAGAAAATGTATTGTAAATGAGATATTTGAAGTCGATTTTGGTTTTTGTTGATAGAAATGTACCTTTATACAAGTAGGATGACGAAAGCAGAAAGGTAGTAAGTAGTACAGAAAAATAAGCCGTAAATCTATAAGATTTCCAGTTTTAATGTTAAGGTTACATGTGTAAGCTTTTGTTTTTCAGAGTGATAGTAATGCTATAGTGGCGGCTGTTAAGATGATTGATAAAGACAATTAACACAGCTTCTAAGAAACATTACAACCGAGAAACGTCCAGTGTGGAATTAGCTCTGAGAAAACGAGACGGCATTGCAACGGGGGCGTGACTAGTGCTCGTAAGTATTGCTTTGACAGAATAAACGTCGAAGTAAATAAAAATGTGGAAGCTGCTTCGTATACCGCCGTAGAGTTTGAAGTTAATATTTGTTTGGGCTTTTATTATTACGTTGTTCTTCGTTTATCATTGATAATTGGTTGTGCAGAGGAAACATATGTATACTAACTACATAATATACTGACGGACTCATAAATTGAATCAAATTACGGGACGAATATTAAATGGTTTTACTGATACTTTTAAATTTTTAAATTGGTTTTTATAAATTTTCGTCACAAATTGAAATTATTGCATAGTCTTTGTTATCATAAAAATACTTTCCTAACCGTAATACGAACTTTAAAAAAATTTGTTGATGAGAGCCGAATAATTTATGCGACTGGTACGGCTTGGACCAAAAATTTAAATTTAAATCAATTCATAGTTTGTCAAATATACAGAAGTTATATGGAGACCCTCGTGATTGAGGTATAATTGATACACAAGTAGACAGTATAGCGTTTATTGTTAAACTGACGGTAGCCGCCCGTCGATGCACGCAGTGCAAGCCATGGGATTCTACCCTCTAATATATTACACCTCCCACCTTATTTACGAGTACAATACTTGACCTAAAATCTAAATACATTTTATACTAGTTACATATTAGATAATACAAATAACAAATTAATTAAAATAATAACAAACAAATACTAAAATTTAACTTTTACTAAAATATTTCATCTATTCCAAAGCGGATCGGTGGCCTACGATCGCGTACTCCCCGCACCCCACCTTCTGCAGCCTCGGGAGGAAGGCTTGGTTGCCCCTGCGTTTCCTGCGCGGTTCCCCCGGCTGCGGCCGATGCCATCGAGACTCCCCCGCTGTCCCGGTCAGGAACCACTGGTGGCTGCGTAGAAAAGCTGACAAACGGATTTTTACCACAAGTTGACCTATCAGTGCTCTCGTATTCTCTAGTGCTAGGCGTTATTGTTGAAACGGATCGTTTTTTAATTTGATCGATATGTCTATGTCTAACGGTGCCATCCCTATCGCTGACTACATATTCCGTCTCGCCTAGTTTTTTAAGGATTTCTCCCTGTAACCACTTAGCTCCGATACCACACGGTGTCGCCGGGACTAAAACCGCGCACCGTGCCACCGGTGGCCCGCGCCTGTGCGCGTTGCGTCGCCGCTACTCGCTGCTCACATGACGGTATGAGTGTATCCAAGCGTGTTCGCAGATCGCGACCGAGTAACAACTGTGCGAACATTGCACAATGTTCCGTAGTTCTATAAAGCAAAATAAACCTATTTAATGCTGTTTCAACATCTTTTCTTTCTATCAACGCTTTTTTAATAACTCTTTTGCATGTTTTTACGGCATTTTCTGCAGCTCCGTTAGACGAGGGATGATACGGTGCTGAGAAAATATTTTCAATACCATTATTTTCTAAAAACTTTGTGAATTCGGAACTAGAGAAAGGGGGTCCATTGTCGGAAACTATTTGTCTGGGTAGTGCAAAACGCGCAAATATTTCTCGCAGCTTCCGAATAACATTCGATGACGTCGTATTAGACATTTTAGAGATTTCTATCCATTTCGAGTATGCATCTATTACCACCATATATGTGACCCCCAGTAAAGGTCCTAAAAAATCGATGTGCACCCTAGACCAAGGACGCCCCGGCCAGGGCCAAGGGCATAATGTGTGCGCCGGGGGTGCATCGGCCACGGCGGCGCACACTGCACAGGAGCGGCATACCGCCTCCACCGCTTCGTCAATACCGGGCCACCACACATAACTGCGTGCTAGACGTTTCGTTTTGACTATACCTAAATGCGAGTCATGTAATTACTTCAGAACTTGTGCTCTGCATTCACTCGGAATGACGACCCGGTGACCCCACATCACACAGCCTAGTTCAGAATAAAGTTCACTTTTCCTTGATTTAAACGGCTTCAACTCCTTTATATTAAGTTCAGAGGGCCAGCCATCCCTCACATACCTTAACACCCGACCGAGAATAGGGTCTTTGATTGTGAGTATTTTCAACCTCGTGTGATCTAACAATAAAGCTTCCGAAGCAAAATGTAAGTAGGTTTGGTCCGGTACTTCACCCCCCTCACTGTTTATACCCTCCTGTATACTATCCTCTTTATACGACATAATCATTCTCGACAAACAATCGGCTGTATTGCGGTCCGTGCTAACGTATTCGATATCAGAAGTGTACGCTGACAAAATCACAGCCTATCTTTGTAATCGATTAGCTGTCATGCTAGGGATCCCGACGTCGGGACTAAAAATACTAACCAGAGGCAAATGATCGGTTCTTAAAATGAATTTACGACCAAATAAATATTGATGGAACTTCTTAACCACGTATATTATATACACACCGGCACAATTAGCGGAACACAAAAAAAAGCAGGATTTTAAAATCTTTTACTTGAGGAACTGGCCAGTTATGATATTTTTTTTAATTTATTGTCAAATTTGAAAATAGAAAATTAGATGACATACACTTTTTTCATTCATTTGTTTTATTTTCCCGAACAATACGTTTTGTCAACTTGTTCGAGTAATAACTACGTAATTGTAATTTTTTTGAAAAATTGCACTTAATGGTTTTTTTTATAAATTTGTTATTCTATAGGCAATTTTGTTTATTAAAAGCTCTTTATTATGCCTGACTTAACATCACTGGAAATCATTAGGGCTGATGAAATAAGAAGAAATGGCCATACCTACAGATCGATTGCCTCAAGGCTTCGTCGACCAGTATCAACGATTCATCGCAGCATCCAGCGGTACAGATCGTCTAATTCTCTTGTGAGGAGGAGGGGTCAAAGTAGAAAAAGATGTACATCGAGGCGAGATGACAGTTTTTTTTACAACTTGGAGTTCGTAGGAATACGCGATTAACGGCTGTACAAGCTCGAAATGAACTGGAAGACGTTCGAGGAGTACGAGTAAGTGAGCGTACAGTTCGCAGGAGATTTGAAGAAGTTGGTTTAGGGTCGTATATACCTGCCAAAGGCCCAAAACTTGAGAGACGTCACCGCGTAAACCGATTAAGCTATGCGCGAGAACACATCGTCATTGGGATTTGAACGAATGGCAGCAGGTTCTCTTTACTGATGAGTGCAGAGTTTTTTTAAAAACAGATCGATGGGAGACAGCGAATATGGAGACGCAAAGGAGAACGCCACATACAGTCTAATTTTGAACACACAGTGGCTTATGGTGGCGGCTCGATTATGGTTTGGGGAGGGATATGTTTGGGAGCTCGCACGGAGTTAGTGATAGTCACAGGAGGGACCATGACAGCAGATCGATACATCAGAGACATTTTAGAAGAATATGTTGTACCATTTGCCCCATTTATTGGTGACGACTTTATTCTAATGCAAGATAATGCTCGTGCTCATAGTGCACAATCGGTACAGGCATATCTGAGCCACGTAGCTATACCGGTGATGCAGTGGCCAGCAAATTCCCCCGATATGAATCCGATAGAGCATGTCTGGGACTTGCTAAAAAGAAGGGTTAAATCCAGAATGCCACCCCCCAAAAATCTGAATGAACTTGGAAACGCATTACTTGAGGAGTGGGAGCGGTTGCCTCAAGAAATCATCGATAACGTAATCTGTAGCATGCCCAGACGAATGGAAACCGTAATCAGAGCAAGAGGGGGAAACACTCGTTATTAATTTGCTTTAATTTTATTGTTAAATCATTTAATGCTTTCTTTTTATATATTTTGTGATGGTTCATAATCATCTAAAAATTTCACTTATTTCAAATTTCTTTATTTTTCAATAAAAAATAACGAAGACTTTTCAAAGTCGTTGTTAAAAGATGTTAATCAATTTGTTATTTTGTGAATAATGTAATTAGACATTACATTTTCGTCAAATATATGCGTTATTATCTCATAGTCTCACTTTTTTTTCTGTTCCGCTAATTTTGCCGGTGTGTATAGCTAATGCTTCTTTGTGTAAATTTTAAAGTTTTTTATAGTGCTAATCTCTGCACTTAAGATTGAACATTAAAACATGTAGAAAAAGTACGAAAAGATTGTCGCCGCTGTGGGAATCGAACCCACGTCTTCGGCATTCGCGGCCTGACGCTCTAGCCACTGAGCTAAACGGCTGATAGCCACAGCGACGAAAATCTTAACGCCTTCTTTCTACATTGTTATTTAGCATTTGAAGCAATTAATTTTCTTCTTTGTGTATTTGGCTATAGCTCTTTTCGGAGTCGGTCAGAGTTCGAGACGCGTAAGCTATCGGCCGCTCGCTAGTCATCCCCTCCCGCGCATATCGCTGCGCTAGCACCGCACCTAAGCCCCGCCCACTCGCATCCACTGTTAACACAACCGGTTTAGATAAATCATAATGCGCTAAAGATTCCGTACTACTCAATATTTTTTTTATTTCAGTGAAAGATTGTTTTTGTGCGTATCCCCAATGCCAAGCCCTATTTTTTTTAAATAAATCATGCAAGGGCGTTAGAACATTGCTCAAATTTTTAATAAATTTCCCGTAAAAATTTACCATTCCTAAAAAAGATCTAAGTTCTGAAATATCTTGAGGGGTAGCTAAGTTTAATATTGATTTAACCTTTTCTGGATCCACCTTACAGCCTCTTTCATTAATAGCGTATCCTAAAAATTTTATTTCCATTTCAAAGAAAACGCATTTTTCTTTTTTAATTTTTAAACCATATTCTTTTAACCGACCTAACACCTTATTTATTGTCCCTATGTGAGATTTCACAGTTGGATCTGCAATTAATATATCGTCCATGAAAACAATAATATTTGGAATATCTTTAAACAAATTTATCATTAACCGCTGAAAAATTCCCGGACTCGACGCTAGACCATAGACCAATCGATTATACATGAAAAGACCACGATGTGTATTAATTACCGTAAATGATTTAGAGTCGTCCAATTCAATTTGGTTGTAGGCTTGAGACAAATCAATCTTGCTGTAATATTTACTGCCACACAATTTAGAAAATAGATCGTCTATTTTAGGTACCGGGTATTTATCTACCGAGAGCACTCGATTTAGAGTCACCTTGTAATCTGCACAAATGCGCAATCCACCGTCAGCCTTCCTCACAAGCACCAGTGGAGTGGCCCAGTCGGAGGCGTCAACGGGCTCGATGACGCCGGCACGCAGCATCGCGTCCAGCTCAGCGTCGACTCGCTCGCGCAGCGCATACGGCACGGGCCGCGCGCGACAGAACACCGGCGTCGCCCCCTCGCGCACGTGCAGCCGAGCCTTCCCCCCGGTGAAGCGGCCGAGTTGTCCGTCAAATAGTTCCTTAAATCTGTAAAATATGTCATCTATATATTTTCTTTTATTGAAAACATTACATTCCAGTTTGTTTACTTGAAACCTGGGCAAATCAATAGCCAATTCGGCTAACCACTGCCTACCTAACAACGAGGTCGTCCCATTATCCACGACATATAAATCTAAATATTTACAAATATTTTTATATTTAACTGCAACATTTAAATATCCCAATGGCTTTATTTTCGTTCCATCGTAAAAAATAAGCACTAAAGTACATGGTTTTAGACATAACTCTTTAAACAACTGAACATATGTTTGTTTACTTATGCACGATATAGCGGAGCCCGTGTCAACTTCCATATCTACTAATTGGTCATTTATTGACAACGATAAACTAACCGGTTTATAATCCCGTAGACCCATTTGGTATACTGGTTCCTCGTCTTCACAGGTTCCCGCTTCCGCCTCTATTTCCGTCATCCTGATATTCTGCATCCTGTTTTCTTCCTCGTGGTACATGTGATGTGCCTCCGATCCCGAACAGTTCCGTGTGTCCCCGCCACGTCTGTATGCGCCGCCCCGACTCACTTTGTTCCTTCCGCGTTTCCAAGCTCCGCCTGCCCCACTATTCACCGGCTCGCTGCCTAAGCTTTCCGGGCACATTCTCCTCAGGTGTCCCCGTTTCCGACACTTGCTACACTCGAACGATTTATAGCGGCATTCCTGCCAACGATGGCGTGAGTCACCGCACGCAGAACACTCGCTCAATCGCATTCGGTTAGTTGCATTCGATAAGTAATGGACGTCGTCAAGGTCGTGGCGGTCACCGCTGCCGAGCGCGCCACGTCGGCCACGTGTACTCACTACCGCCCCCTCCTCTACGGTCAGCGCATCCCGCTCCGCAGATTCTATGGACGTAGCCACTAGCACCGCTTTGCCGAAATCTATTTTTTCTTCCGAAAATAGTCTTTGACGAACCACCTCCTTGCATATGCCGCATATAAATTGGTCCCGCATATTTTCGTTGAGATTCGCTCCGAAATCACAATAGCACGCCATTTTTTTTAATTCCGCTACAAATTCCGCGATACTTTCTCCAGCTTTCTGACGCCACTGCCGAAAACGATAACGTTCGGCTAATACCGATGGCTTAGGCTGTAAGTGCTCACCCATTGTTTTAACTAAGTCTTTGTACACTTTATCCTTCGGTTTAGTCGGGCTGCACAAATTCACCATTAGTTCATATGCCTTTTCCCCAACCAACGAAATTAACACCGGCACTTTCAGTTCCATTTTAGTGTCATTTACTAAAAAATACATTTCTAATCGTTCGCAGTAAGATGACCAATTGCCGTTCACAATATCGAACTCGCCAATTTTTGCCGCCATTTTAGAATTCTCACCCGTCGTCGCCACTGAGGTATAATTGACACACAAGTTGACAGTATAGCGTTTATTGTTAAACTGGCGGGGTCCGCCCGTCGATGCACGCAGTGCAATCGTGGGATTCTACCCTCTAATATATTACAGTGATGACAAGCTTATTGTCAATAATTAATGTTAATTATCAAGACCTAAATATGTGTGTATAAGTGCATAGACAGTAAGAAGAAGTCTGAAAGAAGGAACTATCACACTTTAAGAATAGCTAGCGGTACAAAGTTGTCTGCAACTCACAGATAAGCTCGCTTATGATTTGCAAGTGAACACTTAAATTGGACTGAAGAGCGATGGGCGTCCGTGCTATTCACCCATAAGTGTAGAACATGCTTATATGGTGCAGATGGTCGCAAAAGAGCTAATCGTCTACATGGAGAACTATATGCTTAAAGTTCCTTTGAGGAGTGCGTTCCTATTCGAGCCGAATCGTGTATTATTTGGTGTGGCATATAGATAAACGGGCTGACGGAACTTGTGTTTACTTACTTGGTCCGCCACAACGGCCATAGCGGTCAAACTACATATTTTTGATGCTCGTGTAGCGGCCAAACATCACTACATATTTTTGATGCTTGTGTGGTACCTTACATCAGAATCAGCCATGAGAATTTGATTCTAATGCAAGATGATGCTCGACCGCTCGCCGCAGCACAAGTTGAACAATATCTCGAAATGGTTAAGATACACACTCTTGCAATCAAATACCAATGCCAGGACTTTTATGTATACTTTTCAATATACGTTTACACAATTTTAAAAGAGCCGAGCGCTCGAGAAATCCTGTGCCCACGACAATATCGGCCATAAGAGCGGCACTTACTCGAGAATGGGAAAATATTCCTTTTAAAAACGCCTATCATGTCTATGCTAAACCTATTGCATTATATATATGATGAACCAGCTTATAGTTTTTATTTTAAATTTATATAAACATTATGCATAACATACGGTAAAAAAATAATTTGAAAATCGTTTGCACTTTGATACAGTTTGAGTGTCCCTCAGTGTATTTTGCAAAATATAAGAAAAGTTAATACTGCACTATTCGACACAAATAATGGTAGCAAGGATCTAAATCTAGGTGTTCTGTATGAAGTTGGTTCCTAACCTAGTAATTTTAATTACGACTATTACTAATATAATAAATAATGAACTAAAAGAGCTAAACGGGTTTTTATATACTTTAAATTATTACAGTGAACTATTAAAATTCATGGGTAATAATATTTGACATTCAATTACAAAGACTTAGTTCACAACGTAACTCCCAGAAGCAGGTTAGTGCTTAAGTTTGCACTTCGCAACTTAGTAATAACACTTACTCAGCTTCATGTTTCATGTATCGATCACTAGCAACTTCACCGTTAGACATTGACTACGTATAATGTTACAAAGGAGATGCTAATTATAAGTTTGTGAAACTTAAAATAAATTATCTGTTAGAAAACGGTCCACGGAATAAAAATTGAATGGCCACTAACGAATTTGGTCAGCGGTCGTCAGGTGTTGGTTCAAATATGGATAAATTTCAGTCATGTCCAAAAACACAATTTATGCTTTTTTTTGTTGGGGATAAAAATGTGAGCGAAGCAGTGTTCCGCAATATTATAATCCACTCGTCCGTCTGTCGCGCCTGACACGGGTTAAGCCCAAACAGCTGATAGACACTCTGTGTGTACACTTTTATTTATTAACTACCATCTTTCTGCGAGCTTATTTCAAACGATTTTACGACAAAAGAATGGATTTTAACTTTGGAATCACATAGCAGTATATTTCCTTTTATTAAAAAGCCATTTCTACTGTAATAAATTTAACGTTATTATTTAATTTTAACTATAAGTCTCTTTTCACCGTTTTAATATTTATTTGTAAATATAATAGTACCGATAAATTGAGGATCAGCTAGTAAGTGGTTTCTAAATGTACCAGTACATGATATATAATAATCTACCATTCTTTCAACTTTCATTTATTTAAATGTAATTAAAAGTAATAATTTGTCTGTTTTACTAAATTTTAAAACATCGGATTTAAACCCCATGTAATTATGGAATCATTGCAATTACACGTTATCAGTGTAATACTTCAGGTTAACTTCAAATTAAAAACAGAAGGAAAAGATTAATAAACAGTGTAAACTTCAAGGCTGACATTCTTAAAAGACGCAAGTGCCAATAATTCTCAATTTTTATACAGCTTATTTAAATAAAACTGTTTATATTTTCTGGTGAACGATGACTTATTATATTAGCACTTACTATCTCACCTATCATGTCATGTGTTAAAGAAACATGCTATTTACTTGGTAAACAAATATTTATTTTTACAGCCGTATCTTTAGAAGAAGTGTAATTAATCAACACATTTACTTACACTTAAGTACACACTGCGATTTTCTGAACTCAATGTTATAGATACCGCCACGCGGTGAAAACTTGTTATATAGCATCCGTTATATTAGCATCCAGTGCCCCAACAACTCATAATCGCCACGTCTAGAGTCCATCGCGAGCACTGAGTTGCTTTTATCTCGGTTGCTCATAGTTATTACGGCTGCCGTCGTCGGCTTGACGAGGGTAAATCCCCTTTCTTCATATTCCCCCGCACGTTCAGGATGCCCGTCAGTTTTTATGTCCGTTCGCGCAAATATATAAAGCGGGGCATGCCGAATGCCGGCCGTGGGGTACAGTCGGCGCGACAAAAAGGACTCCTCGAATACCCGAGCTGAATGAATTGGGGAACGTTTCCAGTCTATCGTTTTAGCGTTCGTTGTATCGTTTAAAGTGGAAATGTCCAAAGTAAGAGTGGCGAGATTTTTAGTGCACTTAACAACAGGACAAAATTATCGATCATGAAGAATATAATAGTATATGAATCTAAAGTGAGGAAAGAATAGTGAATCAGTAAGGAAAATATAATAAACTGACATATGAAAAGTAAATACTTACTGATAAAAATAAATGTTGCTGGACCACGATGTTTTAGTGCGACCTTTTCTGACGTTTCCAGTATTTTCTTATACTTTAATAAACGTACTATTAGTAGTGTTCTTTTTTCCAATTTCACCATTTTTATTAGAGAACTAAACGGTTTACCTGAGCATTACAAATTAGAACGGTTTGTGAACGAGGGGGTTGTAAGACTTTAAAAAAAGTACTTCCGATAGTATTTAGGACCATGCAAAACGCCTACAGTGACTTACTGGTTTAGTAACTTTAGCCATGAACTCAACTTATTTCGAGCTTCGATCGTTTTTGTTAATACTCAGTTTAAATAATTTGTTTGGAACATATTTTATCAAAACTCGCAGAAGGTCTTAACGACGCAGAAATCCTTTACAAGATGCCTTCACGCACTTGCTTTAAAAGTAAACACAGTTTTCATTGCGAAATCGATCTTGCCTTCAACCCGAACGGGCGATACACTTTCGACGATCAATTCGGCATAATTGAATTGGAAACAGATATAACGTTTCGCTTGTGGTAATTGTTTCCACTCGCTTGTTTGTTCAGCTGCAGCGATCTCGCGGAGCCCATCTAGTGCGCCAATCGCGCAAACAAATCCAAGAACCGCACAGCTAATATTCGCACAAGTGTTTACGTTGATAAGGAACCTGTACGCAGACGTAGTACTTTAATGAGAAACAAACAGTTGCGATTTGTTTTCCATGTTTGGACGAATACATGGCATAAGCAAATTCCATATATATTCCATATGGTCAACGTTTCTTCAGTTCTCGTATTCGTCAGTGTTATTGTGAATGATTTATTATATTTGTACCAACAGTTTAATCACAAATTATCTGGCTTATGGTAATAATTTAAATTGGAGTAATTTTTCAATTTTTGCAATACTCAAACCTTGTTAGAAAAATATACGTTATCAGTGCACTTCATAGTTAAGAAATTCGCAATTGGTGCAAATCTAACCCTATTATTTTTCACGAACACACCAAATACCTTACTGGTTTTGTTCCGAACACCCTTTTCTGCAAATGTGTGTTTAATCTAATCTAACTCGATCAAAGCGTAAAATTAGTGCGACAACTGAGCTTATCGTCCGGATTCATCTTGTATGTTATGAATTATAGTAGTGTTTTTCTTATTTTAGTTATAAAATAAATTAATAATATGCTTTATAATGATTTATCGTATGTACATGTATACTACACATTATTATTATTTTGCAGATTTATCCCATTTTTACATAATGTCTGCAAGCATATCAATCTAAAGTATCGAATAAACTCTTCGGTTATTATACTTTTATGTAGTAGTTTTATAAAACAAACTTACATTGATGATCTTAAATTACAGACACATTATTAAATCCCAATCACTTTTTGTTTAAAATATAGATCTATAACATCTGTTTTATTGTTACTTATCTACCATATCAAAGGCCATGGAGAGGAATTTAACGTGGGTTATGTACCACTTACGTACGATACGTAGAGTACATTTCAAAATTTATCGATTTGTAAGTGATTTTAATGTGACGCCAGTATGTGATGCAACGATAACGTTATGATGTTATTATTTTTAGCACGTCATGTATGTGGTGAAATCAAATTATCTAGGAAAAGGGATCTGTTTTATCCTCTATGAATGTTTTTGATTAATAATTTATAAATATTCGTGATTTGAATGTTTTTACATGAACTCATTCCTTTAAAAGAATTTGATTTTATTCCGATAAATGAATAAAAATTTTCTTTAAGAATTGTTTGACAATTTAATAATAGAAAGTTAACGCCTAGCCGAATCTTAGATTACTCATACATTTTATATTCATATCCGAATAGAGAGAGAGAGAGAGAGAGAGAGAGAAAGAGAGAGAGAGAGTGAGAAAAAATAGAGAGAAGGAAAGACATTGCCTTTTAGTGCAACTTAAAACAAGATTAAATGCTATCACATCATAACTTACCAGGATTAGCTACATTATTTTGGAATGAACTTTTGAACTTTCTCACCGTGCCAGTGATCTTCGATATAGAAAACACTTAGATTCACGCTCTTTAGTTGTGGTAGGACCACGCAACTGTCCTCGCTGTTGCACGTATGGGCAGGTCCGTCCGGGTAAGTACCACGACCTCACAGAAAACCGGCGTAAAGTAGAAGTGTTACACTTCTGCGTTTCATCTGGTGAGTGAGGTAGCCGGGGCCCATTTAATTAAAAGGTGGAAAAACGCATCTGCAATCCACCGGATGTTGCTAATCTCTATTGGCGGCCGTTATCACTTAACATCAGGTGAACCGCCAGCTCGTTTGCCCCTTTCTAATATAAAAAAAAAATTTTGGTTACATATTGTAGGGTAAGTTTGGAATTTTTAAATTATTGATTACAATTTGCTCTGTTAGTTAAATCAATTGCTTGTACTGCTAATATTTTGAGCTTATTAAAAATACGGTAATGACTTTTTATCTTAACCTATTTTTTTTGTCAGTAAAAATATATTTAAAACCATGGGTTCCAACCAGTATTGTTATCCCCATTATCTGTACTCGGGTTATAATTTAGTTATTAGACATTTATTATGATTGTCACGGTAGATAATCTATTTAAAATTTCAATAATTGAATATCTTTAATTTTTTATTATTCAAAAAAACGATTTTCTTATTTTATTACTAACACGCAAACATAATGTCAAAAATATTGAATCATAATGAATAAATAAGTAATTATGTAAGTATTTATAATAATGGGAGCTAGTATTCTTCTTACAATTTGTTATAAAGCATTTTTTGATAATACTATAGTTAAAAAGGATATAAAACAAGAAATATAGTTTTTTTCACAGCCTTGTAACTTAAAGACGGTGCTTTCATGAAAAATTCTACCCATCACGTTTGAAAGACTCTTTACGCTAATTACCCGCTTCTTTATTACACAACATTAAAATAATTAGTTTTCTGCCAGTATTTACAAAAGCGTCCTTTATTAAAAATTTTCATCGATGATTTTTCCTCGGAGACATGTACTGCTTTCTGATAAAACAAATTGAAACAACCGCTTTCAATCCCACTTGTACTCACGGCACTTAGAGCGGTCTTTGCAAGACAGGATTACGGTTGTCGTTTCTACCTCCGTGGTACGAGAACCGTGCGGTGCAGCAGTACTCGTAGTGGTAAAGTTGTTGAATACTTCCGTACCGTTGATGTTATGTTTAGTCGTAAGTGTCAGGGGGACCACGTCTTTAAGAGGAACACACGTTCTTTCGTAAGGTATGTTATTGCGCAGAAGAACGTTGCATTTGTACAAAGTTTGTTCATCCGGTGAGTAAGTACCTAACGGCACGTTGTCCAACCATCCGCCTCCTTGTTGATTCCTTGACCTCGTCTGGATCCCTGACAATGTTTTCATTGGCCTCATCTGGTAACTCTGCGGTAGCGTCTGCATTATTAATAACTGTAGTGAAATTATTAGTATTGAAACAATCAGTTTCATTGCAAATTTCGTTTAGTGTTTTCTTATTCGAGCGCGACTGGAAATTGCATTGGATTCCGTTCTAGTCGATAAGATGACGCAGTAGTAACAGTGATTAAGTTTTGTTTGTGTTCACGGTACGCTAAGGTAAACACTGAAATGAAATTTCTATTCCATTTGTCATATCAGTGCACGATATTATGGTAATATATATGATACATCAATTTTGTCTTATAAGGGTTAAATAAATAATATCGTGGTTCTTACTATTGATAAGAATGGCCTACTTGGTTGTAAATAAATAGTTTCTCAAATGGCCCTTAAATGACAATATACAATATTGTTAATTTAGTATACATTCTAAGATATAAATGCCCATTTATTTAAAGCAGATTGTATTAATCAGTAAAATGGTATACCGTGTTGTTACAATTTCATTGAACAACCAATTTACTAATGCTTGATAATAGCGACGTAAAATATTTGTTTGCAATCGTTCTACCCATCGGCAAATATATCAATTACAAATTAGCATTGAGTAAATGCAGGCAACGACCCTAACGAATTAATAGAATTGTATTATCAACTCATGTTGTGTAGCTTTGGTATTTATTTGTATCTAGTAAAAAGTCATATGAATTTCCCATATGCAGGAAAAGTAAACACACAATATTCGTATCCCGTGGTCGCCTGCCATCACGCATGTCATAGTCCTTTCTTCATCATTCATACACCTATGTCATCAAACGTGTATAATTATAGATATTAATTAATACAATTACAACATCTTCTTAATTAAAATGAATAATTTAACGTTTTTTCGAACAAATTTAATTCGAATTTTTATACTGCTTCCTCTGCACTTTTTTTCTCATGTGAGAAAGTGGCAAACGAGCTGGCCTCATTCAGCTGAGAATTCACCTTGTGTTAAGTGATCATTAGCAACACCCGTAGGATTGCAGATGCGTTGCCACCTTCTAATAAAATGTGCCCCGGTTACTTCACTCACCAGAAGAAAGGCAGAAGCATAACACGTTTACTTCACGCCAGTCTTCGGTACGGTCGTGGTACTTACCCGGACGGAACTGCCCATTAATGCAACAGCTGAGAGAACACTGTTGCGTGGCCATATCATAGTTGAAAATATAAAATTATTATTATTTACTAAAATTTAACATCGCATGAAAAGCGTCTGGGCGTTAATCACGAAGACGTGGGTTTGATTCTCGAAGCGGGGAAAAATTTCGTCCGTTTTTTCTACAAATTTCAATAAAATTAATTCCTTTTGTCGATTTTGTTCGAAAGACCAATTTCATATATTTACGAAAAAAGTAATTGTTTTAACCAGGCGATATAACTCATTGTTAAAATTAATTTGGTAACCTTTGCACAACTTGTTATAATTTTATCATGTTAACATAGTCCTTTCTGGGTCCCTTATTCTGTTTTTTAGTTTTTATTTGTTGCACAGATAATGTATTTCTGTTGACGCTATAATTAGCGTCAACAGAAATACATTATCTGTGCAAATTTGAACTGCCTGCTTTTGCAGTGACAGGCACGTTCGAGCAGGCGCAGAAAATCGATAAGAAATGAAAGTATTAATTTTGCGTTTCGTTTGGAGTTTGAGGTATCCAAGTTTTAAAGATTGACAATGCATCTGCAAAGCAATATGTATTGTATATGTCCATAAGTGTACACATAAAAAATATCGAAATTTGTTATGTTACAATCTTGGACAAGAAAAAGAACTATAAAATAAAATAAAATATTAATAACTCGTTGAAATGATGCAATTACAACCACGGGCCGGTTGTAATTACATCATTTCACAAAGGAAAAACCATCGTATAAAATTGTTTGGACGCAAGGCGTTTCTGTGTAGTGTTTATATGAATCGAATAAAGTAACAGAAAATGTAACAAATTGCATTGCTGCTTTGTAAAAACGGGGTGGTCACATGGTAATATTGAAATATCGCGACACAAATTCGTACGTAACCAAAATACGAGGAGGGCCGCTGCCACGGGAAAAATATGATATTGCTTTTAAATATGAAATATAACGCCAAAAGTGCGCGCCGGTTATGAAGAAAAAGGGTTTACCCGTGTCACGCTTACGCCTTACAGGGTCGAGAATGGATAACGCGATGTGTCTTCATTGCGAAAACAATGAATTGGTATTACCCACTGTGCAATATTAGCTTTTTTATGTCCCACATTTGTATTTCCCTGCATATTTTCATGTCTTCAATAAAAAGTTACATAGATTTCGTGATGGTAAAAATATCATTTGATGATTTTTAAATTTATCAGATACGTGTAATGAAAACTGAAAAACGAAATTTAAATTCAATCAATAGATAAAGTAATATTTATAAAACCGAAGTGGGTGTCAAAAAGTCCATATTTTTATTAACGAAAAACAAAACCGACTACTAATGTCTCGCTCTGTATTCATTTTATAATTGATTTTCAGGAGTTCCCTAAGCATCTCAGGAGCCCAAGATCCAATACCAACTAAATAAATATGGGACCACATGGGAAGCACCAGCTTTCAATTAAAAAAAGAATCATAAAAATCAATTCACTCAGTGGAAAGTTCTGAGGTAACAATCATTAAAAAAAATAGTCGAATTGAGAACCTTCTCCTTTTTGAAGTCGGTCGGAAGCAACACTGTCGAAAGTATTGTATAATTTTGCTGAATATAATTAAATGTTAAAGTTACGAGACCACATCATCTTGCTGGTCATTAACTATATTCCAAGCATAATATGGCGCTTTTAACACCTGCGACTCGACGACGCGACGGCGAGGATGATATTCCATTTTATGTATTGAAAATTTTAACTGCACTTTCCTTACCCATACTTGCATACAAAACTGTAATAAGTAACGATGCGAGCTTTAATTCTTTAAACGGTATAAATAAAGTTTTCAAAAATCACATTTACATTTATCCAATGTAATTTCTCTGTGTGGACAAAGTTCGCAATGAAAATTCAACTGAAGAACATAGAGACATTGCTCATAGGATTAGTAAGCTGAATGGGCGATGGGCTGGCCATATAGCTCGTAGAAACGATAGCCGATGGGGAAGAAAGGTTCTCGAGTGGCAGCCTCGTACTGGCCTTGCAGTATAAGAAGACGTCACTAAATGCAGTGAAGATCTGTGCGAATCCAAATGAGATCCTGAGCCACTTGCTCAGCAGGGAACTCAAACAGGCTGAAATGATGATGAATGATGATTTTTACGGTGGTAGGGCTACGCAGCAGCCTCAGCTTGTGCACGAATGGGCAGGCTCGTCCGGGTAAGTACCACGACCTCACAGAAGACCGGCGTAAAGAGGAAGTATAATACTTTCGCGTTTCGTCTGGTGAGTGAGGTGGCCGGAGCTCAATCTTCAAAAGGTTGTCAACGCATCTGCAACCCTCGGGTGTAGCAGATGACTATGGGCGGCGGTATTCACTTAACATCAGGTGAACCGTCTGCTCGCTTGGCAACGTTGAACATAAAAAAAATTAAAAAATTCCATCACAGTTTTCGATGAAAAAAGAATGCAAAGCATTTATAACGGATTATGTTTATATAAAAAAGTAAAACACTAATGCGGATTTTGCATGTGACCCATTGTTATTATTTTTCGCTTGTGAAACATCCTTATTGCATTTACTAGTCGACTCGTTTCAAACTCAATTGATAGAAGATTATAGGATTTTGTTAAAAGATCGCGGACTATAAATAAACCTCTATCCGTATCCATTTGGTCGTTTGCGGTCCGTGAAATTTACGAATATCTAGCGGGTGAATCAGTTAGCAGTTGGAATTATTGTAACGGCACGGCTGTCTCGCACCACTTAATTACACCAAGTTGTTTATACCATTCCGTCAATATTTAATACAGTTACAGTACAGAATAGTTATTACTAAATATGTAACAATAAAAATGTATGTACAGTTGACATAATTAATTGCCAAAATATACACTGAAATTTTTAAAATATACTCGTCCTAAATTAGGCGTATCAATTAAACGCATGTATTGTTGCTTACTTAACAGAATCAAGAAACAGCTAGAAATATTGGCAACTTCAAAAAAACGTAAAACGTAAAACCGCATATTTGGGACATACATGAGAAATATAACATATTGAAAAATATAATTGATGGAAAAATAAAAGGAAAACGGGGAAGAGGATGAAGACGAATAACATGAAGTGATAATTTCAAAATTAGACAGACATCAAGGACGTCGTCAGTCTTTGCAGATCCGCGCAGAATAGTTCCGTGTAGTGGTAGCCGACATCAGCTTGAATAGGACACCACCAAGAAGATATTTGCTTGTACACCATGCGTTATAATCGATTTCTATATATTTAAAAAAAAATGCCATCATATTTATTTGCATTATTCGCGTCAATTCACTATGGGAAGCAACATAGCAGCTTCTACTTGGGCACGAGTTTCAGTCTCGGCCGAGGAAGTAAAATGGTTTCTAGTTTTACTATTTATATTATTTCATCACATTCGTGTTCCATCTGGTGTGTGAAGTAATGTGTGCCCAATTTTTAGAAAGTTGAGAACGCCAAAGGAGTATATGTCTATGGCAGGCAGTTAATCTCTTAACGACAAATAAAAAAAGTATAGTTTTGCTTGTCATAATAATAATTATTGTAATATTATCAGTATGAGTAAAAATACAGGTTCCATACAAATGTTTTATACGGTGGTAGAGCCATGCAACAATCTTCGCTGTGGCACGACTGGGCAAGTCCGTCCGGGTAAGTACCGCGACCTGATAAACCAGAGTAATGTGTAAGTGTTCTTGTGTTCTCGTGTACTTCTGCGCTTCGTCTGGTAAGTGAGGTAGTCCGAACCCATTTTATTAAAAGGTGGCAACGCATCTGCAACCCACCTGCCCATTGATATTTGCAAAGTGTTTCAAATGTCCATGGGCGGCGGTTATCACTTAGCAGGTGAACCACCGGTTCGTTTGCCACCTTTAATAATAAAATCTTAGGTACAAATTAAATTGTAAGCATAGTTCTTAAGGCTATCGAAATTGTAATTGTCATTTCAACTCCAGAGCAGCGTTTTAAACAGGCGAGTCACATGTAACTAGAATTTTTGTGGATCCATTAACAAAATCCATTGTAACATGCTTCCGTGACGTTTCACCCGAAGAGAGTGCGGTATTATTTGGAGCGGCAAAGCTTAGCTCGCGTCGGTATGCGGTTCCTTGTGTCAATTAAACTTGTCCCTCACTGCGATGTGGTTTAGTTCAACTAAGCCACGCATGTATTTCGAAAACGTAGCAAATATCATTGCGGGCTTTAATTTATGTAATATTTCAAATATCAAATCTTTCTTTATTACTTCCAGCAGCTGTAAGCAGCCACCAGACGTCTGTATTAGAAATGACTGTATTAAAACAGATACGTGCTTTTCATCGTGAATCACTACATAGTATAAAACAAAGTCGTCCCGCTGTCTTTTTGCCCCTAAGTATGAGTGTTTCAAGAGGAAGTTTCATAAATGTGTAATTGCACCCGTAAGAAGCCGGGGCGGGTCGCTAGTGACTAATGAAGTGTGATAAATTATTATGAATAATTATAGTTATACATTACTTAGATTGTTATTGAGCCACTAGCTAGAACCAAGTTAAAATCACAGCCAACGTCCAAGTCTTAAGGCCAACGTCATTCCATGCGCAGTTCGTAAGTTAATTACTCGGATATGTATGTAAATTGTAGTCAAGTTCGATATCCTTTTGATGGAAACTTCCTTTTCCCTTAATATTAAATTGATAATTACTACCCAACTCCTATATTCCGTCCCGGGAGTCATTACCAAAAATAATATTTATTTTACTGGACGAAGCGGGGGCTACGATGTACTTTTTAAAGAGAAATTCGTTAACGCCTCGGCGCCCTACTTGGGCTGAATTTCTATTAGCGGAAGACAAAGCGGGCGACGTCAGCGGGGGGGGGGGCCGAAGCTGGAAATGGGAATCAATTAAAAAGAACCATCGATTCCCGTCCAGCGATAACGTCTGTCGGCTGTAAGTGAAAAAGGCCACCCGATAAGATTGTACGTTGCGAAACTTTGAAACGATCGATCTATGTGCAGATCTTTTAATTACTTCCGCTCTTTGCCGTTTATCCAGGATCGGAGGCTGTATAAAACATAGCAGTGAAGTTAAAAAAATTGGAAATCTTACAATTGTTTTCAGATATTATTTTTAATATTATTTAGTTGTAACAACTTCTTGTCCGTATGTTTTTGATACATAGTTACTATTTAACTTACTCGTGTATATAATGATTAGGATATTACCTAAAAATTTATATTGCCAAATTTTTGTCGTCAAGTTTTTTTTGATATAAGTCGTCTTCATAGTAAAGTTATAAAGTCGATGAATTTTAATTTTTATATTTATAACGGTTCTCCCAATTTGGAAGCAATATATTTTGCTGTCTTTCTACATTTTGCTACCTTATAAATGTTACATTCCATTTTGGCTCTATTACTACTTGATATGAAAATTATCATGCAAACATTGAATTGGAAAAGGGAACACAAAACATTGGTGTGTGAAAAAAATAAAAGACCCCATTTGCCATGATTTTATACTAATTTATTTAATTTTTATTTACATCGTTAAGATCCGCACAATTACCTGTACATTTATAAAGGTATGTAAACATAAATAGCTTAGTCATATATGTATCTCTTACCTCAATAAAAGATATGTCTTGTTACAACTAACATAGTTTTTTTGGTAATATTTATATAACAAATGACGAAGATACACGTTACATGTTAATATGCTTTAGAATTGTCATTTCTTGTCGTGCATTTTCTTTTTTACAATATAATTATATTTACATTTTATTTAACATAACAAGCATGAGGGGGTAAGCTTAGTTTTTCATTAAGTTAAATCGAAAATTACACAGATTAAACGCAACGATCTACCTTTATAAGTTAAAGTCAAACTGATTTAAAAAAAAAAGTTAATCTAACGCGCAGTACGCTCGTATATAGTAAAAGTTTTCAAATTTTGGCACATATATTACAGAGGAAGTTATAAATTCATGCAAAGCACGGCACCACGATGAATAAAGCATTAGGCTTGTAAACATTAGACTATCTGGTTGGATGCAATGTACGCGAACAAATTGCGTGCGACATGGAAAAAATGAATCTTATTACAACAATTCCTACATCTATCGCAATCTTCTACGTACGGACCATTTGCGTTGAATTGAAACATATATTTCTCTTGAAATGAAAGTTCTGATGAGCTCATTGAATAGTTTAGTAAAATACCTATTGTTTTTGTAAATAATATTCACCTTAATGATATAGCAACAGACGGCGAAACAAGTATTTTTTTTTATTAAATTTTTATTACTTATTAAACCACAGCATTTAAAAAGGTTAACACAATACACTCTTGAAATTCACATAAACTCTATATATTTACGATATGATAAGAATTTTTGGATGATATGTTAATTTCGTTTAAAGTATTTGATATAAAAGGTTTATTTCGAGTTAATTGAATACAAAAAACCGGGGAAGACTATGTCGTCAAATAAAGTACTTTCCTTATTTAAATTCATTTTAAATTAGTTCATCTAACTAAACGCGACATTTACCTTTCATAAATCAGATTAGAAATTCCATCTGAACCAGGAAGATAATCACAAAATACGGCCGTTGC
The DNA here is from genome assembly GCA_933534255.1 of Iphiclides podalirius. NCBI lineage: Eukaryota > Metazoa > Arthropoda > Insecta > Lepidoptera > Papilionidae > Iphiclides > Iphiclides podalirius. The sequence goes on along the minus strand of OW152820.1, from coordinate 16,647,207 downwards.
CAGCACCGATGATGAGTCGTTCCTAAAACAACAAGAAAAGAAAAACAATTAACGACACGATGCCAGCTTACAACCCAATGGTATTAATTGCCGTCTAGATGGAATCAATTGTAAAATATACAAATATAAACCATTTCTCTTAATACAATCTCTGCGTAATTTAAAATAATTCGTTAACTCTCTCACACACTCTCAAAGATTACAAAAACTACCTTAGAATAATTAATGGTTTTTAATAAATCTATAACATTTTTTATGTTCAGAAACGCAGAAATATATGGTAATATATGTATCATTATATAATAATATTGGGTCATCACTTGATAGCGGACCAGATTTAGTGAAACATCAAGTTTATTATCTGACACTTAAGACGTAGTGAAGCAGTATGAAAAAAAATGAGAAATATCGAAAGGAAGGTAGCTACAGATTAAAAATTAAATGAACGGTGTTAATGGTATGGACGATGGTTATGATGATATTTATTCCAAATAAGAATATAAAACAGGCATGTATTTCTATAAAACGACACTGACAAGTTGGTAAACTATGATGTGTTTGAGAGTAGTACAAGATTCAAAATCACATTTTCTGCGGTTGAGAAAGGCGGCGAAATCGTTTAGTGTCATAAATAAATCGTCCACCAAATAACTTGCACCGTAAAGTGTTCTAGTGAGACATAAAGGAAAATTACAAGACCAAGGCGCTGCATGCAACACCAATAATAATGGAATTGTTATGAAGGGAATTTGTCTTGAAAATTTTGTCGTAAGATTTGTGTCAAGCTGAATCAAAATGGCGAGGCCGGGTCAAAATTGTTATAGGTGGAGTCAAAATTATTGAGGCTAATACGCGTATTATTGCTTTTAATGTCTTGGTTGCCCCAATTACTTAGCTATTCGCTTCAGCGCCACGGGTTGTAAGAAAATATTTATTAGTGGAAATCACAGATAAAAAATTTCGCGTTTAGGTATTTGTCAATGTAAATTTGTATATTTTATGGGCTCTTAGAATACAGTAAGGCAAAGGTTTTTTTGTACAGTGTTTGCCGCTTAAGGTCGACCATTTGTCATTTCAGCTTGCTGCTGTTGTATATAGACTTCAGTCTGAAGGTATTTTTAGAAACCTTAATGTTTTAACCCTGTTCTGTTTCTAACTAGGATCGGACAATCGGATGTATTGATTAGTATGAAGCGTTAGGAATAATGAACTGAACCTTTTTTTTGTCAACGTATTTTTTTAATTTTTCCCAATATACGATTTAAATAAAAATTTTCAGATTCTGCTTAGTTTTTTAAATGCCACTCTTGTTACCCCTTGGCCTGCTCGTGCTTGTTTATTAACAGACCCACTGAGAGATATCATTCAATCGATTTAATTCCACGACAGACTTCAAAAGCGATTTGCCACTTACTCTTACGTCAGCAGTCCTTATCGATTTATTATTCAAAATGTTTTCACGGCCTTTGGTGGATATTAAATAATTCGGGCTCCTCAAACGTTTTTCCTGGGGGCTAGAGGACTGTAAGAATTGATTGTACGCGGTCTGCACTGAATATTTATGAGGGCTAAGTGTGTATGCGAACTCGTTGAATGTTTAATCTCTATTTGAAGGTACGTTACGCGACCCGTTCTCGGTATCGCAGTCACGCTTTGAAAGGTGGAGCTTGTATGGATGCCAATGATATATCGCTACGTTGACATGCTTACGATATATTTTGACTATCAAAAGAAAACGTCGAAAAAGAAACTGAAAATGAAAGATACGTAATAAGTCTTGATCATTTTTCTTAGCTCGAGCACATTTTTTGGCAACTATTTGGCGCATTTTAACACGTGAGAGAAAGGGATCATGTTAAAGATGTAGTTTATTGTAACAAAGAGCACAGCGCGGTAACTTTTTTTCCTTTGTCGTGGAATTCTTTCATCTTATAATTTTTGGAAGGCTTTTGTAACGAGTGTAAAGATTATTTAAAAGAAATATTCTTAGCCAACTACCGACGTTTAAAATGTTGAAGGTAGATGAAAAAATATAACACACGGACACTAACGGAAGAGAATAAGCTTCTCGTCGCGGAACGAAAAATATTTCATAAAATTTTGATGCCCGTGCAGAGACAAGACGGCACCAGGAGGATACGAAAGAATCAGGAGATAGAATATATGGTGTCTAAGTCCAACATTATGGGCGAGATTAAATCCGCGAGACTCCGCTGTCTGTCGGTATTCTTACCAGGTGCCCGGTAAGAATTCCGACAGACAGGGCAGTGAAGAGAGCCTATGACGACCTGGAGGCCGACAGTTGGTTGGGCGGCCCAGATACCGCTGGAAGGACGAAGCGGTGAAGGACCTTCGCACCCTAAACTCAAAAAACTGGAAGGAGATCGCCCAGCCCCCTTCGGGTCCCTGAGCCAGCGGAGTAGTAGTAGTAGTAGTAGATAAAAAAAGACTTCTAAAAGAAAGTGCTAATAAGTTCCATGACAGAATTTAAATCTTTCAGATGAGAGATATATTGTGCCAAGGCTTAAAAATACAAGTCAATTGTGGTAAACTTGACTTACAGTAAACTTTTGTACTCGTTCAGACCTAAGGCTTGTAGAAACAGTGAAATGTCGGAAGATATACGACAAATATCAAGAGACGTGCTCTAGTAATGTCAAGAAGGCCCTATGAAACCCCTCAGAACAAACACCTAATACGAACAGGGTAACGAAACATCATTACATTTATCAGGCTAGGACCCTAACAGTATTCAAAGCAACCCTGCCACCTCGTTCGGATCTAGGCCCGTGGGACAGCGGGACAACGTGACCAAGTTTTTTCAGACCGGCGTATTTGTCAGTTCTGGCAATGAGGACAATTTTTTCGAGGCCACCGTCAGTCCTAGAGGTGAATGTGACCCCGCCGGGCTGCGAGGGTCGAGGGTCAGGTGGTCGCGAAAGAGAAAGCTTTGGGCGTACCTGAGGCGTGTTGCGGGTGTGGGGCGCGGTACACGTGGTGCGCGGCATCCCGCTCGGGGGCCCGGTCGAGCTGCGCGCGCACCACGCTTGGTCGCTCGGTCGGCTCGCGCTGTACCGCGCGGCTAACGTTCGCCCGCCTTACACCTGCAACGCGCCACGTGTTAACAATGCATGACACGGGTGTTAAGGCGCTTTGGACTTTGCAGCCAGTAATGTTCCGTGATCAGACAAACGGATTCCATCTAACGCCTTTCGTGACGCTGTGCTATTCGATTCGGAAAGTGCGGTTACTGTCTCGTGGTCGGGAAAGAAAAACAGCTGAGCTTTAGCAGACACCTTAAGGGTTTTTGAAATAATAGTCAATATGATGCGAAAACATTGCCAATGTTAGCAACATTATTAAGTCGCTTTGTGCATTAGAACCGTTAATCAAATTGGTTTCCGCTGATGTTTCTTATTTTTTATTTAACTAAACAAAGTACGGCCTATTTAATACGTACACATAAATGACTTTAGTACTATGTATAGCAGCCACAACTTAAAAACTAAATTAAAACTTGCAAATTATTTCAGAAAATTTTGAAGATCCATTTTATGTGAGGATACAACTAACATCAGAAATTATAAATCGAGTTTATAACAATGGTTACAGGCCAAAAACTGTGCAGATCTATCGAATAGGTATCGGACGCTGAGTCAGTGCCAAGTAATTAGAAACAACTCAAAACTAGTTTACTGTTCTTGCGGCAGAAACTTTACATAGTCTAAATTAACACGAACGAAAATGATAAAACCCATTTAAAAATAAGAGACATCAATTTTACGTTCAATTTTATTTTATAGATTACTCATTTAACGAATTAAATATTCCGTAGCAACTTCAAATCTGAATTGTATGTATTGACACCCAAGTCAAATTAACTGATAAACAACCTTTTGTAACTATAATATACATATCTATTTTAAGTATTTAAACTACTAAGAAAAACATTAAGTTCACTACACAATTGTTCAATAAAAGTATTTTACAGATTTTATCGCGTTTTAAAATCAACGTTTCAAACCTTTTCCAGCGTTTGTCCCGTGACCATGAACGCTATTTTAATACTTTCATTTTACCAATAACTGATCACCGATTGTCGAAAAAATCATCCGCTGTCATTATCTACACAAGATTCTATGTCATCTTGAAATCTTTCTTTTTCAAAAATTCAAAATGAATTCAAATTAATTTCGTCATTCAGTTTTAAATACTAAAATTTGACTGTATTTTTTGTGCGTTCGATTTTCCATACAATTTTTCTATAATTTCTCATCGTTTAAACCTTCCCTGGACTGCCACAAATATTTCAAAACTAAAATTAGCCAAATCCGTCCAGCCGTTCCCGAGTTTTAGCGAGACTAACGAACAGCAATCCATTTGTGAATATAAAAAGATTATGTTATTTATTTCTATGTCCGTATAATTTAGTAGTTCAATGTAACGTGGTTAAATAAAAGTTTTCTATTACACTAACCTTTAACACGTTCGGCCATAAATAGACAGTACTAAAACTCTAATTTCATCGAATTACAGCTACCTTATTTTTATTTACTTCGCAAAATTTTTTATTTGATAAATAGAATATATAACAAACAAGAGGCTTTTTCCGATTGTTCCTTGATGTCATTTTTAAAATGTAAGGGATTTCTATGTGTTCAATAGGAATGTATGACTTGGATGATTAAATGGAATTGCGAGATGGATTATGTATTCATATTATTGAGAGAAATAAGAACACAAGAGAAGCTATCGAGTAATAAGGTAATAATAAAAAAAGTCATAATTATAAGTTATGGGTAATTTTACTAGCCTAGTGAAGATGGAAAGTTATATTAAATATGATATAGAAAACACGAAAGCTATCTCATCAAAAGAACAACGTTCATAATTAGGACTCAAAGGACGGCGACTACGCTGAAAATGGAAAAAGAGGGAAACATTATTCAGTATGCAACACTTACTCTCTTTGTTAGCGGTGCTCTTCATTTCTGTCGCCTTCGGGGATGTCGACGGCATAGGGATTTCTAAACAAAACAATTCGTGTGTTTAAAAATTTACATTTCCATGCATGCCAAGTCTCATAAAGGTTTTCTCTTTAGTCTGTGTTTTCAATCCTTATAGTGTTTCTATGAGTTAATCTGTTCCAATTCTAAAATGTTTCATTTATTCAGAGTAAAAAAATTCCTTGGTGTTTCTGGTCTTTTGTTAGGCTGATTTTTTTAAATATATAATTTGTCAATCAACACAAACTTTCTTTAAATAATATTAACGAAAATAAGAAATCCTAGAATTTTTTTTTGTAGAGATGAAAGAATATGCGCAGTTAAGAAGAAACTTTAAAATTTCGATTGGTGCAGCGGCAAAACTTTTTCGTCCATTTTTATACAATTTTAAGAAATGATCGAATTTACGTGCAATATACTTGTTAAATAGGACATTAACGGAGACAATGTTTCTGAATATATTTACAAATGACGTTATGTAAATTGTGAATATTATAAAAAAAAGAATAGAGTAGAATTACAAACAGAATATTCACAATTTACGATATCATAATTTGGTGGAAACAACAGAGCCCTAATAAATATGCTTACCGTATAACCTAATGGAACCTTCCGTTTCTCCCAGCGAGTTCTTTGAAATGCACCGGTAATTCCCAAAGTCGCCGCTTTGAAGATTGCGAACTGTCAGCTTCATGTGCGCCCTAAGAAATATGAATTTATACATCTAATTAGAGCGAGCAGATCTACTTTACGGTTACCGCTCTTTCTTATTTAACCTCAATTACCCCATTCATTCTAGCGGTAATAACGGTGGATTGCGTTCATTTTAAAACAATGCCGGGAACAAATTAAATTTGCGGTTAGTACGTCAAATTGCAACATCGTTTCGGGCAACAAATCATTGTTATAGCGAAATTAGCTTACACATTGTTGTCGCTTGATTGAAATTTTCAATTTTCATTAGGGAAATTTCGAAAACAGCATCATTCAGTATGCAAATGAACTTGTGAATTTAATTGCCTTCAAGATATATATATGAGTACGCATATAACAAGCTCCGTACACCTTTTTTATTTGAGCAGGTGCCAAGCGAGCGGGCGGATCACCTGATGTTAAGTGATAACCGTTGCCTGTTGATATTTTCAATACTCGTAGGGTTGCAGATGCGTTGCCACCTTTAATAAATTGGGCCCCGGCTACCTCACTCACTAGACGAAACGCCCATGCCGGTCTTCTGTCAGGTATATACCACATACCGGAACGGACTTGTCCATTCATACAACAGCGAAAACTGTTGCGTGGCCCTATCACAGTTACTACGGCTAAACTTATTTTGTCAAAATTATTTCCACTGCTCGCAGACTCACATCACCTAGATCTACAAACGCATGATACGCTTGGCTACAGCTAATTGGTAAATTAGTAATATTATGCAAGGAATTTTAAGTATTTTAGTTTCAGGTAATAATACCTGAAACTAAAATACTTAAATGAATTAAAAAGCAACCGCTTGCCCTGGGATAACCCAGGGCAAGCGGTTGCTTTTTAATTAATTTCACCTATGCCGCCTGGTTTTCAATCTGATCAGCTCACAGAATAAATAAAAAATTGGAAATTTTCAACATTGTGAGAAATCCTGTAAAAACCCAAGAAATATGAATCATGTTTTCTTGTGGTAGACCAACGTAGAAGCCTCTATCCTTGCACAAATGGGCAAGCTCTTCCGGGCAACTACAACGGTGGAGCAGAACTCATGCGTTTTATCTCATGCATATCGTAAACAAAGCTCATATTTTTAAAAATTCCACAAAGCCTCGCAGGTAGTGTACATATTTGTGTTTATATATATGAAGTAATAGTTAATCACTTAACATTGAAATATATTCACGATGTATTAAATCCGTCAATCTGATGACCAGGTTTCTTAGCTTGGTTGTAATTGTTTGTAAGCTTGGTTCTAAACTTGGTTCCAAGCTTGTTTATAAGCCAGGTTATAAGCTTGGTTCTAAACTTGATTCCAAGCTTGGTTCTAAATTTGGTTCTAAGACTTGTTTCTAAGCTTCTGCGTTGCAGTTCATTGTCCTAAAACCTCTATTATTATTATTATATTACACAAATTAAGAGGCAGCATGAGTTGGAACGCCGAGTTTTATAAATTATAATCCTACTAGCAATGACAAAAAAAGTAGCTCCACCACCTCTACGTCGATATTTTGGAAATACACAACTACAACAACAAAGGAGAATAATATATACAGAATTGGGTAAAGAAGCATGCGTATTTTTTAAATATAAAAAAACTTTCAAAATTGATTTGTTAAGATATATACATATGTTCTGATTTGTTTCGGATATCGCTTAGTGAAAGTTTCAGTTAGCATCAAGACTTTGATCTCTAACGAGGTAAAACGTTGTTGCAGCTCTTTTCACACTAAGATTACGAATTCATATATCTTAACAATGCAATTAAAATTAAAGTATATACATCAAAAATATCTCATGTTGTTCAAATCCAACACCATATTTACTATGCTACGACTAAAGACGATTTATAATTTTATATACGTTAATAAAATGTGCAGTAGACCCTCTACGCGTTTGGAAAAAAAATATCTACACATGGCTTGATTAGGATTCAATGTTTCAAAATTGCTTAAAGAATTATGAGGAATGCAGACGGGAATTAATTACACCGTCAACGTGGCAGTTCAAATAGCTCACCTGTAAGAGTTCTCTTCTGTGGTGACGGCATACTTCTTGGTGGGCAGCACCATGACGTTGTCGTATACCCAGTACGAAATGGCCCTGGGGTGAGCTTCGGTGTGGCAGTCCACCGTGACGTCAGTGCCCGAAGGCGCGCCAACCAGTTGATTGGGGACCCAAATCATCGGAGAAACTGTAATTAATGTCCACGTCAGCGTTTTCACTAATGTAATTACAGGAAAGACGACAGCAAAAGGACAAGTGCGACATCATCCATAAACATTTCAACTGTCTAACTATCACGGTTCATGAGATACAGCTTGGTGACACGGACAGACAAGAGAGTTTTACCCTTTGAGACCCGGACCCTGAAAATCTAAAAATGTTTATATAAACATAGCCAAGAAGACTATGTCCATTGCAAAGCTTTGTTATTACCCTAGATATTATTTTCAAATGGCTCCAAACTGAGCTTGGTTGTGGTAATTGAGAAACATCGAATTGTTTACGTTACAGTTCTATCATTTTGCATATGATTTTTTTTGTAAACATAATAAACGTAATTAAAATTTGGATTTCCATGAATCCATATTACGTTTCGTATCATTTTTGTTGTTTGAATTGCTGGGCATTCACAGAGAGGTAAAACATTAATGGTAAAATTTACAAAAGTAATTATTAATATTAACGTGATGATATCAATAATACTTTAATCATAATCATCTCTATTTAATAATACTTTATTTATTTAATGTGTAGGTTGAGAGTAAATATTAAAAGTATAACTTTTAATATTTATTCATATTAATTTCCATTATACATCAAAATCAGCAAAATGTAAAAGGATTATAACACTGTATCAAGTACACAAGTATGTTTAGTTCGTACTTTAATATGTCAAATAGTATGCTGTCACTTTAGTATGCTAAGGTCACGCAGCAACTTCATCTGCAACCTCTCAGGGGTTGCAGATGTCCATGGACATTTATTATCACTAAAGATTTAACAGGTGAACTCGTCACGTTGAGAAATTTTCACAAAAGATGTTTAAACTACCATTTTCTGGCTTTAGCGGAAGTTAAGAAAATATAAAAAAGCGAATATTGATCTACTACATTATCCAAACGAGCAGACGGTTCACCTGATGTTAAGTGAATACCGCCGCCCATGGACCTTTTGAAAATTGGGCTCCGGCCACCTCACTCACCAGACGAAACGCGACGCTTACCCGGACGAGCCTGACCATTCGTGCAACAACCGAGGCTGCTGCGTGGCCCTACCACCGTTATTTTCATAGATATTAATAAAACTTTTTAACATTCAAAACAAAAAGATTTTATAGTTAATAGATCACGTCTATAGATCGTTCCAACGTAGATTCCAACCCGTTAATCATTCTTATTTAAAGTTTACAAGAGCGATTATTCTCGTATCAATCCTAAACAACCGGCCAGCCATCGCATGGATGGCTGTACAAGAAACTGTAGGGAACTGGGAAGCAATTTATAAACTTTCAATTATGATGGATAGTGGCGAACTTTGCCGAGCCCGCGCTGGCGGCGGCGACGATTTTTCACATACCGCTCGGATAATAAAATCCACGCTCTGTGAACGTAATTCACACTCCCCAGTTTATGGTGGCAATTTTCACGAGGAATATTACTTCTGCCGCTTGATACGCTTTAATATTCTGCAACATTTTAAAATATTTATCAAGAGTAACGTTTCTCGTTCGCTTATCGCGAACGGTCTCATTATTACGATCGTCTATGACGAACGGTTAACGTATATTCCACGACTTTTTATGTTTAGCGGCACACGTCACTTATTGCGGCACCTAAAAACGTAAAGCAGTATGTTTATAAGTGCCGTCCTTTAAAAGTTAACGGCTTGTTTTTGAATTCAATTTTCACCTGCCTTTATTGAGTTTCCAAGTGCTTCATTTTCTGTTATAAAGCGCTTTTAAATAATACGCTAATGAAGTGTGTTTGTTCATAGATTTGATTCGAGTCTATTCATGTCTATCATTCAACAAATATTATATAAGAAATAGTATGTATGAAACACGTATTATCAATAAGGATCCTCTATTGGCGTAAACTGTATGGCTGCATCAATAGAAGCAAGAGTATGTAATTAAATTTAAAATTGGACTTTCTCAAAACGGAAAAAGGAGAAAATCGATATCATTGTCTGCAGGCGCAATCTTCGCCGAAGCGTGCACCTTGGGGAAATATTATCTTTCAATTATCACTGAGCGCCCATCTTCCATTCTATTTAGTCAGCTGCGCCTCGTAATAAGAATTGAAAATAAAAGGGGCAAGTTGAAATCCTGCCCGTTTTTTAGAACGCGACCTGCTTTGTTCCGCCTCAAAGGGGTCCGTATTAATTTTTGATACAATGACGTTCCTGTAATACTCCGTAGGATTTCTAAATTATTTACGTAACGAAATTTTCGTTTCATCTCCTTCAGCTGCAGTCTGCGCAATAAGTCGTTATTGTTCGAGCTATTCGTGAAATATTCCAGCGGCTCCGTATCAAATAGAAGTATGAATTTAAAAACTGTTACTTAGCATGAATTGCAGAATGATACTCGAATAACTATTTCATCATCTCTAACACGTGAGTTATTCTCGACCATCTCAGCTGATGAACTCAGAAATGTAGGCGGCTAATATAATTGTTAATGTTTGACTGTTTTATGTCGCAATCAATATTAAAAAGAAACATTAGTGTGACGGGTTTTAGCCGTTTGGCATCGTTAAAATGTTTATAAATAATAGTTTTTAATTGCAAGCAAATAATTAATTACAATAATATAATAAAAAGACTGGAAAAGGATGTAAATTGAAAAATAATGAAATTTTGAAAGTATCATCTACATTCTTAATTAGAACTGTAAGGGGCGAATATGATTGACAATATCCTGCCACTTTTGTGTTATATCAGTAATGTGCGTGCATCTTAAAATTTCACTCTAATATTTTTTTTATAACGCGCCTATATACAAAGTATAACTTCAAAAAATTCAATTCCACTAATTCAAATTATTTTTGTATTAATTTGCAATTTTAATCTTTTACCCTAATAAGGGAGTACAATTGTATTGCATCCTTAACGATACGTCACAGTAATCTACTTAATTATCCTTCTGTTTGTCACAATCTGAAAGTCTTGATTAAGTTGCATGTAGGCCATAGTCATGAAATTATTGTACTACGTTTGCACAATACCCTGAAGAAGGAACAATCAATCACTACATAGTATAAAACATAGTCGTTCCGCTGTGTCTGTCCCTATGTATGCTTAGATTTTTAAAACTACGCAACGGATCTTGATGCGGTTTTTTTACTAGAGTGATTCACGAGAAAGGTTTATATGTATAATACAATGCACCCGTGCAAAGCCGGACCGGGTCGCTAGGTGAATAAATAAAGATGAAGCTGTTAGAGATAGCAGAACACAACAAGAGTCTCCATTAAATTTTCATGCTACACATATACAATTGGAAACCTCACATTCGACATCGACGATGATCCTTTTGGAGACGGACGGCGGCACCGCATTGGTTGCGATGCAGAGGTACGCGCCCATTTCGGTTCGGCTGATACGCTGCAGGCTCAGGCTGTCACCTTCGTACACGGTAACTGTTAACAAAGGACAAAATATGATATACTAGCTGATCCTGACAAACGTTGTTTTGTGGAATTTCATAAAATCCGTTCTTAGCTGACCTCTACTCGGCGAAAGAAATATTCCTACCAAATTTCAAGGCTCTACGGTGGAAATCTCTTATATGTTGAGGGCACACAATGTTAAGGAATACGTGAAAAGGATGAGTATGGAATAAGAATGTGTGTGTGTGTGACAAAGTTGTAAAAACAGTGGATTTTTTATACATACGTAGGTAAAAATATATGGCGCATTTTTATATTATTGTACTGCTTTTTTTCAAGATATAAGTAGGTCAGGAAAGTTGTTATGGGCTATTTATTTTCTTTAACCTATTTCATAATTTAATGTTTACCTTTTTTACAAATTTACAATTTGTAATTTTTTTCACCTTTTTTGGGTTCCGTACGCAAAGGGTAAAACGCTGTCTATCTGTCTGTCTGGCTGTTTGTCTGTCCGTCTATTACAAGGCGAGATACAGCTTTGTGACAGCGAAACAGCCTGTCTAACTATCACGCATCATGATCCGTGATAGTTAGACGGTTGAAATTTTCGCAGGTGATGTATTTCTGTTTCCGCTATCACAACAAATACTAAAAAACGAAGTTGAAATATTTAAGTGCGGCTCCCATGGTTTTTTCCTCGTTTTTATACATAATCGTGCAGAACCCTTCATGCGCGAGTCCGACTCGCACTTGGCCGGTTTTACTATTAAGCTTAACGACCCATGACCCCACGGCGGGAAAATCTCGACGAAAGCAGAGAGCACTAAAAATAAGTCATATCTTTATTTCATATTCTATGTTTCTTCAAGCTAATAACATTTTCATATTTCAATATTCCTGTTATCTTCCAAATATTTTTTTCTGCCGATAAATAACTAAATGAACGAGAATTAATCATAGCACATCACGTGTAACTAATAATTTTGAATATTGTACTTAAAGATATATTATTCTAATCTATACTAAATCTATACTATATTATAAAGAGGAAAGATTTGATTGTTTGTATGTATTGAAAAGGCTAGGAAACTACTGAACCGATTTGAAAAATTCTTTCACTGTTGGGAAGCTACATTATCCCCGGTTGACATAGGCTATATTATATTTTCAAATAAATAGGGGTCCATATTAAAACTGCAATAATGTAACCCAAAGTGGACAAAAATTACCTAAAGTATTCTTGACGTCGCGTGCGCTGCGAAAACTATTGATGATAGAATAAAGTAATGTACTATGAATTTGCAGAACACATCATTATTTCGCAAAAGTGTCGCAAGAACATATGTCTAATTATTATAGTTATGCCACAATAAGTGTTCTTTTATTTTAAAATTTTGATTAACATGCCGACGCTAGAAAAGTCTCTTTATTTGTATCTTGGTATTAATCTTTATAAAAATCAATTACTTCATATTTAAGATTGTTTTAATATCTTTATATAACTTTTTGAGTTATTAAATTCGGTTAGTTAATAAAATTTAAAAATGTTAGTATATTGTAATTTAACTATCTAAACAGCTTCGTGACTGACTTAGTAGTTCTTATAATTTTTCAATCACATTTATACTGCAACTGCTTTTTAACAGTTAGCAAATAATTGAGTACAAAGGCAGTTAAATTTTTTTTATCATTTTAAAATGACCAAAAGATCAAGATCTCATCTTTTTAGAAATAGTTCCCAGGCGAGGGCATCAAAAATACTTCGTAACGAGGAATATTTACCGGAAAGTGTAAATCGTCTTACAAGTCGGAGAGAGTCAAGTAGAGCGGCTTGAAGAGCAAAATAATATAAATATACAAATTCACACTAGGGAATCGAGCTCTGAGCGTTCCCAACGCCTACGATATGGAGAGAAAGAGAGGACAGAAAGAGAACATACGTCAATGACTAGAGTTCGTAATCGACTTTTAGCTCACAGTAATAGATCAGCTTTAATGCATTAAGCTCAACAGTCTTCCGTCCAAATCGGAGCCATGAATAAGATCTGGTCTAAGTGTTCTGCCAAATAATGGGTCGATGAACCAAATGGTATGAGTTTTAGTAATGGGGTTCAGTTTTACCCTTTGGGTACGGAATCCTAAAAAGGCCCCAGAGATATAGTGTTGCACGGTAGACACGACCAACTTAAAAGGGTCTCTGAGTTACACCGATTGTATGATCCACTAAAATATCCCTTAGTAGTCGTAGTAGGAGAAGACGGTTAATATTTGACTATTCCTCAACAAGGTCCTGTGCGTAACAAAACTGTGATATGCATGCAATGTTATGCATTTAGGTTGACGGTTAGAGCTACCTGTTTTAAGCCATTTCAATATTACTGGGACTTACTAGGGCTCCGTGCCCAAAAGGTAAAACCGCACCCTATTACTAAGACTCCGCTGTCTGTTTGTATGTCCGTATGTTTGTCCATATGTCACCAGGCTGTATCTCATGAACCGTGATAGTTGACAGTTGAAATTTTCACAAACGATGTATTTCTGTTGCCGCTATAACAACAAACATTAAAAAATAAAAATAAGAGTGGCTCCCATAAAACAGACATGATTTTTTTTGGCGTTTTTATAGATAATGTTGACATTGGTAGTGTTTTTGACAATATGTAAGTGTAATACTTCTATTGAATAAAGATATTAAAACAAGATTTTTTTTTCGGTACGGAACCTTTCGTTTGCAAGTCCGACTCGCACTTGGCCGGTTTTTATTCAATGCATTGTCTGCATTAAAAACCAACGATGCGATGATTTATGACCGAAGCTATGGGAGACCAGATTTATTTGTCACTTTTATGTGTAAACCCGAATTGCCCGTAATTAAAGCGGAACCATTATCTGGTCAGCGGTCTTTCGATCTTCATGATGTAATTTCAAGGGTATTTCATTAAAAGATGAAGAAATTCATAAAATTATTCACCAAAGACAAAATATTCGGGAGGTTTTACGTGTGTGTATGATAACTATTAATTTTTAAAATTTTGTTAAATACTCATGCGAAGCCGGGGCGGGCCGCTAGTAATAGATAATTTGTGTTTTAACACACAGTCTAATTATTTGCATATTGGAAATGTTTTGAGAACTGGACCATACCCGATTACTTACATCGATGGCTTTTAATTTGTGGTGGTAACATTGGACGTATTCAGTCTATTTCAAACTCCGAATGAACCACAATAGAACGTATTCATCGTTATTGTAGTGTTTTTTTTTTTTGCTTAAAAAAAAATTGATATTTATTATTAGAAACAAGCGTACAGCTTTTCGCAATTAAACAGAGTATAACAGAAGGTAGGCGACTTTGCCCATATGACATCCAAAAACATACAATATATACTGTGGAGATATTCTTAATAAATATTGAGGTAAGATTAGTAACAGTAATCACAAAAAACGGCCAAGTGCAAGTTGGACTTGCGCACGAAGGTTTCCGTACCGTGGGAATTACTTAATGTTTTTTTTTATTCTGTGTTTTTAGTATTTTTTGCTATAGCGGCATCAGAGATACATCATCTGTCAAAATTTCAACTGTCAAACTGTCACAGCTCATGATACAGCCTGGTGACGGACGGACAGATAGACAGACAGCGGAATCTTAGTAATAGGGTCCCGTTTTATCCTTTAGGGAAGGAATCCAAAAACGTCGCTATTTCAAAATGTATCTTTTTGGATATAAAAATGCGTACTTACGAGATGAAATCATATTATAATATATGTTGCAAATGAAATATTTAAATTTAATTATTTAATACTTTAAAGTTTTTTCACATTTATATTAAAATATAATCCTCCTTATTAACATCAATGAGATAATGATATTATATAAAATAAATAAAACGCTAACACTTTGTTTCGCAGCGGACAAACATCGATAATTCATTCAATGTTCAAGAGAAACTCTTTCACCTCGCTAATTTATCAGTATTCGCGGCGAGTCCGAACAATTTAACTTAAAAGTCGTAAAAGGTATAAATTCCAACCACGTCCACTGGGGGTCGCGTCCCACCATCAAGTGCCCAAATGAGTTTGCCTATGTTTACAATTACGGGGTGGCCCGGACCGCGGTAGCGAGACAAATATAATGAGGGGAACTCCCTGGAAATGTATTCAGCAATTACGGCGACTAACGGCCAAGCGGTAGTTAGCGATGCATTTTCTCCTTAATTGTGAAAAAAGTTGACCCGAAATACCCGAATCGCCGAATTCGCAGTAGTTGCGGAAACTTTACGAGTTTCGGTTCGTTCTATCTCCCTGTTGGTTTGCCAAACTTCAGTTCGCTGTTCTCGTGCAAATATTGTTCCACCGGAACGATTGCTCGGTAACAATTTATTCGCGTGCATAATTATGTATATCGCATGATCAGTTTCTGTTTATAAAATCGCAAGCCACTTGGGTTTTGACGTAATGCAATATCACTGCTTAGTTTTTGTTTATTCACGTCTCATTAATCTGAAACTGAAATTTTTGTGTTGAAATTTGCATTTTGTGTTATTCACTTTTGCATTATTCTGAAACTGAAATTTTTGTATTGAAATTTGCAGTTTTTTCTTTAATGTGAAAAGTTGCCAAGCGAGCAGACGGTTCACTTGATGTTAAGTGAATACCGCCGCCCATGGACAGCTGCTACACCCGAGGGTTTCAGATGCGTTGACAACCTTTTGAAAATTAGGCTCCGGCCACCTCACTCACCAGACGAAACGCAAAAGTATTATACTTCCACTTTACGGCGGTCTTCTGTGAGGTCGTGGTACTTACCCGGACGAGCCTGCCCATTCGTGCAACAGCCGAGGCTGCTGGCTGCTTTTTACGGCCTACCGCCGTAAAAACTAGTTGCATTTTGTGTAACAACGCTGTGATAATTTTAGGGTCACATTTTTCGACTCAATATTACGGTTAACGGTTTAAGTATTGTCAGTATTTATAAAAAATACGACATTTATATTGCTATGGTCTCCTGGATTTGCTCGAATGTATCTTTTTCAAATACCTTGTACGAGGTTGAGAGAGTAATAGATTATCGAGTGAACGTTTGACTTCTTTTCTTCGTTTTTCTTTTCTTTCATATAATTGCAAGGGTTTAATTCTATTCTAACCAAATTAAGCGCAATGCACTTAAAACATATTTATTAAAAAACAAAATTTCATTATCTAAAACCAAAAGAAGAGAAGACCATTTGAAGTAATACAAAACCACAATGCATATTGTTTTTCGATATTGACATGACGAAAATGGACTACATGTAACCGTTCAAACCGAACTTTGATGGGTAACCCATCCATTCCAGGGGCAAATAAAAACCGCACCGCGTCCTATTACTAATAACAAAGGGGCAGACCATTCTTAAACGTGAAGCGATCACAATTCGAATGCGTAATTAAAACATTGACGCCGGTCGACCTACGCAAATAACGGGGGGTCGCACACAATTAGCGCCAAGTGCCTCTCGGCGTCACACGTTAATTTGCAGCACGCAAGAATCGCCGTTATAATTAAAAGTCCATTTTTGGGACCCTTTGTCGGCCACGGCGTGCGGGTGCTCGAACGGCTTAATTCGCCAACGCCACTCAGCTGTTCCGCACCCGTAATTATCTACCGGTCGGATTTTTCCACGCTGAGCGGTTTAATTCTCCCCATCCCCACGGATTACCGGCGGGGTACAGTCGCTTTTATTACCATACCGCCATGAGTGGTGCAGGAGTGCCGCTTAAGTTTTAACATCAGTCCGACACGAAAAGCAGCTGACTAAGAATTTCCCCATGAATCTTTATTACAAAATTATATAAGTTTAATTTTACTCGCACCAAGATTCACACTTTTAAATGCCAAGTAGAAGCCTATAATTATGTACTTGATGAGTTGTTTAATTAAAACTTTGGCGGCTTAAATTACATAGTCAAAAGATGGCGACCTGATTTGAGGTAAATTCAGGCTGTTCACGAGACCACAGAAACCAACGGCTCTCTTTGGATTCACTGAACATTAATATGTTATGTAAATTGTGGCACCTATTTATTTAAACTTTGTAGACTATAATAATGTGTTTCTCGATTTGGGTTTCATTCGGAGGGAAGCTCGACTCTTTGTTTAGTACAAACTATTTGGAGTCAATCCCGATATGGATAAGATGTTGTTACATATCAAATTGTTCAAATTTATTATTATACATTAATAATTATATAATTATTGAAATATAAAATAAATTTAATATAAAAGTTCGTAAATAGTATTCACGAACTTGAGTACTATTTTGTTTAGTAATTGTCACACATTTTTTCAAATGGTCAACGTCCACTTCATTGCCAGTATTAGTGTATGTTTACCAAGTTTTATTTAGGAACCCTAACATACCTGCTAGTGACTTTGCTCCACTTTCATGGGATTTACCTTCGAAAAAGTATTTAAGTAATGTCCATATTAATTGTACAATAGGACATTTCCTTTAATATAAAAACAATGAGACACTCATTAAGACCTATTTAAGTAATTTATTATTTAGTCATAAATTAATCCTAATTCAATTTAACAATAAAGCTTAGGATTCGAATAAAATACCAACGTTTTTGATGAAAATTCAATTCTTTTTTCCAGTAGTGGGGATCGAACCCACACCCTCTGAGTCACTACTCCCCACGCCAATCGGGTCGTCGATAAATAAGGTCTTAATAATAATAAATAAGGATAAAAAAATAAAAATTATATTGGATTTAAATTACGTATAGAATGGCTGAAACATTCTAAGCTACATTCCGTAACTTAACTGGAATATCCTTCAAAATTGATCGCAACTAACCGCGGAGACAGTCTATAAAATAAGAGTATAATTTGATAAATGAGTTGCAAAAATACCTTTCTTCCTTCTGTCCACGGATATCGGTTGACCGTCTTCGCGTCGCCACATAATCTTTGGGGTCGGGAAGCCGTCGGCCTTGCATACCAGGCTGATGTTCTGGTTCTCCCGAACTGCGACAGCGGACTGCGTGCTCTCGTCGTCGAGGATGTTCGGTGGCACTGAAACGCAACTGGATATTTGAATTCAACACTTACGATATCTACTTCCTGCTAAACATATTCAAAATACCACTGCCGACTCTTTAATCGCCTTTTAAAGAATAATTTTGCTAGCTATTGTTAAAAATAATTGAAAAGATTGAGAAAATAAAAAATGTTGAACCTGTTATTGGTTCGATGAAACCAAAATATCATTGTACGTTATGCCAATCTTCTATATTGTAACATACATTACTATAAATGGAGAAGGAACTATTCTATTTCTTTTTACGGTGAATATATTATTATTATATGAATATCTTCTTTATGTCTCATTAGCGAAAATTCTTTTCGCAATGGTTATCTAGAAGAAATTGCTTTCTGAGCGATAAGACCGCCTATTGTACTTCCTTTTACATTCATTTGTAATTTGCTTTGTATATTTGTTTTTATTTTGGTGTACAGTAAAGCATAAATAAATAAATATTCTATGTAGTATGGAATGAAATATAACAGACGATGTAAAAAGGAAGAAGGTGAATATAGAAAGTTTACGTTCGTAAGTCATAGAAGTTATTTGAAGAGACCTAGGTTCAGATTTCGACTAATTTTAGAATTATAATAAAAAACGCAGTTAATGGCAACTATTAGGGTATGTGACAAGCGGATTAAGATATCAGAATGATCACCATGACCTGATGAGACCTATAAAAATAAGTCAAATATAATTTATTTAAATAATATTAACTTATTCTCGTTCTGTAATGGAAAAACGCGAAAAATATTTATGCGCTATAATATTCACATTGAAGGAAAACAGAACTGTTGAATTCATCCTATTCTAACTCTATTATAAAGTATTACTTCCATCAAAAGAAGTCGACAGAGGCACTAAATCCTTTAAATTGAAAAGAATGGAAACACGAAGGCTTCTATTGAAAAAAAAATCTTAAGAGATAAAATTCCAAGCAGGAATCAAACGCAACCGTCCGCCACTCGACCCCGAAAGCAATCAAATGGAGATAAAAACATCTGCAATGTGCGAAGGTTCAAACGGAGCAAGAAAAATGCTTCGTTTTATTTCCACTTAAAAGTTTGCGTTTGTTTCGAACTGTGGTCGTATAAAATACTAAGTGCGATCCCGAATCAGGGGACCAAAAGCAACAAATACTCGAAGTATGAATGCTATAAATATAGCTTGTGCGAAGTTAGCCGCAGCGGCATTGATGACTCAGCTGGAGCAGTTGCAATGTTATTGGTTCCAGCGTAATTGAACGGAGTTTCAATTGCCTCATTTTTTTTTTCGCTATACTATATGGTGATAAGTTGTGATGCAACCAATTGTGACAGCCTATTGACTTTTGCTTGAAGACGTGGAGAAGACGTCGATCAGTCAGACTGAATGACCGACCCCGGAAGATTCCAATTCCATTCTAAATTAAAATCAACACCCAGATCGAAGAAGGGGATGTTGATAAATTTTTAGTTATTTTAAATATCCCTGTTATATTTATATAACGTATAAAGAAACAAAAATTACATTGCATTACAAAATAACTATTTAAAGATTGACTTCTTTTCATTTATAACGAGGACACATGTTTCAGCTCATAGTCAACTTGTCATGCATTTAATTTATATGCAAAATGTATAAAAAAAACCCGTAACAGGATTAAGCCAATGAATACTGTTTTCGTTCATTGTGTATTTATTCTTTAAATAATTGTTTACGTCCGTAATTTGCTGCTTAAATAGCATGATGAAGAACAATTTAAGTAATTCACAGTTCAAGTACTTATTCATAAAATATACTCCAGCACGACACAAGCTATTAAGAGGGGAGCAAATGAAAGTAAATTATTAAGATGTTCGAAATATCAAAGGCAAGTAATTAAAACTTTTAACTCCGTAAACCGCGCAGAGAATGCTAGAAGTTATTAGCATTCCATTATTGATTTTTTTCATATTCCCTCTCAGAAAGTATCAGTCCTATTACTTAAGCCATTTTCGTTTTTAAATTCGTCTTTTTGTTTGAAAGCAATACCAAATAACAATTTAATATTACCTTCGGACTGTCTTTTTAATTGGTATACGAGAATACATCAATAATTTATAGTGCTTATATTATTCATACATTATTATTGAAAACTTTTCACCATTCTTAATAAGACGTTGTAATACATTGTTGCGTTTCGAATTCCTTTCAACATCTTAGCTACTTGGCAAGCATGTTTATGAAATTTCTTTCTATACGCTTTCACACAACTTTATTATTAGCTGTTACGGCAGCAATACAATATAAAACATTAAGTAGCTTTGTTGAGACGCCGAACCCCGATAATCTCAGGCACGGCAATACTCGTACAAACAACTTCCAACTTAATCTTGTTACTTATATGTGTGTGGATAATCCTTTTGTTACAAACAGTACGTATAATTTTAAATAATCAATTATGTACACAATATGTTCTAGGTTTATTTTAACTGTAGCTAATATGATTACGGTAAAATATTTTATGAAGGGATGCATACATAATAAAGTTAAACAGGTTCATGAATTGAAACATGTTACATAATATACCATATATGGCATTATACGGAATTTTTGTTATACGGAAAGTTGTGAATCTATGATTTCATACTTCAGTCAAAGAAGCACATTTAAAATTAAAATTAAATTAAATACTGTTAAAACACTACTGACTTAATCATTTTTTATTTGGTTGAAATGTTAGATTCTAATCGGAACGATGATCATATACATCCTACATCGTGATACGAGTATTGTTACTGTACTACACGAAATCGAGCATTTAGTGGTACTCAGGAAGTTTTGCAAACTAAAAATAAAACTTTATATAAGTTTAAATCATTTTATAGTACTAATCTCTGCACTTAAGATTAACATTAAAATTTGTAGAAAAATCAGAACGAAAAGCTTTTCGCAGCTGTGAGAGTAGAACCCAAATCTTCGGGATTCGCGGCCTGACGCTTTAGCCACTAAGCTAAAAGGCTGATTATCACACTAACGAAAATCCCAACGTCTTTCATCTACATTAGTTACATTATTTAGTATTTGAAGCAATGATTGGCGCATCCATTAGATCCTTTTGATATAAGTCATTCTTTGTCAATTTTTACGAGTCTTGAGAATTTTTCAAAACTATATTCCGCTCCCTTTAATTTATACAATATTCGAATGAACGTAAGTGCATCTTGTGGTATTGAAAATCGGACCATTTTTAACTTTAGAGAATTAAATAAAGTTAAACGCGGCATTGGCGGTACTTCAAACTTTTGTAAAAGCGTTGACAAAAATCAACGTTCAAGTGAAAAGCAAAGCTATAAAAGTGTGTGTGCACTTATCGATCGCTTCACATTCTTGCATAGCTTTGTCTTAGTGGTTAGCGATAAAAATTATTCCTTGGACTGATGTGGTGGAAGTAAAGTATTAAGGCACCTTACTAAAAACCGTACTCCCGAGAAAAGGTTTTCGCTTAAAATCACATGTAGGTTACGGATGTAATCTGCAATGTGCGGTGAATCTATTCTCTTTAGCTTAACTTTTCATTCCATGCATATTTTTCTGTGAAACAATGGTAAAAGGGCTCACTTATCTCTCAAAGTTAGTTAAAACATAGACTTCAAAAAATCGTACTTTAAGTATCTTTTTAAGTTATTTAATTTTAAATAATTTAAAATTCAACTTTAGTTGGCTTGTGTCTCAAAGCTGAACATATTATTTTTTCACAAATTTCTTCATATGTGCAGAAATTAATACTTCTTCAAATAATAAATGTACAACATATTTTAAACTAACCTAACCTAACTAAAAGAAGGCATAAAGTCACACACCTCAGTCAGGCACATTTGAAACAAAGTCAAAAGTCGATTAGCCTTTTTCTTTAAAATATGTAGAAAAAGTACGAAAAGATTGTCGCCGCTGTGGGAATCGAACCCACGTCTTCGGCATTCGCGGCCTGACGCTCTAGCCACTGAGCTAAACGGCTAGTGGCTAGAGCGTCAGGCCGCGAATGCCGAAGACGTGGGTTCGATTCCCACAGCGGCGACAATCTTTTCGTACTTTTTCTACATATTTTAATGTTCAATCTTAAGTGCAAAGATTAGCACTATAAACAATTTAAATTTCTAGCCTTTTTCTGTTGAAAGCTAAACAAGTGAAATAACTTTTAATACGATATAATCCGAAAAAAGAAATGTAATATGTGGTAAAGCCACGCAACAGTCTTTGCTGTTGCACAAATGGGCAAGTCCATCCGGCTAAGTACCGCGACCTCACAGAGGACCGACTTGAAGTGAAAGTGTAAAACTTCTGCCTTTCGTTCATTTAATGAGTTAACCTGGGCCCAATTTGTTTCATCTTTTAGAATATAACCCCAGACCTTTTGTCTAAAAAAAAAAAAATCTAAAATAACAGCCTGTAAATGTCCACCTGCTGGGCAAAGGCCTCTTCTGTACACTGTGTCTGGGTATCAGGGGATAGTCCACCACGCGGCTTGCGGATTGGCGGACTTCACATATGTTAGAAATATTTTTTCGAACAATTTTTTTTGTTATTTTCTCGAAAATATGCAGGTTTCATCACGATGTTTTCCTTCACCTTCACGTGATAAGTCAGCACTTAAAGTTAAAAACTTCATTGTTGCCGGCACCGGGGATCGAACTCAGATTGCTCGAGTAAATTGAATTAAAGGCGAGCGCCCGGACAATTGAGCTATCATGGCTACATTTTTGTCCAAAATCTGACCGAATTACTTTTCTTCATAATTACTTGTACATTACCTGTGATTTTATCATTATTCGCTCACTCACCTACAACCTGAAGGTATCCCACTTGACTTATCATCGGGTTGGTGTTGACTTGGCACATGTAGTACCCGCGGTCCTCCTGCTGCACTTGGCTGACGTGCAGCAGCCAGGTCATCGCGTTGTCGTGGGACACGCTGAATCTGGCCAGACGCGTTATCACGTGACGGTGAATGGTGAGTATCATCTGACGGTCAATGTGAATCCATGCAACCTGAAAGAGGGATGCTCTGATAACATAAAGTCGGTGACGAGGGAAGTGTGGCCTCTGAAATTATTTGTGTTTGAAAAAAGATATTGTATTTCATATGT
This sequence comes from Iphiclides podalirius, assembly GCA_933534255.1. Taxonomy (NCBI): domain Eukaryota; kingdom Metazoa; phylum Arthropoda; class Insecta; order Lepidoptera; family Papilionidae; genus Iphiclides; species Iphiclides podalirius. Next base: position 16,623,703 of record OW152820.1, on the reverse strand, counting down.
AGTGGTAGCAAGTAATTATCAATCGCTCTGGTTACGTTACATGGTGGTGCTACAATATTTACAGATTACATTAATTTTTACAGCTAATGACAGACGCCCGGTTTCTGAAACACTGATCATCGTAGAAATTAACTAATCAGCTGTCAAATGGCTTATCAAATGTCATTTGAGTGTCTAATTCAAAGATCGGAATGATCAATTCAAAGACTTTAACCATCCTTTTAGCAATCACATTTGGCACATAAGACAAGTCATTTGACATGTGATTAGTTAATTTCTACGATGGTCAGTGTTTCAGTAACCGGGTAATGCTAATTCTCTGGGATTTGGTTAATAGATATAAACGTATACTCTTATAGAGTTTCAAAGTTTATTAATTAGTACAATAGAGATAACCTAACTCAAATAGGGTTGATGCTTACGGTTAAACTATATTTAAACGATTAATGGACAGAAAACTGTCAGATCCTAAAAATATACACATCAAGGGAAACTTACCAACGACGTGGGATTACCATACCCATATAAAATATAAAGGCCAAGAAGACAAATTAAAGCTAGGTTGTAGCCTAGGATGCCACATACTCCTTTACTATATGCTCTTACTATCCAGAGTTCCAAGCTCCGATGAGAAATAACCAAAAAACTTGAACACACCAAGCACCAACCAACCAAGCAGACTGCCGTATGCGTAGTCGAACGACATATGACACAATCAACATAGACATTGCTATACAAGACAATGAATGTTTCTAATCAAGAATAATTATGAATAAAAACTGACTTAATACGAAATCAACAGAATTAAAACTATAATCTTATATTTAGACTAATTTAGAGATAATAAAATCACAAGTACCTAAATAATAATCTTAGAAAAAATACGAAGGCAAAACAACAACAAGATAAAATGTTACATATAACGCCTTTTATCCGTAGAAAATATGAATCCAATATAAAATATAAATGTTTTAAAAATTCATTCATTTATATTGTATTCCTCAACAGATGTTGCTATATTTTGTACAATTAACCGCTAATAAAAGCCACTCGATATTTACTCGTACCCTACGAGGCGTTGAAAAAAAAGTATTACGTAATATCTTTAACATATGAAGGGTTACAGTTACATAGCTAACTTTTGAAATGGTGGAGCCTGGTTACCTCACGCATCAGACAAAAACAAAATTATGATATTTCCATTTCACGTCAGTTTTCTGTGCGGCTGTCATCTCTGAATGAATGATCCTGTTAATTACAGCAACAAAAGAGCATCCGGCTCTGTGGTATATTTAAAAAAACATAAAAAACTAGAACTGCATATAGCAGTGGACTACCACTAGCCCATAGTTGTTGCTGCTCAGAAAGTGATCAGTCATATAATAATTTGCCTGATCGTTTTTCTTAGCATAAGGGTACTCAACTCCGAGCTCCTCAAGAAATTATCGTCGTTCTCTGGTCATTCCACCACCACCTTAGACCCTAATGTTGACAAAACTTAATCTGAACTCCTATCCAAAATCCTACTCAACGTATGGTGTTATGTCTACCCTGAAATGTGCAATATACAATTGCAACGACCAGCGGAGGGCAGTAAAGCTCCACTGGCAGCACAAGGTCGTTTGACCAGGGTGGCAATTAAGGGGATTTCCTCCTATGCATCAACGGCTCGGAACGCAGGTCCCGGTTGCCTTGCTATTCCTTATGTTAAAGGTCACAGCAACGGCAGGTAAGTGAGAAAGTTTTGTTAGCTTTCTGAAGAGCCAGGGGACTCACGGGTTAGTCCATAGCCTGAAAGTCACTCATCGAGTTATGAAGAGAACTCTTTTGTATGATATAATATCCTTATATGATCTAAAATGATGTGATCCGATAGTAATTAAAGTTCACAACCTAACTAAGAAAAGAAAGTAAATTATTGCTGGCAGTACTAACGCCGATGGAGCAGACGATTGTTTGAATAGACGACGTTTAAGTAGCGTACGTAAGTAACTCCCAGGCCAGGTGGACTATTTGCTTACAACTGCTTGCAACTGGACATTACGGGTGCAAGATCGAGTCATTTAGCTTTACAAGTAAAGGCCTACGTTCAGCAGAGGACAAGCAAAGGGCGATGATGATAGATATTTTGGGTATTATTGCTATTATATATAAACAATAATGATTTATAAAAAATGCTATGGAAAAAATGAAGATGGATGTGGATTTTCACGCCGTGTGGTCATCGGCTGCTTAGCTTAGTTGGTAAAGTGTCTGTGGACGAAACCAGAAGACGCAAGTTCGAATCAAGCAGCGCCAAAAGTTTTTGTTCATTTATGTACAAAAATTTACAATTTAATATATTTTATTATCTATAATCTATAATCTTCCTAGTACCTAAGGCTACTTTTATAATAATCGAATTAAGATTAAGTATTTTGTTGGGAAAAAAATTGTTTGTCTAAAGTCTATAACGAGCCTTTCAATAAAGTAAATGTACACTTAACCTAGCAGTACTAATATTACTTCCAATTTAGTTTATTCATGGGGAATGAGCTAACCTTCAATATAAATTTGGTTCTAACTCTATCGGAAATTGAATTCCAACCACATACAACGCTATCCCATTATGTGCTGGTTTACTTTTCTGCTATTGATTTTGTGTGGAAATTGAATTTATACCCTGTATTCACAATTTCCTTACAGTACGTTTACATTAATGCAATTTCTTTGTTTTCAAAATAAATGTGATGCACTTTACGAATAAACATATTTTAAGTAAGTTACGTTAAATTCTCAAAAATGTATTTGGGTAATGTATATTAAATAGTGATAACGTTACGATCGGGTTTTTTATAGATTTATTTTGAATAAAATTGTCGGACTTTAACTCAAAAACTTAACGCCCTAAGTTCGATGTAAATAATTTAATCACTGTATTCATAAGTTCATATCGTTACTTATTTTTTAAATGCATTGTTAAAATGTAAAGAAACATCGTGACCCTACTTTTTATCTGAATCTTTCAGTTTACCCGGTATTTCATAATCGACTACTTTTATATTTTTATTTTTAATGCAATAATGGTCATTACTAAAGTAGAAAATATCAACCTGACTCGAGAAAGAAACTCAAGTAATAGTCTTTATAATAAAACCTTCTAGACATATCCTCTATACGTAAATTCGGTATTATATAATGAATATTAATTCGATTCAAACCCAAACAATATAAACGCAACTCGGAATCTCGAGACCAAAAGACAAACAAATGTACATTAAGCTCGAAAACTGGCTGAAACTCAAGCGAGCCACGCATCGTTGTTTACTTTGACAAAGTCACAGCCGCGTTAAATTTACCCGGGGAGACCGCAGACGTGCGACCGTATCGCAGTGCCGCACTGCGCACTAGTCAATACGTTGCATATTTTATGAGAGTTCTCAACTTGACTCCGTGGCATCTACTTTTGTAGCGATATCCACGAATCTACGGGACTATCGACCGATAATGTCACCTGCGAAAGTAACAATACGAACATTAGGATAACAGATAAAAGGGAAAATAACAATAGTTCACTCCATACAAAGACTATATTTATAAGATTAAATAAAAGAAATTAAATAAATGAAAAATATTTTCCACATCTCCGAAACTTGTGACACGCAAGACACAAGTTTTCTTGTCACTGTGTTCTTCTGTCGCAATAATTAACTACATATATAAATAAATATTTATGAACATATTTTCAACAAGGTTATCCAATCCGTTATTAGATAACTGAGAATGAGATCATAAAATGGGTCATAAACACCCAGACATTAGAAAAACACTGTGTTCATCACACAATATTTTCCAGTAGTGACAGATAGACTTATAGGTTCTCTATCCAAAACGCAAATTGGGTCATTATGAAATGATATTCATTTCCTTATTAATAATGCGCAACCTATAAGCAAAACAAATCCAACAAAACGGTAGACCGGATATCAAAATATTTAACATTAACCTTTCGATACAATAGCATCGGCTCTTCTTAATCTTTGAATTCGACAACTCTTTATTGATGAAATAAGAACATGTTTCTAACATTGAAAACACCCAAATTCAGTTTTATAACTTCAGACGGTGAAAGTATACTCAATATCTAAAACACTGTGCTGCTATTTTTATTATTTGAAAAAAAAAATCTAATATGTAAATTGTATAAAGCATAATGTCCGTATATATAAAAACCGGTAGCCTGTTTGCAATTTTATTCGTACTAAGTAAAACATCGGGTGAAATCGCGGGATGAAAAAGAATCACTTTCATAAATTTCGTTAACGAAGATCAAAATGAACTCGAGTAATATTAATAGATCGGTAATCTTCGAAGACAATGCTATTAATGGCTTTAGGAAATTCCCGATGTCATAATTTATCATCCACAGTTCCGGCAAGTAATAAAGCTCTGAGCACCTTCACTTTATTAGCGAATGCGATGAATATTATGCCATCAACTGTAAGCACAAAAAGCAATGCGCGGTATTATCTTGATAAAAATATTTTCTATATTGGTAGCAATCTCGGTTTGTAAAAGCTCCGATAAAGTAAAAAATAATTTATAAAGCGCAATTTTATCTCGCATTAGATCGAACCATATGTAACTTACTGTTCTAACAGTGCAATTTAGTTTTGATATACTTTTCTTATAATGAGTTCTCTTGCAATATTATAAAGTCTACTATTCTATATTGTGTTTTCGTTAGGGACATCAAACGTATCATATGCAAAAGCAAACGTTTTAAAGTACATGACGACAGAAAGGAGACGTGGTATTTCAGGATAAAGTGTACTTGTGTTAAGTGTAATGATCGATAAATTCATCAACTTCTGCTTTTTCTGCTATTGTTATTGTCGGACTTCTGATATTGTTCAACGTATACGACTTCTGATATTATACCGAACACGGAGAATCTCGTAAAATGAGTTGCATAATCTCAATGTTACAGAACATATTATAACTCTGCTATCTAATTGCTCAATTTAAATTAGTAAAATTTTCAGGTTTGGGTTGATAATATGTAAGCTATTAACTGACACCACTTTCTCACGCGTTTATACAACCTTGGCCCAAGAATGTATGAAAGTGTTTCTGTCACCTTTATATTACATACCTGTTGTAGGACATAAATAGTTCAACGATACAAATAACAAACTGCCAGTACGAGCCTTACGACCGTAGAAACAACATAAGCTCCCCAGAAAAATTGCTCCGAAGTCGGAAATTTTTGAGCTACGCGAGTGAAAGTTGCATCAAAGAGTCCGCAATTGTGTGGATAGGATTATAACTAGGATTATTGTGGGCAACTCTGTGTCTCAGCAGGAAGAGGACCAGGAGTTTCAAGATTTTGGCGGGCTGCTGCGAGGGTAACTGGAACGGCTGGTGAAAACCGATGTACTTACCAGACAGCTGCAAAAGAAGATGTGTCCAGCGCCGAATCAATGGAGAAAACCAAAAGAAAAGAGAGAAAGTAGCGTTAACCTGACCTTAATTTAGAAATGCACAAGTGCAGTGGTTGTTCCCTTTAAACAAACATTGGCATCAACGTGGGCTTTGCATAAAGCCGAGCCTTCGACGCGTTTGCTGTAATTGCTTTACTCTCTGCTCCGCAACTTAAGCGTGTTGAATGCAAAATATTAGGAACGGCGTGCGAAGCTAGGCGCAATGTAATTAGCCCGGCGAATTGAAATAATTACTTGATCGCAGCAATCAGGGAATATTTCACCAGGTCAAGCTTCGGAAGCGATTCTCTAGTTGCAAATGACATTACTAAGCGACGAAATAAGTGTGACTAGATTATAGTCACATTAAAGATTTCTAATGTACTAATAATGATGTATGTATCTTTACAGTTTTATTAAATTAGGCATTTTTATTATTATTAAAAAAGGCTTCTCTCGCGTGTTATCATTACTATAACCGTAAAATTTGGAGACGTAATTTGAAAATCAAAAGCTAACCAATCGGGATAGCTATCACTCTCTTTTTCTTAATCGATAAACAAATTTACTAAACAGGCGCTTACCACGCTACCTCGCTTGCTACGTTCTCAGATAAAAAAAGTGAAGTGGATGCTGTGTATATTTAAGTTGTCCTGTTCCACTTACTAAGATAGACTAATCGAGGACTATTACTTGGACTATGTTTCCAATAAATAACACTCGGGACTTTAAAGCAACTGATTTAATTAGCGGAAGATAATTACAATACATTAACTAGTCAAACACAGGTAAAGAGAGAGAGTATGAGTAAGTAAATTATACATGATGCGAGCTATTTATACTAAAAAAGTAATCCTTACTAATATCACAAAGGCGAAAGTTTGTATGTATGTTGTATGGATGTTCACGCAAATATTATTGAACGGATTTTAATAAACTTTACAATAATATAGCTTACACATCAGAACAAGACATAGGCTATAATTTATATACAATTTTAATGCAGTCTATCTCCTAGTCTTATAGGCTGTTACACCTTTGATTTTAATAAACTTTACAATAATATAGCTTCAGCTATTCAATTTTAATGCAGTCTACGCAGACGTAGTCGCGGGGAGCAGCTAGTAGTTAATTACAATTTTGACTCCCACTTGAGAATGCGTGCGCGCAGTGGGGGGGCTAAATTATGATGGCCGCTTAACTAAAAACAAAAGGCTCGTGCTCGGCCATCTTGCGATAATTAGCTAATACAATAGATGCACCAGCCGCCATACTGTCGCATCACCGAGTGGGTGGAGCTACTGTGCGTTAGAAAATGTTGATTCGTGCAACAGTAACTACGTCGTGAAATTCGATAGACAATAGTAGCTTCGCCGCGGACGTCGACAGCACTCCGTCGTAAAAAAGGATCGTTGTAGCGGTCGAGTTGACTAGCATGCTACAAAAGAAACACATATATTTATAATGTTTACACATTGCTATATTTTATTCCGCTCCATCTCAGAACAGAAACGAACCGATGAACAACAATTTGAAAAGCGCTAAAGAAAAAAATGATCTCGAACTTTCCCATCGGGATCCCATACTCAATTAGTTCGTAAATGTTACGCGAACGAACGGAGTGGGAATCGCAAAGTCCCCACAAACTTGGCTCTCGCGAAGTCACAAAGCCACCGTAAGCTTCTTCGCCCCCCTCCCCTTTTTAGGGTTCCGTAATTTATTACAAAAACTCCGCTGTCTCTCTGTCTATCTTTCTGTCCGTTCGTCTGTCAGCAGGCTGTATCTCATGAACCGTGATAGTTTGAAATTTTCACAGATATATTTCTGTTGCGTATATAACAACAAATACTAAAATAATACAAACAATATCGCTTCAAATGCTAAAATAAGAGTACAATGTATATAAAAGAACTTTGAAAATTTCGTGTGGCAATCAGCCGTTTAGCTTAGTAGCTAGAGCTTAGGGCGAGAATCCCGAAGACGTGGTTAGATTCCCACAGCGGCGAGAGACTTTTCGTTCCTCTTTTCTACAAATTTAAAACAAAAATAGTGCCATACAACAAACATGATTTTTTCGCCGCGCCACATATTTAGATAATGTTACGGAACCCTTCGTGCGCGAGTCCGACTCTCACTTGGCCGGTTTGTTATTCCCAGCCACACACTTAACGGCAATTCAAAGTGAGCCGCGGCGTTATCTCGCGCATTGCCACAACTTCGCTACGCTAGTGATGGGAAACCTTTAAACCGAGTCGACGTAGACGAAGTTATTGCGTTAGGGTTTTATGATGCTTTATACACGTGAGGCACACTTTTATCGTTAAGGTTGGATAATGTAACTGGAAGGGGTGGAATAAGAAGCTATTTTTTTAACAATGAGCTTCAATATAAATTGACGCGATGGTTTTTATTGTTATCTTTTTGAAATTATCATTCAAATTGTCTGACCTTTTCCTTTCGTTATAAAATTCTTGGCTAACCAGGTAAACAATGGAAACAGTTAATGTGATTTATTAATTTCTTAACAAAGTGGACTGTGGGTGCTGGGTGGAATGCAACACTTCTACTTCACACCGGTCTAAACATGTCTAAGCATCTATTTATTAATTATTGATGTTTCCGAATGCCCGACTTTCATATTTTGAGGACCAATTGTCCAGTTGAACTTTGTTGAAATTCACAAATTCTGTTTATCACAAACATTTATTAGATTAGATTTCGCTGTTTTTTTTTTTATAATATTCCTCGAAGTACGAGGATGGCTCTTACGGAGAGAAAAATTTAAAACATTGCCTGAAAAAGAGGAGAAGATGTATGATACATTGCACCCGTGCGAAGCCGGGGCGGGTTGCTAGTCCAATGATAAAAATATCAAACCCAGACGATGAAAGTGACAATAATTTGCTTAATTATAATTATCATCAAACTCATAATTCATGGTGATACTTCTGTCTGCAAAACGACACAGAACCTTAAAGGCATAAATCCCATTTAGAGGAGCCGTGCGTTTTTCTTAACTTGCTCGACTTTTACGATACCTACGAGACAATATTGGGACAAAGTATAACGGAAAATATTACGAGAGGCATATCGTCCCTTTCAAATAACACAAAATATATTACTATACAAAAGCAACAATAGAATATAAATTAAACAATAGCATTCGGAACGCCTATAAAGCCCCCAAATTGTAAATCTCGATCGATTTGGTGGAAGTTAAGGTATATTTGATTAGGGACCCGCCAACAACCCCTAAAGCATTCCCTTCGTGCTCATATCGCCATTTTTATTTGCCTCTTTTTATTAAATCGATTTCCAATGATGCCCTTTTAGGGTAGAGAATCTTTCTAATTTCGTTTTAAGAGTGTTACAGCTTTTTTATTTCTGTGAAATAAAATTCTTTCACTTATTGAATATTACTGAACCACGTAGATAGGTTATGTAATCGTGAAGTATACTTTCAAATTCAAATATTTATTTGCCATAAATAGGGTTACAAAGATGTTTACATGCTTTAACCTTTTTAGGTGTATAATATCATGCAAATGTAGCTTTAGCCATTGAATTGCCATGCAGTCATCAAATTAAAAACATAGAGTAATAGTATTTAACATATACAGTACATAACAAAATCAATAAAAAAATAAAAAATAATACAATTGTGTCCCAATAGTTATAAGTGGCATTACCATTATCGTACTGAAAGAAGCCTAAGATAAAACTGTATCAAAATCGTTACATAATCATACAAATATTGTTATAATAGAAGTTCGTTCAGGTGTTAAAATGAAAATACCTAAATAAAATAAATAAAATTTGTCAAGAGTTTCGTTCATAACATAATATTTTCTTTATTGAAGACGTAGTTGATAAGCTATTGGCATCGGTGACCAGAGTTGTGGGTTCGGTTCCCTTAAGCGACAAGTATTTGTGTGACCGACATTACCGATATTTATTCCTAAGGACGTCAGGCCAACTGCCTGATGTCAACCGAAAATAATCTGGTTAATACCATTAACAACACGATTCACATTTTGTGCCGACGCCACCTATGTGGGATAAGTGAGGCTAAAGAAGTGGAGAATTTTAGTGGTAACGTTTTATCGATAAAGAAAAATCTATTTTATACTTTACATAATTTTCCCGATGTTCGGAATTGGTTGCCGTTGCTTATGTAAGGAGTGTATGGGTCATATGACCCTGTATTATATCACTGTGACTTATGGTCTAAATACCTGAAATTGTTAATCTTATCTAACCTATGTGCCCCTATACTTTCAGTACAGTTTTATTAGGGCCTTAAATATTGGCTATATTATCAGAAAAACTAGTATGGGCCTTACTTTGCAAGCTTTTTTGTAACTAAAGGTTGATAGAACATTTGAAATGAAATTTACTAAATTCTACTTTATTGAATTCTAATTTGCTACAATGTATGTATTATACATATAATATATACGATTCTATTTCGCAAAGACAAGTTTATGATGGAAGCCAGTTAATTAATAAATCATACTTTCGTGTTCAATTCGTGTCCCGAGCTTAGAATATGAATCTTATATGCCATATTAAAAATTTTCAGTACTCCCGTAAAGAGTTACAAATGAACAAAATTAACAACCCTTTCGAATTTACTTTGAAATTCAGAGGCACTCTGTTACTGTTTAAGTATTTACGGCGTGGCCGTATCAAGATAATAGGTCTCGTAAAATAAAATAAATAATTAGGGCACCGGCGAATTCATGAATAAGTTATTTGTTTACAGTGCAAGATACTGGCGAGAGTCAGCTTGCTTAGCCGCGTGCCCCGTTTGTTTAATTACCGAGGGAGAAAATTTTGACACTCAGTTATTCATGCCCCAGTGAAAGTTAATCTAATTTCGTTCTAGCAGACTAGTGATTACATTACATTTTTTATAAAAAGAATAAATATATTCGAAGATTTTATATAAATTTCTTTCAGTCAGTAAGATTGCGGTAAGGTAAGTTAGAGAGTTTAAGTAGTATTGATACGGTTTATTTTGGTTCCACAAAATGTTCTTAATGTTAAAAATTACGTTATAAGTAAGTTAGTGCTAGATAAAATCATCTTTTTTCGTCGGTAATTTTAGAGCCCTCGGCTGACACGCTAGTTAGTGACACACTGTCATTACAATACAGTTCGCGTCGTGTAGGTACACACAACTGCATACAGTGTTCCGTTACTCGTCTTTACAAGACATAGTAAACATTCGGTATTTATGCCCGGTTCCTATATTTAACGAACGGCCGTGAGTTACATAGTTTCGTAACTTTCATGAAGGCTTGTAGATAAAAGGCGTGTACGCCCGGTTCCTATATTAACAAAACGAGGCTTTTTCCTCACGAGCCGTTGCATTGCCAACGGAAAGTGAGTTACGAATGTAACGAATGAAAGTTATGAAGCTACGTAACTGACGGCCGTTCGTTGAATATAATAACCGGATTAGTATGTAGTGTAACGACGAGTTCATCACACTTCGCTCTAAATATATTTATGACTAGTATTTCGCCCGCGGCGGTAAATTCTTAACTTACTTTGCTCAAGTGTAATTATTCGTTTTAATTGTACTTTTGAGCACAAAATGTAAAAATATTTTGATAGTAGGAGTGGTGACGATCACAGCAATCCACTACGTTAGATTAAAAGACTGCTTTAATTCGATTATTTTAAGTATTCTTGTAATTAAATGTCTGCCTTGTGTTAGGTAATTGCGAAGTGAAGCAATGAAACAACTAATTGTCCGTTAAAAAGAATAACGCGAGCGAAGTCGCTGCCGTAAGCTAAATTTGAAGTTAAATGCACAGAATGCGGGTACTAGCGTGACCGTAAAGCGCTCGAGCGCCGCTTTACTTAACTTTGGCGATCGCTTAATCTTTCGGCTTCACAATGCTTGAATGAATGCTTTAATAAGCCGATTCCTCGGCGTTCCGAATTTCGAGATCCGATCGAGTTGACTTACGAGCCAACCTGAGTATTCTTTTAAATATTGAACCAGCAAATGTATATTTCCTGCTTTCAATATTTAATTTGCATTGTGACGTATCTTGGCAACTTTTAACAAATTTTAATTTTAATATTGAACTGCGAATGGTTTAAAGGCGAAGGAGATACTCGTAGGATGGTTTATTAAACTTCAGAGCAACAGCAAGAGTATTAACGAGGTGTAGTTTGAAGTTTACTGATTAAAATTCATATCGCGAAATATCATTAACTAAGATAATTTCTTACGTTTTTAAAAGCCCTTTTTGATGTTAGCAACGTGTATTTAATTGTTCTCCAGAAATTTTGTAGATCATATTTTTATGGATATGTTACTTCTTAAAAAGAATTATCATATATTTTATTTAACTTAATTAAGTATTGATTAATTGTTTTCTCCACTTTTAATTAATAATTAACAATAAAATTAAAACTAAAATTATTTCGTTTATTAACTTGTCATGCTCTATTGTTAACAGGCTAACATAAGTTGCATAGAGCTTAATATAAGACAATAATACAAACGCTATCGGGAGTTACACTAATCAGAATTAATTAGGAACAAATAATGCGAACACAAAACTTCTGTACATTTGCTTATTGTATTCGCAAAAATTACGGCAACATTGTCACGGGGTAGTTCAATATTTCGCAACATAAAGGGGACGGGAGAAGTTGGCCGAGATTATAATGGCGGCGTAATCTCTGAATCTCTAATTATTATCTAAGCGACAACACACGCCGCTGGCCGGCGTATTCATGAATAAGTTAATTGGGTACCCGGCTAAATAAAAGTACGTAGCTAAATAAATTCCTTCAAAATCCAACACAGTACGGTCGTGTTCGTTTCATTTTTATTGCTCACTTAATAATACATTAGATTTAAGAGGAGGCGGACAATTTGCCTAAAATACAAATATCAAATAGAAGTCAAAAAAAAGTCAGTAAAAAATTATAATCCTGCCAGACATCGATGCGAATAACCAAAGGAGTGTCCGATCGTAAGTTCTGTCACATGATGAAAACTTGACTTTGAATGCAGGCCACTCTGAGCCGATTCATGAAGCGAACAAGAAAGCACAACTGGAGGCGGCGCATGAAATTAACTTCATCTGACAGGAAGACAACCCCTTCTCCAGTCCAGACTTAAATCCGTTGGATTGTAAATCTTGTCAAAACTGTGAGGAAAAGGCTTCATCCTGATTTAGAGTCCCTCCTGGCATCCTTGACTAAAGCAGCCGCCGACATTGAAATGTACTTGGTTAGTGCTTCTTCTTCTAGTGGTTTTTCAACCTGCGCGGCCGGCAGTTTATAGCAATAAAGACCGGCCGCACAGGTTGAAGGATTATATTCAAAATCGCGGGGGTCATTTTGAATAAACTTACTTAGCATAAAAATCTATGTTTTAGTAGATTCCTTGTTCTATATGATAGGTAACTGTAACAACAAACATGCGTCAATTATTTCACAACAAACAGGTGACAGAACTTACGACCTGACTAGCACACGGAGGTGTAGATTCCTATTCCTCACTACTTGATAAAAAAAATGCGTTTTGAGTTCAGATATAACGTGTTTATAAACTAAAAAAAAATCATAATCATCAGTTACCTTTAACATACGCCACTAAGATACTATATATATTTGATTGAGAACGGTGGTAGGGCCACGCAGCAGCCTCGTCTGTTGCTCGAATGGGCAGGCTCGTCCGGGTAAGTACCACAACTTCACAGAAGACCAGCGTAAAGTGGAAGTAAAATACTTTCGCATTTCGTCTGGTGAGTGATGTGGCCGGAGCCCAATTTTGCAAAAGGTTGTCAACGCATCAAGAACTCTCGGTTGTAGCAGATGTCCACGATGTGTATTCTCTTAACATCAAGTGAACCGTCTGCTCACTTGGCAACTTTCACATAAAAAAAGAAATTGATATACTGATTTTTGTATAGTTGGACACAGCATACTGTTATGTGAAAACATAATATTCGGAAATAATAATATTATTATTAAAGTAAGATGAGTATGTTAGGAAGCTTTGTGTGCGGATATTTTCTCCCTGGTTGGTTGCAGTAACGGCAGTACCTAGGTATTTAAACTGGTTAACGCCTTTATAGATGACCTGACTAACAACAAGATTATCCCGCTTTCCTCTGATATTGTTAAATGTTGTCGAGGTTAATTCTGAGACCGATCTTTTCTCTCTCCAACTTAAAGATGTCCGCCATGTTTCCAAGGTCATTAGCATAGCCTACCATCTTATGTTTTCCATTTAATTCAACTCCCCCATCGTACTCCAGTACTTTGCGGATGGTGTGACGCCCTAAGATGCACAGCAGCCCTGAATAAACTCCTAGTGTCCAAGCTCATTAGCATGAAAGCTAAGATACGTGTCTATGAGACGATGATCAGAAGCTTGGACCTATCTTAATGTATGGCTGTGTGGAAGCTTGGAATAAAAACACTGACGAGGATGGGAAAGATGGAGAATTCGGAAAAACGAGGATGGGAATAAGGAAATTGAACATCTTGTGTCCGAACTCAACATTATTGGCGAAACGAAAGTCGCGAGACTGCGTTGGCTCGGCCACTTGGAGAGGATGAGGGAGGATCGTGCAGTCAAGAGGGCATACATGGGGCAACCAAAATGGAAGCGTCCTGTTGGTCGCCCCAGATATCGCTGGAAAGACGAAGTCCATAAAGATCTGTGAGCTCTCCAATCAGCCAATTGGCAAGAAACAGCCCAGAACAGAGAGCAGTGGCGTCCTTTCGTATCGGAGGCCAAGATCCTCTTTGGGTCGCTGAACATTTCAATATCAACAGAACTTAATTTTAAATGATTAAATTGTTAATTATTTATGCTACATACGGACGAAGATCCGCGTTAATACTAGTTTTTTAATAATTAAGGTTATAGGACGAGAGTAAAAACCATTATATTTAAAGTCCTTTGGAATAAAAAAGTATATGATAACTATATTTTTGTGTGTTTTTTGTATTGTATTGTATAAGAATCGTTTTTAAATTCATTTCGCAGTTTTACATATAATGCATTGAGAAATAATATTTAAAATGTATAAATATTTAAAAACCTTATTTTTACACGTATTTACTGAAAATGAAATTATAATAGATTCTATTGTGATTTAATATTTCGTCAACGCGTTTCATTTATATTGCATTTTTATTTTAAAATAATATTTTACGACACAATACGACTCAAACGCGATAAACGATCACTGTTCATTTCCGTCTTAATGTCTTCGCCCTAACATAAGACCAAATACACCTGGATGTCGTGCCCGCCCCAGTTACATACGGACGTAATTGACTTGTCTTTAACCAAATACTCTGGCGTTCCGGCGTCAATAGGGGCTCTGGAAACTGACGACTTGCCCGAGCAGATTTCCCAGGGGGCTCTTCGTTGCCTGAGTGCGTCACAGCGCAATTGGCGGAGGCACAGGAGGAAGGTGGAAAGTAGTAATGTTTATTTCGTTTCATAAAATTAAACGCGTAACTTATGCGACACATTGTCTTTATTTCATATTTCATGTGTTCTCCTGGTAATTATTCTTATTTAAAAAACAGACACTAGTAAAATTGTATGTAATTATGATACGGTAAATTAGTTGGTCAGGTGACCAACTTCTAGTAATATGAAAAAGATTACTTGTTATTAATTGTAAGAATCTAGTATTAGTTCCACATCTGCAGTTCAATTCTAGATCAAGTTCTAATCCTCATCAGAATCATCATTTTAGCCCGGATTCCACTGCTGAACACAGGGCCTCCCCAACAGGCTGTCAAAAAGCATGATCGATACTCCTATCTGGTAGGGGAGGTGGGACGCTACGATGGATATCTGCCAATACAAATGAATACATTAATTACAATAACCCCTGGGAATGAGTTGATCGCTCCCAAGCTATTTCTAAAAGGAAAAAAAATCAGTTGTATAATATTTTAATTTTTTTTAAAGAAAAAAAAATGAATTACAAAAAAGAGGAGCTGTTTTCGCCTGTTTCTTCTCAGAGGAACCTCATTACGATAGTATGGTAGATTTAAAAAAATATGACTATCGATAGGTGAAATGTAAGTTACGTCGATGAATAAATGATTTTGATTTGATTTGATTTTGACTCTTCCCCATCGGTAATCAGTTCTATAAGCTATATGGCCGGCCCATAGCCACTTTAGCTTACTAATCCTCTGGGCTATGTCAGTTATCTTTGTTCTACTGCCGGTGTCTTCATTACGAAATCTGGCAGTTAAAAATCGAGTTAGCCCCCTAAGCAGTTCCGAGCTTCCACATACGGTCGCCAATGAAGGACCAAGCAATTATCATTAGTACGTTAAACGACTTTTTTGGATCACTTCAATTTAGTAAACACATACTAAATAAAACTAAGAATATTAGAATTGCAGGCTGAAGATTCATTGAGTTTCAGTCTGAATGGGGATGTTACTATGTAACAACTCCAAAAAAAATCTTATTAGTTCGCTCTGGAAGAAAACCTGGAATTCGAACAAACTGCCAAAATTCAAGTTTTCCCATTTAGCTGCTAAAAGTAGCTTATACTAGTATTGATTGGACGACGTTGAGCATTAATGGCTCTTGTATTTTCTCAAAGACGCAACTTGCTTCACTATCTTAAGTCGGTCCAAACTAAATATATAGAATTCGTGAAGTGCCATTCGAACAAGCATTTGAAGGGGATTTCGCAGCGGCAATTATGTGTTTCGATTGCTCTCAATACGAGTAGGTTCATAAGCTCAGTGAAAATATAATGTCTGTTACATCACAAGTTAATTCAAAGGAGGACTGTATTAGTCTAATAACGGTCTCCATTGCCTCAAACGACTCGCGCGTCGAAGTAAGAAAATTAGAAAGGAACATTCGGAGATAAGAAAATTACATTACATATCGTACTTGGCGAGAAGTTACTCCGAGCCGGCTTTCGCGAGTCTAATTTCAAACAACGCTGAGATATAAATGAACATAGAAGCGTTGAAATTAAATAGCTTGTGAATATACACATATATACAGATACTTCTTTATTGTTCATCGTTGATTGAACGTTAAACGTTATAGTATAATCGTTAAGTTAAAAGAAGTGGCAGAAAATTATTGTTGAGGAATACGTTTATTTATAAAAGATTTACATTAGAACCTTAACGGTTTGGGATAACGAAATGTCCAAGGTTTGAATCACAATAACATACACAAAAAACCACTATATACAAGTTTCTCTTAGTATCTATCTACACTTGGCTCGTTTGGGGTCAACGGCTTGGTAAAGGCGAAAACGCTAACAGTGGCGGATGTCAGATTGAAATTACAGAATATGTAAAGAAAACGGGACGAAAAAAGAATTTCAGTAGAGGTAACACATATGCTGCCTCTGTAAGAATGGTCTATGTCTGGAACGAATAAGAAAGTGATACGAGATAAGGTACGATAACTCTGACACGATATGTCGGAACGCATAAAGTAGTCGAAATTCCACGCGACAAGGCGGACGACCATAAATAGTTTCTCACTGAAACGTACGCGGGCATTAAATTCGGAAAAAATGATTCTCGTAAATATCTCCAAATCGCTAACACATAAGTCAGTGCGGAGAACAGGGAAATGATATGAGCGCAGACATTTCCACTCCGCTCGCTTCGCGGTTTCTCGCAGCGGATATTTTTGTAACCGAATATCGGAATTGTCTCCGGTTTTTTTCTATTTTGATTCGAGTACTGTTAGCGCGAGGATGGTTCGAGAAATAAAATGCAGTGTTTAACCGCATCCATGCAGAATTTTCCTTTAAAATCGTAAAACTATAGTGTGCTTTGTTTTGCTTTGATTTGGTAGTACAACAGTATGTTTAGATTTACTAACAATGAATCAGTTTATTTACAAAATAAGGACCCTACAATTTGTTCTATCGGGCAGACGTATACACGTAAGTTATAGAATATCTTATGGGACGTTTTATCGTAGAAATTTGTTTGATTATTTATTATACATATTAACATGGCTCTTATTGTAGTCGTTGTTTATTATTTTTTAATCAATTCCGAAATTGTAAAATTAGTAAATTATCCGTATTACCAACTCTTAAGGATCATATTAAAACGTATAATACTTGTACAAATTACGATTAATACGATTACGACGATAATTACGATTATTTAGTTTACACAACTCATAAACAAATCGTCATTCGCGTAATAAATATTCTCAGTTCTTTTGTTTGCATTCTCGTTTAAGTGTCTATTTTTGCCATTTATTATTAACGTGAGATTTTATCTATTCGTGCGATGTGGCCGTGTTTGTTTATTTCAAAATAGCAAGCAGTATTTTGAAATAAAGAGACGTTTTTCTATCCCCACAATTCTGTGAATAGTTGTTCTACTCGTACTTCAAGTACTAACCGATATTTGTTCAACACATTTTACTCTTGTGGGAAGCTTACTCTCCTGTAAGTGGATACGACATCACTGAATTCTAGTAGATACGGTCCCTTGGCGGTTCGGTGAGACGACTGGGGCTTGTCTTCAATACGATATTGTGTTAAGTGATATTCTTTGGAAATACAATGACGTACTCGTATCATGTTTGAATGCAAGTTTTAGTATCTTATTTCGTGTACCTATCATGGTGAGCTTATGTTTAATCTAAATAAAATTCGTTTAACAACATCTTAAAGTTAATAAGGACATAGGTAAATATAATTTTTGGCACTTTTAATTATAAACCGATAGCTTTTCGCCCGCGCCTTCACTCGCGTTGAAGCCCGTAAATAAATATGTTTCTTTAAAAACTATGTATATTTTAACCGACTTCAAATAAGAAGGAGGTTTCTCAATTCAACCGTATATATTTTTATTTTTTTATGTGTGTTTACGGATAACTGCATCGTTTATGAACTGATTTTGATGTTTAATTTTTCGGTTTGAAAGGAGATATCCCAACGGTGGTACCATGATAAGGAAACCCGGATCTGATGATGGCATCCCAGACAAATCAAGGGCAATCCTCAAATGTTATAGTTATCAACAATGTTTTTTAGTTTCCGGTTTGAAGTCGGTTTTATTTTGTTGGAAATTATATTTGTTAACGAAAGTGTTTTCAACCCTTTACAACACTTTTTTACAATTTAAAAATAGTCATTTTAATATTAAGTATTCAGTATTTTCGTACATTCCTTGCTTTTGAGATTTATAAAACTAATTAACTTTTTAAATTAACATAGATTATGACCTTAATGCGTGGGGAGGGATGTTTTCATTACACAAGTAAGTGCTTATTAAGTAAATCTGTAAACATGAAATTATAAATTGAGGTGTAATAATAATTTTAAATGGAAATTAATATAGCTTTGAGTCTTGAAATCTTGAATAGTTAAATACGAAACGTAAATTGAATTCCCTTAATAATGGTCTAATGTAATCTAACACTGTATAGTTTCTTATAGCGATCTGCATGGTACTGAACTTTATGTGCGTCCAGTTAGGATTAATATAATTAAAAAAAAAATAACGAAAATATCAGCTTACTTTGTATGTGCCGAGGTGTTCAACAACGCATGGCAGGCTGGCATCTCTGCCAAGAGCCACGGTCACGTTGGGGATCGGCTCAGCGAAACGAGGCTCCTCCGTCAACACTGTAAACAGAAATCTATGTTACTTGTGGCCGAAAATGGCAAAAAGACTAAGCGGTTACATATGGCCGTATGTTGCATTGTGCACCTACATAGTCATGGTCGCGATGTTGCTCAGTTCTATTCAAACAGTCTATTGCAGTCAACAGCTAGATACAGGCCTCCCAAAGGGCACGCCAAAGTGCACGATCTTCCCATTTCCTCATCCAGCCACTACTAGCGACCTTTCTTAGGAACGGTCCACCTGAGTCATGATGTTATTACCTTATCCTTGCGTTGGTGTTTCACATATAACAAACACTACATAAGCCAAATATACGAAGAAGTAAATGTGTAAGAAGGAGATTGTGTGATTCCTATTTTGTACATGAAATTTAGTAGATAAAGTTGATTACTCGTTGGCTCTGTAAAGATTATAATCAAATATGCGGATGCTACACGCGGTTACTACTTGCTGATAAATTTTATTATTTTATGACCGAGTTTCTTAATGACATTAATTTCTAGATAATCAAGATCGGTTTATGCATAATAATGTAATGTTTTGAGCTCAATTTTAATTCTTATATGCTTATTTGATATGTGCTAAAATTTTATTTTTAATTTTAAGTTACAATCAGTCATTGACTGATATTACTTGATAAAATATTTATGCACACTTTAGAATAAAATAATACGTTGATTTTCACCAAGATACCTGCATGTCTTGTACACACGTGTTTTTTGTATAAATTATTTTTTATTATTATAAATGAGATCAATGTTTTTTTTTTAATACAAAATATTGTAAATTATCCGAAACGTTATGTAGACTTTACGTATTGTGTGGCGCCCACGACGGAGGATTAATATTTTTAATCAACCGTTAAATCGAAAGTTCGGAGTGTTTGTAATGACAGGCGAACGTCCTTTATTAAGCAACTTCGCGGAGTTCGAATAAAGTCGCTAAGTAATGGGGCGCTTTGTAAAGGATACCGCTGTTAATGATGCTTGAGCTACGCCGTAACTTGGATTTATGATGGAATTTTGATTGAGGAATGTTGTAATCACTAGATGATTGACAACGTTATGAAGTCCGATCAAGTGATTAGGCAACTTTTTAATTTACTTTCTGTCTTGTTGAACTTCGTTAAGCGTCAGTACTTATAACGCACAGGCATTTTTTTTAATTTTATATTTAAATGTTTTTGCGAAATCAAACTTTCAAATACTTACATATTTTAACTGAATAATATGTTCAACAGTAATTTCTATCTTAATGTACTTGTAAATGAATCATTTAAAAAAAATATTAAAGTTCGAGTTAGGGTCAAATTTGTTTTCTATTAATTCGCGGATAAGAATAAATGTGTATGTCACTCTGTTTGCGGTGACGCGATTGATGTTTTTATTTACATTTCTGAGCATCGAATTACTTAGTTTTTATTATTTATAGTAGTTTTATTAGCTTTGATAAAGTAGTTCGCAATCGCTTTTATGAAAATTATTTAACGCTATGGGCAAGATATTATTTACGTCTGCATTATCTATATAATGTTATATAAAAAATGATAAATATTTAAAATCACACGTAAGTAATTAATTACATTCATTTGAACTTACCTCAAAAAGTTCGTGATTTATACGCAACTCATTTATTTTACGCGCGATCATTCCTAACTAACATATATTTATGAATGACTACCGCATTGTCAACACGTTCTGTTTTTAGGGAATAAAGTGGCATTTTTTTTTTTGGAAAAAAATTATTTTTTATTTCAATAAACGATTATACTACCGATACTGAACCTCCTGTGTAAATTTTGGCACTTCCCAAAAAATCTCCCTGTATATTTCTTCTATTCCTAACCACGAATACTGCTACTACAACAATGCCAATTGAAGCCTCTTCAATTTAATTGACACAAACAAAACTTTTGGTTACTTAAGCCACGAAGAAAATCGAATGTGTAAAATTCATGCACTTGCAAAAACAACATTTGCATTTTCTAAAGTACGTCATAGTGAAAAGAAATAAATTTAGCGAGAATCTCGTAATTTAAAAATTAAATAAAATAACTTAAAAAAAGATTTTTTTATGTTGTTGCAGTCTGTTGTTCCGGAAAATTTCGATATATTTTATCAGAAAACTATCATGGTTTCATGTAAGCCCGTCTAAAATAGGTGTGGTTATTGCATCGTATCTCGTGACACAATTATCTTCCGAACTATTTGATATATGAATAGCAAATAGCAACTCCTGAATAGCAACTGAAGAGTCACAAATTAATTACAGCATATAGTCAGATTTTTAAGTACAATATGAATGAAACTAGATAATACGTTACCTAATACATTAAAAGTTATCACTCTTTTCTAAGTTCCACTGCAGCCGCAAACCAAGTTTCGAAGCGAAAATAATCACTTTAATGAATTAGCAAACTCATCCGCGTACGTCCCAATTTGAGCATCGCCCGAAGCGACGTCATGATACCCGTGTTAATGAAAACCCTGTTCATATTTTATCAAAGCTTGAAAAGTTCCTTTCAGGTGAAATGAAAGAAAACTCGCCCGAATATCTTCACAAAGGGCACGATTCCTATTGTGCGCGTGCGTTCTACGGTGAATTGATTGCTTCGTAAGTTATTATTGAGACTGAAGCCTGAAGTCGTATTTACAGTTTACAATGAGTAATGAGCCTTGAAATAATGATCCGAATCGAACAGAATGCGGATAGAATAAGTCATGTACTTTCAATGTGTCTTAGTTATAATAAAAAAAAAATGAAAAAGACGCAATATTTTTATACCATCCAAGTTTCATCAAGTGCGTTGTAGTTGCGTCTTAAATCAGAATAAATATAAGACAGTGATCTAGTTCAAAATAATTTATACAAACCTAACAACAAATTTACTAGTAAAGACTAAACATTATCCTTAACAGAGTTAATGATTTATTCGGTCCTTGGAATAACAATTTACCCCTATAATGAATATTGCATACCGAATAATGTTATTATATAGTCAGGGTATTTAAAAACGAGAACAAAATAGAAACTGCAGTACTTAATGATAAAGGCCAAAAGTCAAAATAACGAATTATTTCTCTGATAGATACAATTTTATGTAAAAAGTTGATGAAAATCCGAATATTTTTCGTTCGTAGTATCATCAATTCATATTGCTGAATGCTTTCGTAATTTGTTTTTTCTTCGTTTCGTTTTTAATAAAGCGTTTGAAATATTATTCGAATTTCGATAAATTTCTTTGGCTAAATGTGAAATATTTAGCCAAAGAAATGTAACTTTGTGTAAATGTTCCTTTCTGAATGAAATGATGATTATAATTATGCTTAAAACATTAATTTAAATATATTTTATTAGATTATTATCCGTCTAACCTTCTACGTATGCATAGATTCCATGTGCTGAAAACGAACCAATAAACTCTGAAATATATCGCATGTTTGCAGTTTGAAATTATCGTTTTTAAAAAAATATAAAGAATTTAATTCAAGTAATATCATAGATCATTGATTATAAAATTATTATATGAAACAATGAGAGTTTTAAACAACCTTAAGTTCGGAGACACGAGTTTTACCATTATCGAGTATGAACCATCACTTAAATTGATCAAAACCGCAAATAACATAGCTGGTGATTGTTCAAAGACATACACCCCGAGATGTGAGAAGCGAGATTTAATTACACTAAGTTCGAAACCCTTCAAAATATTGTCTTCATTAAGAGGCTGCGCCCTTTGAGGCTCGTTTTATTTGAAAAGTTCTCTTGTAATTTCGAAAAGTTAGTTAGCCTATTAACAGTTTCATTTATGATGTTCATCGTTTCGTGAGTTGATGAGGGAGCGATGTTCCACATCGGCCTTACGGCGAACCAACGCAGACGTAATACGCCGGAAATTCTGCTTTTGTTGCTGTAAAATTTAACATGTTTGCTAGGGTTAACAGAGCAAACCCTTAGGTTATGTTTGGTTAATTTGTGGTTGTAGGGTATAATTTTTGTTAAAATAAAATTTTATTATTTATTAAATAGATTTTGTGAATAAAAAACTTTGTGGGTAAATAATTGTACGGGATATAAATCATAAGAATAATTGTATTCGAATAAGTCGCCAGTAAAAAAATAATTTAAAAATAACACTCCGTACATAATACTTTCAACTTTACAACACTGTCGAAGTTTCTATAACTTATTTTTATGAGAAAAAGTGAATACACTACACTTGTTTTAGATTAGTGTCATGTGGAAAATGACTTATTGTCAGAAGTTTACTTCCTTAAATATCCCTCCCATATACAAGATTATAGCGACCAAAGCTGCATCTAATATTTAATAACATGATGTTGTTATAAATATCATCATCATCACAAATTTATAATAAGACCACACCTCAATCATTATTCCTCAATGACTGTTTTAAGCCCGAACTTGTGAAATCATCAAAAGGCCTGGAAATTAATAACGAAAAAATTAATAAAGTTAGGCTATTATTGTGTAAATCTTTACGCCATATATTAACACAAAAAGTTAAAAGAGAGTGTCAATCAAATCTAAAATAAAGGTACCTTGACAGATGATTGTTATGACTTGTATGATGCTAATAGCAAAGTTCTTGAAAGTCCCCCGTCGAAAGCTCATGGTCACATCAGCTCTATGTTATCGGGTTTCTTACATCGTATCACCAAATAATGAGTTCTGGTTGAGGTAACAGGAATATAAAATGTCTCATCATTGAGTTTTAGTATCTGAAACAATCGAAAACGTGGTAATTAGACAAGTTTACATAACCATTTACGTATATGCATATATTATTAGTAAAAGGTACAAAAATTAACAACATTGAAAGAATAGCTAGTTTTAAAATGAATACGGTGGACTTTCGTATTTATTTCGATAATTAAATATTGAAGTAGTTGATGAACTTGTAATTTATAAATATATATATGAACGCTATAAAGACGTAGATTTTGAATAAAGATTGCATTAAGTCTGTAATTTCAACTGCACTTGCATTTGTTGATTTGCAATTAACTTAAATCTAAATGAATCCTGTGCCATTGAAATTGTAGACCGTCTGCAAACTTTGGCGCTTCAGATAATGAAGGATCTAATAGTGATAGTGTTGTGGATGCTATAAGGGTCAATAGTTTCGGCAATACGATCTAAATCCTTTAACTGCAGTGGTTAAATCGATATGTGTTCCAGTCTTAAGCTCAGTGATAGAAGTAGAATTCATATAATATGTTTAAAGCCATTATAATTGGAGCATCATATTACTTACACTGAATATCCGTATGTATACAAAATATAATAATTATATTTTACTGACATAATACCTATTGTTTCAAGACAGTTTTCTTAATTTTGTTTAGTTTGTTTTCAGAGCGACAATTGATTAAAAGCTTATTACAGATGCAGAGGAAATAAAATACATTTATTTAGCAAAAAAAGACGCATACAACTAAAGAGCAAAAAACCTAAGTTTAAAAGAAAAAAAATACTTTTAAATAACAGTATAAACATAAAACATAAATATATTTTTATTATATGAACGAAATATATCTATAGATCAAACACAAGCATGTAAAGAGCCAACATGAAAATTCCTTCATATCCTTATTTCACAAAATTATTACAAGAATGAACGCTTTAAGGATAAACTGGTGAAAAAACATAGTATTCGAGTATCTTTAATTGACAAAATATGTCTTTCATTACATTAACTTGTTACAAAAAAGTTATTCAGGAATGCAAAATACAAAAGAATTTCATATTTTTATATTATTTTTAAAAATAAGAATAATCCAATTTGTATATTATTGAATTTAGAGCGATTTTATTAGAGTAAATAATTTTCTGATTGCTCTGTTCTTTCGAAGAACTAATCAATTGCAATTAATTGAACACAAAATATTAACTTATATCTATGTTGCCAAGAATTCTTGTTGTAATTCCTCGCTGAATAGTTAATTATGCTTAACTAAGCTAATTTACCGCTGAACGAAAAAAGAACCGGCCCTTATATCACGTATTAAACCCAAATGTCAAATGTGCTATTATCAAAGACAAGATTTATAAAAGAATTCATGTTTAACGGTAACGTTAAAGTTGTTTGCAGGTTGGTGAACATTTCTCTCCTTCTACTTAACTGACCATTCCCGGTCCACGGAAGTTGTCTTCGATCCATGCCTAGTAAGTTGATTTGTTGGACGGCCAAATTCAATTGCGAAATTGACAGAAAACTCCGCTTGTAGATCCCTCTTGTAAGAAACCAAGCGTACAATTGTTGTCTATTTAGTTTTTCTTTGAAATGTATGGTAGTTCCAGAATTATTTTTCTTATTTTTAATATTATATGTAAGGGGGTAAAATTATTGAGAAAAATAAATAAAGTTACATTCTGTATTATATCTCTCATTTTTGGTAAGGCTGCATTTCTCCATGGGATTTACTATTTGTTTTTATAACATTATTATTGTATTTAATTAAGCTTCTTAATATTTAAGGTTAAAATTTTGTTTTGTACGTAATGTTATGAAAATAAAAGTAGACATTGGTTAAGAATAGTTCTATTGAATCTCTTCGATCACAAATAGTATGTGAACACGTTTACACGTTTAATACTGTCTGGATAGCACAGATTATATAATTCTACTTACGAGTTTCCTTTTTTTTCAATTTTAATAATAGCACTGAATCGGTCCGAATTAACACAAACTATCCGTTGTTATGAAAGTTTATGCAGAACCGTGCATTGTATATGGTGCCCATGATCCAAAAATTAAATGTATTTAAAAATAATGTATGTATTATTAATTAATTATTGAGTTTTAAGTCTAGCTAACCTTAAAAACTTTGGTTCATAAATTGAAATATTTTTTTTTTTGCAAAATGACAATAATATGGCAATCGAAATCGTCGGTTCATAGTAACTGATTACTCCGACTTACCCATACTGCTTTGTCAACTGTTTCATAACCGGTAACGAGACTTGAATATAATTTTTTTAGATTACTTATTTCTTTATTCCAAATTCTCTTTTTGACATTTTATTATGGATGGGATCAAAACTTTAATAATCCCTTCAATTGATTAAAAGTAATTGTTTTATATATTTCTCTGATATGAATATTGCACCGAATTGGGGAACATATCAGATGAATAAGTGCTCAAACGAACTTTCGTAAGGGTATGCGGAAAAGGTACATTACCTTTTTGTATGACTCAGTGTAACAAATTTAGGTTGGTCCAATTTTCTTTTTACACCGAAAAGGCGTTTTGGGACAAATTACTCATAGTATTATTGTACTTTGAGGGAATCATGTTATTAAAATTAACATGTCAGAGTCAACTTTGAAATTTATTTTTCTTCTCACACACTATTATGTGAATCCATAAACGATTACTGATGGATACTGTGTTACTGATTAAGCTGGAATCACTCGTGTTTGATTGTTTAGAATTAGTTGATATTAGTTGTTGCAAAGTACCTAAATAAGTATCTTGAAGAAGTGCATGATACATCAGATTTCAATATAGATAACTATATGCAGTCTCCAAGCAATTATGTGTCAAGGTTTGCGCTTGTTGTCTGATATTATATATCATATCCGTGTCTCTTTATATACAAGCAATGCCTTTAAGCAAACTCGACCTCGATGCAAGAAAATTTCATTACAATTTAAAAGGCATGTCTGACGTTCACGTACCTTTTAAAGATTCTCTGCTAAATATTCTATGAATTTGACTCATGCTTTTCAACCAAATTGCAACATCGTCAAATTCTATTGATCGAAACAAATAAACGCTTCATGTCTATAAGTTTAGGTTGTCTATCTACTTTTTTCTTGAACATATATATTTTCTGAACTTTGCTTTGCTTCGGCCTCGGGCACAAAGTTAATCGAAATTTCTTCTTACATCTTCGATATCAGTATATTTTATGAAAATGGTTTTATAAGAAGCAAAATGTTTATGTGCTGCTAAGATTTGGTAGAGGTGTGCGTGAAGAAGTAATCGGCAATTTTTCATTAAAAATCATATTCCATTGCATGAACTTCTCTCACCCTTTTTTAAATATCGGACGACTGCTATGCTTTTGTGGTCGACATTCTTTGTATTCGAGGTTATAGTTTTGCTTCATAGTTCGTAATGAAAACACCAAAAGAGTGGGATAATCTGTTTATGTTCAATCTTTCTGTCCGGTTAAAATGTGGGTGTCCCCCAAGGTGAGACTAAGTACGCGCTAATTAGTGTATAGAAACACTAATTAGCGAGTTGTGGGCTAGAATCACAGTCAATAGCTATTCTGTGATAAATAGATATGCATCAAATTCAAATCTGTTTTAACCGACTTCAAAAAAGGAGGACGTTCTCAATTCGACTGTACTTTTTTAAATCGTCTTCTTTCTTATCTACCTAGATGGGACACAATCTGTGAATTATGTTACGACTGTTACTATCTGTCCCTGAACCCATCCAGATCCGGAAAAATTATCTGTGGGATGTGTGATCATGCCGTATGGAAGTCGAACCTACGACTCTGGTGCCGAAGCCAAAAGCCTCCATTATAAACGATCTTTTGCACTTTTTCACACAAATTTGTGACAGTTCTTCTGCATATCTTAATAAATATATATACCATCGATAAAAAAAAAAAAAAAAAAAAAACTACAATGCAGTTACACAAAACAAAAATCAGTGCAATAAGATTATTTGAAAACATAAAAGCCAATAAATTCTACAAACTAGGCGAAAGAGGTGCTTTCTTAGCTATTCTAGAGTATAACAAACATACAATGGATCGTTCTCTAACATCGTACAAAGGAGGAATTATCCATAAATATTGCTGGTTCAGCCGGCGGTCAAACATCAACTGTTCGACATCAAATCTAATATAAAACCCAGTGAACAAACAGGGATATCGGTGATAAAAATGTTTGCCCAAATGTTTTGTCAAATTTTCCAAGCCAATATTTACGGCGCACAAAGGGAAAAGTCTCGTATCGCGATGATAATAAAATTGTAAATTGAAAACCAATGGGCTGGTGGGTCGCTCCGGGCGACCGCGGGCGGACATTGTAAGGTTGTAATTCATCTTTATGTCTGTCGGTTTACCCGGAGGCCGTTTTCTGGACTTTGTAAGCTTAAGTAGCTTGAGGACGGTCCCGTTTTGTTAAATAGGTTCCGGTTAAAACGTCATTCGCGCCGTACTTGTTCAATAAAATCATTCGTTCCACTGGGATGTAATCGCATAAAATATTTGTATTTATTTCGCATCCTTTTTCAATGTTCGATTCTAATAATTGGTTACGCTGCGAAACTTTTTCGCGTGATATTTATGTTAAAGCCTTTCCAGATTCCGTAGAAATTATAACAAGTTTTTAACTCAACCGGTGAAAATGTCGAACAAAATGCAACTCCCCCGCTGGCGAAAGTGTTTTTAGTGTTTGAAAACTGGTGCGGAAATGGAAATTAAACGAACTCGAAAATTCTGATGTTAATGTGACACAAATTACAGAATTTATGCTGGCTTGTGTAGCAACTGTAAAATCAAATATAACAGGCCCGGCTTACGTAAAATAGGCGTTATTATTAATTAATATCTATTATTTGTGAATTCTTATTTTTGATCCTGAAAGTCAAGTAACTATTCATAACTAGACAGTTATCAATATTTTTCCCTTTTTTTTTGTGAAAAGTTTTCAAGGGAGCAGGCAGTTCACCTAAATTAGGGTTTATTATATCTACTAATAGCAACTACGGAGCAGCATATTTTCCATATTTTATACATAAGTTAACAGTTTTTGATCTGTTTTCCTTGTTGTTTAGTATTTGAACGTAGATAACGTCTCGTCATTGCCAAATTGGTTCAAACCCTCAAGGGTCATGGCCGTAGCCATTGAAAATTTGTAATCGGGCGGAACCCAAGTATTCACTTAAGCCTTTTCATTTTTTTCTCAAGTAAGATATGAATATTTTCGAGGGCTATAATGCGATTAGAATGAAAATCTCGAACCTTGGCTTGGTAATAAGGAGCGTGACTTGGAACAATTTCGGCTCATCTTGTTATATTAAATGTCGTGAGGAAGCGTTCCACAAACGACTCTCAAAGGGTTCTATGGGTAGGATACACCGTGATTGGCAGCGAAATTAGGAGCTTAAAATTGGCAGACATATCTGTGAAATAAAAGTAGTGGAGGGAAACTCTTATTCTACGTTTGAATGGTGGGCATTATTTGAAAATAAAAAACCTTAAAGTATATTGATTCATACTTAACGATTCAATTGAATTCGACGAAGTTAAGCAGTCTCAAATGGCACGCAGGCTCTGAATTTAGACAAATTTGGTATTAGACGTTGAGATTTTATCTTTCACCGTGTTGTTGCTAAACCAGTTATGATTTATAATTATAAGGTTTTATTTGTTTTTATTTTAAACATTCCACGTCTTGAGATGCCATCCAAAAAATTAGATACGCAAGCAAAGTAATCTATCAAACAACAAACTGATAAATTTATTCATAACATTATGGATCGTCGGAAACTTTTTATCGCTCTCCAAACGGACAGACGGCCAAAGGACAAACTTAAATAATAGATATAATTTTACGGATCGCTCCCCCAAAAAAGAGTTTTTCAATACCCAGCAGTATCCATTCGACTGATCTCGCAAAATAATTTCCAGACACTCGCTGACTCTTCCTACCGACTGGGAAATTAAATTAAACTTCCCGTTTCTTCTCCGTTGGGAAAAAAAAAAAGCTAATCATAATGAAAAAGTTTCAGCGAGTATCGCTCAACCCCTTGTTTAAATATTGCAAAAGGCACAGCCGTCGTTGGAAGAGATGTGTCCGCGCTACTAAACATTTAAAATTTCATTCCTGCTGGCGCCAACAGACCTTCGTGCCGCCAAATAGTATGGGCTTATAGCGAGCCATGATATATCGTAGGGTATCCAAGCACCCGCGCTTAAAGTCTCGTGAAAAATATTCTTCCGAGTTATTTTTTTCTCTTCTCGGCACGAAGCATGAATGGTAATGGTAATATTTCAAACACCCCCAGCAAATTGCCTGTGAAACGTATTGCGGTTTATGTTTGGATAATATAACAACCTTCCGTCAGGTCCTAACGGAGTGGACTAGTTCGACCCATTTCACCGCTTCATCATCACATAATCTTCAACAGTTTCGTCTGATATTTGTGATTCATTGGTTAGTATCAAAGAAACAAAAAAATATTTATACAGTTACAATCCACGCCCTTTGGAGCGGTAATGATTTATTAAACTTTTGCAGTTATACATCTTTTGCGCTTTTGCAGTTATATATCATGCGCGACACCTAAAAGCGACACAAACATGTTACCATGACACCAATAGCAACTATTTTACATTTACCTTGAACATAATTCCAAGTCATTTAATTAAACTGCTAAAAAAAATTAAATTATGTCTTTCTTTTCACAAGCAAAGTGAACGGGTGGCCCACGGTTAAAAATTTTTAGTTATTTTTCTTTTATTACGCTAAAGAAGTATAGCTTCTTACGTGCACACAGTTTTTTTAAGTATTTCTTTTGTGAAAAACGTTCTATTCCAAATACCAAAAAGGTTCTATGATTTATACATGAAATGAAAACTGTCCTATTTAACGTATTTTTTTTATGTGAAAAGTTGCCAAGCGAGCAGACGGTTCACCTGATGTTAAGTGAATACCGCCGCCCATGGACATCTGCTACACCCGAGAGGTCCAGATGCGTTGACAACCTTTTGATAATTGGGCTCCGGCCACCTCACTCACCAGACGAAACGCGAAAGTATTTCACTTTACGCCGGTCTTCTGTGAGGTCGTGGTACTTACCCGGACGAGCCGGCCCATTCGTGCAACAGCCGAGGCTGCTGCGTGGCCCTACCATCGTAAAAATTTAAGGTATATTTTACATATCTGTGATCCAAAAATAGTGACTCAGATTACTGCGTGTTGGGTGTGTTTAAAATCAAGTGAGTATTTTATTAATACGATTTGGATATTCTATTTAGAATAAAACGCTTATCAAAGATTCATGTGCTGCTTATACTGCGGACTGAACTAGTTACAATATTCCATTTGGAAACTTAAATTTACTTTGCCTTAAAACAAAGGAAAAAGATAATAAAAGTAACTATAAATCGGATTGCGATGCCGAGACCGTTGTAAATTCCATCTAATGTCCAAATTCGTAAGGTTGAATTTCGCAAGAGCTGCGAAAAATTAAAATAGCTCCTTTTATGTTCAGCATAAATTATTCGAAGTTTAAACGAAAACCGCAAGATAAAGAGTAGTAACGGTTGGTGCAAAATTATTGCGATTATCACAAGACTAACATTAATTTAATTTTATATACGGAATTATATGATTGTTAGATACAATAACAATTAGTGAACTTCTGAGGAACACGTAAATAATAAGATAATTGAATGTGTATGTTTAGAATCTACAGCAAACAAACGAATAAACATCCAACTTAATTTACTAAAAGTGAACTATAAATTTACCGCTGGTGTTAATCATTATATTTTACATAAAACCTATGAGTGCATGTATGACTACTGTCTCGACTGATGGTAAGTTTTTTTTTTCATGTGAAAAGAATAGTTCTAGTTTACTGAACCGGTAGTAGATTTTTGATATTCATCGCCTTCTGAATAAATAAATTTTCACGTTACAAGTCAAGTCTGAATAACTGAGCCAAATCCGTAATTAGAATCGTAATTGCTTCGAAATCAATTGCGTATCGCAATATTCACAATATGTTTTCTAGTATAAATATTTATAACATGCATTCATAAATAAATATAGCAATATACAGAACAGTGGTTCTATTTCGCTTGCTATAAAAATAAAATTTCAATACGCAATATTGATATAGATCAACCAAAATATGTCTCAATTATTCTTATGGCCGCTTGAGACGAAATAACCGTTGCAGTAGTAGTGAACCCGAGGCTAGACGAATCACACGGGACCGGGTAAGTATTTGTCCCGGCGTTGTTAACAATAGAGAATTTCTGGCAACTCCCCGGGGCATCCCCCGTTGCCTGGACTATTGAAATGCGCGGCCGTGCCCGCGGAGTTTTGGCAAGTGGACTTCACTGAATTGAAAACATCCGAAGACTTTAATGTTTCCGAAGAGTCGCCGTAGTCCGTGAAATCAGCTCAAGAATAAAACTGCCGGTGATAAATAAACTTAATGTAAAATATTATATAAAATATTTTAATTTTATGAAATATGTTCCATGAAATAAGAGAGATATTCCGAATTTAAAATCTTATTCTTCATTACCCCCATTTACTATGTGCCCCACAGTTTTTTTTGTTCAATAATCATTTTGCTATAAATAAAGCCACTGATAGGCTTTGCAGTTGCAATTTTTATTGATAAAAATTGTGACAGATTATTTCAGTGATGACAGCAACGGAAATTTTCTAAATCCAATCACTGCATTCCCATGTATACTGAGCCCGCTGCAGAGAAAATCTCTCGCTTTTTAAAGCGATGCTTTAACATCAACGGGAATTACACTTTCCTATATCCGTGCATTACGGGCTCGATAAGAATGGAGCTCGTAGGAGCATACGCGGTGCGGTGCTGCATTATCATAACGCTAAGCCGAGAAGTTTACGAGACTCGAAGTCGGAGTCTCGTCCGGGTCGTTGCGTCGACAACTCCGCTTTATGCACCGACCCGGCCTAGGGGGACGCCTGCCGGTGAGAGCGATACGCGATATTGCGGGATACAGGGATTATCGCGTGATAAATGGTCTATTCAAGACCCGTTACAGCCGAGCCGGGTCAACAAAACGCATAACGTGCTTACCTTAGTAAACTTATAATAAAGACAAAGATGAGGAATAACTCGGGTCTGAATAAATCCCAGTTGTGAGCATAATCGACGGTGTCATTTGACGTGCTCCATAAATATTTTATACGCAGAATATAGAGAACTTTGTGAGCTATTACTAAGACTCTTACAAACTTATCAGTTATTACTTCACAAATTCAGGTTTCCTCACAATGTTTTCCTTCACCGCTGAGCACGTGATAAATCAGCACTTGATATTGAAAATTGATATTCTCATTGGTGCCGGCAACGGGGATCAAACTAAGGTTGCTCGAGTATAATGAATTAATAGTGAGCGCCCGGACAGTGAGCTATCACGGCCTTATCTAGCTATCACAAATATACTTAAAGAGTAATCGTGCAAGATATTGAATATAATAAGCATAATATAATTTTAATTTGTTCGGAGACATTTTTACAAAAGAAAACTTTCAAAAAAGTTAGGTAATATTATGAATAAACAACATGAAGTCATGTTAATGTCTATTAACAATACTCCTTTCAATTTTATTATACTTAAAATTTTGCTGACACGAAACAACTTTCAGAAACTAGTAGTCTATAATTTATTTTTCATTTCTCCCGTTTTTATTTTTTCATATTGAAATAAATTGATTAAAAAATGAAAGCGTAATTTGAGCTAAATGTTTAATTAAAATTGAGATTGAAAATGACGATGACGCCGAAAAGCGATTTTATAGTGTTGATGCTAAAATTGGCTTTATAGATAAAAATTAAAGTAAGCTCAAAGTAAGCTTTCATATTTTTCACGAGACTTTTTATAATCACACATCAATTTTTTTTTTTTTTTATTTCATGTTTCATAACTGAAACACGAAATAACTTCTGCTACATATAACTTCAGGATTACCTGTTAATTTTTTTTTAATAAATTTGATTGCCAAACAGATGCTATAGACGTTTAGAGGTCACAGTTCTTTAAGAAGTTTACATTGAAGCCATATATAGAAAGCAAAACCACAATGGACCTTTCACTTTCTTTACAAACTTCTTTCAAAATTGCACAAATCATAATTGCTTTCAATATTAGCTGTGGTAGGGCTACGCAACAGCTTCGGCCGTTGCACGAATGGGCAGGTCCGTCCGGGTAAGTACCACGGACTCACAGAAGACTCACAGAGGAAGTGTTATATTCTGTATGTGTATTATACTTCTGCGTTTCGTCTGATGACTGAGGTAGCCGGGGCCACTTTATTAAGTGTGGTGGCAACGCATCTGCCAAGGGATTTGCAAATGTCCATGGAAGGCGGTTATCACATATCATCAGGTGAACCGCCATCTCGCTTGCCACCTTCTCACATTAAAAGAAACAAATGCACATTATCTCACGCATGTACTTCTCTTAGCATTAGAAGTGTAGTGCAGAAGAAAACGCGCAAAGAGTGAACAGCACCGCCGAGTTTTCTGCCGGTTCCTTCGTTTCCTGCCGTGCAATAAGAGCTTAAAATAAGCCTATATTGAATAAAGAAATTTTGACTTTTTTTATGTGAAAAGTTGCCAAACGAGCAGACGAGAGGTGCCAAACCACCTGATGTTAAGTGAATACCGCCGCCCATGGACATCTGCTACGCCCGAGGGTTTGCAGATGCGTTGACAACCTTTTTGGAAATTGAGCTCCGGCTACCTCACTCACCAGACGAAAGGCGAAAGTATTATACTTCCACTTTACGCCGGTATTCTGTGAAGTCGTGGTACTTGCCCGTACGAGCCTGCCCATTCGTGCAACAGCCGAGGCTGCTGCGTGGCCCTACCACCGTTAAACTTTGACAACAGAATAGCTTCCCATTTTTTTTTTCCTTAGCGATTAGTCTGTATTGGTTCCGTCACCATTATAATAGTCTTCGCAAACATGGCCTTAACCAAAATTGATCCTTGAAAACCAAATCTGATACATATCAATAAACAAGATCTAACTCGATAGTTATTTCGCGTCGTACTAACCCTATATCTCTCACCCCCTCTGAACACCGAAGGTATTTAATGACGTCATAAAATCTGGGATCATATTCGATAGATTTTCTGAACCGTAATGCCGTAAAGTGTGAGAGATTCTTTTCGTATTTGGAACGCGTTTCTTTATAGTGGACATTGTTTTATTTAATTTTAGAGTACTAAAAATATTTAAAAATTTTATAGTGCTAATTTCCGCACTTAAGATTATTTATTAATATTTTTTTATAAATTTTAAGTGCTAAATTATGTTGAGGGATAAACCAATTAAAAAATTCTCTCTAGCACCGCCTAAATACGTTGTATAATATGTATAGAAGTAAACTTAGTACTTTACAGGAGAAGATAACCAAGCGTTCAATAAAATCACTGTTTTCAACGCTAGGAAGTGCTCATTGGGAATTTTTATAAAAAAACTCTTTCCGTGTTATTTTAAAAATTTATCTTCTAAAGTTTTATAGATGAATATTACAGTATGCTAATTCTGTAAGGGCCACGCCAATATCGCGGTTTAAAGCTAGTTTCCAATAAGGAGCGTTAACGTGGCGAAATTAAATTGCGCAGAACACTGAATTCAATCTGCGCAGTTCGAGCGACGTTTACGGCCGCCGGCCGACCCATACAATATTCAGAGTTAATCGCTCCCTGGGTTTAATCAATCTCAAATAAGACGCCACCTGCCCACACCTATTGTGCCCGCTGCGGCGCGTTAATGTGCTACTGACGTGAATGCTGTTCACTTCCATCTGAATGCCGTCAATGTGCCGCTATACGACGATGTGTACGGGTATTACACGCATAGTAACTACTTTCTTATTGATTGATATTTCATGTACCACAATGAACGGGTCCGTCTGGGGAAGTCGAAAGACCTCATGAGTACCGTCAATGCGCTGTTATCGACGATGTGTACGGGTATACATACAGTAACTACTCCCCAATTCCTAGATATTCCATGTACCACAATGTGTAGTTCCGTCTGGGGAACTACCACCACCGCACAAAAAAACGGCGTGAATTAGGAGTGTTATATTTCTGCGTTTCGTCTAGTGAGTGGGGTAGCCTGGGGACCAATGTTATAAGGTGGATGCGTAACCCTATGGATGTTGGCCTAATTTCAATGGGCTTATCACTAAACATCAGGTCAACCGCCCGTGCGTTTGCCACCTTCTTACATAAAGGAATATTCCATCTACACAAGACCATTAAGAAATTTAGAAAACAGACACAAGGTTCCCTGGAAGAAACTAATTTTAGTAATAGGACCGCCCATTTTACCCATCATTCATACAATAAGTTATTGACTGTTGTTTATTTTATTTTGGTGTGCAATAAAGAATAGTCATTCATTCAATATGGCAGGAGCTCTATCAGAGCATTTCATAAATGTATTTCGAATAGTGTGTATCAATTAGCACTGGCACGACGACACGCAGTTTTTTTTTAAATGAAAAAGGGGCCATACGAGCAGGCGGCTCACCAGACGAGCCACCAATGCGTTGCTGACCTTTGAAAACATTACAGTGGGTTCTAATCACACTCGTGAAGTCACTGGTGAGACCTCCTATCACTTTCAATCTTCCGCTGTATGTCTGTAACATCCTTACCATCTAACAACATTGGGACCAAAATATACTTAGCTTAGTGATATTATATGATCGGAAGTGTTGGGTCGGACTTTATCACGGTTTGGTTATTTCAAATGCTATGCTAGATAGAAAGTATGTTCTTTTGTGGATGGTATTAATAAGAAAGTTTAATAGTAGCTTTAGTAAGAAAGGTTAGTTAAGAAACACTAAAGAAGAAGGTTTTGATGATTATCAGGTATTAAAGGCTTCAGTAGCAAATGCTGTCCACTCGTGTAGGTGAAGAGTCATGGGGGTTTTAATAAATAAGTGCTGAAGCGAATTAAGGCACGGTTGATACCGGGTTCAAAGGCGCTCTTAACACTCCGTTACACTCGGAAAGAGTCCAAACGGGCGAGGATCTTTTCCTCTTAAACGCTTACCAAAACCTCTTATAAAGGGCTTTACCGCTCGTCGACCCAACGGTCTTACTGCGTGCAACCTATACATGTCCGTATTTATAGCTGACTACGAAATTGTTTTGGATTTCAATAACGTGCAATTGTAATATTTTTATTCATCATAAGGTTCACTCGCTGTTCGCCTTGGTTTCTATACCCACAGGTTCATGCACATCCATGGCCTAAGATAAAACTGTTTGAGATTAAGTTGTTTGTCAATATACAATTTGCGTATAGTAGCATAATCCTACAATAATATAGTGAAAGTATAGTTATTGGAAACAAATAATAATACTTCTAAGCATTTTGCGATTCGTTGAATAATTTATACATCAATTCACGCTGCAATTAAACATATTGTTTATTTATTCATTCTTTATTGCAATTACCTTAAACAAGGGTTACAAAGGGCGAACTTAATGCTTCTTGGATTTCTGTTCCAGTCAACCTTAGGAGTGGTCAGAAATCGTGGTAGGCGCAATTATTATATTAAATACAAGCTGTGACCGAGACTTCGTCCGGGTGGATTTTAAAATAAATAAAATTTCTTAAATATAAGTAGCCTAAATTACTCCTTATTCAATCAGCTATCTGACAGTGAAAGTCCCATCCAAATCGGTAAAGCAGTTTCAACGATTAGCCGGAACAAACCGACGGACCGACATAATTCAGAGTTATTGTATACATGTTTAAAATAATTAATTATAAGTTCATTTCATAACGTGGTATGTATATTATAACAACTATTTCAAATTATAACAACTAACGGTTTACTTTAAGGCAAACATTGCGGCAAGACATGTTCGCTACTACAGGTGAACAAACAATATGGAAATTTATCTCAAATACTTGACAAAAATTGAGATAGTTGAATCGCCTGACGCAGACGCCTAATTAGATAAATTGAAATTTGTTTGAAACCCACAGCCTGCTATTTGTTTAATTAAAACTAGATGATCCCAAGACACGGTTGGTTAGCATAGATTTTAGAATTTGTGTTACTCCAAAACATTTCGTGGCGGTGTTTTTAAATAAAGTTTCTAACTAATTAAAGTGATAAAATATAATCTATCTAGATTCGGTCAGATAAAACCATTTATAAATTTCTAATCAATAAATATAAGAGCTGTGATAGCTCAGTGTCCGGGCGCTCGCCTTTAATTCAATATACTCGAGCAACCTGAGTTCGATCCCCGGTGCCGGCACCAATGAAGTTTTTAACTTTAAGTGCTGACTTATCATGTGCTCCTCGGTGAAGGAAAACATCTACTAACTACCACTTGATTCGGTTAAAACAATCTTATTTGTTTAATATATTTCATGTTATAAAAAAGCTTACTTTCATATATATCATATAACATAGCTTAATAAGATGGTAATGGTTTTAAGACAATGATAATAAAAATGAACTGTTTAACGAATCGTAGATACCTTTATAATTAAAGGAACCAACTTAAGAAAATCGTGATTTTGACTTAACGTCATATTTTAGGTACCATTTATACTATTTTACTATATTACACGTTATGACACACATGAAGTATTTTTTACTTTTGACTTCGGTCTCTTTCACTCCCCTCCAATCACCGCGTTTATTTTAAAACGCACAAATCTTTATTTGATCTTTCCCAAAGATTGATAATTTTTAAATAGGTCATTATAACTCTAAAGGTGCGATTTTATTTTATGGAAAACAGGACAATTTGAGTTAGGAAATAGAAGATCAATACAGAAAACAATTGACATCTTATTTTTATATATGTTTTAGTGCTTTTTATAATAAAATAATATAGCGTAAAGTTAATGTTAGCGAAAGAAGTAAGAGCAAACAAGGAAAATTTGTAATTTATCATCGCTAGTCGGTTTGTTCACTTTCGTCTTTCTTCTTTAAAGTCCCTGTGTTGGTCGGAAAACATGCTATGATAAATGGGTTTACGATTATCGATAAAAAGTTACATGTGAAAATGCATGTTAGGGTTACACTTCTTAAGCATTTTAATGAAGAATAATATAGAAATTTTGACTATACTTCAACATGTTCATGTGCTAGACATACATATGTGCTCATAAACATATAACGTATATTACGTATAAATTAATTTTGAATTAATATGTAGCTTTAAACCTTTAAAAAGTTTTAAAATTTTCTGCAATTTCATAAAAATCAAACGACAAATTAATTTAAGTGTTGAATGAATTATTGTTACCAAACAATTTATCTCCAATTAAAATTTAATTGAATTAATATTTAGTTTTTAATTTTGTGTGGCTATACGAGATAATTATACTTCAGGGTACCTTGTACACAGACCTTGGACTCCTTACTATGATATATATCAAGATAATATATATATAAGTCATACATTAATCAGTACAAACGTTAACCAGTCAAATTAAACTTGACTGATTTCATCGTCACGATTCTTAATTGTGAAGGCACCGGCCGAATCAAGCATCGAAGTAATTTTTCTGTTACGACATTATTAGAAGACTTTATAAATTTATAACTAAATAATTTCCTAAGTATAAAACCCGCGTTAGATGGGTCAATGTTTTATTTGTTTGGTAAATTAGATGTTGAAAGTCAAGTTTTAAGCCACATCCAAATAATTATACACGATTGTTTCAACTGTCCTTTATGTTGAATAAATTGCTTCGTGCTATGTTTTTAGCAAATCGACGAAGTAAAACTTTTTCACCGTTTCTTAACAAAATAATTATTAACTTTAACTAAAATATAACTCATCCTGTCTGATCCACCAAAATCGAAAAACGACTGAAAGAAAATCTACTGGGCTTTGTAAATTTTAAGTTTCTACCATCTTCTAAAAGTTAATTTTCATAGATATGTCACGATTATTAAATATTTCAATCACTCCAACTGATCCTAATTAATGGTTGTTCCAT
Source organism: Iphiclides podalirius (assembly GCA_933534255.1). Classification (NCBI taxonomy): domain Eukaryota; kingdom Metazoa; phylum Arthropoda; class Insecta; order Lepidoptera; family Papilionidae; genus Iphiclides; species Iphiclides podalirius. The sequence goes on along the minus strand of OW152820.1, from coordinate 16,583,813 downwards.
TCAAATAAGTGTAAAAGATATAGGCGACTATGTTAATTAATTTTCTGCCGTTATGTCGTCGAGAAATATTTAGATTGTGTCATTGTGTAATTACGTCTACGAATAACTGTAATAACTTAAAATATAATATTTAAATTGTTATTTAAGGTATATTTTCCTTCGCATTCATAACTGTATTGTATTCAGTCAGTTAAAAATAGTTTGTCCAAGTACTTTTATATTTTTACGAATAATAATTTTGATGGATTTTTTTTTTAATTTCATATCTAGGTAAAACAATTTTCAAAACTACGGAACCATTTTTTTATGGTTGCGATGCACTTACTTTAATGTTACATCAATAATTATTCATATAATAAACAGTAACGTCAATTAATAAACTGTTTCAAACTATACACACGTATATATTAACACAGGCATTTTTTTTTCTAATCATAACTTTCCTATGTTTTGTCCATTGCTGATACCAAATTTCAAACACGAAAACTTAAAATAGATGTTTTCGTAGAATGCAAACAATTCTTGAGATTATTCTTTTTTTAAATAAATCAATGCAATTTTTTTTAACCTAATAAATCTTTTTTAAATAATAACTAATAAAGGTTTACCTTTCCTTTAGCATTTTTTAAAATAATAAATGAAAAATAACTAAAGCTTTTCTTGAAAATAATAAAGGAAAAATAACTAAAATATTTTTTTTACTCTGAAATGAGATCACGAAAAAGGTTGTATATTGATCCAAAAGTACGTTTTAAAATTATGAAAGCTGTAAAATTAAATATTAACTCTTAATGTAAATTTAAAAGACCAATTTATTAGATATTTAACAAGATGATGATATTTAATAGCAAATAGATTTGTATTTTGGACTTTACAATGATATAAAATTTTGTGATGTATTTGTTAAAACTTTAGTTTTTAACATTGGAAAAATTACATACTTTACATTTGAAACCCTTAAAACTAAAATGTAACAATTCACCAATTCTAAATCTCACCTCATGACAGTATATTAACGCTTCCAGACGAATTCCACACAACACAATCAAACAGTCCTAAAACGTTCGTGTATCTAAAACAGCGACGTTCGCTTGGTACGCAAGCGAAAACTTTACAAAGTTTTCCCAGCCGCTGTAGAGTCGCTCTGCGTAGAGCCCGACACGCGTAGGCCGCGGCGTGCTACGAGCCACTGACGACTCTCCGTGCAGCCGCCGAGCTACGGCGCGTCCAAAAGGATCCAGTACGTTACATGGTAAGATCGAAATTTGATCGCAGTTAGAACGAACGCGCACTAAGACAGCTCGTTGGCTATTTAGCCTGTAGAGGGCTGCTCCGCGCATGCGTTCGGTCGTTCAACCCTTGCAGTGGATGCTGCATCGTACTTCATTAGGCTTTTCGGCGGTGCACGGATGAAGATGTTGACAATTGCAATTAATTCTCACCTGGTCGTACCAAGCAAGATCTCTGGAGTTACATCATTATATGCCTCTTGCTGCAGAGAAATGCATGGAGTTGAAGTTTTATTCATACATTAAATAGAACGCCTCTCTGATTTACTATGTACAGTTGAAAGATGTACTTTTCCCTATTTCTTCGGGTTGGGTAAAGTTTTAATTTGGAATTGAGGTTTTTAACATCCTCATGTTCTAAAAAAAATATGTGTCTTATGTACTCTCGTAAGAAGTTATACTTCTTTAGCATAAAGACATTAAATGCGAATGATAACGGTTTATTCTAATAATTTGGAGTTATTGGCTAATGTCAAAAAGTTATTATTGGTTGCAAAGATAAAATTGATTACCAAGCATTATGAATTTTTTTTGAGGGGTGTGCCCGCGCGTCGTAAAAATTTTACTCTCATAATTTCTCCAAACACGCCAAAAGAAAGTTCAACTGCAAAACTTCATGACATATCTAGTTCGTTTTTACAAATATCACTTTTACAGAATGTGTATCGTCGCAGACTTTACTTCTCGATATAAAAGAGACTAATCTGTCAGTAGAATTAATTTATGCAAATGTTAATTAATGAAATTCAATTAAATTTGCGAAATTTTCACACAGTGTTTTGGAATCTATTAAAATTTTATTAATAATATACGGAGTTGATATTCAAAGCTGAAATTTATTAAACTTTCGTAATCAAACTGTATGTCATAATAAATTTCACTCTTGTTACGAAGTATATAAAAGAGAAATCTCAATTTCGAATGAAATCTCGTTGTTTCTATACAAAAGCGAAATGCGTTTCGATACATACCAAGTTAATTTCAGATTGAATACAATATGAAGTGTTTGTATCGGACAGTTAATTATACGTACAACGAATGCCTTCGTCATGAATACAATAAGCGATCAAGTCGCAAAGCAGAGCTTCGATATGAATTTGTGAAGCGGGTTATAGGAGAAAACACGTGTAATTTAATATTCATGGTATCGGCCTACGGGTCCACAATTGGACGTAAGTTGTATCGTCGTAGTTTGGTTATAATTAGTCATGAATTAAAAATAAAAGGGCAACTACTAAGGATTTTCGACAAGTACGAACTGCCGTGGAAGGAACACTTTTTTGTATATTGTTTTCTTGAATTTGAAAAACTATCCACCAAATCAAATGTCAAACGACCGAACGGTACTCGATCTTTGACCGAGACCACAGACAATAGTTTACGCGCCGTCTATAATCTGTCAAAACAATCGCTGGACGAACCAACTCTAGAAGTATTATCGAAAGGTTTGAATTTCGCAATAACGCCGCGAAAAGTCCCGTACGAGCAAATTATCTGCAGTGTAGAGGACTGTCTGTATAAAAATAATATCGGTAAGGAAGATTCGGAGGCCATACGCCAAGACATATCGTCTACGTTGCGTCGCAGTTCAGTGCCGAAACTAAATCTCCCTAAACGTGGACTAAACGCGTTAAATAACCTACGCAACAATACAGATTTAACGATCCTCCGCGCGGACAAAGGTAACGCTACGGTTGTTATGGATACGTCAGACTACAATTTAAAAATTAAAGAACTTTTGTCAGATGAAAGTACATATAAAAAGGTCAAAACAGACCCCACAACAAAAACACTTAAATTAACTAGCGAACTCATAAAGAAACACTCCGAAAAATTGAGTCTGGACGTCAATTCGATAATACCTTCTTGTGCAAAACCCCCAAAATTGTATGGGTTACCTAAAATTCACAAAACCAATGCTCCATTACGCCCAATTGTCAGCCAGATCGACTCACCAACTTATAGACTGGCCCAACATCTTGTTAAGATCCTCTCACCACTCAGAGGACATACAAAGGCGTACACTAAAGATTCATACCATTTTGTCAGTGAGATTAACCACCTACATCTTGCTGACAATGAAACTATGGTTAGCTTTGACATACAGTCTTTATTTACATGCTTACCTATAGAAAGATTGTATTTCAATAGTTACTAGAAAGCTTAAGGAGAACAACATGCCTATAGAATATGCATTACTGCTCAAACATTGCCTCACATCTGGCTATCTATTGTGGAAGGAAGAATTCTACATACAGTTTGGATGGTGTAGCAATGGGCTGCCCAGTGTCTCCCATTGTCGCAGACATATTTATGGAAGACTTTGAGGAGAAGGCCCTTCAAACAGCACCCGTTCAACCTAGATTTTACAAGCGGTATGTAGATGATACTTTCACAATTTTACCATCAGACAAAGTAAATGCATTTCTAAACCACCTCAATTCCTTACACACTAAAATTACATTCACTGTGGAATTAGAGACATGTAACTCCTTAGCCTTTCTAGATGTATTAGTCATCCGAAATCTTGACAACACCTTGAGCCATACTGTGTATAGAAAGGAGACCCATACAAATAAATGGTGATTCTCACCACCACCCTTCACAGTTAGCTACTGTTGGTAAATGTTTGTTACAGAGAGCACGAGGGATCTGTGACAAGCTGGCCGCTGAGCTACACAATGTCAAGCGAGTGACAACAAGCTCCAAATCACGCGCCTGCGTCACAGTGACCGAGTGAAACCGGCCACAGTCGAGCGAGTGCCTGCTGTATTGCCATATGTCAGAGGAGTCACTGACAAGATTGGCTATATCTTGAAGCGTGCTTCAATTAAAACATATTTCAAGCCACCGAAAAAGATAAGTCAATTTTTACCATCAGTCAAGTGTAATATCCCTCTACAAGATCCAGGAGTGTACAAGCTTGACTGCGATTGTGGGCTCTCTTACATAGGACAAACAAAACGATCAATTAAAACCAGAATTAAAGAACACATAGCTGACGTGAAGCACCGACGGTTGAAGAAGTCTGCAGTTTGTGATCATATTTTAGATCGCCCCAACCACTACATTAGATTTGATCATCCGAAAATCCTCGCAAAAGAACACCGATTCCTTCCAAGGATGATCCACGAGGCTATTGAAATAAAGAAACATCCTAATTTCAATAGAGAAGATGGTTGGAGTTTATCATCTGCTTGGGATCCCATAATCTATAAAATTAAATCCAAGCACACCAACACTGCCAGACCTCAAGATACCATAAGCTCCTTCTGCGTGGATCGGAATAAAAATAAACAAAATAGTTGACGGTAGCCGGGGTTAACTATGACATCAAGACGTCTAAAAACTTAGTCTGTCCCGTGACCATGAACGCTGGAAAGGGTTCGAAACGTCGGGAATTTAAATTAAAATAAAAAACGCGATAAAATCCGTAAAGTAGTTTCATTTAATAAACACTTTTTTGACTATACACAGATGAGAACTAGACGCGTGTTTACGCGATAAGTTATTAAGCGAGTAGACGGTCCGCAATATTAAATTATTAGCTCCGCCAATGAACATCTTCTGTACCCGATCTGTTGCGGATAAGCTACTAAGCTTTACAAAAGTGAGTCGGATTACTTGCAAGTGTCTTTTAATGTGAAATCTGGTAGTTCATATAGGCCTCCGCATAAGAGTCGCGAGCGACCGGTGGATGCAAATGCCAAAGTGTCGTCCGTTGTGGGGTTCTGAGGTGCAGGCCTATGTTCAGGTAGTTCACCTGATGTTAAATGAATACCGCTGCCCATGGACAACTTCAGCACCTGATGGCTCGCGTTGACATTTTTAAGGAGGTGAGCTCCGGTTACCTCACACACCAGAAGAAACGCGAAAGCTTAATACTTCCACTTCACGCCGGTCTTCTGCGAGGACATGATGCTTCCCCGACGAACCTGCCAATTCATGCAACAGCAGAAGGTGTTGCACGACTTACTACCACACTAGTATAACTTTTAATTTCGTCCTGATCTTCTATGAGGCAATGGCACTTCACTGAATGTGCCTGCCCATCTTTGCAATAGTAAAAGCTGCCGCGTGGCTGTACCACAGATAACCAGATCGGTTAGTTATTGTAATGTTATCGTTGACATCTATACTTATATCTGCTTGATGTAATAAGTAGACGTTTAATCATTTTACTTAAAGCTAGATGGCATTAGTTTTAAATTAAAAGTTATTTGTGTCCAGGTTATTAGAGCTTAAGTTCGTCTTGTGAGTACAATATATGGAATATCTCAGTGCATGAAAAGCTTCCGAGTAACGTTTAGGGCGGGGAATTACCCGGTCGAGAGACTCACTTAACATTAATTGCCCTCGATTACCAAATCGGCCATGTAACGTTGCCGCTAAAATGTAATCAATTACTAATCCTGTTTTTTTATTATTATTAACGAGTGAAAAGTGTGCACTTAGTTTTTCTTTATGTATTTATAGGTTTTTTAAACTGTTATTGCCTTTTTTCTGCGCATCCCTTGACTTAGTATGCAACGCACGTAAGGGTTCACTGCTAAAGTTACTGCATATGTTAGTTACTTCTAATAAGTCTAACGAAAGTCTCAAAGAAAGTTGCGATGGTAATCTAGTTTCCGTCCAAAATCCCAGATCAATGAAGTCACTAAATGCTTAAAAACTATGTTCACTTATCGAAAAATTACTACTTCTAAATGCTTCTATTCAGAAAAAAAAACGTTCCGTACCATTATCTACAAAAACGGCAAAAACATCATGTCTGTTGTATGGGAGCCCCACCGAAATATTCTTTATTCTGTTTTTTTAGTATTTTTTGTTGAAGCAGCCTTGTGACATACAGACAGACGGATAGCGAAGTCTTCGTAATAGGACCCGTTTTACCCTTTGGGTACTGAGCCCTACAAAAGTATGGTCCAATTAAATTTGTATGAATCATGTGGCACATGATGATTCATGGGGATGACAATAAAAGTTAACTTTATGCAGCGGCATTTTAACCGCTCTGCTAGGAAGTTATGCCCGTTTTCGACTTTCATTGACAAATTAGATTGATTCGGCATATTAACGCCGCGATGGGAATTACAGCGTCCGATGGGTTCACTCGCACTACCTGCCTGCCGATGTATCAATAATCGGTGGGCGGTTGAAATTTCGACGAGATGTTATGAATTTCCATCATACAATGGACGGGGAATTCATTAGCTGAAGGTACTTGTCCATTTCATTTGAAACGCTATTATGTAAAACCTATAATCATTGAAATTTGTAGAAAAAAGGAACGAAAAGTTTCTCGCCGCTGCCGCGCTGTGGGAATCGAACCCACGTCTTAGGAATTCATGCCCTGACGCTCTCGCCACAAATCTAAACGGTTGATTACTACACTCTCGATGCCGGCCCTTTGCCACTTCGCTTATAATTTATACATCATTAATACAGAAGTTAGTGTCTCATTTCCGCCAGTCACGGCTGTCAAGCTATTCCCATATATTATTTGGCCACACAACAGTGTTTTCAGTTGCACGAATGGGCAGGAGGTGTGATACTTCTACGTTTCAACTGATGAGTGAGGTAGCCGTGGCCCACTTTATTAAAAAGTGGCAACGCATCAGCAAACCGGGTGATGCAAATGTCAATTGGCGGGGCCTATCACATAACATCGGATGAACCACCAGCTCATTTGCCACCTTCTCACATAAAAAAATCAATGCAATCACCATTCATGTAACGTCGATAATCAAGTGAAATTGGAAGTACCAAGTTCTTTTCGAAACCAAGTCTCTTTCAAATTGACTACTTCAACCATCTGTGTCAAAGTGAGAATTTTGGCTACAGGCTAAACCATCCGCGTAAATGTAATAGCGTTAAAATGTTCAACTATCATTGCACCTATGGGCGTATAAATGCAATACTATATATTATGTAAGTACTCAATCAATTACCTACCAATTGATAAAGCGTCATTTTGTTAATAAATGATTAGGATCCATAGCATATAATAACACCTATTAAATTAATTATGACATAATTATTATATTACGAATTGTATAAAATTTTTTCTTATGTTTCGAGCACTATTGATTTACAATCATATAATAGATCAAGACGATTGTCATCTTGTTATAGTTGTCTGTAAGGTTGGAACAAAGACATCGGTGGTTATATCGTCACTGCTTTGCGGCGATGTTTTATACGAGTATATTCCCTATTTCAAAAGTAATAAATATAAAAATAAATAATTAAGACACATTTTAGACAACGTTTAAAAAACTTAGTACGCACTAGAATACTGATAAACATACTTTTCTTTTGTAAATAAATACATATAAAACATATATAAGCACCCAACACACACACCATATTTTTTCTAGTAACGGGGATCAAACCCACACCCTCTGGCGTAAGAGAAAGGTTCATCACGCCAATCGGGTCATCAACTCTAATAAAATAACTAACCTGAAAATTTCAGGAATTAGCTTTTGGTAGCAGTTACGTCATTTTTTTATTGTTCTTTGTTACAGGCTTTTTGAAATGGTTATACCAAAAGCAGGGCAGATGTCATAGACAAAGTACTTACATAATATAAAAACAAAATTGAAAATAAGAAAAAAAATAAGGAAATAATAATTTCTTTTATAGCATTATATCCGTCGCCATATAAGAGTCTTAGACAAGTATTGGGTTTTTTTCTCAATAGGCCGGCTTAATCTATTTACTACATATATTTATCCACAACTACAAGTCCGTATACAGGCATTCTATTTATCAACTTTGCTACTTACGGTCGAAACTACCTTCTCAACGTAATGAATGCGGATACAAACATCTTTTGGCTACCACAGCTGCCGATAAGCAAGGTCCACTGCACAACCATTCAAAACGCCCGCCCGATCGTGCTACGTACCTACGCGTATCCGTCCGCCTTTCATGCGCCCCGTGTCGTACGGTTTAGGGTTGTCATGACGACGATGAAACGTCAAAAATAGACTGCCTTTCAGTGCAAGGAAAGATATATTATTATTATCCGCTGAGCTAGTGCGTGCAAACACGATGTTTTCATGTCCGCACACTTTCAAAATGTGTATACAGAACCGTTGGGAAACTTCTGTGAGCCCTCGCCGTGGCGATAGGCCAGGGTCTTAGTGAACGTAATTAGAAAGCTTCGGACAGCGATGAAATTATGTTTACAGATGCTCCTGTACTTTAAATGCTAATTTACGTGGTATCGTTGCTTAATCTTGAGCGTTTTACAGTCTTATTTCACTAAATAATTTATTCGAAGTAAAGATCTTTACTTTTATTCTAAAAATGATGGCGGCAGTCATGGTACTGATATCTTACTACGTTATATCACTTCTCTAATGTCCAGCAACCAAGTCATAACTGATTATAATTTTATATCCACAGTTTTTACTCGTTACTTAATGTATAGCGAACTCAGTATGTTGGCTGGTGCATAAATCCTCTTTCTATTCATTTAACTTCATAAAATTTTCTACAACTCCCTTTCATGGTGTATGGTGGCCGTGTAACGAATATGACTATTATACTACATTAGTTACACATATTATAATAAATAAAAATATATAAATAAAGTTAGAAACTTTATACCATGAATTAAGTAAAGAGTACAAAAATGATATAGCAAATAACACAGACAAATATTCGGGTTTCGGTTCAAAGAGGGTTCGGAAAGCAGTTTCTGTTGAGAAGAGACCGGCATAAAACTCTACAGTTGCTCTTTTCTAACCGACTTCAAAAAAGGAGGAGGTTTCAATTCGACCGTATATATTTTTATTTTTTTTATTTGTGTATCGCGGATAAATTCGTCGTTTTGAACCGAATTGATGGTTCTTTTTTATCGGAAAAGAGATATCCCAAGAGTGGTATCATGATAAGGAAACCCGGATCTGATGATGGCATCCCAGAGAAATCGGGGGCCATCATTGAATGTTACATGTATTAACAATGTTTTTAATTTTCTGATTGAAGACGGTTTTTTTTTTGTTAAAAATTATTATAACTCTCAGTTTACAATAAAACATACAGGTATAATAGTCTTATTATAGCCTACGAGAGTATCAACAGTATTAACTCTACACGTTGGTGTCGTCGAAATATTCCGCAAGGTATAACATGCTTTAACCATAAGTTGACTTTTAATTTAACGATTAAATTGATCAAGCGGCAGTATTAATATCGACTGTGGGATTTTATTATACATGCATTGCATGTATTAAAGTATATAGACAGGAAGAGTAACTTTAATATAAATAACATTGCATAATTATTATTTAAAAGTAATTTAAATAACGAGTAGAACACACAAATGATACGTATAATACAATTAATGTCATTTGTATCTATTATATGTTGGTTAAATCAGGGGCTATGCTTCGGGGATTGATCTGATTACCAAACAAGCAATTTTCTCTGTAAAATACAAATTTTCACATTCGCACTTACTAAAAACTTACTTGAAATGAAGATCAAGTTCTTCAAGTTATAAGGGCCGCTAGATTACCAAGTATTAACTCTGTTACGTATTAATTTGGACGTGCTAAGTGTTACCTGTGAAATTACCATACTTGACATAATCCCCATTAAGCCGTATTAATGAAAATAACTTATACCCGTGTAATCCCTCAGGATAGCCGGCAGTAATATGCACACGAGTTGGATCGTGTAGCTTTACTTTAACCACAACGGCGGATTTTATTGAATTACGTCATTGTTGGTCCACCACTTACCTTAATTACGTGCTCTGTTTACGTATTTAATTCGGCTTCCACTGCTCTCTATGGTTTTGCCCCTTCGTTCACGATGACATATAAAATTATTTCCTACCCGCATCGCGTGTAACATGCATTTAAATAGTTATACAATAATCGTTTACAACTGGTATATTTAAATAATGTAATGTAATGTATAAATATAATGATATTTACGATATATTATTATATATTAATTCGAGAATAATTACGTATCAAGTACGTTACGTGTGTCCATATTAAATAATTTAAATATTTCTTGTAAAGAATTAAGATCACTCTACTGTTTTAGTTAGATCCAACAAAACATTGAGCCCTTGACATTATCGTATGCAGGTTATTCCTTCCTCGTTCTCCTTCGTTCCCCTCCTTCCCTTCTCTTCCTTCGTTCTCATTTAAAAGCTATGAAGCTTATACCTTCATTTAGAAGAGAATTCATCATTTAGAGAAAATAAATAAAGAATATATAAAATGTTTTATTTTCTTAATATTAATATTAAATTTTTTTATAAAGTATTAAGATATTACATGCTGATTATTTCATTCCTTTACGCTTAATCATCATTAAAGAAAATTACTTGATACGAATGCGTAGAATACTGAAATCTCATTGTATTGCATTTTATTTCATTATTCACTAAAAGGTCATCTTTATATACTCTTACAGTTCTTTCTAATGGAAAAGTTAGCTTTTAGTTTAGCGATTGATATAGTGTCATACAAGTCACCTTATTTGTGAACCTATTTCCAACTGACTGGTCTGAAAATAGGGCCTACTTTCACTCTGCTTCTTTCTCTATTCATTTCATCCTCATTAAAATTTTCTCTCATCTTATATAATTATAATGGGCTAAGGCTTGCGAAGTACACGTAACGAAAAGGGTCGTTATGAAACGTCTGTCAAAAGTGATGATGTGAGGAAATGAGAAAAAGAAAAAAAAAGTAAATAAGTCCGTCACACTTCGCGGTTAAAAAGGAAGAATATACGCGTTTTAACTTTTATTTTTTACTGATTATACGTGGTTTTGCTGTCGCACTTTTTCATGAAACAACATCAAAATGTAAACCGCCGAAATAATAGGTAATTAACATGTTTTAAAACTTTAACTTAAACTTTGATTGCCAAATTTAATATATTGTGTATGTATGAAAAATAACGTTGTCCAATATTAAACTGTAACCATAAATCAAAGAGGGCTATTTAAAATAAGAGAAATCAGGAAAAACATGATTATCGTTATTTATAAATTTAAGACAAAATTAACGAAAACGGTTATATATAGTAATTTATTTAGTTACCTTCACTTTGGTAGCAATCTAACCATAGACTATGTTATGTGTTTAACATAGACATTCTTGTTGTTTTTGTAACATATTTTTATCTTCGTTCATCGTTTCAGGAGAAGTAAAGGATTTTGGCGTCGTTGGAGCTTTTATGTGCATGTTTAACGGTGACCACAAATTATAAGCGGTATTGCTTAGTGAGAGTTTTTATCCTTGCATACATAAAACAAAACTAAATTAAACAGGCAAACTAATAGTAGTTCTATACGGCATTGTTCGAATTACAATTTTAAAGTACAAGTTAATTAATTTATCGCCACGTAATTTAGGCATCGACTGTAATATCGCGTATAGTTCGTGTTATTTCGCATTAATGAAAATAGCTTCAACCCGCGTAAGATCCCGGGGGATGCATAGCCGAATGTAATTTTGTATACGTGCCGCCGCCGATAACTTTTGCCGTCGAAAATATATTCAATACCTGTTTTTAATAATTACAAACTAGACATGCAATATGTTATGTAAATATTTAAAATTAATTATCTCCGTGGTTGCCAAGGTATTGCTTCGGCATCGGGGGTCGTGGGTTCTATTCTCACATGGGAAAAATATTTGTGTGACCCACAGATAGTTGTTTCGCATCTGCGTGTTTGTCCGCGTGAAATTAATGTTTGTAAAACGTCCTTACAACACAGGATAATGTTGTCCTAAAGTAAGGGCAATGTTTAAAAAAAAGAAGAAAAAAAAATGTGTGTAACGGCAATCTTTTTTCCTTATCTTTAACATTTTTCTTTTATAAATCTAAATACCATTAAAATAAGATATTATAATTGTATACATCTGATGCAAAGTGTGTAATAGCTAGTGGTGAAAACTTTATTGGCCCACATATCAGTGTGTAATTTGTACTATTTATTTTATGTATGTGCTATTTGTTTTCCTAATCAATAAAATAAAATAAAAATAAAATAAGCCTATAGTTCGACAAATACCATTACCTTACAAATATACCTTGCCGAAATTATCACATAAAAGCACGTGAAGGTATTGCCTTTTTATGTGAGAAGGTTATAAGCGAGCTTGACGGTTCACCTGATGTTAAGTGATAACTAACGCACATGGGCATTTGCAAAATCCGCAGGGTGGCAGATGCGTTGCTACCTTTTATTAAAATTGACTCCGGTTACCTCACTCACCAAACGAAACGCAGAAGAATAACACTTCCAATTCACGTCGGTCTTCTGTGAGGTTGTTGTACGGATCTGCCCTTTTGTGCAACATAGACGCCAATTGCGTGGCCCTACCACTGTTTGTTTTAATTCAAAATTCTCAAAAATTTTGTGCGGTAATATTAAGATATTGGTAGAGTTCTCTAATTTTACAATGGGCTACATTGCTAAATTTTACCACTGTATTTCTTTAGATCATCGACATCAACACCGCCAACACATTTTATTGGCCTTCATTTGTCATTAATTGCGATCGCTTGTTCATTTATTGCATTTGTTCCAGGTGCATGGGGTCGCACTTTTTTTAAATTTAGCAAAACAGTAGCAAATGTCCATGGGCGGCGGCCATCACATATTGTCACCAACCGCCACCTCGCTTGCCATCTTCTTACGTAAAAAACATCATTGACATAAACAAATGGTTCAATAAATATATAACATATTAACCATGAATTAACTACTTGATTTGTTCCAAAAATGAACTTTAATTAATCTTTGTCGATTTCAATTGCACAGATTTTCATAATATAATAAATGTGACTATATTATAGACCTATTACAAGAAATAAATGCTTACTTGAACCAAAATTAAAACAAATAATAAAATTGCAGTAGCCCAGAAAAATCCACAATGGCAATATCCAATGAGCAAAGGAGAAATTGCTATCAAAATAAATTCAATTCCTGTTCGGGGTTAAACGACGGGCAATTTATCTTTTAAACTGGTACAATCACCGACACAGGGCGTACGTATTCCTTTATCGTCCAACTTAAATAAACGTGAATGTATCTATTTCATATTATGTACAGTCAATCGCTATATAAGAGCAGTGTCCATTTTTCTTTGGTGCTATTTTATATTTCATACATAACCCACCAGACAATGTAAATAGGTAGGCAGGGACGCGTGCTAGAAATGCTGAGCCTTATGTCATTTTTACTATTATTTTGTTGTGTTTTAGTGTCTTTAGTTGTTCACAATATATTCACGAGCATTTAAATAGGCGTTGCAGATATTTGTTAATGACATTGAATTTAATAAATTGAAAATTTCGTAATAAGAGCGAAATTTCCTTTAAGTGGCAACGCACCTGCAACCGACGAGTGTTGCAAATTTCCATGGGCGGTGCTCATCACTTAACATCTGGTGGAATGCCAACTCGCTTGCCACGTTAAATAAAATCCATAAGCACTTTTGCACACGCGTGTCCATTAACAACATACCCACAAAGCGGCACCGCGCTACGTACAAACCGTACGGCGTGTAATAACGAGTGCCGATATCAAACGCGCCGTTCCACGATATTGATGAGTCGAGTCCAGCGTTGGCGTCCACGGCTATGAATCACCGGTACTACCTGGCACTTTCACGGTGAAATCGCTCAGCGGTCCGCAACAAAACCGGCCAACACAACAATGCCAGTTTCCTTTCGCGCAGTAATCGAACGCGGTAACAATAGCACCGATGGACGCTAAGCACGGAATTACAGCGGCAATCGACACAATGGACGCAACGCTGGTCATCGCGATGCTGCGTACGGAACCGAAATGCATACGTGATGTACACATCATAGTAGGGGCTGCATTCGTTAGTTAAATACGTAATGAAAGCGATTGCGGCAATCGCAGTATTCTTCGCCCGTTTTTTGCAATAAAACCGTACATTCCTGGCCTATCGTAAAATATAATCTCAAAGGATATAGGAATCTCAAGGATATAAAGAGATTGAACTCCTTTATCGTTTGTAAATTAGTGATTAACATATTTTTAAGATGATTTTAATAAAACATTAGATAAAGTCAGACGTGTAAGTTTATGACTCAAACATTGCATGTTATGTAGTATCATGAAATATTATAATATTTGTAGCACATAAATTATGAAACAAGTATAAATCACATTAGTTAATTTTGGTTGAAATTACTAGTACAACTACAAATATTTTTTCTTGTTATCACTTTGCGATGCTGTGACGAGGTATTAAAATTAATATATACGAATGTATCAAATTATAATTTTTTATTCATATTAAGTAACAATAGTTAATTAATAACAGTAGAGCCGTGATAGCTCAGTGTTGGGGCTCGCCTTTAATTCTATATACTCGAGCAACCTGAGTTCGATCCCCGGTGCTGGCACCAATGAAGTTTTTAACTTTAAGTGCTGTCTTATCCCGTGCTCCGCGGTGAAGGAAAACATCGTGAGGAAACCTGCATATTTTCGAAATAATAACAAAAAAAATATTTCGAAGATTTAAACTTTTTTTACTTTTATATGAAATACGCCAATCCGCAGTGGGGCCGCGTGGTGGACTATGCCCTGATACCCTCTGCATAGAGTGGGCCTTTGCCCAGCAGTGGGACATGTATAAGCTGTTACTTTACCTTTTTTTAAGTAACAAGACGCATTTCTCAATTCGACGCACTCTACCAATCGATTATCGTTTCACTCCACCAGGAAACCTATACGGTTCAGTATCTTTTTCTATTCATTCAACAGATCGATAAAACTAAGTCTACCACGGTGAACCCAACAGGCAGTAATACCATGTACACAAACTGCATAATGCATGCTAACTTACAAGTTCACTCCTGCAATACGAACAGAACAGTCACCGGTTTTTACAAGTCATTAGAGGTGCACTCTTTCGATTGTTAACATCCATCGAACGCTGTGTTCGGGACAGCTACCGGGATGTGGCCGATTGGCCAGACATGTATAGCGTGGCTTTGTTTTGCACGTGGACGATTGCAATGTGGATGAATGGTGACGGTCAGAAGGAGCGCCCATTACGAGGCAATATCTCTAGTGTACTTTGACGAGCGTTGAAGTGTCGGCTCCTTGACTAAGGTGAAGTCCGCTTTGAACGCCTCTTTGTGCCATTAAGGAAGCGCACTTTGTTTATGGCCTGCAAACCGCATTAAAGTCGAAAATAATAAACGTACCTGAAAAATTAATTCAAATTCAAATTTATCCTTATTCAATACCGCGACCCGCCCCGGCTTCGCAGGGGCGCAAAGTATTATGCATATGAACCTTCCTCTTCAATCACTCTATCTAGTAAAAAAAACGCATCAAGATCCGGTTGCGTAATTTTAAAGATTTAAGCATACATAGGGACAGACAGACATGGGGGTGACTTTGTTTTATACTATGTAGTGATAGAAGCATTAAACTTAAACGAATCTAAACAAAAGAACAGAACTAATTGTCTGTTTTAAAGAAATTGTAGGTTTTTTCTTCCACTATTATTATTAAGATTTAAATTATAAAGATTTTTCATTTGAGTAAAATTAACACGTCATTTTCTAAAATCAAACCGTAAAAGTTACAAAAAAGATTGTGTTCACGACATATTACAAAGTACAAGAAAAGTAAGTAAGGCATATAACAAAAATTTGTTTCGTTTATTATTAAAAAAAATTAACAAATCATCGAATAATATGCTGTCAACAATAAGTTACATTTGATAACTTATTAGCTTATCTGTGCCCATATCGCGGCATTCTGATTGGAAAATTGACCCAATTACGGGGCCTTAATTGGCTAGTCAGGCTTTTCGAGCTCCCTGCATTATTGAGCCTTAGTAAAATTTATGCAGCATCACAGTTTTCGAACATTTAATTAACTAAGTACTGCAATATTGCAGGCCTGATAAAAATTGCGCTCGAGGCGAACTTTTTAAAATGTTTTAAATTTGGATTATCTCGTCAGGATTAATCGTGTTAGTAAATATGTTTGAATCTGGCTACATCGTTCCCTCCCTGTTAATATGATCGATGCCTACACTCAAAAGGGATGTGTGCAGTACAACAATTTACGTGCATAATATTAATTACGCCAGTGATGTTTTTATTTAGGGTAATTTGAGGAAATAATTGTTACTGCTTGTTATAACTTAGATCTTTGTAAGAATACTTTCAATTAATTACTACTTTGTTACTAGAGACTAACGACAAAAGCCATTAATTAGAGGATGCTCTGCCATATTCTGCATCAGCAAGGCAGCAAGGTACAGAGGCAGCACTTACCATCAGGTGGGATGGCAGCTAAACGCTGGTCAGTTCCATAAAAAAAATATTAAAAGTGGCCGAAGATCGATCTGTTCCCCTGGAAATGTCGAAAAGGTTAAAAAAAATTGTATTGGATTATTTGATTTATCGTGTGTAGCCTCAGCCACCCGAGTGATATTTTGGAGCTCTCTATCCCATTTTCGAAATACTGCTGTTCATCTCGGCAACCGGTTTTAAAAACGGAGAATGGATCTAAATCCACAGAGAAAATTCCTCCACATTATAAATGTCTCCGACCGAGTGATACCTCGTGTGAGGAATGTAAAATATTTAAATTCATTGCATTGAAATATAATATGAAAATAATGGAAGACCTCATTAATATGTTCTCACTGCATCTTGGGTTGACTGGTAGAGAATGCCAGTACTTGGGTATTAGCTCCCCCCTATGTTACCTTTTTATTTAAGGTTGTCAATAAAGATGAAATAAATAAAAAAAAAAGAGACAAAGGCGCATTTATTTCAGGTTGATTTTATTTAACACGAACTAAATGCAAGAGGTTAAGATATGAGCTCTCATGGTCCCCTATTACTTAATGAAATAGGTAGTGCACAAAACAAATTGCACAGACATCGAAACAAACACTGCGTAAACAATGTCTATCGCGTTCGCGTTTATACCAAACGAAAAATTATTTCCAAAAGCTGTGCACCCAATAAAGCTTTATATACCTTAAGGATTGAACGCCCTAATATCCAATAATCAAAAGTCCAACTCCAAATCCACAGTTCAAATGCAAGGAAGATAGATGAAAATGTGCTGAGCATCTAGTGACACGATTCATACGATATGCCAATGGAACTGTAACATTTTTTTTTAATTCCATAAGAGAAATACTAAATAACCATGATCCAAGATAATGTTAAATATTTACTGATCACTTTACTATTAATTTTGATACAATATTAAAAACCGCAAATTGTGTCACTTGCCATAAACTTTTTAAACGAGTCTATCAGCTAAATTTAATTAGTTTCTGCTGTGCAGTGATCGGGCAATTAATAATTTATCGTTGTTCTTCTGGAAACTTTCGTTGCATCTTGTCATATTTAGTATAACTAGTCTTGCCATAATATAACCGTGGTAGGATCACGCAGCAGCCTCGGCTATTGTACGAACGGGCTGGCTTGTCCGAGTAAGTACCACGACCGCACAGAAGACCGGCGTAAAGTATAATACTTTCGCGTTTCGTCTGGTGACTGAGGTAGCCGGAGCCCAATTTCGGCAAAAGGTTGTCAAAGCATCTGCAAACCCTCGTGTGTTGCAGATGTCCAAAGTAAACTGCCCTAAGTGAAAAAATCCAATTTTACAGAAAGAGATTTATACCTAGAAATAGGTACGTTTAAATTTTATATTATACGACTGTTCCAAAATGTAGCAGAATTCTTTTTTCTTGTAAAAACTACATGCAAACTGACTTATTAGTAGCAAAACCGCGTATCGAACAAAAATTATAATAGAAGAGTTAAAATAAATTTATTTCGTTACATTTTTTTATACAACATTGAGATCATCTACGCATAAAGCTAACTGGATGGGTGAATAAAGCTAATGTATACATTGTTATAAAAAATAAACACCTATAAAATGTGACTCTGCTGGGCACAGGCATTCTCTGTACAAATGGTTAGGGCATAATCTACCACGCGGCCCCACTGCGGATTGGCGGACTTCACACATCTTCGAAATATTTTTTTTCCTAATTATTTCGAAAATATGCAGGTTTCCTCACGATGTTTTCCTTCACCGCGGAGCACGTGATAAGTCAGCACTTAAAGTTAAGTTTTTAACATTTGTGCACGTTGTTGCTCGCACCGGGGATCGAACTCAGGTTGCTCGATATATTGAATTAAAGGCGAGCGCCCGGTCACTGAGCTATCACGGCTATAACTACTAACTGGTAAAATAAGTATTTATTTCAAAGATGTATGTATAGTTCAGCTTTGACGCATTTATTTTTATGCATCATTTTTCAATATTTCATTGTAATACAAACCAGCCAGCTTTCATATGCAACTAAAACTTCCATCCAAACGAGCGTAGTTATCATTCCTAAACTAACTCGTCCGTTTAACTGCATCATGCAGCATTCATTGGTAAAAATAACACCAAACTTACCCGTCAATTTGAATTTCGACTATGCAGCGCCGTATTTTCACAAAAAAACCATTATTCAACATGCCAACGAAACTAAAATTACAAGATGGTTATAAATTAGCGATTTCTCGTAATTCACTTACCGTTTCAGTAACGATATTGTAAATAAAACTACTGTATTTTAACTTAAAGAAATGTTTAAGAGTTCAAACTCCTTACAAATGAAGTCAAACTCCTCTTATGGATGAATAAAGATGCAAGAGAATTATTGTTATAACAAAAAGTAATAACTAGAGTAAATGCTAGAACCCTATTGAGATCCTAAAATTATTCAAATAAATCTATACATACCACATCCGAAATATTAACCTATTCATGCGTTATGGTATGTACCCATTATGTACTATGTGTTATTAACATTTCTTAATAACTACGCCTTCTGCGTAAATCAGACTAAGTTAACAATTACACTATAAAGAGTCACGTCAAACGTTAAAGTTTCAGTTTCTCCGGTATCTATAATGGTGCTAGAAAGATCGGTAACTAAAGTGTGGGCTAAGATGCATATTTAAAATAATTTTATTTAACAATGGTATTAATTAATTTGGGCTACGTCCATGCCACTGGCGCCGGGCGGTCGAACAGAAATTTGATTACACTGCGGAACAAGGTGCTCGGTTTTCGGATCAAATTAAAACATAAATTCACCACGTCTGCATAGTTCATGCGATTATGAATCGGTCGAAACTTATTTCGGTTACAACCGAGTAGTAACGCTCACAGATCGACCATAATTTGCGTCTATGTAATATGTAGCATTATTGATACAAGAGCTGTTAAGACGTATGTATGTAATGTAATGTGTATGCTACCTTAAACATTTGTGTTTTACCGCAGTGGTTAAACAAATGCAATTAAACTATATTTATTTTAGTGGATAATTCTGCATTTTATTATTTGTATTTCTCTCTTATTTAAACCGTGAACTGAAAAATAGAATGGCGACATTTGCATTGTGATTGTAACAAACTTATTTTCTTTCACTTTGATTTGACATTTACATAAGTAGTTCAT
Source organism: Iphiclides podalirius (assembly GCA_933534255.1). NCBI lineage: Eukaryota > Metazoa > Arthropoda > Insecta > Lepidoptera > Papilionidae > Iphiclides > Iphiclides podalirius. Next base: position 16,563,986 of record OW152820.1, on the reverse strand, counting down.
ATAGTGGGAATCAGTTTAAATTTTCCAAAAATCAGTTCAAACAATCCGTAATTAACAAACAGCTGAAAGTTACAGCCTGTAAAAAGTCCCTGGAAAATAGTGGAACAAGGAATGCGCTTAATGCTTTATTAAAACAACTAATGTGCTAACTTGATTAATTTTCATTTTATTAATACAAATTATTCTTGTTCTGTAGAATTATCCTTGTTTTTTGGCAGCCACATAATTTATTTTTGTCAATGAGACAAAATGTTGTGTGTGGGAATCGAACCTAATAACAGTTACTAATTATTTTATGTTTATCTAACCGCTTGCACTGCTGCGCTAACCGTGTGTAAATTGGGATTATCATCACAAAGGTCTCACAGCACAAGAAAAGGGAAAATTCCGAAAAATAAAAAATAAATATTTTAAGGTATATTTATGTACGTTTTGTAAATTTTGTACTTACAAGTTTTCGCTAAAATCTATGATTTGCACATATCTTTTCGTCCAGACCATGATTTTTATACACCTAATGCTACAGACTCAGTATCTGGTATAAATTTCAACTTGCTAGGTCCACTCGTTCCGGAGAAAATCGGTGGTGACACATGGACAGAATGACTGACAAGAGGGTTTTATATATTTTATAAGAGTTCCCTTTTTACTTTTAAAGTACGGAACCCTGAAAATGAACGAAAAGTCCGGCAGCGAAGATAAATTTTTCGTCCAAAAGATAAAAATCGGCCAAGTGCGAGTCGGACTCGTGCACGAAGGTTTCCGTACCATTGTCAATAAAAACGGAAAAAATATCGTGTCTGTTGCAAGGGAGGCCCCACTCAAATATTTTTGTATTCCATTTTTAGTATTTGTTGTTAGCGGCAACAGAAATACGTCATTTATGAAAATTTCAACTGTCTAACTATCACGGTTCATAAGATACAGCCATGATAGACGAACAGACAGACAGCGAAGTTATCTGTACAGAATAGATATAGGGTCCCGTTTTATTCTTTGGGTAAGGAACCCTAAAAAGAGGATTTCATAGCTGAAACTAAACCAAGCTTTGATGTAAATTCTGCAGCCCGATTAACGGAACGGCTTATTCCGAACTCAGTGCCAAGTGAATGGGTGTGTGTGTGTGTGCTTTTATAGCGTCCTCTCGTTGCGGTTTGAGTGCTTAAACGTGATTTCCCGTTATTCGAAGTGCAACGCAATTATCATTATTTAATCGCCGCGCGGAAGATTACCGCCGCGTCCGTTATTACGTTATTCCGTGACCCGGCATAAAGGCAACTAGCGTTTAACGCATCGCGGAATGTACATACGTAATTGGGGACGTTTCGTTGTACACATTTTGAATTCAGGACGAAAATGTGATGTCAACAAAGGCAGGCCTGTTGCTGTTTTGCTTTATGCTTTATGCTTTATGTTGTTTCCAATCAGGCGTAAATGAAATTACCACCAAGGATTTCCTCTGCTATATTATATTTCAAAGTAGTCCCGACCCGGCTTCGTAATGGTTTAATGTATTATAAATATAAACCTTCCTCTTGAATCACTCTATCTAGTAAAAAAACCACATCAAGAACCGTTGCGCAGTTTTAAAGATCTAAGCATACATAGGGACAGACAGCGGGACGACTTTGTTTTATAATATGTAGTGATAGTAGAACAGAATTTATGGATGTAAACATTTACAGAAAGCCATTTTGATTTTTTTTTGTGTATAAATTTATGGCGACCTCGTTTAACTTCCAATTTTTAATGTAAAATGGCAGCTGAGCTCGAGCGGTATACCGTTCTGGTGTCAAGGAAACTAATTTATTATTTAAGCGAAGACCCGAAAGAGCTGAAACCACAATGCGCGGCGCTTAACTGGCGCGATCGGAGTTTAAAATGTTAAAGCGAACGATTCGCGGGAACTTGGATCTCCTGCGATAAGTTGGAGCCGGTCACGTCGCGAGTAACAGCGGAGCGAACTCGCACTTGGGGCGAAATTGTTCTTTTCGCATTACGAATTTATCCGGTACGTACTGCGCACGGCTCCGGGCGATGTATCGGTCGAAATGCGCTGCATTCGAACCTCATTACCATATTGATGCGTTTAATGTGCTAAATATTTCATGCGCCCCTATCTAGTTTCATGTGATATACCCATTTAATATCCTAGTATCCGTAGTTTTTTTAAAAAAAGTACACTATTTACAGTTTTGTTAAATCGTCTAAATAATACAAAGTATAATTACAACTTGTTTTCTTTTTTCACCTCTCAAATAATATGACTTTTTTTTCACTTTTAAGAATTTGAATGTTACCACTGCTGTTGAAGTATCGGCCACGAAGCGGCGTAGCTTTGACGAAATACCCCGATAGAGCGATCATTTTGCTGACCGTCATCGTTAATCTTGTTTCTCTCCATTTAGCCTGACAAATAGTCCCGGATTCTGCGCAACAGACAAAGGTGTGATGAATTTTTTTCAATTTGCACACCCAATGCCGCCGGCCCAAGCTTTCAGGCAAATTAGAAAATGTTAAGATTGCTTTTCGTCTTCTCTTTCCGTTTCTACGTTTTTAAACAAGTTCAACTGGCAGTAAAATTCTCCGTGATTAAATACTTTACTTTTGTTTGCACGTAATGAAAGTTGGCTCTGTTTTAAATAAAAAAGCTCATCTTGGATTTAGTTATCACTTAATAAATTTTATTATTTTCTTATAACTGTAACTTTAATATGGTTAACAGTTTTGTGTTCTGTTTCATAGGATAAGTCTGTACAGAAGTTCTAGATAAACAATTTTAACTTTGTGTTTAAGTTCACAAATTATCAATGTATTCCAAACATATCGAATCCTTTGTCAGCAGTTCTGTAAGCGATATTATGTCACTGGGACGTAACTCTATTGCAGCTCAAAGCCTCCAGATCCTTGTACCGTTTGTCCGATTCCCTAATACCTCTGTAATCGCGTGCGGATAAATCTGAAGACAGATCTGAAGACATGTTTTTTCTTGCTGAGCAGCTCTTAGACCACAAACTGGGCGACAACGGGCGGCGAAACGGTCGCGATTTCGGAGATAGCATGCACGGCTTATTAAAATACAAAGGATTGTATAAAGCTGTTCTCGACGGTAGTGCTTCTTTTCATGACGCCTGCTGCCATCCTGGTTTTTAGCATTAGTTGTAGAGACACGCTATACTATCGCTGTAAATCATGAAACAGTTAATACGAGTACTTGTACAATTTAACACTGAAGCCATTAATAAATTGAATAGAATCTGCTTCAAGCGTCTGTCACGTTATATTATTGTTTATATAACCAAAACTATTGTTAGTTCAGCAATTCGCCTGTACATTTCACCAGAGTAATACAGTATTTATGATTTTTACTGTATATAGCAATGAATTAATTGACTGTCGCGTTCATTGTGTTAACCTTTAAATACAAGTAAAAAATGACCAACTAGGTACTCAGATAACTAAAAATTTTAATGCCTTAATCATAAACGCAATATTCCTTTGGATTCTTCAGGATTTTAGGCCGTTCAATAACTAGTTCGGTGGTTCCCACTACTAAGTGCATCGAGATCTCTCTACGTGCATCCGTTCGAAATGTCAGTTGGAAATTTCTCGTTACCGCAATAATCCACCCTCAGGTTGGTATAACATTTTGCAATATTTCACAATTTACGTGGGGGAAGCGTAGCGGCAAGCGTTACAAAGGCTTCACGTCTACTCAATTATCGCGAGGTTTTCCTCCGATTTTCCTCAAGACCGTTGTAATTTGTAAATGAAACCAAGCCTTACGTTCTTTTTTAAAAAATACATTGCCCCTACTTTAGGATAACATTATCCTGTGTTGTAAGGACGTTTTACAAACATAAATTTCATGCGGGCAAACACCCAGATGCGAAACAACTATCTGTTGGTCACACAAATAGTTGTCCCGTGTGGGAATCGAACCACCTCCGACGCTGAAGCCAGTACCTTGGCAACTGCGCCACGGAGTCTATTTCTATGAGTCTATTTATAAAAATTGACATGTTAGTGCTATTACTTAGGCTGAGGTTGTCATATGTGGTAAAATAATTGTTGCAATTATCGAAAGAAGTAAAAGCATTGAATGCTCTAACATTTCTTGTGTGCATATATTATAGAATATGGAAACAGGAAAACATAGATATCATCCCAATATAGACGAGTGAACTATAATTGCAGTGCTTTGTGGCATTCTGTGAGGAAAGCCTATGTTCAGTAGTGGACTCAAACAGGCTTAAATGATGGTGGTGATAATGAAACTATAATTTGATCTAAACATTGAGCACGTACGAATTTCTTAATACATTTCCCTTGCAACTTAAACTTTAAGATAGCATGTTTTTAAAGTTCTTTGTTTATTGGCAGATTCAAAAGTGTATAAATTCTGTATCGACTGGCTTCAATAGCATATTGTATATATATCCTTCCATTAAAAAAAAACATTGCTATAAAGACTATGTAACAACAAAGCATTTCAATGGATTGTGTGAGGAGAATGTAGACCTGTAGCTATGTTCGTTGCACTTTTAAATTTCCTCTTGAACCTACGACCGATGCGTGCAGGAATACGAAATGAGGCTTGGCAACTCAACCGTGTCTACAACAACATTGTTCGACTGGGCTTCTCTCCGCTCCAATAGCCACAGCCTCTTTGGAATTGTAGCCCTTATTTACATTTGTATAGTGTCCATTCTGATCGACTTTCTACTAGCCGACGGGCTCCTAAACATACTGAAAATGTTTGATGGGTGTTAAGAAGTTCCTTAACTGGCCATTATTAAAAGATATATATTTAGAATAGAAAAATAAATTTAATTTATGTAAGTTTCCTTCTAGGTTATTTTTAATGAAAGCTTATAAAAACTCACTCCATAATGTAACCCGAAGCAAGTCTATATTACTAAACGTATTTGAAACGGAATTCAATAAAAACAACTATTTATAAACGCCAAATCCGCCTATCCAGAGACGAATTTAATAATAAATATTATTACTTTCCGTAAGGGTAATATTTGATAAAATATCTGCAAGAAGGGTTTATTTTTAGTTTTTATATGACCATGATCCGTTCATGACATTACAGCAGCCCCGAAACAGTATGTGTATGTGCGTAGAGTCGGGGGTGAAAAATCGATCTAGCTAGGTTTCATTTTTAGAAAATGTCCTTTTATCCCTGTTTTCAGGGAATGGAAAATATCATTCGAATATGACAGTAAATTTCGCCGCAAAAACAAATGTTATAATAGCTCGGTCGGTAATCGGGCGGCCCCAAAACAGACGACCGCGGTTCGTGTCACAATCATTAACACACTTATTTTTTTTATTTTTTTTCTATACCACATCATTGCTTTCTTTATTTTGATTTACCAAAAAAGACCGAGCGAAGCTCGGTCCTCCAGGTACTTATTACCTTATAAGTGTTAATAGAATCTCACCAAAAAACAACGATACAAAATAACCAATGAAGAAACCCTCCGCTGCAAATCAGCAGACCCAAAAAGGAGCTCAATAAATGAAAGTTTAATGAACACACTCTTATTATTTTTTTATTTTTTCTTTTTAAACATTGCCCTCACTTTAGGATAACATTTTCCTTTGTTGTAAGAACTCACCACTCCCACGACGCCGAAGCCAATGCGAAACACTACCTTGGCAACGGCCCGTGTGGGAATCGCCACGGAGTCATCGAAGACACTACACCAGGACACTACACCAGGACTTACTTTACTTAGTCACCAGACACTACAATAGTACTATTACTGGCTCAGTTCGCGTATCAATCTTCCGTTCAGTACAAAGTGTTGCTATTCATAAACAAGGCACATACAAGCACAATAGGTCACGCGTCCGCTGGGGAACTCTGTTGTTGAATGCGGTTCCATTTGAGCCTCTACGACTGCCGGTAGTGCGAGTAATTGTGTAACGTCTTTTAAACCAACAATGTCTAACGTCTATAAAACAAACAATGCTTTAGTGGAGGCTTAGATCTAAGGTACCTGGAGGACCGAGCTTTGCTCGGTTTTTTTTTTTTTGGTAAATCGTGTATTTAGGAAATTACATTTAGATACAAATTACTGAGTAATGAAATATGCATAATATTTTTCGATCTTACCAACGTAATAATAAGAAAATATGAACTGGTTTTATTCACAAAAGAAAGAACTTTAAAAAAAAGGGGAAAAAACAAAATAAAAATAACAAATCGACAAAAAATAAAGAAAGCAATGATCTAGAATCGAAAAATATAGTAGTAGATAAAAAAAATAATAGTGTAAATGATTGAGACACGAACCACAGCCTTGTGTTTCGGTGCCGCCCGATTACCGACCGAGCTATTATAACAATTTCTTGCGGCGAAATTTATTGTCATATTTGAACGACATTTTTCATTCCCTGTAAACAGGGATAAAAGGACATTTTTTAAAAATGAAACCTAGCTAGATCTATATATATATACAAGAATTGCTCGTTTAAAGGATAAGATATAATTATAATTTTTAACAAAAAACAAACCGACTTCAATTAGGAAACTAAAAAACTTGTTAATACTTATAACATGAGGATTGCGCTCGATTAATCTGGGATGCCATCATCAGATCCGGGTTTTCCTATCATGAAAAAAGAATCATCAAAATAGGTTCATAAACGACGGAGTAATCCGCGAACATACACAAAAAATGCCTTTCTTTCTTAAAAAAAAAATTCTTTTTTGAAGACAAGATTTAATGACAAGATTTCATTATTTATAGCTTTATTCCAAATTCCAGTAGTGATGAACACAATACAAGTGATATTAGGTTAGAAACAAAAAGGTGGCAGACGGCACTGATATTTTTTAAACGGTTAAAATCAACTGCTACCAAACTTAGGTGTCTTTAAAGCGAGAGGCAAAGGGTGAAATGGGACCCTATTACTAAGACTGCGCTAGCTGTCTGTCCCTCTATTTATCAGGCTGTATCTCATGAACCGTGGTAGTTAGACACTTGAAATTTTCACACATGACTTATTTCTGTTGTCGCTATAATCAACATATACTAAAAAACAGAACAAATCACAATCATTTACATACTTTTTTTTTTTTAACTTTTTTCGATTCCAGATCATTGCTTTCTTTATTTTTTATCTTCTAGATGATTTTGTTCCTTTTCCCTTTTTTTTAAAGTTCTTTCTTTTGTGAAAAACACCAGTTCATATTTACTTCTTATTACATCGGTAAGATCGAAAAATATTATGCATTTTCATTACTCAGTAATTAGTATCTAAATGTAATTTCCAAAATACACGTTTACCAAAAAAAAAAAAAACAAACAGAGCAAAGCTCGGTCCTCCAGGTATTAATCATTATATGTAATTGTCATCATCTGCTTACAAGTTCTTAGAACAGAAGGTCATGTTCTATTTTAAGATATAAATTCTCAACTCGATACAAATAAATCATAAAATAAATTTACAAAGTTTATAGTTTTAATAAGTCTTTCAAAAATCTGTTTTTATACCTATTGCTGTTACAAAAGTAAATAATATTTTTGTTTAATGCTTAACCATGTCATACAATTTTAGTTTTCTCCCGGCTTTTGTAATGAAATTGAAAAGACGGATGCTTTTAGTGCTCGCAAAGGAAAACGTGAAGTGAATTTTAAAAAAAGCAAATCGGACACATTTTCCTTCAGAAATTAATTCATTAAATATTTATTTTATAAAACAGCGTGAACAACATTTGTTATATACAGAACATATTTTATAGTGAATATTTTTTTTTTAAATGAAGTATGTTTTAAAGTCAATTTACTGAAAAAACAAAAATATTTTGCAACTTTCATAGTCACGGAATGTTCATGTGATTATTTAATCTTCTTAATAAATAAAAATGAATGTTGGTAAGCGCATAACTCAAGAATGGCTGGACCTATTCGGCTAATTTATTTTTTTGTATGTTCTTTCAGGTTCACGGAAGGTTTTAATACTATAAAAAAAAAGAACGAAGTCCGCCCGGGCAGCTATATAACAGCAGTATATAATAATTGTTATGGTTATTAAATAATGCATTTTTCTAACAGTAACTAGTAATGAAGGGACGCAAAGACCGCTTTATTGTTTTTTATATAATCTTTCACTATGTTCGTAATTAAGCTATCTTATATTTCATTAAATATTTGAAAAATAAATCACAAAAAACGTATATCCGAACTCGGACATTTCTACCCCATCATATTCCAAACGCCGACATACGCGGACTCGAGGGCAAAACCACTTTATATTCAGGAGAATCGATTGGTGTTGTAAAAGGCGAGTTGGTGAGCATTGAGCCGAATTGGAATTTAAAATATATCGATTCCCTCATGAATGAGGACGCGGCGGCGCTGGCTGAGATGAAATATTAAACGGCGCTTTTTTTCCAATTGGCCACGCAGCTGCGCCGGTTGTAAAAGCAATACGTGACTTCAACGAACTGATGACACCCTGCTAAGTCGACCAGATCATGTACTGGCGGAGAAAGTTAAAGATTAGTATACTGACGCCGTTCTGAGACGTTGTATTGTATGTGTGGAGGGGGTTGGGTAGTAAGTTCAAATGCCCATCGCGACCTTGACTGTGGTAGTGCCACGCAAGTTTTCACTGTTGCACTAATGGGTAGGTCCGTCCGGGTAATCGCCATGACCTCACGGAAGACCGGCGAGAAGTAGAAGTGTTACACTTCTGCGTTTCGTCGGGTGTGTGAGGTAACCGGGGCCCACTTTATCTAAAGGTGGCAACGCATTTGCAACCCTGCGGATGTTGCAACTGTCCATGGGCGGCGGTTATTACTTAACATCAGGTGAAACGCCAGCTCATTTGCCACTTTTTCACATTAAAAAAAACCTTGCATAACTATCGTAGGTAGTCTTACATTCGTTAACATTACCACTTACTGTAGGATAACATTATCTAGTGTTTTACGGATGTCTTACATACATAAATTTCACGTGGACTAACACCCAAATACGTTCCAGTTATCTGTGGGTACACAAATAGTTGCCTCGCATGGAAACTGAACTCAAACTCCCGGCTCCGATGCCAATAACTCGGCAACTGCGCTATGGATCCATAATAAAAACTAACAAAAAATATTGCCTCCACGTAATAAATAATAAATAAATATTTGATTACAAATAGAGCCGTGATAGCTCAGTGTCCGGGCGCTCGCCTTTAATTCAATATACTCGAGCAACCTGAGTTCGATCCCCGGTGCCGGCACCAATGAAGTTTTTAACTTTAAGTGCTGACTTATCACGTGCTCCGCGGTGAAGGAAAACATCGTGAGGAAACCTGCATATTTTCGAAATAATAACAAAAAAAAATTTTTTTCGAAAATATGTGAAGTCCGCCAATCCGCAGTGGGGCCGCGTGGTGGACTATACCCTGATACCCTCTGTATAAAGGAGGCCTTTGCCCAGCAGTGGGACATGTATTGGCTGCTACTTTACTTTACTTTACAAATTTTTACACAAAGTTATCTAGTCTTAAACTAAGCTTGTACTACAGGTACTAGATAACTGATAAACATACTTAAATATACTTTTCTTTTGTAAATGAAGACATATTACACATATATGAACACCCAGACACAAGAAAAACACTATGATCGGGATCGGACCCGCACCCTCTAGCATCATTCAATAGTCAATGTAATGATGCTATCATATTGTTAATGATATTTAATAAGCACGCATTTAAATATGCACATCATGCATAAATTCCGGCACGATGACGCTAAATTGATCATATTTCGTTATAAACGTATTACAGGCAGACATTACAGAATTCGCGGTAACGAGAATTGCGGTGGCCATTTATAAATGTAATCCGATTACACTGGTTATGGAACGTGCGAAATTCTTAACTTTAGAAATGTCGAATAATTTTACCGCTGGAATGATGATATGCATGAATACTAAGTTTTTAGGGTTCCGTACCCAAAGGGTAAAACAGGACCCTATTAGTAGAACTCCGCTGTCTGTCTATCTGTCCGTCACCTATCATCCGTATCTCATGAATCGTGATAGTTAGACAGTTGAAATTTTCACAGATGACGTATTTCTCTTGCCGCTATAAAACAAAGACTAAAAAAACAAAATAAAAATTTTTATATATGTGGGGCTCGCATACAAAAGACATGTTTTTTGCCGTTTTTATACATAATTGTACGGAACCCTTCGTGCGCTAGTCCGACTCGCACTTGGTCGGTTTTAGTTTTCTTTTTTTTATTCACGAGGAGAAAACCTATAACTAAAAGAATGATCTTAATTATCAGAATGATCAATTCAAAGACTTAAGCCATCCTTTTGCCGAATAACATTTGAAAAGTCATTTAACAGCTGATTAGTTAATTTCTACGATGATCAGTGTTTCAGAAGCCGGGCGTTAATATCATTATCTTTGGGTTTGAAAAAGGGTTTTATTCAACGGTTTCTCTAAGCCCGTAATGTAACGAAGAACTAAGACAATTTAAATTCTCGCGTAAAGAAAAGTAACCAGCAAAAATTCAACAGTTAATAACGGCGAAACTCAATTGATACTCTCTCTTCAATACCGATACGCGATCCATTGCGACTGTTCACTTCTAGTTTATTTCTCTCCTATCCGTCGTCACTTTTATTCCGCACTTTAGCTTCTCCCTCAATTCAGCCACTCGTCTTTCCGTGCATCGGAATTCACGAAATCGTCGCTGCGTTTCGATTTAAGTGCTAACGCTGCCGAAATAAAGCTCCTTTTCCCCCGACGGTGACGTATCTGCAATGTTTTTACTTTTCATTGCGACGACGGAATATGATGCAGAAATGTAAAATGTAAGGACAATTGAGTGGAGAGGGAAGCGCAAATGTGTAGCGTGCGCCACCCTTTGTCTTCGCCATGAAATAATATTCTTTTTTTCTCTCCACCCAGTGCTCTTTTTAGGATTTGCTGTAGTCCATTCGCAGTATTACACGATAAAATTTCATTGTTGCTCGTTTACTATTTATTTCGAACTTCTGATAATTTATTAATCTTCAATTCGTAGTGGTGTTGTTCTAATGGAATAATGTAATTGTAAATTAATAATAATAATAATATACATTATTGTACGCCAATAAATAACAATAAAAAAGTACAAAAAAAAAAACAAAATATTGATCAAATATTGGTATTCAAAAGGCGGCCTTATTGCTACACAGCAATTTCTTCCAGGCAACCTCCGAAATTTACCAAAAGGAATTGTTGACGGGTAGGATGTACATGAAGGAAATAAAAATAAATAAATAATAAAAAGAAAGTACCAATTAAAAATTAAATCAATAAGAAAAACATACCTCATGTGAGTGATCATAGAGTTAACAGTGAAATAAAAAGGGATGGAGAGAGACGTCGAAAGATAGAGAGTAGCTAGATAGACAGATAATGCTCCTTAACCTGTTTTTTAAAATAACGTTTATGAATAAATATGATAAATTAGCCTTTTTTTATACATATACGCCCGGTTTCTGAAACACTAATCATCGTAGAAATCAGAAACTAATAAGTTGTCAAATGGCTTTTAAAATATCATTTGAGTTGCCAAAAGATGGTTAAACTCTCTGAATTGGTCAGAATGAACTTCTTAATCATTAGAAGGAAGAGAAAAAAGAGAAAGTAGGAGTAGTCTTAAAAATATTATACCAACGGTATGATTCAAAAACGGATATAATTCGTTTATCTATAAAATATCGCATGACATATCGTGCAACTGAAACAGTAAATTTCCTTTTAAACTAATTTCATCCCATCTGTTAGTCTTCTGCTCGATAGTAAAATAAGTGTTCGTCTGTAAACTCATAAAATTTTACTATTTCAACTGTATCGAATACTTGTAGGCGCACAATTGTATTACCAACATGATATAAAAATGAATCATTTTTTAAATTTCTATCCTCATCAATAAATCATTTTCTAAATTGATACCCTCATTTAAAAATGGTTAATTCCAATGTTAAATTTTGATCACACTGTTAGATATTCTTCACCGGTACAGTACTGATATGAATTAATATAAATGAATATTTAGGACACATTTTTACGCAACGTTCTCTAGCCCCAAACTTAAACAACGCTTGTACTATGGGTATTACATAACTGATAAACATAATGTTTGTTTGGAAATAAATACATATTATAGATATATAGATACCCAGACACTAGAAAAACACTATGTTCATCACACAATATTTTTCCAGTCGTGGGATCGAACCCACACCCCCTCTAGCGCAGGAGACAGGTACACTACCCACTACGCCATTCAGGTTGTCGATTTACTAGCTTATTTCTTTATTCTTTATTGTACACAAAGTAAAATCGAAAACAAAGATAGCTTTAAAAATGTACAAAGGCCAGCTTTACCCTAGAAAGAGTTCTCTTCCAGGAAACCCCCGAATATAAGATTACAGACAAAGTATGATAGGTGGGCTTACCTGAATTTGCGCTCGTATTCCGTAATCCGAGAGAATTTCGACTCGTAAACCATAATATCCAACTGCCCGGTAACTTCTTTTTGCACGTATGTTATAACTGAAGAACTGATCACTCAATGGCGCAGTTGCTAAGCTCTTGGCTTTGGTGTCGGGTCCTGGGTTCGATTGCCACACGGGCGAGTGTTTGTGTGACCCACGGGTATTGTTCCAGATCTTGCTGTTTGTAGAGAAGTGGATGTATCAATGAAAAATAGGTCGCTCGTAGATGATAACACTGTTTGTTGGCAAGGAGGGTTGATGTCACAAAACCTAACCAAAACCACTTACAACATGATTCACGTGTTGTGACGATGGTACTTGAAAACGCAAACAGCTGTAGGCCACTGGTATTGAAAAGTAAGAGGTGGCGATTCGTGGCCGACATGATCACTTCTTCTGTAGCTAGCGACTGCGCTATTACTGAAATGAGTTTGATAGAAAAAAAAATGTCAGTTAGGACTCCTAAATTATACAAAAAGCCATCACTTCTCCGGCGTAGTGTTTACACGCTTTTTTTAGTGTTTTACAGTTTTATAACGTGTGGTTGGGGAAATTCGTATCTTGTCTTTGAGGATCAAGAAATATACACAGCGCATCAAAAGCAATAAGAAACATTAGTTCATAATTAATCCGAAACTACGTTCAGCTATCCAATCTACCGCAGTAACTTCGACCGATGTTATTTATTCATAAATACAAATTAATACGCGAGTCTGAGATCTTTGGCTCTCCGGAGACTTTAATATAATTTTCTCATACCCGTGGCAGCATCGCCTTCGCTGGTCTGAATGGAAACTTGGCTTTGTTTCGAAAATTTTCTGGATAAACGAGTTGAACAAAGTTCGTAACATGGAAAACTTGCGCGATAAATGCTCCGATAAGAAATATTTTAGTCTAGAAGGTGCGAAAAGTAAACACAGTTTATGTTTAAAGCTATTTTGACCTCTGCAGTTCTACATTAAAATTTGCTATTTTACATGTATGAACATTTTTATGAAATGATTGTACACATATGCAGTCTGCTATTACTACTTGTATTATATTTGATTTTAAATTAGACTTTCAACGACTAAATTGATGATGAATTTAAGAATTGATAATGGAATCGTATACTATATTTAACCTAAAAAAAGAATGCCACAATTAAGTTACTTTTGTTATTCTTTTAAATTCTCTATATCGCTAATTAACGTTAACAATCAGAAAGTTTTGAGAGACTAAAAGAAAAACGTGCAAGTCGGATTCGCGCACGGAGGGTTCTGTACCAATTATGTTTTAACAATATAATTTATTAAAGTAATTGGTAAGTACCTAACAACCGTTGCTTAGCACCGTCTCGTCTGTTGTATGGGAGCCCCCTTAAATATCTTTAATTTTATTCTGTTTTTTTTTTGTATTTTTTCTTTAGAGCGGCAACAGAAATACATCATCTGTGAAAACTTTAACTGTCTAACTATCACGGTTCATGAGATACAGCCTGGTGACAGACGGACAGACAGACAGACAGCCGAGTCTTAGTAATGGGGTCTCGTTTTGCTCAGGTGTTGCTCTGAGTTGTAAAGTTTTTCGCTGTTGCTGTGACGAGTGTGAGAGATTTCATATTTCACAGTTAAGGGATAATAGATATTGATTTCTTAAATACCGCACATTTATCTAATTTTGCTAACGATAAATTAAAATCAACATAGCTGACATATGTTAATATCATAGCCTTTTGGAGACTTCTATTTCATATCACTTTCATTCGGCCATAGCTAAATTTTCTCTTTTTTTATATAAGAACTAGCGGACCCCACAAACGTTGTACACGCGTCTTATGTATTTATTAATAAAAAAGTGATAAAAAAATATGAACCGAATAGTGAATCTAAACCATTCTCGAATCCACGATTCGAGAATGGTTCGAGTTTTATATTATATGCTAAAGCACTTATTACATAAGTTAATTAATTATTGTGGCACTCGTAAAATTAAATTATCATTTAGTATTGAACCCTTGACCTTGAAGGAACCCTTTGCTGTCATAACAGAAAGATGAGGTTATTTTTATAGTTCTCTTGCGGATTAAGGGAAAATATTATTTAATCATTATATTCACCTTATGGCCACATCATCTACCATGAAATGAGAAATTAATCTTGTCTAGACACTTCATAGTGGGAAATAAATTAACCCAGTAACGTTGTCATACCATTATGTCTTTATACGTTATTTTATATTTTAGGTATTACGATTTCAATCGAGCTAATTGAGTCAATGTTAGAGTCAACTTATATACGATATTTTACAGTTAAGATAAGTCAATTAATTATTGTGGCACATTATGTAAAACAGCCTCTGTTATTAGGATCGCTTTATAATTCTAGGTCGATAGAAACCGACCGAGTGTCAAAGTCTATAGCTCCTAGGGGATCGAATGCTATCGGCCATGCAAGACGCAAGGCGGTTGTCTACTAGAGATTTACGGTCTAAAATATATTTACAGCTTGTAGTCGAGTTTATGGCCCCAGAGGCCCGGACAAGAGTAATTGTGCTCAATCGGGCGTGTCAATCTAGAATAGTTAACCGGGAGCGACCACAACAGCGATGTATGTAATACCGATCTTTGTCATTGGAAGACTTCTGATACTAATCAGTAAGGAGATTATTTTAAGTACTGGCACTACATCTACACAAAATATTTTACAACTATGAAAACTTACAAATATAGCATGCAATGAATATTGCGAAGTAATAGATATGCAAAAGGAAATAAGTTCTGACGTCATTTACTTCTACTGCAGCAGTCAATATTTATTTTCTGTGTTGAGCCTGTCATTAAAGTAGATTTTTGCAAATTTTAAAGTTTCAGAACTAATTAGTTCATTCTCAGAAAACCGATAATTTATTTATATACGGAATGTCATACATATTACTCCTCAGGGAATCCGAGCTAGTTAACTAAAACAGAATCAACCTTTATCTCATCTGTTTAAAGCAGCACCCAATGAATTCCCATTAACAGCCAAATTACTTCTCTCTTTCTGACACGAGGTGGGAAAAAGAGAGCTAAAATGCCGAGATTCACATGTGACCAGGGAGCTAATTGAGTAACTTATAATCTAGTTTTGTGTTATTGTTCCGCAGACAAACATCGCTTCTTTTGTATGCAAATCAAATGTTGAATAGGCTACCAACTTGATAGTATGTCTTTAATCGAGACTGACTCTGAATTTGTATTACGTATTTCATTTTGGATTATAAATTCATGGCATTTACTTGTTTATAACATTATAACCGTCTCTAAATAAAAAATGGACTAAGTTAAAGTATTAGATACTACATTCGAAATATGTTAAATTTGTTAGACATTTATATAGCCGTGATAGCTCATTTTTTGGGCAATCGCTTTTAATTCAATGTACTCGAACGACCCGAATTCAATCCCCGATGTCATTCGATTTCGACACCAATGAAATTGTTAATTTTAAGTACTGACTTTTGACCTGGTCACTCTGTGAGGTAGTCATCAAGGTGATGGCTTCGGCGTCGGGGATCGTGGGTTCGATTCCCACACGGGACAACTACTTGTGGGACCCACAGATAGTTGTTTCGCATCTGGGTGTTTGTCGACGTGAAATTTATGTATATAAAACGTCCTTACAAACACAGGGTAATGTTATCCTAAAGTGAGGGCAATGTTAAAAAAAAAGACCTGCTGAAAAAATATAGGACATTTACAGGCTGTTATTGAAACGCAGAAGTACACACATCCACTTCACGTCGGTTGTGTGGTCACAGGTTGTCTCCGTAGAACTTCACCGGACGGATCTGCCCATTCGTGCAACGACGAACTGTTGCGTGGCCCACAGTAAAAGATACCACAGTTAAAGATAATAAATGCCTATCAGCATCATCATCATCATTTCAGCCTGTTTGAGTCCACTGCTGAACATTGGCCTCCCCCATAGACTGCCATGAAGTACGATCCTGAGCCAACTGCATCCATCGACTTCCCGCATATTTGCACAGGTCGTCACTCCATCTAGTGAGGGGTCCTACACTGCGATGGAGTGACGACCTGTGCAAACTGCCACTGCACGAGGCTGCCACTCGAGAACCTTTCTTCCCCAACGGTTATTGGTTCTACGAGCTATATGGCCGGCCCATCGCCACTTCGGCTATCAGCTATGTCGGTTATCTTGGTTCTACTGCGGTTGTCTTCGTTACGAACTCTATCACGCAGAGAAATACCGAATATAGCCCGCTCCATAGCTCGCTGAGCGACTTTGAGATTCCTCATACGGTCAGCAGTGAAGGACCACGTCTCGGTTCCGTAGGTCATCACTGGCAACACACATTGATTAAAGACTTTAGTCTTCCAACATTGAGGTATATTCGACGAGAAGATTTGCCGAAGTTTCCCGAACGCTGCCCATCCGAGTTGGATTCGCCGATTGACCTCTGCGTCGAAGTTGGACTTACCTAGCCGGACTAACTGTCCTAGGTAAACGTATTCGTCAACAACTTCTAGCTCAGTGATCCCAAAAACAACCGGTATAGGCGTGACATGGACATTAGACATGATCTTCGTCTTGTCCATGTTCATCTTAAGGCCCACCCGTTGGGAGACACTGTTGAGGTCATTGAGCATAGCACCCAGATCCTCCAGCGATTCTGCCATGATGACTATATCGTCGGCAAATCGAAGGTGGGTGATGTATTCGCAATTGATGTTAATACCTCGTCCTTTCCAGTCCAGAAGCTTGAAAATATCTTCCAACGCAGCGGTGAAGAGTTTCGGGGATATGAAATCACCCTGTCTTACACCTTCTGCAGTTGGATAGGATTTGTACTACTGGACTGTACCTGGAGTACTGCCCAAATTTCGACAGAAGCGAAGGCTTTCTCATAGTCCACATACGACCTGACGGAATTACCGCAGAGCTTCTAAAAGCGGGTGGGGAACCTGTACTTATAGTCCTTCAGAGGCTCTTTAATTCCGTCTTTCAGGGTGGTGCTACACCAGAGGCGATGAGCAGAAGTGTGGTGGTGCTGTTCTTCAAGAAAGGCCATAACGCTCTCTTGGAGAACTATAGACCGATATCCCTTCTGAGCCGCGTCTACGTGCTGTTCTCAAGAGTCATTTTGAATCGTCTCGCTTCCAGACTCGACGACTTCCAGCTTCCCGAACAGGCCGGATTCCGAAAAGGCTTCAGTACCATAGACCACATACACACCTTGCGGCAGGTTATACAGAAGACCGAAGAGTATAATCTGCCTTTGTGCCTAGCGTATGTGGACTATGAGAAATGCCTATGCTTAAAATCAATCTTGGTACAATTAAACAAACAGCGGAACCGATACATAAGCAGATAATGTTTAAATAACACGTACAAAATCCGATACAACACGAATTTAAGCTCCGTTTTAAATATTCATTGATCGCTGGCCGTATCACAACGCGCTATGTTCCGTTAGATAAACAGCGAGCATTTCGGCGGACTGCATCAAAGTGGCCGATAAGCCCGGGATCCAATATCGGTGGCCAAACAAAGGTTTACAAGAGTTTAGGCCACGCCCACGCCGCTGCATATTCATCGCGGTCCCGGAGTCAACAGTGTATGTAGCAGTGGAGCCAGCCAATTTATTTTCGTGAATAAATTGAATAGAGATAACGTATGATAAATACTGGGATCAGATTATAAGTTGAAAACATACAGAATTTATTAAGCAGTCACGCCCTAAGCCCAAACGGTGTAGATAGAGATGACTATCACTATCGATTTTTGCATACAAGAAGTTCCATGTACTCGTATATTAATATAATAATTAATCCTAAATATGAGTTATTTACATAACTTATTCTAAATACAACCGTCTAAACGCCCTACTACTGCTGTCTCAGTATGAACCTTCTTCTCAATTAGCCAGTCTTTAAAGAAAAGGGCTGCACAACAGAGATTTTTGTTAAGTATAACATAAAAAAGGTACTTATTATTTTGTAAAGCTGTCACATATTACTACTATTCATGAATGTCGCTATTGAAAACAAATAAATCAACAGTTTTAATGTTTTTAAGGGGTTCCACATCCAAAGGGTAAAACGGGACCCTATTAAGAAGAGTCCGCTGTCTGTCTGTCGGTCACCAAGCTGTATCTACAACAACGCACATGATTTTTGTCGTTTTCAACCGTCATCAAAATCAGGGGGGGGGGGGGGTTCTCAATACGATTGTATCTTTTTATGTTTGTTTTCTCAGAGCTTTTACAGAGTGTACCGATTTTGATGACTCTTTTTAAAGCAGGTGCTTCCTATGTGGTCCCATATTATTTCATTGTTATTGGATTTTGGGCTCCGGAGATACTTGGGTAACTCCTGAAAATGAATCATAAATGTATAAAAATCGAAATATTTGAAGTCGGTTTTGTTTAACGTTAATAAAAAAATTTGATTTGTTGGTTTTTGATGGTACGGAACTCTGCGTGCGCGCGTTCGACTCACACTTTGCCGGTTTTTTTTTTATTACATTAACAAGTAATGATTTAAGAAAAATGTAGAAAAATGAAAATTAGATTACAATTTTATCATATCAAGCGCACTTCATCTCTACTATCTCAGATCGTAAATTACCTAAATAAAAATATTAATTTCATGGTAATGGATATCAATCAAGTAAGGATATTCTTACTTAGACACTGAATAATTTCATATTTATTCAATTACTTGGGCTTGGTTTGGTATTCTAAACTACTTTGTACTCATACACTATCTATGCAATGCAGAAGAATCCAGCTCCTAGTCTAGGTTACACGCGTCAATTCCCGTTGACCAATAAGCGGCACCCGTGCGCCGTGTATCCCCCGCGTGTTCCAAATTTACATATCACCTTCACGTGCTCGTCAAAGTTGTATATCACGTAGAATAAGTACCCCAAAACTTTACTGCCGAAATTCTCTTCGATCCACCCGAGAACGGCTAAAACAAACCTTGTGGTGTTTCTTAATATATGCTTTACTTCGCTGCTAATATTCAGCTCGTTTGTTGTTATTACTTTGATATCGGTAAATTTGTTGCTATTCTTTTTTCTCAGATTCAACAGACTTTAACTTTGCACTTGAGTTATTGATCGAGACTACATCTTCGTGTCGTCGTCGTGCACCAGCTACGTTGCTCTCCTGAATCAGTGGGTCGTCTGCCTTCAAAAGTAAACTAGTTAAGGCATATTATACAATTGCGAAATAGTTCGACGACGGCATTGTGTGGAGTTAATACTGTTGTTGCTCAGACAGGTTAAATGCCAATGATATAAGTACCCAAACCCTTAAATGATATAAGTACCCTTGCACTTTAAACTGATCTTTTAAAAAAAGAGCAATTGTTGAGTTTCTTGCCGGTTTCTTATTTTCTTATTTATTATTTTATGTTTCATAAGCACGCGTAAGCGTTAATGTCAATAAAGATATTTTGAATTTTGAATTTAAAAGTAAGTTTTGTAAAATAAAGAACGTAACTACAAATGACATTAAAAATTACACAATCTACCCTGTTACAGGTTGCGTTTCATAGCAGAAATTGTTTGTGGCAGTGCTGCGAAGTAGTCTGCTGTTGCACGAATGGAATATTGGACAGGCTTGTCCGTAATAACGACTTGACGACCCAACTGGCGTAGTAGATAGTGACCCTCTCTCTTGCGCCAGAGGGTGTGATCAGATGTGGGTTTGATAACCACTACTAGAAAAGTATTGTGTGATGAACGTATTTACTTACATTATGTATGTTTATCAGGTATTTAGTATCCATGATAAAAGCTTTTTTTTAATCTTAATTTGGTACTAGATATGGTTATGTAAAATATGAAATATTCTGTTATTTATTTATTTATTGGAACCTCGTTGGTATTGATTAGCCTACTGTACCTATATAACGGCATTACCCGAATATAAATAACCTTATCTAGTGACGTTATCAATAACACGGTTTCACAAAAAAAATCTGGTTGCCCAGGTACTATGTTGATAAAACATGCTATTTGTGATGAGACTAGAGGGGCTAGGAATACGGATATGAAGGTACATTTATTGAAAATACATTATTTTTATGACATATTGTTAATTAAGAAACCGTAACGTGTATACTGTTAAACAATTTGAATGTATTCGTGGTTTTTTTTTTTCTTATATTTATACCTGTCACTTATCATCCAGCTACGATTGGTTGGGATTTAATATCAAACGAATATTTGTATTTGATAGTTCAGCCCTTCTCCACGCTCACTTTTCAATTTTATGTTGGCGAAGGTCGATCCAACTCCACCCGCGGTGACCGTCGCTTTTGCTTTGGAATCCAGATAATCTATAGCCGTTATGCCCTGAAACAGTGCAGATTCAAATCATAATGCAGCCATTACAACTTAATTTTCAATATCATTTCAACTACCCTACTTAACAATAATGAGAACATTTAATTTGCTGCTGCTGAGTAATTCACGTACCGATACTTGTTTTTAACTTAATTACGCTTGAGTTCAAGTCCTAACTGCATGCATAAGTTGGAGTTTTTTTATATGTTATGTTGGAATTTATGATAGAATGTTTCACTTTATACTGGTACACAATTCATGAGACTTCGAGAGGATGATTAATCCCTTTGCTTGTTTTTTGTATGAGTCACAGCTTAAACGTTAAAATATCAAGTATGGACAATAGGCGTGCCGCGTTACGAACTTAATATTTTTTTTATGTTAGGAGGTGGCAAGAAAGTTGGCGGTTCGCTTGATGTTAAGTGGTAACCGCCCATGGACATTTGCAACAATTTTAATAGCCTCCGGACTGAAAGTGTTAACATCAGTTAATACAAAATACAAGAACAGAGATTTTCACTTCATCAAGCGGTCCTATTCGTACATAAGAAACCCGTTGAATTATAAATTTAATGAACATTTTGAATAGCTAAGGTTTATTCTGTATTTGTAATTAATTGTCATTGTTGTGGATCTTGATTGCTCTTTGAAAACACAAATTTTACAATTTTATTTTAAAGATTTGAAACTCATCACATGGATTTAATATAATAATACCAAAAATTAAAATTTAACCCTTTTAAAGTTTTTCTGACAATATTTTTCCCACACTATTTTACTACGTTTTATTTTTCTAGCATGCACTGTTTGTCTTCTAATAATTTTTTTATTATGATGTTATATTAAACTTTGGTTAACATATTTTAAACGTATCAATTTCCGGCAAGCCTAATAAATGAATAAACTCATCTAAGTTACTCTACCACAAAAACTTGTCAGATCAGGTTCAAAGGTACAGGACATGGGTAAAGAAATGTTTTAAATAAAACACCTGACTCATTCGAAAAAAAATTAAGTAGGTATACTATCCATGAGCTATTGCCATGATAATAAACACATTTTGTATAAAACCACTTTACGGGTTTAATTGTAGTTTACAAAGTGATTTTTATAAAATGTAGTTTTCGCTTTAGTAAATATACGAGTAAATGTATGTACTCACATATTTTCTGAAGCTAAACTATAATTACATTACAGAATTGATAGCTACCTTTATGACTTTCGGGTTGCTGCTGTTCTCATAAAAAACGTTTTTCGTCCTTATCTTCATAGGGATAGAGGACAGTTTTACATTCTCCACATGCGCCAACTCGCCGTTAATACTGGTGCCCAAACTCAAATGATCAGCGGTCACTACAGCCACTAAAATTATTGATAACATAAAAAATATGAACAGGATTCGAGCCATGTTAGACTCAAGTTCACTAAGAGAAACTCTATTTATTGTATAGCACTAGGAACCGATTCTACTTCATCAAAATGTTTGTTCAATATGGAGTATTTTATGTGTGTAATATATTAGAAATAAGTTTATCTTTAAGATGTTGTTACAAATGTGAATCATATCATCATATGATATCATGACAGCGTTATCTGTTTCGAAATTGATGTGGGATAAATTGATTTTATTTCATGGAGAACTAAATTCAAAATTGATGAAACGAATTGAAAAAAAAGAAAAACAATTAGTAGGTACCAAGGGTCGAGGTCATTTATGCACATCACTTTAGGGTAACAAGTGTGCGAGTGACCTTAACTGTCCATTACTGGATTAGCGAGTGCATTTAATTACGTCGCATAGTAAAATAATTGGTGGCCAAATTTTGTAGTCACAAAATTAAAACATCACTCGACTTCGACCTTCACAGGATAGAACAGACTTGAGAACGTAACGGCTATAACAGATCAAAAATTATTGGACAGATAAGATGGTTTGATGCTGATGGTTTTTTTATAAAATATACGAATCAAAGTAACATAATTATAATAATTGTTCCGAATATTAATTCGACATAATGTACACCAAAGCAAGTACTACTTATATTTTTTTATTAAAAACATTGCCCTCACCTTAGGATAACATTATCCTGTGTTGTAAGGACGTTTTACAAGCATAAATCGCACGAGGACAAACACCCAGACGCGAAACAACTATCTTTGGGTCGCACAAATTGTTGTCCCTTGTGGGAATCAAACCCACGACCCCCGACACCGAAGTCAATACCTTGGCAACTGCGCCACGGAGTCATCATTTACTTTTCACAATATTTAAATATTCAATGGTTATAACTATTCCGTAGATCTAGTTTATTATAA
Organism: Iphiclides podalirius; assembly: GCA_933534255.1. Lineage (NCBI taxonomy): Eukaryota > Metazoa > Arthropoda > Insecta > Lepidoptera > Papilionidae > Iphiclides > Iphiclides podalirius. The sequence goes on along the minus strand of OW152820.1, from coordinate 16,540,810 downwards.
ATGTTTATTAATTCACTAATTAGAGTTAAGAATATATAATATTATTCCCAACCTAACAAATGGTGTAATTATCTGAAAAATCAATAGCTAAGCTATTATTAATTGATAAGAAAATGGAAATATTTTAATGTTTTTACGTACTAGTTCAAACTTTAAGATTTTAGGATGGAATTCATGATATTTAACCGCTTAACTATCGCAGCTAGCCTGAAACAACGTCACATTGAAACCTTAAGCATGCTTAATCTACAGGTAGAGATAAAAGAGAAAGGTGAAGCCATTTTTATCCATAAAGTATTCTGAAGTAAAATATGGCCGTGAAAAATTCTTTCACGCTCTCTAAAGGCTATAAAATATGTTCACGAGTAAACAGTCCGCACAACAAAGAGATACATTCATGCCGAGATGAATACAGTGAACCACGCAGTGTGGTCATTACTTTTGTTTTACGACGTGTTTACGTGTCAGCGATTTATAACAAAACTTTTAGTGATGCCATACATCGTTTTAATAATAATGAAATGCGAACAAAACTTCGCGATGTATCCCGACGAACTTTCGCAATGAAATTTAACCAGTTCCATAAATATTTATTTGGCGGCTTTATCAAGTGCCAGAATTGTAATCACTGCTACATAACACCTACGCAATAAACACATAGAATAAAAAGTTTTATATTCTGCAAATATGACGAAGGTCTGCTGGCGTTCAGGCTCTTAGACCATTATAACTTGCTACGTACTCGTGCACTTACTATAGTGCACGAGTACGTACCTTTAGCACCGTTTACCTCCCAAAGCCCAGTTAACCCAAACTCCATAATGGTCCATCGTTCTTACCTGTGGGAGCATGCGCAGACAAACTTTCAGCTTTTATAAAATGGCGAAGGTCTGACGTTCACGGGCTCTTGCTCTATAATATTTCATATTCCATTTAAAAACTTTAATTTATTTACTTTTAAAAACTAAAATGAAAGCCCCATCTTTGTTATTTATGTTATAAAGTGGCAAACGAACTAGCGGTTCACCTAATTTTAAGTGATAACCGCCACCCATTTATAACATCCGTAGGGTTGCATATGTATTACCAACTTTTAATAAAGTGTGCGCCGGCTACCTCACTCAACAGACTAAACTTCTGTGAGGTCTTGGTATTTCCCCGGACGGACCTGCCCTTGCGTACAACAGAGAAGAATGTTGCGTTACCTAGTTATTTAAAGGTTACACGAGGTTTTTGAAAGCGTATAAAAGCTTATTTAATTCGTTTAGTATTTCAGAAAATAAACTTGTAGCACAAGTAGGTGTTGTAGCAGTAGAACCATAAGAATACCGTCAAATCTCGAAGAATACAATTCTCGAATAACATAACAGCTAACAAAGCGAACCCCAACTCCACACACATACCTGTACTCGTCTAATAGTTCCAGTCAAAAGAAGTCATTGAAGTACACCTCAAGGTAAGTCCATCAAGAACGAAATTAAATATGAACTTTTAATCTCTACTTGCCATCATTAAAAATATACGAAAATGTGAATGACATTTTTTTGTGACGCGTAGTTTTGATATTAATTTTTTTACAATTTGTATTAGTCTTAAATTATTTTAATTAAAATATTTATAATATATTAATTAACTTACACTATTCAAGTTATCAGACAAAAAGAAAACTAATTCACATCTTTGGCTTTGTAGAGACCCTTTTCTATTTGTATAGAATATGGTATTAATTAACTTACAATATTTAAGTTTTAGAGGCTTTCTTCGGTAATAAGACAGAACAAAAACTAATTCACATCTATGGCTCTAATGAAAGCGATATTTTTAATGAAAACCCAAATGGCGTAGTGTACCTGCCTCTTGCGCCAGAGGTTGTAGATTCGATCCACACTACTGGAGAAATATTATGTGATGAACATAGTGTTTTTCTAGTGTCTAGGTGTTTATATATCTATAATAATATGTATTTATTTCCAAACAAAAAGTATGTTTATCAGTTATATAGTAACCATGGTACAAGCGTTGCTTAGTTTGGGACAAGAGAGAGAACGTTGTGTAAAAATGTGTCTAAAAATATGATATTATATTCTCTTATCATTATATTATCTTAAAATGTCACCATTTTATTCACTTAAAGCGAGAGTTTCGAGCCGGATTTTACTGCTATTCGTTGTAACGACGCTGTTTTTCAGAAGGTATTACAGTAAAGCAACATAAATTACCATTTAGCCCAAATAATTTATGCTAAAATCGATTTTTAATCGAAGAAGATCTTACCTTTCAAATATAAACGGTTTAATATTAGGACCTTGTTTGTTTGAGTTTCATTGCATGAGTATGATAGCCAAAATTCCTCTGCAGCTTTTCCCCTTCCTTGCCTTATAAAAACTTTCTATTTCTTCCAATGTATATATTACAATGTAGGAGATACGGTATAAATGTTTTGATGATTTATGTGCGTTGAATCAGTTAGTTTAGTTTCCTTCTATAACATCGCTGATCGCCGAGACATTTGATTATTTTCATACTGTCTCTGTAGTTAATTTTCGTGCTATGCGAAATGTTTACCACAGTATAAAAAGTGTAGGCGGCGGAGCGTAGCGGGCGCCCGAGTAGGCGTGAGATGAATTATTACGTTATCATATAAATAAGGATTTAAGGGGGCATCAAAATAAATTCCCGCAAGACACCGGCATAGCTCACGGTGTTGTTTTACGTGCAATTTGTTTTTATTGCGTTTGCAGGTATTAATATTGTGGCAACCGACGGCGACAGTGTGTGATTCGATATTTTTGCAGTTGTTATTTTATTTTGGATTCTATTGCGGGAGGACTGTTTTCCTCGGGTTGCTCGTAGTATGTATATGTGAACGGTAATTTTCCATTCGAGAAATATAAAACACTAAGTATGTATTTCTAAGTAATTATGGCCAAAAAAGCCAAATACAGCAGCCGTTGTAGCAGATGAACGGCCTAACTAAATATGTCATTCTATTATAATGTAAAGGGGAATGTCAAAGAAGGTGGATATTTGCAACGCCCGTATGGTCTCAGATACATTGCAAGCTTTTAATAAAAAAGGGTTCCGGTTACCTAACGATTCCGCTCGCAGCAGTCGAGACGAACGCACGCCTTGGCACGCGCTCTCTCTACTGTTGCACCCCCCACCCTTGTCCGCTTCCACGTGCTGACTCGCTCGCCGCGTCGTCGCGCACCGCGCGCCGCGTTCACTCGTGATTTTTATTACGAGTGGACAACCCGCTCGCAAGTCGAGTTGCGAGGTGCAGTTTTGACTTCGCCGACCAACGCGCTTAGCAGCGGTTCTGTTTCGACGTCTTGGGGCTAGTGGATACCTAACGGTGCTAACGAAGCTAGCCAAGGCTTGCCCCGATCTCTCCTGAGAACCGCGAATTCTCGGAAGGGACCTCCATCACTGGCCTTGGGTGTAGTCCCTAGTCAGCGTTGGTCCACGTTTGGCCATTTAGCGCCCTCGGGTAGTTTTAATTAGTCATAAGTACACACCCGAGTGCACAATAAGATCGGCACAAGGACGCACTAGGGTCACACAACCTAGGCACTCATCCTCCCTGCCTACACCCGGCAGGGAGGGATACGGACACACCGGGCTTATTAAATAGTTTAAAAAATTCTCTAACTAAGTAAAAAGATGGCCGAAATTAAGGCCATACTAACGATCCTCCAGACTAAATACCCGGAAGCCTTGACAGATGCCCTTCAGGCACTCAAGGAATTGTCAAGACCCACCTCAAGGGCATCCACCACGACCGACGATGCTGCTGCAAGCTCCTCCTCGCAAGAGGAAATGGAGCTAGACTCGCCCCTTTCTCCCGACGCCGATGAAGGAGATTTGTTCACCGAAGTGGTGAACAAAAAGAAGCGCAAGAAACGCACCTCCCAGCCGTCTTCAACGGCCACGTCCCCCGTACCGCCAGTTAAGGCGCGAAAGCCGCGAAAGTCCCGGCGATGGACGACCATCGCTGGGCCCTGCCAGACAATGTGCGGGACTTGCTGAGACGCAAGAATACGGCCACTCGAGCCTATGATATATATCCCACCGACTCGAATCGTAGACTGCTACGTAAATTGCAGCGTGAGGTCAAAATACGTACAGCAGACTCACGAAACGAACGGTGGGACTCCACCCTAACTTCAGTGAAACCATCCCACGTAACATTCTGGAAACTTCCCAAATCCCTGAAGGGCAACGGGATAACAACCATTCCGCCATTAGTCCGCCCGATAGGTACGCCAGCAATGCTGGACGATAAGAAGGCCGAATGCCTGGCTGACAGCCTAGAGTCTCAATGCTCCCCCAGTCTGCTTCCGATCGACCCCGAACACCTCCGTAAGGTGAACGAAGAGGTAGAAAGGAAAGCCTTAGAGCCACTTCGCGATCCCGTTCCCCCGGTCACGTGCTCCGAACTATTAGACACCATTAATAAACTACGCCCGCGTAAAGCACCAGGCTCAGGTGGTATCACCAACAAGGTGACCAAGCTCCTCCCTACTAGTATCCTTCAGATACTAGTATTAATTTACAACGCGGCCTTAACCGAAGGCTTCTTCCCATCCGAGTGGAAGGAAGCCGATGTCATAGGGTTCCTCAAACCCTCTAAACCCGCCACTCTCCCAACCTCATATCGTCCAATAAGTCTTCTCAAAACATTTGAAAGATCTTTGAAAGACTAATATTAGCCCGCTTAAGATCCCTTATGGACACCAAAGGGCTCCCCATCCCACAGCAGTTTGGATTCAGAGCCAAACACTCATGTACCCACCAACTGCACCGCATCACGGAGCACATTTTAACTAAACGCCAACGTGGAGTCAACACCGATGCACTCTTCCTGGACGTGGCAAAAGCATTCGACAAAGTCTGGCACAACGGGCTCGTATACAAGCTATACGGGTACGGAGTATCCGACCGTGTCGTATGCATAATACGAGACTTCCTAAGTAATCGAACATTTCGCTATCGCGTCGAGGGCGTGTGTTCGACTACGCATCCCGTTCGAGCCGCGTTGCCCCAAGGGTCGGTGTTGGGCCCAGTCTTGTTCACTCTCTACACCAATGACATGCCCCGTGTCAAAGATGTAGAACTTGCTCTTTTTGCCGACGGCACCTGTATCTATACCACAGGCAGAACACCCGAATTGATCCATCGACGCCTCCAAGCTGCGGCCATCACCATCGGTGACTGGTTTCGGCAATGGAGGATCGAGATCAATCCCGCCAAAAGCGCGGCCGTCCTTTTCGCTCACAAAAAGAACATACCCACTCCACCCCCCGTTAAACTCTTGGACAGCCCAGTACCATGGGTTAATAAAGTCAAATATCTAGGTGTCGTCCTCGACTCCCAGCTTAAATTCACCCAGAACGTGACCCAGGTCAGGAACCGGGCGGCCTTCGTACTCACTCGCCTCTACCCGCTCCTCAATAAAACGTCAAAAATGTCCCTTCGGAACAAGGTGACCTTATATAAGGCAGTAGTTCGCCCTATCATGACGTACGCGAGCCCCGTCTTCGCTCACATTGCTCCGAAGCAAATACACCGGCTTCAGGTGATTCAATATCGATTCTTGAGCAGAGCCACGGGAGCACCCTGGTTCATGCGCAATATCGACCTACATGTCGATCTAGAGTTGCCCACCATCGCGCAATTCCTGAAGTCGACGTCGCGCCGATATTTCGATTCCGCCGCCGCGCATCCCAACCCACTTATCGTAGGTGCCGTCACCTACAGGCCCTTGCCCCTAAATATTTTCCGCCGCGATTATCGAAGACCGTGACACGTTCTCGACTTCCCTGACGATGAGACGACTATCGCCATCGAAAGGATCAAAAAACTTAAGAAACACACCAACACACACCGCACTCACCGGCGAGTGCGGCAAACATATACTAGATTCCGCCACGTACCTGGCAGGTTTTCCCTTTTTAATGATAGAAGCGTTGCTGGAGTTTCTTCCGCCACTTCTTCTCCCAGCTCCAACGCTCTCCAAAGTGGTAGTAATGTTAGCTCTAGTAATTCCCCCAGTCAGATAATAGCTACCGATCGAGCCGCGGTCCGGCCCTCTCGGGCACCCTCGAATCGGAATGCTAAACGCGTGCTGAGTGACAGCCCAAGCCGAGGTCCCCTCTCGGGGACCCTTGAGCCTGATCACTCCATGGAGCGCCCGCCAAAGCGCCCTAAGAGCTTGGCGGCCTCCCAAACCGGTAATAATAATAGCGTGACGGCCCGAGCCGAGGCTCCTCCGGGAGCCCTCGAGCTTAGTCACCAAAATGCTTAATAATAGTACGCCGAGGTTCAGGCTAGGCGCCTCGTGCGCCAGGCCACCTCAAGTCCGTCGGAACTGTAAAGGCCCCTAAGGCCAACAGTGGCTCATCCAGCCCAAAAAAAAAAAAAAGTTACCTAACTCACCAGACTTCTGTGAGTGGTACTTCCCCGGGTGCACCTGCCCATTTGTGCAACAGCGAAGGCTGTTGCGTGGCCTCACTACAGTTAGATGTGAAACACAAAAGTGAGTATTCACGCCACGGATCTAATGTTCACGTACACAAATTCCGTTAAAGAAATTTTGCGACAAAAATATTTTATAAGTATAATAAAGTTTCCCGACGAATTAAGAAACTGAATAGCTTTAGTATAGTTTCTACACATAACTTATTGAGCGATAGAAAAGTTAATTATAAAGAAATGTAAAAAGCCTGTTAAAGTTTACAGCAACAGTTTATAAAAAAGTGTAAGTTTAACCTTTATGCGTGTGTTAAATTAAACCTTTCCCTTAGGGAAATACATTCAAAAACGTTACTCGAACTACTATAACTTATTTCAATTTTATAGTGCATAAGGCTGGTGCAACCCATCAGTTAATAAAAGAGCTGTGTCAACATATTTTTAATAACTAAGCGATACGATGCGAGATCAAATGCAGTTCAGTTTTTTTTTTAATGCCGGAAGATTGCTTCTAACATCCCAGATGTTAAACAAGGTTAAAAAAAAGAACGTTCTTTTTTATGTTCTGGCAGTTCACCTGATGTTAAGTGAAAACCGCAGCCCATTGATATTTGCAACATCCGTGGAGTTGCCGATACGTCATCTTTTAATAAAGAGGAGGAAAACGGGGAGCTGCCGCACTAACCAGACGAAACGCATAAGTATAACACTTCCCCTTAACACCGATCTTCTGTGACGTCGTGATACTTACCCGGACGTACCTGCCCATTCATGCAACAAAGAAGTCTGTTGCGTGCCCCTACCAAATTTGTATCTCTGTGATCTTCCTTATTGAAATTAATAACGCAAAAAATCCTATCAATTAGGGGTACGGGTTGAACTTTGACCGTTTCTCGCTCGACCTTTTTCATTTTTCATTGTGGGTACAAGTACAGCTGGTGCTCTGCGTACAGTGAAGCAAAACCGTCAGCGTCTTCATCATGTCTTATTCTTATTCCTTTCCGACTGTTAGTGATAATTATAAACTAATAATTCAAACAGCGAAAAGCTTCGCCGAAAAACCGAAAATCACACCGAAAGCGAAACCTGTGCAGATAGAGGTATACTTCTACAGGATGTTATTTTTAGATCAAGATCAAGGACTGGACTGTTATCGCCGAGCCATATGTGTAATTCTAAGAATTTTACGATTTAAGGAAGCGATAAGAGCGTCTCTTAAAGATAGTTCATATGGTTGTAAAATTATTTGGACCATAATTATTTTAGTTATAATATGTACTATGATATTTTTATTTGAGCACCAAATAATAGCACATTTCGTTGAATAGCGGAGAGTTCGTTTTCGTATTATATTGTTAAATCATATTTCTCTTACACTGGGATATTATCAGATCATTTTCCTACCCTCATTCCGCTTAAGCTGGGTCGGAACAACGTGTGAATTACGATGTAATTGATATTGGCTGAGTATTTACGATCGCCCGCTGCTTGACATCAACCCTCCTTAGGAAAGGAGCACCCAGGTCCAGAAATCTATGGTTCATACAAATCCTTGTCATGTGTGTCAAGTCACCGGGTCATCGGTTGGTTATCTAGACATTGCGAAAAACATTCAGCTCCTGTTCAAAATACACCCGTCCTGTTGACTAATAAACGGCTCTGTACGCCATGTATCAAATTGTTTCATCCTTATTTACACATCACCTTCCTTTGGTTGGTAATTGTGTTTATTATGGCTACTGTGCGATCAGCTTACGCAATCAGTGAACTCAAATAAACAGGGGTGCATTATTTTTGCTCCAAAATGACATAACGAAAAACTATACCGTGATGGCGTGGGGCTTTTAAACCATACCTCGAGGCTGTTTTAGGAATTTAGACTTAGTTAAACTAACAAATAAGTTCATTTTTGTTTGACGGTGAGCGATAACTGCCGGTGAGAGTTGTGGTGCTATTTATTAAAAATCACTTGTATGAACGTGCGGCCTCCATGTTTTATTAGCGTTCACTGGACGTAATACAGTTATAAATTATGCTACTTAGGTAAGGGTTAAAGGGGCTCGGAGGATAATAGTATATCTATTGGAATTACATTATTTGTTCATTTATTTTATTAATAAAAACAGCCGTAACTCAACCCTTACATATCATTTTGATATCTTTATACCATTTGATGTTAAACGAATATTCGTATTTGATAATGAAGACCTTCCCCAACTATACTTTTCAATTTGATGGTGGCAAAAGTCGATCCAACTCCACCTGCGGTGACCGTCGCTGTTGCTTTAGAATTCAGATGATCTCTCGCTATTATACCCTGAAGAACATGAAAAATAAACCTTTTATTAAGTGTGATTTCTTGAATACAGATTTGCGAATAACGTAATATTCCAATTTACTGATAGTAATTGTATGATCTATACAGTAAAATGCCTTGGGAAGATCGCAGAACATAATGAATGGAACGTTTCCCAAGATTGCAGTAAATAATTCTACTCCAACGTCAGTTGTAGATCTACCGTTCATAAATTCAAACTGGCGCTAGATTAAAATATCATAGTAATCAAAATGAACTCTCATTTGAACCAGCATTATTTTCTCAAATACTTTACTGAAAGCTGGCAATATATATTAATAAGATATTTATTGTGTACCAGCAAATATCACGAACGTAAACTTAAAAAATTATATTGTAAATACAATAGTTCAATCAGTGAAGTTATTCTGAAATCCATATTTGTACCGCTGATTATTTTTTTTTAGCAATTTAGTTAGAAAAAGCTACCTTTATGATCTTCGGACTGTTTACGTTTCCATAATACACTTCATACGTCCGTATCTCCATTGGAATAGCTGGAAGTTTCACGGTTTCCTGATAGATCAACTGGCCGTCACTACCCAAATTCAAATGATCAGCGTTCACTAAAGCCCCCAAAATAATTGAGAAAATAATAACTACGGCCGAATTTTGAGCCATGTTACACTATCACGTTCAACGGGAATAATTTAGAATTTTTGCAATGGATACAGATTCTACGGAAAAAAATATTCGTTTAACACGAAGTTTTTCACATGTGTTAAATACTAAAAATGTTAACATTTAAGATGAAATGTATCTTTAAAATGTTGAATCAGACCATATAATGGTCTGAATCAACATTTTTAAGACAACCATATCATTACATTGTTATCACTGTCGATAAATGGATATGAGACACAATACATTGAATTTTTGACACATGGATGATTAGATTAACCATTCGTAAAAGTCAATATCAAAAAAAAAAAAATAACATTTTAGGATTAACTTTTATTTTTAGTGATAATCTTTGATAGATTTTTTCTTTATTTAATTTGTGAATGCTTGTTGACAAACGATCAAAAACTTTCGGCGCTATAGGATTCGAACCAGCATCTTCTGCTTTTACGCCCATAAGGTTTACCAACTAAGCTAAGCGACCGATGACCTCATAGCGCGAAAGTCTCGACATTTCCACATCTATTTACGTTCATTCTATTTTAGAATTCTTTCTATTTTTTCTTTCAAATTTATTTGTTCTGTACATTAACGTTCTTTTTTTATTTTCATCATTATTTAATTTCATTTAAAACTTTCTGTACCAAAAACTCTTTGTAGAAAGGTGGTTTTTTCTACTTATTCTATTTTTTTATATTTTTCTACTTAACGGATGATCCAGAGAAGTTAAGATAGGTGCATAAACAAAATAATAAAAAATAAGAGAAATGAATGAAATTTTCTACGGTGGTAGGACCATGCAACAGTGTTCGCTGTTGCACGAATGGGCAAGTCCGTCCGGATCAGTACCACGACCCCACAGAAGACCGGCGTAAAGTATAAGTGTTGTATTTCTGCGTTTCGTCTGGTGAGTGAGGTAGCCGGAGCCCATAGATTTTAAGAGGTGGCAACGCATCTGCAACCCTACGGGTGTTGCAGCTGTTCATGGGCGGCGGTTATCACTTAACATCAAGTGAACCGCCAGCTCGTTTGCCACTTCCTCACATAAAAAAAAATGAATAGACATAATTTAGAGGCTACTTATAATAAATATCATAATCTACTACGCGGGTAATTGTATACAAAAAACACTAACATTTAATAAATTTGGTTGGGCCACGCAGAAATTTTCTCGGTGGCAGGAACGGGTAGGTCCGTACGGGGAAGTAACAAGACTTCATAGAAGACCATCGTGCAGAAGTTTTATACTCCATCTTCTCTTTTTACGTTCCTCTGCTATTAAAACTTGATTGGAGGACCCGAATAGAAATTTCTTTTCATCAAAACTATTAACACCCACAAAATTGTGCAATGGTTACAAAAGTATAATGGCAAAACTATTATCTATTGATAATAAAATACTATTATTATTTAAATGATTTTTGTAACAGTTCAAATCTCAGGATTTTTCTATTGAAGTCGTGATGATTGTTGAATGAAAACTCGGATTGTTGTCGCAACACTGTACACCGGATATGACGTTATGCACTCGAGCGAAAGGACACAAATGGTCGCATGGAGCAGCAGTAACTTGCTTTTCGGCTGCGTTCCCGGACGGTGATATTACCACTAGTGCGGCTTGTCGTTATAATAGTTCTTTATATTCAAGTTCAGAAATAGTTAAAATATTAGAATTAAATTAAAATTGAGTCTTATAGGATATTGAAGCTTATCTAGAACAAATTCAAGTTAACACCCCAAGAATATCTAACTAGATTACATAAAAAGAAGTTAAATAACAAAGATATGATCATTATTATCCATAAAATATTCAGACGTAAAATACGAGCGCGAAAAATTCTCTGACGCCCTCTGAAGGCTATAAAATATATAGAGAAGTAAACAGTCCACACTACAAAGAGATACATTCGTACCGAGATGAATACAGTGAACCACGCAGTACGGTCATTACTTTTGTTTTACGATGTGATAACCTGGCAGCACTTCATAACAAAACTTTTAGTGATGCTGTACATCGTTTTAATAATGAATCCTGAACGAAACTTCACGATGTGTTCCGACAAACTTTCGCAACGAAACATAACCCGTTCCATAAATATTCATTTGGACACTTTTTGAAAGACCATAATTCTACTCATTGTTTCAAAAAAGGTACGCAATAGACACCTAGATAAAATGAACTTCGGAAACCTTTGCAAACAGTAGCAATGAAATTGATGTGCCTTAATCTTGAGGGTATAAGTATTTTTTTTGCATGGCAATAAAGGCAGTCTTGCTAGACACGTCATCGAGTGCATTTCGTTTATTACACCTTGTAATAGTACAGAATTATAGGGTTCGAACCCATGTATGTATATTGTAAGGCGTAAAATTAAAGGCCTTTTATTTTCCGTTGGAAAAATAGTGCAGCGATAAGGTAAAAGTTAAGCATGTAGGCTTTTAATAGACACATGTTTTGTCCTACTGATTAATCATCAACGGACACGTTTGTACATATTACAGTGACAGTTTTCTACTTGAGGGCAGATTTGAACACCCGACATAGATTATCAATGAAACTCACTAGTCTGATCAGAGATTATGCATTTTTCGAGATCATACATAATTCTTCTGTACGTCTGTGTCACTGAACTCCTCCTAAACGGCTGGACCGATTTTAATGAAATTTTATGTCTCTTCAGGTCGATTCGAGAAACGTTTAGATTCACATTTCTTTAAGTTATCCTATTTAATTTGCGTGTACAGGACAACTTCTGCCCAGTCCACTAGTATAAATCTAAATGTGAAAATTGGTTTGTAATCGTACATCGGATACAATTTCAATAAAGGACTTGATGTGTAGAAAATTTAACAGCAGATAGACCCCGTCTTGTGCAATATCAAAACTTTTATTTCTTTTTTTTATGCATACGGATATAAAGTAATCATGTTTATACGTTCTTAAGTTACTGATAATTATTTATTTACGTAAAATCGGTTAAGATTGTGCGTTGATAGGTCAATCAGTCGTTAGGGCAGTTTATTTTTCTTCTACGACATTTCTGTCCATCGTTTTCGTGGCCTACCTCTTTCGAGACAGTTGTATATTTTATAAGATCTCGATAATTAATATTCAGAGTTATGCGACATGCCAACCTCGGTATAAAAAGGTATGAAAGGAGGCGACGGAGCATTGCGGGCGCCCAAGTAGGCACCGGATGAATTATTGAGTTATCATATAAATAAGGATTTAAGGGGGCATCAAAATAAATTCCCGCGAGACACCGGCAAAGCTCACAGTGTTGTTTTACGTGCAATTTGTTTGTTTTTATTGCGTTTCCAGGCCGGGGCTAGGGCGGCATTAATAACGTAGCAACCGGCGGCGGCACCGTGTGATTCGATATATTTTAACGCTTGTTATTTTATTTTCGATTCTAGTGCGTGAAGATCGTTTTGCTTGGGTTGATTGTTACTACATAGTATAAAACATGTACGCTTAGATCTTTAAAACTGCGCAACGGCTCTTGATGCGGTTTTTTTACTAGTTAGATTTATTGACAAGGAAGGTTTATATGTATAATACAATGCACCCGTGCGAACCCGGGACGTGCGGCTAGTATTTCTGTATATAAATGGTAATTTTCCACTTGAGTAATAAAACCATTACACGAGTAATTTAAGAATACTAAGTTTATGTATTTCAAGTTTATTATGACTGACCCAAGCGAACTATTGTATTTGTCTGCTCTTCGGGGAAAAAGAAGAATATCTTAATTTTGTACGAGAACATGAAAAGACGTACTAGATAATCAGCAATCGGGTAACAAGTTACGAAATAACGATGTAAACATTGACGAATACGTACATTTAAATACTTAAAAAATACTGATTTGAATGCCTTCTAATACTTGTGATAAAATTAAATTTATTATTGGATTTCAATCTTAGTAAAAGAAGCTCGTACTATAGTTTAAAACTCCATAAATTCTATTAATTTAAATTTAAATTCATTACCGGCAACACCTTCCTAAGCCATCGTAACGGAACAAAATCATCTTCACTTCGGCCTTTTAGTACGACATTTTATTATAACGTACATGGGAAGGATGTAAAGAAGAAGGGATAATAACAAAAACATGGGGTAGTCGTACAAACTTTGGCTCTTTTCAGTAGCGGCAAGTGAAGTTACGCATAATTAAATAGTGATTAGGACGCAAGAGGCGAGTTCAAACAGAGGGTCTGTATCACGTTTATTTTTTTACTCCATCTTACTTACGATACTTGGCAATACATTATTTAATCCATATTATGTCAATTAACATATATGGAGCATTATGGTGAAGTTAGGACAGTTCATTCAACGTAACAAAAATATGTATTATAGTGGTATTGTTATATAATGCTAGGCATTTTCTGTGGCGTTTATATTGTTTAAAAATATCTTCCCGCTTTAATGTGTAAGAATATGTTGCATAAAATGTGATGTGTCAATTTTGATTTTAACTTCTTTTTCTTTATTGGACCAAATAGATGGCAAACGTGCTTCGGGCAGGGTGCAAGATGGTCTGATGCTGTTAAGGGGCAGTGGGCGGTGGCACGTATCGGGCTCCATGAATCGCATGATCGCACTGGTTTGCGATATGTTGTACGTGGTCACGATCCTCAGCATTGAGGGAACGAGGAATAAGAAAAAGAAGAACACCTCCATACATATATAGTACATACTGTGGTAGAGCCTCGTAACAGTCTTTGCTGTTGCACGAATGGGCACGTCCGTCCCGGGAAGTACAACGAACTCACAGAAAACCAGCGTGAAGGGAAAGAGTTGTACTTCTGCGTTTCGTCTGGTGTGTGAGGTAACCAGGGCTCACACATTAAAAGGTGGGAACGCAACTGCAACCAACGCGTGTTGCAAATGCCCATGGGCAGCGGCTATCTCATAACACCAGGTAAACCAGCTGGCTTGCCATCTTCATACATAAAAAAAAAGTTAATGAAATAAAAAAAATTATGAAAATGTACCGCTCCTTTTAATCTCCGTGTAGCGAAGGGAACTTTACAAGATGAAAATTACGAACATGAGTTGACGGTTTCACATTAACCCAAAAATGAGAGCTAATTGGCAAACCCGCACGTAAAACTCCAATATGAGTATTCACGCCACGGAAAAAATCTACGTGAAAATCATTTAACAACAAAAATATTTTTTTAGGGCAAAAATCATATCACGGTAATATGTGAAAATACAAACGAGTCAACTAGTACATAATATTATAAAACACATTTTGTCATGTATTTTACACATTTAAGCCATTATTTATTGTATCATACTTACAAAATACATCAAAGTATTTGAAAGAAAGAAAGAAAGAAAATTATTTTATTTACCAAAAAAGGACGCACGTGTCAAAAAGAAAATAACAAATAATAAAAGAAATACTACAATGAAATGAAACAAAAAAATATTCAAATATAAAACTATAGTGAAATAAAAACAAAAGAAAGATAAAATACATTTTAAATGTTTATTTAAATTCCGCAATCGCCATTCCACGTCTTCAGTAAAAGAGGATAGGAATTGCAACGGATAAAACGGCCTTATTCCCGTGAGTATCGGCTAAACATCGTAATAGCTTCGTACTAGAGGGCCAATGAAGAGCTTTACGGTTAACCGAGGGCCCTCCAGTGTAGGGCACTCGAGTGGAGGGTGACTTCGGCTCAATAATAGCAATAGGCCGAAATAATCGGGCAAAATCTAAACGGATAGAACTCAAAGCTACATTTGCGGATGATGTTATTTCTGTTCCTGTTTGTTCAGCCCGAATTTTCGGTAATGGTTTCTCTATAATAACTGATAAAAACCAAGTCTAAAATATTTTTGGAAGTTTCTGACATACACGATAATTTAATTTTTTCGATGTAGTCACAAGCATAGACGTGGTCTTTATATGGCTAATGTTGACGTAATCTTGTGTTCTGTTTTTAATGTACAAATAATAAATAATGCAAATTTTTCCTTATTAACTAAAAAACTATGGGTACTAATTAGACGTAAGGCTAGTTCTCATGATTATTTTGGTGTGCAAGATTATTTGAACTAATATAAAGAATCATCGCTAGTTCATTCACTTTGAAGCATTCCCGATGTTAATAAGATATCAAAGTAAATATAAAATCTGAAAAAAAAATTTTGCATCATCAATACTTGGTACAAAAAAAAGTCATTGTCTGACTGTCCCTGTGTATGCTTAGATCTTTAAAACTACGCAACGGATCTTGATGCGTTTTTTTTTTTTATTGGAGTGATTCAAGAGGAAGGGTCTTATGTATAATAAATTGCACTCATGCGAAGCCGGGGCGGGTCGCTAGTAATACAATAATATAATTTTCTAACATAGTCTGTCTACTCGGGAAACAGATGCCTAGGGCTGATAAATAACGGGACTCTCAAAAGCCACTCCTCGAGTCTTGCAATGTCCAGTAGTCGGTAATAAAGATAAGCCCGGAGGCTTATTAAAACAACGGACGCCAGGTAAACAAGTAAATACCCGATAACTATCTTGTTTCAGACAAAAGAAGTCAGTAACAAAAGCAGGCCGTATCGTTGTTTTTTCATCCTGCAAAGAGCGCACGCCCCCGGATGCGTTTTAAGTCACAAATGCCTAGCGAGTTAGGGTGGAAATGTTTATATAAATAATAATTTTTCCTAGAAAAATAACGCGTTATACGATAATGCAAGAGATTTTATGATTTTTTGTGATTCTTTGAAACCATCTATGATACGATTGGAACTGAGAAATTGTTATAATTTATATATGTATTTCTTATATACTTAATAATAATCACATGGATAAAACAGTTTATATAAAGAGGCAGACGATTAACTAGAGAAAAATTTCCTTTATTTCTTATAACACAATCCACAATATTTCTTAATAATAGACTATACTAGATTATAATACCTCATTCATTTCGTACCTCATACCTCAAGCCTCATTAGATTTTGCAGAAAAAAAAAATTTTTTTGATTCAATCCTAGTTATCAATCGCTGTTTGACTTGTCTTATTACAGTTTTTGCGGCAAAGACGTTTTGGTTCCTAGCTTTAAAGTCCCATTAAAAGTTAGTAAGTTTAGTCAAGAGATAATTATTATAGAGATAATTTTTGTCAAGAGATAAGAGGTTATCAACGCATCTGCAAACCCTCGGGTGTAGCGGATGTCCATGGGCGGTGGTATTCACTTAACATCAGGTGAACCTCCTGCCCGCTTGGCAACTGTTCACATAAAAAAATACATGTATTGATAATTGTGAGAGGCGGAAAAGGATAGGCGCAAACAAAAGCAATTGTAGTACACATTTGTTCTATAATATCATTTAAAAACATTTTTCAAAGTAAGAAAACAAATGTTACATACCACACAATAAAGGAAGTATAACATATTCATTGAATGCATTAAAATGGTATACTACCATATTTCAATTAATATTAATTAAAATTAAATCATAATTTATGTGTTTATCAGTATAACTGAATGGGGAAAAGCACTTTTATAGACTACTAATGTGTTATAACCAATGAAACAAATAAATTAAAAAAAAACTTTGGCGTTTGAACAGGCTCTTGGATAAATGTATATTGCAAAAGTCTTGGTTTTACAAAAAAAAAATCTTTTCTCAACAATGTTAGATAATTTTATAAAGTGACAAAATTATTAGATTGTTTGCAGTACTCTTCCTATAAACGGAATCTCTGCCTTTGTGCCGTTGCCTCGTCAACTGCTCTATGCAATTCTAGCAAGGCCCACAGTTCGTACAGCTCTCAACTCCACAATGGGTGGCGCTGTCAGAGACAGTCGCTGCTCTTTACAACTTAAAACAATAATACCAGTACTTACGTACTCCGTTAGCCGAATTGAGTTTACGTAAACCCCTAAACGTGTTGCCACAGTGCTTACTTTATATTTCATACCATAGCCCCCATAGTGTTGTCAAAACCATTTTCAGGTAATGTTTTTAATTATTAGACATTGTTAATTAAAGTTAAAATAACAGATTTTGCCACACAGGCATTACCGGTTGGTGCTAGACATTCCTATGTCATGTTTTGTACCATTATGTCGTTTGCCCTTACTGTAGGATAATATTATCCTGTGTTGTTAGGACGTAAAGGACGTTTTACTAACATGAATTTTACGTGGACAAACACCCAGATCCGAAAAAATTATCTGTGGGTGACACAAATAGTTTCCCCATGTGGGAATCGAACTGATGACCCCTGAAGCTGAAGCCAATACTTTGGCAACTGCGTTTCCGAGTAATCCATTATAATATTGGCTATAGTTTAACTTATTGAATAATAATAACTGATTATTAAAACTTGTAGAAAAAGTAAGAAAATATTGTCGCCGCTGTGGGAATCGATTCCACGTCTTCGGCATTCGCGGGCTTTAATGTTTAATCTTAAGTGCAGAGATTAGCACTATAAAAAACTTTAAAAAACTGATTAGTCATGTTGTTGCGCTAAGACTAATCGTGGACTGTGTCGCTTAGATGATGTTTTGCTTTGAATGCGGATGAAATGTGGGTTAGGTCGTTTGCAGTGGGAGAAGCCTGTACTCGCCGCTTGTTTTTTTATCGTGTACGAGTCACAGTGCTGCTCAGATATTTTTCGTGTTTTAAAATTAATTATATTCACAGATAATATTAATTTATCGATTGAAAACGGCCGACTTCAGGACATGTTGGCCACCCATCGACATTTACAACGCCCATAAATTTACAAACGCGTTGCAACCTTTTAAAAAGAGGGCCCCGGCTTTCTCACTCAACAGACGAAACGCAACTCTGCGTTTCGTCTGACTAGAACTTACCCGTGAGGATCTGCCCATTCCTGCAGCAGCGAGGCTGTTGCGTGGCCCTACCACAGTTCTTGTTAAATTGATCAAGCTTGATAAAATGTGAAGTATTATGAAGGGAGCTCGTTCCACTGTTGCTGATAAAGATATATTAAAATGTTTAACAGCTTTGCTAGTCAATTTCGATTTCAATATGAGCACAAAGCGAGCATTCAATTTACTAAAGAGCACGCGCGACGCCACGTCGCGACGGGATAATTTAATATTCGTATTTCACTTAAATCACATCAGTAAATGCTCTTCGCAATCCGCGACTCACAACTAAAAGGTAATTAAGGTGGGAATTCAATAGGCGTACCACTTTAAATCATTCATCGTTGGCTTCTTTGTGATCTTCGCGAAATGCGCGCCTAATTAAGTTAGAACACAAATCTTCTTTTTACCTTGGGGGAAAATGTTGCTCGTAATTTTTTTTTCTGCTCCAATTTCTTTTGCGAGTCTCGTGTTATTTTTATTTTAAAAAAGAGAGAGAAAAAAAAAGCAACAACGATAAGATCGGTATTTCATGTCCATTTTCGTGTTTTTGTGATAATTCTAATGGGATGTACTTTCTTATTCGATTCCTTTTAAATGGCCGATATTTTTTCCTTACCGAAAACAATAACGACTTCTCTTAAAAACCTGTTTACTTTTTTACTGTTTACAGTACTCTATTAATATTTCTGGGGAACAATTTTTTTTTATTCCTCTTCTTTATTTCTTCTGGTTATTTAAGGATTATAGTTTTTTTTTAATGTAGTAAGTTGTCTAAAGCGAGATGGCGGCTCACCCGATGTTAATTGATAACCGCCGCCCACGGACAGAAAGGTTACAGATGCGTTGCCGCCTTTTAATTAGGTGGGCCTCGGCTATTTCACTCACCAGAAGAAACGCAGGAGTATAACGCTTCTTCTTCCAGTAGGTTTTCTGTGAGGTTGCGGTACCTACCTGGACGGATCTACCCATTCGTACTACAGCGTAGACTGTTGCGTGGTTCTACCACAGTTAGGAAATAGCAGGAATACGTAAACAATGACGAAGTCGATTGGCAATGTGCACAAGAAAGTAGTGAAATTACCACCTGCTTGTGAAACACATCACTACATAGTATAAAACAAAGTCCTCCCGCTGTCTGTCTGTCCCTATATATTTTTAGATCTTTAAAACTACGCAACGGATTTCGATGCGACTTCTAATAGAGTGATTCAAGAGATAGGTTCAAGAGGAAGGTTTATATAAATCGTGCATAATATAGTAGAGAAATATATGTTTAGATGTTTCTAATGCGATGTCGAAAACAAACATTCAGCATTGCACCCGTGCGAAGCCGGGGCGGGTCCCTAGTTGTTAAAATAAAATCCAGACGGGACTTCAAGATGCAGTTAGGCTTTGGTACGTAGATGAATAAAATTAATAACTTTCTAGCAGACGATAGCCCAGGTTAGCTGTGACATCAGGAGGTTGAAAGTATCAGTTCGCGTCATGCACGGGACAAGTATTGTTCTTTTTTGTTAAAACTTACAATTGCAATTAACAAGTAACTAGTTGTTAGTTAAAACGTCTACCTGATGTTAAGTGATCTCCACCCATGGAACATCTTCAACACCTGACGGATTGCAGGTGAGTTGCCAACAGTAAACAAGTGGTGCTCTCCTCAGAGAGATTCACCAGACGGAACACGAAAGAACAAAACCATTCAAACTAGTCTTATGTGTGGCCGTGGTAATTGCACGGACGTGCGTGCCCAGTCGTGCAACAGCCAATGTTGCTACTTGGCCCTACAACAGGCGTTTACTAGAGGTTATTGCAGACGTATTTACAAATATAAACAGAGACAAATATTTAAAGAGCCGTGATAGCTCAGTGTCCGGGCGCTCGCCTTTAATTCAATATACTCGAGCAACCCGAGTTCGATCCCCGGTGCCGGCACCAATGAAGTTTTTAACTTTAAGTGTTGACTTATCACGTGCTCCGCGGTGAAGGAAAATATCGTGAGGAAACCTGCATATTTTCGCAATAATAACAAAAAAATATTTCGAAGATATGTGAAGTCCACCAATCCGCAGTGGGTCCGCGTGGTGGACTATGCCCTGATACCCTCTGTATGGAGGAGGCCTTGGCCCAGCAGTGGGACTTGTATAGGCTGTTACTTTACTTTACTTTTATTTACAAATATACGGGCGTAAGCGGGGTCGAGCTTTTAAAAGGTTGGAAACGCATCTGCACTCTTGTAGATGTTCATGGAACGCGGTAGTCACTTACCAGATCAAGTGGAAAGAAAGTCTAGTTTTACTACAAAGAAATAATACATATTATAGATATATTTATGTATTGTATGTCATAGAAATATCTGTGTGCTCTGAACACATTTCCGGCTACATTCGATCAAATATTTTTCTCAACAGGTTAGCTGGCAGAGAACTAATGCATTGAGTTAAGCTTACCTTTGGTACATTACTTACATTTTTATTTTTTTTTGTAACCTGTGTTATGTGTAGAATAAATACTTAGAAACTATCATATGCGCGATGAAATGGAATATAAATGATACTTGAAATATAAATTTCACGACAGGAACTAGGGTGAAGTAGCGTATAATACAGATGTAGCCTCGATTTACAGCGATGAACTTTCCTTCGGATGTACTTGCACATCTTGAATAAAATTCGGCGCTCCTTGCTTACTACCTTTCTCAACTGGATGTGTGCAGATCTAGTTTATGCAGATCACCGATCTCATTTGGTAGTCGCAATTCGTATGAAATTGGACATTGTTTTATTTATGCTCAAGTCTAGACCAAAGATGTGGATACACGATCATCCCGCATCGCTGTGCTAGCTTAACTTTTCTCGAAATTTAAACAATGGATATATCTCTGTACAGTTTAGACTAAAATGTGTGAAGATGTATTTGGATTTTGAGAAACTGAGATTGACTTCAAAATCGGCGTGAATATATAATATGTAAATTGTTCAAGCTAACTGTAGAACGTCTTGTTCGGTTAAATCTTTCAAAACCAAGAAATTTTAAAACGAATGAATGAAAGCTGCTTCGTTTGTATTTTTACCTATCAAAGCCTTTTTTTATAACCCCATACATATTTTAGTTTTAATTTTAGTGCCATTCTTTTCACTTCAGATGATATTAGAAAAATCGCTACCATAAAAATTAAATTACATTAGCAAAGGCGATGTCCACAATTTTAAAATATTAATTGTTAAAATTTGATAAATTTCTAAGTGGCTTAATTTAGATAACGTCAAGTACTGTTAAAAATGCAATAAAAACAATATAGAAAGGACGTCAAGATTTTCGAGTGGTGAGGATGTCGACCGTAAAAGCGTTGCTAAGAGAATGTTATTTGAAAATGTGTCCTTAAAATATTCTTATTATTTTTCCTGTGGTAGGACCACGCAACAGTACTCGCTGTTGCACAAATGGGCAGGTCCTTCCGGGGAAGTAAGATGACCTCACAGAAGACCGCTGTGAATTGGAACTATTACACTTCTGCGTTTCGTCTGGTTAGTGAGGTTGCTGGGGACCAATTTAGTAAAGGGTGCTAATGTCAATGGGCGGTCATCACTGAACATCAGTTGAAGTTTGCTAACTTTTCACATAAAAAAAATTACACTATTCTAATCATCACACGACAATTTATTCACCATTAGAACAGCTTGAAGGCACCCGACGGGCATTGCGAGAAATACGCGAAACAAAAACATCGCCCGGATGAAATTCCCATAAAACGTGGGAGTGTCTGCGAACGCCGGTAACAAGTTCAGTGTTGGAGCAATCACAACTTGTCAGTGTCGTCAATCAGCCGAGGCGGGACGCGAAAACAAACCAACGGCGAACGATTGGAAAGAGAAAATGGGCACCGTTGGATTTGTTGCGTCACTACGTTGAAACAACTTTGCGGCTGTAGCCGAGTATTTGTACGAACGAGATTGTTCTAAATCCGATACGTACTGTTTGTTGGCTTAGGTCGACCTTGAACCAGTATAAGAAATTATGGGTTAGTTATGTATATTTTTAGATTAGTTATTGTGAATTAATCATGGAATTACAATTTCATGGTAACAGTGTAGGAAAAGCTTTCGATCCGGAACGATTATCTTTGGGTCGAATAAAAACTTGTCCCCTTGGGAATCAAACCCATGACACCTGAACCCGAAATTGTGACAGCCCAACCGAGTTGACTTAGTCTAAATTGCGACAGAATATGACGCGTATAATTTCAAATTGTTTCTCGCACTAGCGAACCGGAACTGAGGCGCTCAAATTACACCAATTTGTGTTGTTAGATTCCAATCCTACAGACTGCTATCTCTTTCCGTATCGTACGTTCTATATCATCTGTCGCATTCACTTACATATGTCATAAAAAATGCAAAGCGCATCAATTTTTAAACGCCGCGCAATATCGATATGCCGCATCTATACTATTATACATCACTGGTTTCGTGTGTGCAAATATAGGCTTTGATTTTCGAACCGCCACCTAAGAGCGCTGGTCCAGGTCTACGGCACTTGGGCCGTACTACTTCCAATAAATAAACTTACACACAACCGAAAGGAGGGGCTCGGCTATTTCCATTGCATGATTGTTACATACGAAACACACCTGAGTCGATGTATATTAAGCAATCGCAACGCACATTTTTTATGGGAACATCAAATATGTATCAAATCTACCTCGCCCATTCTTCTCGTTGCCATTCGAAAAACTTCAACACAGATAAGTTTTATAGAGGAGGTTAGTACGAAGATACAATATTTAAATATATTTATAACAATATTTAGTATTTTTCATTTATCACATTATCAATTTCTAGTACTAGTGGTCGCCCTGTGGTCGAAATTCGACCATAATTAATTATATAGTACGGTAGTATGTGTATTGTTTTTATTTATTGAATGTATTATTTATACATAATTTTGAAAAAATATTAGCATTCTGCATTCCTTTTCTGAATCAACTATTAGTGTAGGAAACATACTCCTCCGTCCGCGAAATTGTCGGAAAAAGGGTGCCAAAATTTTCTTAAGCTTCACGTATTAATATATGGATTACCTTACACATTCAATACAAATACACACCTCCGTAAATGGATTTTACTATTTAATCATATTCCTGACATAAGAAGGTACACGTGGAGATGAATAACTGTGGTAGGGCCACGCAGCAGCCTCGGCAGTTGCACGAATGGGTAGGCTCGTCCGGGTAAGTACCACGACCTCACAGAAGACCGGTGTGAAGTAGAAGTGTTCCACTTCTGCGTTTCGTCTGGTGAGTGAGGTAGCTGGGGTCCACTTTATTAAATGATGGCAACGCATCTGCAACCCTACAGGTGTTGCAAATGTCCATGGGCGGCGGTCATCACTTAACATCAGGTGAACCGCCAGCTCGTTTGCCACTCACTCACATAAAAAGTAGACAAGGAGTCGATGTCGAATGTCGAAGTCAGGTGGCTCAGGATCGTGTTTCGTGGCAGTCTGTGATGTCTCGAACATGCTGAGATGATCTTGATGATTATTTGAAATTTCATGAAAACTTTCAAATACAGAAAAAAACTCTCGGTTTTAAAGAAATATGCGAAAACAAATCATGGTGCGATCATTCTGTATTTAAATGACAAATAGAAAAATATAAATTAAATTGATGTGAAGACTAAATTATTATATAGGGAATTATTAAGAAGACGTTTGGCTTTTTATGATTGTGGCATTAAAAATTCATAAAAGCACGTGGGCATTTTAAGAATAGTTATAACAAGTTCTATTTTTAAGTTAATTATACGCAATCAACTAATATATACTACAATAAAAGTAATCTTACAAGTGTTATATTATTTTTTTTACCAAATCTATTGAACCTTAATTAAGTTTCAAATCTATTGAAACCTAAATGAGGAAAAATTAATAATTTTAATATTATAATTTTATTTTATTACAATAATAATTAATTAAATTGTAATTATACAATTTAATTAATTATTATTGTATTTTTTTAAATTGTATAATTATATTTATTTTTTAAATTGTATAATTATTATATTGCGAACCTGTATATTAATACAGGTTCGCAGTAACAAATAAATGTTGTCAGGTTTTAACTTGCTCTGACATGTAGTTACCGAAATATAAAGTTAATTCAGCGAAGAGGACTACCTCTAATGACAACCCTACGCGTTCCCTTGGCATAATTTTTCCCCCTTCCCATTATGTATTCATGACGCGCGCCCCCGTAAAACACAAATATGTCGCTAACTACACCAATTATAACAGAAAGGGCTTCTATAATTTGCTTGTAAGCCTCCTGATGTTTTTAAAACGCGACGAGAGCTTTTTTAAAATATCACAGTCCGCGTTATCTCTTCTTTCCTTTGCGTCACTTTATGTGCTTTAAAAAATCCTAAAGAATTTGATTAGCATTTGACAGCTGCACGTCCGACATAGCTGCTCTGGTTTTCAAATTGTTTCCTGTATATGCGGGTGACGGCGCAATTTAAGAACCCCCCTTTTTGTGAGTCGAAGATAAATTCTCACTTAATAAATTTAATATAGTTCTTATACTTTTACATCCCTGTTTAGTCTTATACAAGTGATAAGAAAAATAAGGAGAATCTTGATTATAGTTATAAACGGGTAGGTTAAGAAGCTGTTTTGTTATTCCACATATTTCGCGCGTTAGCTCTGTCATATTTTAAGTGGAAACAGTCTCCTACACAGAAGCCACTCCCGGTGTCTCTGACTGTGAAGCAATCTGCTTAATATTAAATGAGACTACCCAACTTCGCGCCTGTACCGACACTAGCTTTCACACTTAAAAACTTTCCAACGACCTCATCTTAAATATTCCATCAAGGCGAAATGGGCTTTAAAAACATCCCACTAAAGTTTATAGTCCGCAAATATTTGCGAAAGGGTTCGTCCCGCCGTAGGAGGCTCCTGAATTAGACATGTGTTAAAAGCTTAATGCACTTAATAGGAAAGTATACCAGCACTGTGCATTCCGAAGTAGTATTATTTAAAAATAAAATTTATATACCTATCATGTGTTACACTTCTGCGTTTCGGCTGACTAGTGAGGCAGCCGGGGTCTACTTTATTAAAAGGTGGCATCGCATCCGCAACCCTACGGGTGTTGCAAATGACCATGGGCGGTGGTTATCACTTAACATCAGGTGACCCTGCGGCTCGCTTGCCACATTCTCATATAAAAAGAACCTACGTTTATTATACCAACACTATCTACTGTAGTACCAATACTCTATCTACTGTAGTACATTGGTTGTACTGTAGTACAGTGCTAACAATTTACTGTTGAATAATAAAAAAACTAAATGTATTAAATTTACAACTTCCTCCAATGTTAAACATGTAAAAACTGATGTACTTTTATATGGGGAAGCGTTGGACCCTATTGACTCAACTGTATTCCTTGGCATAACTATTGATGCCAAACTGCAATGGGGCCCCCATATTAATAGACTGGCTGGCGGGTAGACTTAGCTCAGCAGCTTTCGCGGTCAAAAAAATAAGACAGTTAACTGATGTAGATACGGCTCGCTTGGTATATTTTAGTTATTTTCACAGTATAATGTCTTATGGCATTCTGCTTTGGGGTAACGCGGCCGATATTAATACGATCTTTATCTTACAAAAGAGAGCTATTAGTGCAGTTTACAATCTGGGCCCCAAAGAATCGTTAAGAAACTTGTTTAAAGAGATAAAGGTATTGACTGTTGCTGCTCAATACATTTTTGAAAATGTTTTGTATGTCCATAAAAATAAGAATAAATTTTTAAGACATAATAATGTTCATGATATAAATACTAGGAACAAAAATAAATTGATCCTACCCACAAGTAGACTCCGTAAAATAAGTAAATCTTTTATGGGACAATGTATACGTTATTACAACAAAATTCCAGAAAACGTTCAAAATGCATCAATAGCTAAATTTAAAAAATAGTAAAAGAACGTTTGTGTGTTAAAGGCTACTATAATGTTAATGATTATTTAAATTATAAAACACTGGTATGAACTGATCGCCCCAGGCTCTTTCAATCGGAGTTCTTATATTGTATTTTAACGAATTTATGTCAAACTGCTTATTAAAAAAAAAAGCCCGCTGAGTTTCTTTCGCCGGTTCTTCTCAGTACAGTGGCTTTCTTTTCCGAACCGGTGGTAGTGTTTTGACTGTCAATAAGTGAGTGTAATGCTCCTATGTTGAATAAATACATTTGATTTTGATTTTGATTTATACCATATACTAGGCTAAACTATATATGAACGTGTCATAACCTTTAGAATTTTTATTGAGAAGAGAAAAAACAATAATTAATCCTATTCGAACTTCGTTGCCTCAAAATTTTCTAAACATATCCGTCACTGCCCGTCTTTGTACCCAGACCCTAGCCAACTGAGCGAAGCACTCAAAATCCTCATGCCAAGTGAAAATAAATTACTGTAAACAACTCACTGGAAGGAGCCAAGCATTGCTAAAATGCTCAGAAAGTTTAAACCAACATTACGCTTTTCGACGTTACGTTATCATAAATGTCAGTTTATGAAGTATACATCGAAATAAATTAAAGTCCGGAGCAAATTCGCCGCAATTTAAAATCCTTTCGTCGTAATGTGTTAACAAATTTAATATAGGTACCTAGGTTCTTATTAACGCTTAGTACCGCACAATGAAAATGAGGGTCAACAGATTAATTCAACCCATGCTATTTCCTTTGTCGTCTGCATTTTACAATCGCTCTAGCGGCAATTATTTTGCCGTGTTTAAATAATATTTCACAGTTTGCTGCGTCATTTCTCCCGTATCATTCGATGGAGCCCGCTTTTCGTAATTATTCAGCGGTTCTCGAATTTTCCGGCGCGAACTAATTAGCCGGGTCGAGAGAAACTCTCGTATGCTTGTACGCATGTTAAACTTATAATCTAATTGAAATTATATTACCTGCATTAAGCGCTGTTTCTTCCGATGGCTTTATAGATACAAATATGATATGTTTTGATATTAGATTTGATTTATAGATAGAATGCAATGTGCTATTTCTAAAACTTACATATCGGATAATGGGTAGTGTCTTATCTTATGCCGTACTCCACTAGATACACAGATGTCTATCAATAATTATTAGCTTTAATTTGTTTTATCGAGCTTAGAAAGTAGAAATATAACTTACAACATACTTTATCAAATCTCCCTAGTTTTACTTTGTACAACAAAACACTGGTATTATTGTAAACATTCATGTAAAGATGGAAGATTAAAGGTACAGGCGATTGAAACGAAAACGTGAGATAATGCTGCAAGGTGCTATCAATAATACTTTAAATCAACATGTTCCCCTCGAACACATTATTTGTTTGTTTAACATATTCATAGCTTCGGAGGTGAATAGAAGCAGGAATTAAAACGATTAAGGTATCCAGTAGGATTCCAAGGGATCATAAAGAGAGGGTCGTCGCGCTCTGTAATGTATTTGCATCTCATAAGATACCATGAATATAGAATGAGGCCATACGAACAAGAATTAAAAGGAACTACGTTTGATGTAACGACGCCGTGATAGCTCGTTGTCCGGTAGCTCGCTTTTAATTATACTCGAGCAACCTGAGTTCGGTTCTCGGTGCTCGCACCAATGAAATAGTTAATTTGAAGTACTGATTTATCACGTGCTCAGCGGCGAAGGAAAGCATCGTCAGGAAACCTGACTATTTTAGCACGGCAGTTTATTGATGCGGGATTAATAATTATGATGAAATTCTTTTGTTTGGAGATATTTGCGGAACTCAGGGCACAGGCTTGTTATAGATGCGGTGATTGATCATAAACTGGAAGGGTAGGAGGTAAGCGGAACAAAGGAATCGACCAATGTGTGAATAAATGAGTGATTAGCGAAAGTAATAATTAAAAAGTATGTGTGAAAGTAATAATTTGAAAGTATGAATGAAATGGCTAATCCAGTAATACTTCCTATTTCTATATTGGTCTTATCCGAGCCTGTGGTACTTGGGAGGTTCTACCAATTCGTGCTACGGCAGAAGCTGCTGCGTGGCCGCAATTATAAAAAAATCATTACACAGTATTAATCAAAGTCGTCCCGCTGTCTGTCTGTCACTATGAATGTTTAGATCTTTAAGACTACGCAACGGATCTTGATGTGGTTTTTTTTAATAGATAAATTGATTCAAGAGAAAGGTTTATATGTATAATACATTGCACCCGTGCGAAGCCGGGGCGGGTCGCTAGTATTCAATAAAGCAACGTATTGAGCAGTTAGGTTTTTATTATCAGGTGACAAGAGAGCTGGTTCTTTTCTCGCTCAAACATTGATCATAACTATTCAGCGAGGAAATGCAGCTAGCGTTCTTGGCACCATGCCGCGTGGATTAGGTTTATTAGAAATAGAGAATTAATCTTGTAAATATTAGATCAATTAACCTATATATAATT
The DNA here is from genome assembly GCA_933534255.1 of Iphiclides podalirius. Classification (NCBI taxonomy): domain Eukaryota; kingdom Metazoa; phylum Arthropoda; class Insecta; order Lepidoptera; family Papilionidae; genus Iphiclides; species Iphiclides podalirius. The sequence goes on along the minus strand of OW152820.1, from coordinate 16,512,007 downwards.
TCAAGTTATATATATAAACGGTTCCTATTTTATAATTTAAAGAGTCGATTTGAATTGAGCGCTACAGTGATCTTAATACGCTTTTAAATGCTAGACGAAAATTGTCACTGTTCCGCACACAACGAAATTGCTGTAAGCCCTTACTTACCTCGACGATAGGCCTAGAGCCTTAGCGAACGTAATTAGAAAGCTTTGGGCATCGGCTGAAATAATGGTTACAGATGTTCCTGACATCGCGTTGCTAATTTACGCAGTACCATGTTGTCTTCAGTGTTGTATACAATTGTAGGAAATATTTTTATTGGCCGATTTTCGTAAAAACTTATGCAATGCACTTGTATTTTTAAATCTTAATCGTTTCATATGAAAATCTATAATGGCCACCTGAGATTATGTATTTACATTTACATTACGTAAACCCGTATATTTTTTTAAAGCAACGATTTACTAAAAATTTTACAACTTAGCAGTAGTAAGGTTCAGGAATAGGTAGCGCAAAAATTATATTTCATTTTATTTAAAAATCCATCTAGCGATCAGGTGATCACCCAATGTTAAATAGTTACTGTCGCCTATGACACCTTGTAATTTGCTTATGTAAATTGCTTTGTGTTCGAATACGTTACCATATTCACTTAGTACAAAAAGTAACTTTTGATATAACAATTAAAATACTTAAAGATTTCTAAAAACATTTCAACCAAGCGATGAATGGCGCGCAAATTTCAAGTTATCTTTTTAATGGCTGTGCGGCGGCTTTGTAGACAAATAACATAAATTTCATAATATCTCTTTTGTCCTCTCGAAATTAAGCAATGGTAAGCCGAGGGTGGCCTGCCATAAAATAGAGAATAAGGGGAAGAACCTTGTTCAACTCTGTGAGAAATTCCTGCTTGCTAGGTTGTTATAGAAAATCACTTCTCAGGGGTGGTAGGCGTGTTCGCAACCACTTAAAGACTGGTTTATTGTTATCACAATTACCAGACGGAACGTGAAAGATGTAAGAAAGCTTTATGGTGAAGGCACTTTACCGGTAGGTCTGAACTTTTAATGCAACAGAAGCTTTTATGTAACTGTATTTATTTGTTGTCGTTCTATTTAAATAGAAATATCAGATTTCCAAGTAAACTAAGACATTGGGGCATTATGATGTCAAAAATTACTGGGCAGTAAAGGGATAAATTTATAACAACATCTAGAATTCGCGTGAATACAATAAAACAATTAAACATCTCATTTAGCTCAGCATGATAGGCATTATTAAGCCCATCGCTGCTTATTGTTGAAATGAACATCTAACATAACAATTAGGAACTTCTCCTAGTACTAATGTATGTACTCTTTATTATTTTGGGAGTGTTTTATCAATTCGGAAACCACTTAAACCAGCCTATCTGCATTTCCACCGACGCACGCGTCGGTCGCCACATCAAGGATGTCCGTGAGTGGCGTTAATAAACTCAGCTTCGAGTGTACCGCTTACCGGTTTGTTCCACAATGTATTAACAACACTAAAAAAAGTGTCATCCTGTTTGGTATAAATGAACGAAACACTTGATGGTCTCTATTTGGCTGTCAACAAGAAGTATACGCGATGGTGACACCCAATCGGTATCAAAAATGAAATCGAAGTTGAGATTCTTTATTTTTGTTATTTGTGTAAAAACAAATTAAACTATGACGATTGGATAAATGTTTTACATTTCTACCTTCTTAGCTCGATAAAACAAAGTAAAGCTAATTTATGTAATTCGCATATGAAGTGAACGTGAAACTTTAACGGAACAGCCAAATCTTGCGTCCCACTGTACGGATTCAAATTCCCGGCACTTAGTAACGTGCACTGACATTTATTTGTAGATTTCGTAATCGAATTTGGTTGGATTCGCAACGTAACGCGATCCATTCCTCATCTGCACCTGCTTGACGGCGTAAGACAAACACCTGGGCATTTTTCACTCTCAAAAATATGGCTTCGCTAATAAAACACTTTAAGGGCTTTCATCTGTCGCCCGTTGAGCGATGTGGATGAATTAACTAAGAATCCTCGAAACTCGAAGACGTACATCACTCTTCTGAATAACATGGACGCAATTTTATTTTATGAGAAAAATCTCATTCATCCAAGCTTGAAATTAAAAACCTTTTGCGTCTATTAAAAATAATAATTAATATGGTTTCACATTTTTTAGTAATTAATTATTTATAAGAAAGTGAAATTAAAATAATTTTCACACGGAACATATTAAATTCAAGTAAATTCTATATACTTGTAATTTAAATGCGGTAATAAATAAGTAACACAATGAAATAATATATTATAAATTTTAAAACTACCAAATTAGTTTATCAATTCCACATTTAAATTAATAAGCAAGCCAACATTAAGTACACAAATACTGAACACAACATTTCGATATAAAATTATACAACCTAATCCTATTCAGCATTCAACTCAAAAGCAAATGTTTAATTAATATGTCAGATTTGGTAGTGATTGGATGCCAGCTCCATCTATCGGCTTTCGACAGCGTCTTTGAAGACGGGAGAACGGTCACTTCGCTTTGCCTGCCGTCGTTGAACCGAACGATGAAACACTGTCACGTGTTCCCATAGTGCGTAGCCAACTATATTTCTGTTGATAGTGTTAATTTAGAATTATTAACTGATTTATAACCAAAGTAATATTTTAGTATACAGCGTGTCGTTACCATCGCAACAATAAATGAACACACATATAGGGGATAACTTTTTATAGTTGTAAACATTTAAATTCTTTAAACATCAATATTTACAGTTATTAAATTTTCCACATATAAAAAATTTTAGAACACCCTCACCTATAAAAGCGTAAAAGCGTCACAAAGCATAATTAGAGAGGATTCGCTTCGTGCTTCCACACGGAACGGACGTAACTCTGAGCCGGAGGGCCCATGCCAACCGACCCGGAAGCCATTTTGCAACCGCTGTTGCTACTTATATTATTTCTTTTATATCTCGGTGTGCACTGCTTGCCTCATCGTTGTCGTGTTTCGCGGTCTACGGTTAGGGAAGTTTACAAGCAAGAAGAGTGAAGAATAATTATAGAAGAAAGAAGAAACTTTACAGAAGAAAGAAGAAACTTTGCCCGACTTCCGAGCGGATAGTGTTAGTGTAGTGTTGTGCTCGTAGGCAGGTTCCTGTCCGTAAGTAGAATTCTACACACATTTCTCGTCTCAGAGGCGGCATTGTAATTTTTCTGTCTGCCCAGTCGGAACCAACTTTCGCCTCCGAGCGAAAAATTAAGCCACCGCCGCCAATAATAATACAAGATAAGGCAAAGTGGCACCAGGTTTGTTCGTGGTTTGAACGCCACAACATCCGAGACCCCCGGTCCAAGAATACGCATATGGGTATCCGCGTATACCTCAATTCTTCGGACGACTTCCGTCGCGTAACTAAATACTTGCGCGAAGCTAAGGTAGGTTTCCACACCTACACACTACCCGAAGAGCGCAAACTCCGGGTCGTAATAAAGGGCGTCCCAAAAGAGTCGGATGTCGATATGGCTAAGGTCGACATCCGCACTCAGGGATACCCTGTCCACGCAGTGCGTCGTCTCAGGCACCCTCGCACCCGTGTCCCTATGGACATGGTCATGGTGGAACTTGACCCTACCCCGGAAGGTAAGGCCATTTTCAACCTTAAGAGGGTCTGTGGGCTCAGTGACTTAGTCATCGAGCCCCCACGTAAGTCAGGTGTTGTGGCACAGTGCCACAACTGCCAACATTTTGGCCACACGGCCAATAACTGCTTCGCTCACCCAAGGTGCGTCAAATGCACCGGTGACCACGGCACAACCGAATGCACGAGGCCGAAAGATTGCGCAGATCCACCGGACTGCGTAAACTGTAACGCCACCGGCCACCCGGCTAGCTACAGAGGCTGCGCTAAGGCCCCGAAAACTCCCGCGAGGAAATCTCCCGCGAAATCGACGTTGCCCAAACCCGCGCCCGTCAGATTCATTCCCGCGCCCGTACCCGTCGTAAACGCCTGGGCGAAACCCCAGGTGGCCGCGCAGGTAACCGCGCCGGTAATCCCGGTCGCCTCACGACCGATCGCGAAACAGCTGCCCGCCTCTCAAACGGCGCCGCGGCCGCAGGTGCAGCCAATTCCGTCAGTTTTCGCGGAAAACAAAGACGACCCATTCGCGCAAATAGCGAACATTTGCAGTTTATTAGATACAATAAATAGACAGGAACTCGCCGTATTGTCCGCTAAAATAGCGGCCGCCACATCTGGCCACGAGCGTCTTAGGGCAATTAGCCAACACAAAACGCTTGTGGAAGCCCTTTGGGCTTTTACGAGCCAACTATAAATAACAATAGTCCGCGCAATAAAACCGCGCTCCGCCGCGTCGTTAATTAGACCCATAAAGGCACCTTAATGGGAAGTACAACCGCAGGTAGAACAAAACCTCGGGCTCTGGTTGTTTCGTATTTCAACGCAAACGGCATAAAGGGTCAAAGGGATGAAATCGCGGAATTCCTTCGCAATTATAATGTAGATATTTTTTCCTAGTGCAAGAGACATTCTTGAAACCTAGTGTACGCGATCCCAGAATCGCAAATTACAATATTGTCCGCCACGATCGGTTAGCAAACCGTCAGGGAGGCACACTAATTTATTATAAACGGTCCTTGCACTGTTGCCCGCTCGACATTCCAGAGCTAAATCAAATAGAGGCATCCGCGTGTAGGTTAGCGCTCACCGGCCACAGGCCGCTTGTACTAGTCTCAGCCTACCTCTCGGGGAATAGAACCCTCCTTCAAAGCGACCTAGATACGCTTCTAAACTTAGGCCCTTCCGTGATAATTGCAGGAGATCTAAACTGCAAACACGGCTCATGGGACATCAACAGCATCCCAAACAACAACGGAAAGCATCTCTTTAGCTTATCCGATAACCTAAATTTCAGTATAGTCGCTCCCGCGACTCCCACTAGGTACCCTACGGTGGACAACTACCAGCACGCGTCACCGAGTGTCCTAGAAATAATGTTATTCAGGGAGGTCTCGCTCGACATCGAGTCGATAGAGACAATCCATGAACTAGACTCAGATCAGAGGCCTGTCCTGTGTAAACTGGGCCAGAACGCCGGCGCGGTCCCTCCGACCAAATCCGTAGTGGACTGGCATCGTCTTGAGGTCAAACTCAAGGCCTTGGACCCCCAGAACTTAGTAGACTTACCCGAGACGATAGCTACGTTCGATGACGCAAATCGAGCGATAGCGAGTCTCCGCGAAACTATCACTTCCGCAGTCGCAGACTCGGAACGGACGGTGAAAACTGTCGGGCGACCGGCGGTTTAACTTTCCGCCCGACCTGCGACTGCTAATTAGACAGAAAAATGCAGCCAAACGCGCCTTCGACCGATACCGATCGGAATCGAACCGAACCCGACTTCGACGCCTTCAGCTAGAAGTCAAAGATCGTGTATCGGAACACCGACACACAACGTGGGACACTCTCCTAGAGGACATCGAGCCATCGCACACCGCCTACTGGCGGTTGGCCCGCAGTCTGAAAGCAGACCCCCGCGAATCTCTACCGCCGTTAGTTAGACCTAATAGCGCTTCAGTAGCCCTAGATGACTCCGAAAAAGCCGAATGCCTTGCGGACAACCTAGAGCAGCAATGTACGCCATCGCGCGACCACACCGATTCGGTCCACCTAACGGAGGTGGACCGCTTAATCGAGACTAGGGCTGCGCTTCCACTGGAAGGCGAAACTTTAAATTCAGTGACCCCCGAAGAGGTCCAAGATATTATTAAAAATTTAAAACCAAAATCCGCCCCGGGCCCAGATAATATAAGTTATAAGATTCTCAAAGCTCTCCCTGGGCCGCTTATCTGTTTACTGGCGACAATTTTCAATACGCTTCTCTCCAGTTGCTCCTTTCCGGACGACTGGAAGCAAGCCACGGTTATCGGCATTCGCAAGCCGAATAAACCAGCCAATAAGCCCTCTAGCTATCGTCCCATCAGCCTCCTCAGTTGCCTGGGGAAGCTCTACGAGCGGCTATTGTTAAACAGGCTCAAAGAGCACGTATTTTTTAACGGCCTTCTGCCGACGGAACAATTCGGCTTTCGAGCTAGACACTCTTGTCCAGATCAGTTATACCGCCTAACGGAGCACATCCTAAAAGGCCTAAACCACCCGAAACATATCAGTACAGGGGCTCTTTTCTTCGATGTCGCAAAGGCATTCGACAAGGTCTGGCACAACGGCTTGCTTTACAAGCTGTACACACTCAAAGTGCCAGATAGGCTCGTACACACCATCCGGGCCTTTTTGTTGAACCGCTCTTTTCGATATCGAGTCGAGGGCACCCTTTCCACAAGCCGCCGCCTCACGGCCGGCGTACCACAAGGCTCCTGCCTCTCACCCTTGTTATTTACGCTCTACACGAGCGACATACCTAGAGACCCCCACGTCAATCTCGCGCTTTTCGCGGATGACACGGCGCTCTTTTGCTCAGATCGCAACCTCAGCCAATTAACGACTCGACTCCAAAGCGCCGCCGACCGCCTCGGCGATTGGTTCCGCAAATGGAGAATCGATATTAACCCAGAAAAAAGTGTGGCGATTCACTTCACCCGTAGCACCCCCATCCCCATCCGCCACACCGTTACAAAGTTCCTCGCCAGTACAGAAAGTTGGGGCAAATATCACTATACGGCCAAACTCTCCCCTGGGAGAAAACGGTCAAATATCTAGGAGTCACTTTCGACTCGCGTATGACTGTCACTACGCACATCAATCAAGTCCGAAATAAAGCCGCGTTCGTCTCCGGCCGGCTACACAATTTAACGAATAAGCATAGTAAAATACCCTTAAGGCACAAATTACTATTATATAAAGCTTGCGTAAGGCCAATCATGTCCTACGCATGCATGATCTTCGCACACATAAATCCTACGCGCATTGACGAATTGCAAGTAGTTCAAAGTAAGTTTATCCGCCGCGCAACCGGTGCGCAATGGTATCAGCGCAACGTCGACCTGCACAGCGATTGCAGACTCCCGACGATTCGCGCACATTTTAAAGATTTGACAAAACGGTTCTTCGATAGAGCCCAGCATCATCCCAACCCTCTGGTGGTAAGCGCAGCAAACTACCTACCGGACACTAACGCGAACGTAAACAAGCGTCGCCCGCGAAACGTCCTCATCGACCCGGTCGACGAAGAGGACTTAGACACGATGGACCCACCGCCGGGGGTCCCGCCGGATAACACTACACCCACAGTTAGTGTAACAACAATAACACCAGTTCACCCTCGCCTCCGAGCACGGCGAGACCCACACAACGCGTACACAAGGTACACCCGCGTTCCGGGGCGGTTCTCACCGCTCCCAGCCACCGATTAGCTAAATGCACAGTCGACGGCCGTCGGGGTCTCGGTCCGAACCGGCGACGTCCTCGTCGGCCTTTAGATGACACACCATAGTAGTTAAACGCACGCATGAGCACATGCGCGACCCTACCCATAGCTGAGGGTCCAAACCCGTGGGTTCTGGCTAGCCCACCGGTTCTGCGTCCGATGAAGCTTTAATAGTCTCGGGACTGAAAGCAAAAACATCAGTTAATACAAGATACAAGAAAGCATAATTATGAATGGGTTGAATGAATTTAAAAGAGAGAAAACATAGTGTAAGATGGAGAGGCTTGTAATACGACGCTGTGGCGCGAGTTGTATAGGATGTTACAATTTTTTTTTTTTTTTTTTACTTAATTAGTTTGTTTGAAAAATATTTTTTTTTTAATTATGGATTTTGTTTAACGTTATTATTTTTTATGATTATTGGCACGTAGCGTTAGACGTGTGTTCATTTATTGTCGCGATGGTAACGACACGCTGTATATATATTAAAAATACCCATAATATGTTCATAAAGAAAGCGAGTTCAAACATAAAGAGAAGCGTGAGAATAGGAATCAATGTCGTAAAGTTCAAAATGAAAGGTAAATAAAAAGAGTATGGTTTACCACGTTCGAACAACAATTAAAATATAAGTATCATAATGAATAACAAGATATGGACTAATTGAAGCCGTACATCTATCGTCACTAAAGGCGAGGTAATGAACATCCCTAGACTTGACCCGAGATTGGTCCATACTGTTCACTGGACAATAATGTTCGCTTATTATACTTGTCGCTTCGTTGTCTAGCCGTTATAACAAAATAATTCGACAGTGTACAAAATAATTCACAATATCAAATACACAATTGCCCAAATCTCGCAGTTCGATATAAGATTAAGACTTTGCTACTAATACCATTGGAACAAAATGCACAGCTGTAACAAAGTGACTCTTTGCTCTTGCGTATAAAAACGAGTACACCTCAAATGAATGCATAAATGCGCACTATTCCTATTGAGCAGAGATAACTTTTCTCAAGTTTTAAATTTGGAAAATCTTACCACAACCAAGTGAAAAGTAGAAACAAACTTTTTTTTTTTATGCGAAAATTTGTCAAACGAGCAGACGGTTTACCTGATGTTAAGTAAATACCGCCGCCCATGGACATCTGCCACACCCGAGAGTTACAGATGCGTTGACAACCTTTTGAAAATTGGGCTACGGCTACCTCACTCACCAAACGAAACGCGAAAGTATTTGTCATACTGTCACTTTACGCTGGTCTTCTGTGAGGTCGTGGTACTTACCCGGACGGGCCTGCCCATTCGTGCAACAGCCGAGGCTTCTTGTATCCTTCTTGTATTAACTGATGTTTTTGCTTTCAGTCCCGAGACTATTAAAGCTTCATCGGACGCAGAACCGGTGGGCTAGCCAGAACCCACGGGTCAGCCGAGGCTGCTGCGTGGCCCTACCACCGTAAAAAAGAAGTACTTGAAAATCAAAGGATATTATAGAATACTAGCTGTCCCGGCAAACGTTGTTCTGCCATATAAATTATTTCTAGGGAATTTGTAGGGTAAAAAAAACTGTTAAGGGTGGCCCACCCTTAACATTTAGGGGGATGAAAAATAGATGTTGTCCGATTTTCTACTCTGGCGGATATGCACACAAAATTTCACAAAAATCGGTCGAGCCGTTTCGGAGGAGTTCAATTACAAACACCGTGACACGTGAATTTTATATATTAGATTTATGCAATCTCTATAATGCCGACTCAAATACTTAAGATGGGGCGGCTGTTTGCTTTTGATGTTATCGATTAATAATAGATAGATTTACATCCATATTTAAAAAAATGTTTTAATAATAGTGCAAGAATTTCGGAGTACAAGCCTTTTGTTGTGTAATTGGTAACGATCCCCTCTCGAAATTTCTCTTAAATTAACCTCGAGGACTCTTTGTTGATATCGATGTTACAAAAACTTTAGGATTTTCACTGGTTTCCGAGAAGTAATCAAAATTTTAAGATATACGTACGTTAGTTATAAGATTGAAAAGTAAAAGCCGAAGTTTATTCAGAGTCTTAAAATCATTTTCCTATGGTCATGAAGTGTTTTGAAAACTAGGAGAAAAAGAGGCACTAAAACGTTGGAAGACACGATGAACGAGGTTGAACTCTCAAGTAACCGTCGCATAAATGTTATTATTAACGTTTTTACACTGACCACAGTTACTCGTTAATGTTGTAAAGATTGAAATAGGCACGGATGAAGAAAGACCACGTTCAAAACATTCGGCGGTTAGAAATTCCGTGTGCTTGAAAAGTGATATTTTAATGTACAATCTTAAGTGCAAAGATTTGCACTATAAACAATTTAAATTTCTAAAAAAGCAATGGCGACATCTCTCGTTCGAATTATCGTTGTAAAACGATATTCGAAATTGTTTGTATGCTGGAAAGGATATAACAATAGATGGCGCCAAGCATTGCTTAAAATGCTAAGAAAACAATGTGGAGGAATGCGTTAAGATTTTCGCAATGGCGACATCTCTCGTTCGATTATCGTTGTAAAACGATATTCGAAATTGTTTGTATGCTGGAAAGGATATAACAATAGATGGCGCCAAGCATTGCTTAAAATGCTAAGAAAACAATGTGGAGGAATGCGTTAAGATTTTCGTCGGTGTGGTCATCAGCCGTTTAGCTCAGTGGCTAGAGCGTCAGGCCGCGAATGCCGAAGACGTGGGTTCGATTCCCACAGCGGCGACAATCTTTTCGCACTTTTTCTACATATTTTAATGTACAATCTTAAGTGCAAAGATTAGCACTATAAACAATTTAAATTTCTAAAAAGCAATGGCGACATCTCTCGTTCGAATTATCGTTGTAAAACGATATTCGAAATTGTTTGTATGCTGGAAAGGATATAACAATAGATGGCACCAAGCATTGCTTCAAATGCTAAGAAAACAATGTAGAGGAATGCGTTAAGATTTTCGTCGGTGTGGTCATCAGCCGTTTAGCTCAGTGGCTAGAGCGTCAGGCCGCGAATGCCGAAGACGTGGATTCGATTCCCACAGCGGCGACAATCTTTTCGCACTTTTTCTACATATTTTAAGGTCACAAAAAGTCTAATTATCATTTGTTACGCTTATTATGTAGCATATACATAGTCGCTACTGAAAAACCAGCGCCTTCTATCTGTGGTTTGATAGAGTCTACGAAGATCTGTCGACAGGGTTAGGTCAAACAGTGTACGATGTCACACCACTGTGCCTACGGCAGCGGATTTAATGAAAATCTGTATCATATCTTGTATTTTCAAAATTATATTTTTTCAAAAATTGGTTCCAAAATTGGTTTCCTGTGACAGTGATTCCATGAGTCCACATAGAAAACGATGGAATATGACGAAAAATGTCTAAAGATAATGAAAAAAAAACACAAAACCTCCGGTAAAAATGTAATAAATACTTTGTGCCAAAACAGTTCCTGTACTGTCTTGGACAATATTTGCTGCTTATCTCAACACAAAAATAATATCAATGATATCAATAATAACAATTAATATGTTGAACACAGCTAGGTTATAAAAGAAAATCCAATAACTTCTATTATTTACGCAATTACACATTACTAATAAAAACTATGTTTACAAATTTATCGCGTTATTTTTAGATTTATTTCCCGACTCTCCAGCATTCATCGTCACGAGATGCCCGAGAATGTCACTTTTTAAAATTATTATTTTTTATCGAACTTAGAGTTATCTTAAATTTTTGTGTTGATCTTAGTGAAATAAAACTGAAAATAACAAGATAAATCCGTTAAAATAGTTTCAATTAGTAAATAAACCTCATGGTGTATAAATGCTTTAAATGCAATAAAAGTATTTAGCATTAGGATTATAATTCCTTTATTGGAATTTTTTGTACATAAATGAACAAAAACGAAAGTTTTTGTTGTTTGTTGTTTAAATGAATTGCGCAGTTAGCTTAAAATAAACACATTTATCTAACTGTGGAATTTCAACATATTAATTATGTACAAAAATTTTGAATTTAAAAATTTATCTTGACTGCAAATATAGCAATAAAAATAAAAAGTTGATCCAAAAAAATTAGGATTATAATTTAAATTATTTCGTTACCCGGAAGATATTGAAATCCAGCAGCTCCGAAAGTTTTTGTTAACTTATCTACTAAAATTATTATTATAATTAGCTCTTGACAGATTCTGTAGTTTTTTGACAGATATTGTATCTTTTTTTAGCTACTCTTTATACTGTCTGTATTCTGTACATTGTGTTTGGTTTATAAACAAAAATGCGAATTAGGTTTAAAATAAATTCTTAAAATATTTTAACGCTGCCGTTCTTACATTTCCGCGCATGTAATAAGCCATAGAACATGCATTGATAAGCCATAGAACATTTAACAATTATTATAAATGTGTAGTATTTTAAACTAGATGCAGTCTAGCGTACGAGGAATCATTGTCCCTTAGGCATAACGGTTATGTATTTAAAAAAATTAAAGCCAAAAAATAGTTCTCTTCTTTACGTCGTTCAGCGGTACATATGTGAATAAATTCAAAAGTAACAGTTGCCAATTCTTTTCACACAATTCACCTCTCACAATAAACAACCTCGTATTTCTCATGGGGAATCATTTTCTCCCCGAGTCTTATTAGGAAATTAATCTTAAATAACGAAAAAACATTCAGATGTGTGTTTTAAAAATCATAATATTCCGTTTTGCCAACCTTTGTGTTTATTAATGTGCTGAAATATATTCATATACAAATATCTTACTATATTATGTACAAATCATGCAAAAAAAGTGTTTTAGATTTGTTAACATACTTGTTTAGCAATCTGTGACTGACAATCTGAAATCATAAATAATATTATAAAATTGATTATACGGTGCCAAAATCTATGATCTTCATTTTGTTATCGACGATAATTATATCCTTATTTGATCCTTATTTATTCTATCCATATATTCTATCCATATTGCCATGAAAACTCTTAGGTAGTCCTAGTATGGTTAAGTTGATTTTTAACCGACTTCAAAAAAGGAGGAGGTTTCTCAATACGACCGTATATATTTTTATTTATTTTATGTGTGTTCCCGGATAACTTCGTAGTTTATGAACCGATTTTGATGTTTCTTTTTGTGTCGGAAAGGAGGTACCCCAATGGTGGTACCATGATAAGGAAACCCGGATCTGATGATGGCATCCCAGAGAAATCGAGGGCCATCATTGAATGTTATAGGTATTAACAATGTGTTTAATTTTCTGATTGAAGTCGGTTTTTGTTTGTTAAAAATTATAATAAATAAATTAACAAAATCTTTCAAACCTGTGGGAATATGTTTCGTGGATTTATCTTCAAATACCACATTTGAAGATTCATCTTTGATACTGAGATTAGCACTTTCAACCAAAATTGGCCCGAGTCTTATTAATTAAATCTTAGTTTATGGTTGTATTCAAATTCTAGTCTGAGACGCAGTTTATGACATAAAAAAATGTGAAAATTATTGTCATTAGCATTAGAAACTTTGTCTCACGTTCTACCGTCCCCAGATGAAAAACAGTGAATTTTTAAAAAAAATATGAGTCATTTTCATTTCAGAAGTTCGCCATTAATTATCCAACGTCCTATGAAAAGGTTAAGTTGGCTCTAAATTACGCTTAAGTTTCGAAATTATATTGTAAGTAAGCGTAGCAGCGCCGTTAAGAAGTACGATAAATTCCGTCTCATTACTTCAATTCATATAAAATTTAGTAATTACTGTACTCCGGGGGATGCATACAGCAGAACGAAAGAACGACATCTTATTAACCTCGACTGAATTAAAATGACTTTAGGGTGGAGCGGTCTACTTAAAAGTTTAAACATTTTCAAACATAGATTTTTAGTAATTTTGAATTACAGAAGCATAGAATGTTAATTATAGGTTACATCAGTTCTTTAAAAGAGTAAGCGTACATATTGTAAAAAAATAGATTAATTTCTATATCAGTTATTGTCTGCAATCACACAGTTATTGCACATTGTGTCCTGACTTACATAATAACTCAATAATAAAATAATTTAAACAAACTTAGGAATCTAATAACGCACATTAACATACTAAATTATTTTAATTTTTTTTCAGACGTCTTCATTAACACATATGATATTCACTACATTATACGATAGAAATTTTTGTTAAATTGAAATAAGCATTCAAAAAGATCAAGAAGTTTCAGTGCTCAAGTTGTTTTTAAAACAGATGGAACACGTTAAAAGCAAAATAATATGTCAAAGTTTTGTTCCTGATTTAAAATGTCTTCAATTGTTACTTCTTAATTCTTTAATTGTTACTGAAGCAAATCAACTTTTTACACATCTAGCAGCATTTTGTAAAATGATATAAGACATTTTTATTACGTTTCATATGATACACACATAATCATTATTATAAATCGAGTACCGTGAATAAAACATAAGCGAAAATTCTTTGAAGCCAAAAAAAACTTGTAAAAGCAAATAATGAAAAGCGATTATATATTTATTCTAATCAAAAAGTAAAAACTTTTCAATCCAATCATTCAAGTCGATTGCCAAAGTTTTCAATGACAAAGCCGTTGAAATTTTGTTAAAGTAAACGATTGCTTCAGATTAGTTTTTCTATTATGATAGCATCTAAATTATATCCTATCAAAGATTGGTCAAATTGCAATAATGTTTGTTAAATATAACTACAACATTATGACAAAGAGAATAAAATAATGTAGTGACGGTCGATATATACCTTTGTTTGATTTTTTTTAAGGACACATTTTTACACCACGTTCTCTAGTCCTAAACTAAGCAAAGCTTATACTATGGGTACTAGATAACTTATAAACATACTTTTATTGTGTAAATAAATACATATTATAGATATGTAAACACCCAGACACTAGAAAAACACTATGTTCATCACACAATATTTTTCCAGTAGTGGGGATCGAACCCAAACCCTCTGGCGCAGAAGGCAGGTACACTACCCAATACGCCATTCGGGTCGTCGCTTGAGTGCACGCTCGAGTGCAAATTTGGGTTCAAATCTCGTTTTCAGGCAGCATTAAAATAGTTAATTATTAGTTCATCTACCGATTTAAGAAAATATGTGATGAGCACAAAGGCGTGCTTTAATTCCCCCTGTACTAATGTGGTTTTTGTTATCCATAAACGTTAATGCTAGCTTTTATTATCATAATTTATTGAGTTAATTATCAATTCACTTTGCATATTATTTGAAGTACCCATTAAAAATATTATATATACCACTATTATTTATGTAGTAACTATAGCAGGTAACATTATGTTCCGTACTTATCCTTTTTAGTAATTTTAATGAATTTTTCCATGTATACTAAAATTGGATCCAATCGTGGGACTAAGGAGAAATGAAACAAGATGTGTGTAAAAAGTTTTTGTACTCTAATCATCATCATCATCATTTCAGCCTGTTTGAGTCCACTGCTGAACATAGGCCTCCCCCATAGACTGCCACGAAGTACGATCCTGAGCCACCTGCATCCATCGACTTCCCGCACATTTGCACAGGTCGTCACTCCATCTAGTGGGGGGTCGTCCTACACTGCGATGGCCAGTACGAGGCTGCCACTCGTAAAAGGCGTAAAACTACTGAAAGTCTAATCCGATACCTCTTTAATTAACCATCTGACACAAATACAGCGTGTAAAGTTCCCAGTAGACGTCGCTTGCCAAATTAGCTGACTCAGGTACGAAATAAAACATCGCTTAAATAATTACCCCTCTGATATACCTCGGGGATATAATAAACCAGAACATAAATTTGACATTCATAATTCGCCATTCCATGAAACTGAAGTCAAAATTTATTTTAAATGAACTTTTTTTAGATTTCATGGTCTTGCGTTTAATTTCCAGTTTTTATAAAGTTATTAATCACTTTGTTATTGCGACCTAATATAATTTAAAGTAGATAATTCTTTATTACAATGGTATTGTTAATACTTAAGTGGTTGCTATTATACATAAGGAAAAACAATAATGAAGGAGTGTTAAAATTCTGTGATTGCGAAAACCTTATTCTTATTTGTAAAGGTCTTCATGTGGGTGTTAGGTGGAAACAAGCTTTAATGTTTTTTTCGTAAATATGTAAGGAAAAAACCAACAAAAGATACAACGAAAGACAAAACAAACATTTTGTTTTCACTTTAGTCCACCTCTTTTTTACGATATTTGTCATAAATAGACTTCCACAGCTGATAGGCTTTAGGGTTTGGTATCGGCCCCATTTTTAATTCGTCGTTTATGTATAAAAAGTTAATTTGCTCCTTATTGCTTGGAATCCATTGAACCTTGGGATCATTTGACTTTGGTGTCGGGTCTCTGTAAAAAAAAAAAAAGATCAATATCAACTGGATTTCGGTTATTCATCGGGAACGTTTCTGTAATTTGGGTTTCTTTTCTTCGTTATCTGTGGTAGGGCAGAAATTTCACTGTTGCACGGATGGATAGGTCCATCCGGGGAAGAAGAGCGACCTAACAGGAGATCACGGTGAAGTGAAAGTGTTATACTACTACATGAGGTAACTAACTGCGACCAACTTCAGTGAAATTTGGCAACGCATTTATAACCCTGCAATGGGTGTTTCAAATGCCCATGAGTGGCGGTTTTCACCTAACATCAGGTGAACCGCAAGCTCGCTTGCAAACTTCTAACATAACAAAAAACGGTGTTAGTCTTAACACAACTTACACCGTTCTTTTTTACGTTGTTTAACATCTGGGATGTTAGCAAGATCTAGACGGGCTAAGTAATAAGGAAAAAACCATGTACCCGTATTTAGCGAAATTGGTCCATAAAGTTGTCATTGTATTAATCATTTGATAATCTCTGCTGTTGATCCCAAAAGGTAGTAAAGTTGCCTTGAATAAATACATTAAATCGTCTCCGTGGCATGCACCGGTTTCATTCTTGAATCCCGAACGTTTCTTCATGAAATTCCGTTCGCCCGCATAATCGAAATAGTAATTATAGATGGTTGCATTGGAATTTTTAATCAGTAAACTGGTCTCCAAAATCGGTGGCATTTCAAAATATAGATGCGTGTATAAATCAGAAACGTTCATCAGAGCTTTCATGCTTATTCTATTCTGACCAAAGTAAAACTTCTGGACTTCCAGTGCTTCGGTAGCCGCTTCGACTTCCGACGGAAAACGTAAATCGGACGCGAACAAATAACGCCCGTTTCTCTCCGCAAGGGATTCCTCTGACTCGGCAGCAACTAAGAATAATCCTTCCTTGCTTGTTGTGCCATAAATTATTGGGACGCTCTCGGTCTTCTTTTCCAATAAGTTGTAGGGTAGATCGTTGATTACATACTCCTCACCGGGAAATGTTTTCTCAACGCAGGGTAAATGCAACAATTGTGTATCGAAGTATTTAGAGAGTGGTTTCTTCGCTTTAGCTAATATTAGTTCTTTATATGGCATCTGAGAGAATAAATTATACATTTCTAACGGATCCTCTGTATCATGACCCAAGGATTTTGCTAACAGACTAGCCACCCAAACAGGGTTTCTATTAATAGCCCAATTGGAGATAGAAGATCCGCTTTGAATGATCGCCCTATTAATGAGTCCCTTGGTGTGATTACTTGCCAATAGCAAAGAGGTAGACGTAGCACCAGCGCTCTCCCCAAATAATGTTATATTATCAGGATCACCCCCAAACGCGGCGATATTTTTCTTGACCCATCTTAGTGCAGCCAACTGATCTTTTAATCCAGCATTACCAGGCGCTTCCTTTATGTGTAAACAAATAAAACCGAGAGGGCCTAACCTATAGTTAAATGTTACCAGTATAACATCTTTCTTAACTAAGAAATCAGGACCATACATTAGTTTCCCTCCACCACCCACGATGAACGCTCCACCGTGAATGTAAATCATTACTGGTAGGGGTCTTTTGGCCATCGCGGGAACATAGACATTAACCTTTAGACAGTCTTCAGAGCCTAGAACACCTATGGGTGTCACTTGGGGGCAAAAATGTATCTCATCCACTGCTTTGAGAACGCCACTCCATGACGGCGCTGGACCTGGAGCCTGAAAGATATAAAAAGGATCTCAGCAATTTTTATGTAACGGAAAACAATGTACGCTGGATAGTAGTTATAAATGTAAAATTATATCTAGATAATTTCGAGAAAGTCATAAAATAATTATAGATCATTTCGTTTCGTCGTATTCTTAATTTCTTCCTAAGAAGAATATTTATATCAGAAGAATACAAAAAAAGAACAGGAGAATACAAAAATGTCAACCCATATATAAGAGCGTGAAATACCGGTTTACACTTAAATGAAAAATTTTGCAAGGCAATTAAACAAACGCTTTTGTTTATTTATTGATATTTATAATCATATTATAGTAAATTTCTAAACGAGAAAGAATCAATTTAAAAACGATGTAAAATGTAAATTAATGCCCATGGGCATCTACGAAGTACCACCCATGCCTGACTCTTAAGAACTTACGCCTTAGATTACCAGACTTTGAGAGATAACTGATAGAGGAGAAGCACAAGATAAAAGTATAAACACATTTACTTTATACTGTTTTCAAATATAGTATATAAATAGTAAAATTCCGTCTAATTTTCCACAACCTTTTCTATGAACAATCCTTAATTTCGTAGTTAAAATGTTCACATAAATCTTTTCTTTAAAAATAATGGCCTTACCACGGAACAACAGAATGATTTATTCAAAGTAAATAATTTGCTAAATATACTATAAATGTTATATGTAGTGAGTGTTTATTATAATGGATGTGACGTCAAACTTTCAATTTAAGGTCACGGGTTCAAATCAATGATTCCTTTTGAGTGATAACGACTGCGTCCGAATCAATTATCACGTTATACACACAATAAGCTTGGCAAAACAAGTTTGGAATTTGTTACATCTGTCTATTCTCTGAGGGTCAATGGTAAGACCTTGTAATCTAGTGCGGCATCGAGTGACCCAGTTCAAAATTACATAATCACTGACAGACACGCAGAAGTTGCGAATACTGACCTCGAACGTCACATGATACGCCGGTGTTAAAAATAGTGTTAAAGTTATTTCTTAATTACGTGAATGGCAATGCTGCTTTATTAAAAATAAAATGAACCAGTAAATTACGCAATTTACTGGTTAATTTTCACGCAACAACAACGACGCCATGGGTCATGTGTTGAGTTTTCTTTTTCTGGCAATTAATCGTAGGTATTTTATTCGTGTGTAGAGAATCGTAGGTATTTTAAACAAAGCTTGAGTTACTACTTAAGCTTTGCTTTAAAGCAAGCAACATTACTATATAAAATTTTCTTCAAAATACCGATCTAAAAATTTACAAGTAAGAGTATTATCTGGTATCCATTTACCCCGAAGCTAAGGAATGAAAATACAATAAATTGTTTATCAGACAAAATACATTAACGTAATATCACTTTAACTAACTTTAGCGAAACCAGACATACAGACAAGAACATCTTATCTCTTACTTTCATGTTAACAGTCACAAAATTTTACTTATCATCAAAATGCTCATAACAAATATAAGTTTACTTTATATCAATTTATCAGCAAGAAGTAAGATAAGAGTGTACGATAGTTTGTTTACGCAACGATAACGGAACATATTTTATCGTTCGAAATAAATATTTTAATGAATACAATATTTGCGCGTTTTCCTAGTTGTATGTGCATACACAAAACTTGTAAAGTATTTAAATTGAATAACATTATCATAGTAATTAGCTTTTTTATAGGTATTTGTAATAACCTAACGACGACCTCACAGAAGACCGGCGTGAAGTGGAATTGTAATACTTTCATCTGGTGAGTGAGGCAGCCGGAGAAAATGTTCAAAAAGGTTTGTCAACGCATCTGCAAACTCTAGGTTGTAGCAGATGTCCATGGGCAGCGATATTCACTTAACATCAGGTGTACCGCATGCTCGCTTGAAATGCAACATCTCACATAAAAAAAAACAAAAGGATAAAATCCCAATCTCGAATCAGAAACGGAACGCATAATAGAAAAAAATACCTGGAAACGTGTACTACTGTTCGTAGTGGCGTAAGGGATACCGATGTATTCGAAATACTTCCCATCGGTGCTTATTTTACCGCTCAATATCCCTTGCTCGATGGTCACCTCTGGTGTATATTGGTCGATTAGATTAGCCGCGAACAGGGTAAACAATATTAAGTTAGTCCTACGCTTCATTTTCACACGCGCGCACCGTCTCCTATCTCAATCGCTAGTTAATTGTATCAGTTATATGCCTTAACTTTCGTGCGAAGCGAAACGAGCATGGCAAAAACATTTCCTTAGTAACAACAACACGCGTCCGTTGCGCAGGCGTTTTGGCCTTCAACTGATATATCAACGTAATGGACATTAACGGATACCGCTTACTCACTATTATAGCTCTTTGCGTGACGTGCGTTTTGACGGTCACTATCAAATTCATTTCCCTTGAACTCTTTTGGCACTTTGTTATAAAGCAGTCGTTAACTATTTATTGGGATTTTAGGTGGTATTGCATAGTCGGCTTTTGTAGAGAGTTTTTGCTTATTGATTTTTTTGTTACTAAATTGGTTTATAAATTCGTTGTCGGCCTGTCAGGAAAGAATATGTTCTCTTCTTAAAGGTTCCCGGTTTGTAACGGAGGGGAAAATCCAACGACAGCTAGATTAACAGAGTCGTTGTGCGAGGCAGAAAACATCTTAATTGCTTAATAATGAATGTTGAGTCCTGTGCTGTTGTGAACCCTAGACACAAATGCACTTTTTATTAATAACATTATAAAATGATTATATATTATGCACCGTGATAGCTAAGTGTTCGAGGTTGCTTTTGAATAAAATACTCGATCAACGGTATGAATCCTGATGCCGAGATCAATGAAGTCTTAATAAATAAAAACGAATGTTGGTAAGCGCATAACTCAAGAATGGCTGGACCAATTCGGCAATTTTTTTTTTGTATGTTCTTTGAGGTCTACGGAAGGTTTTAATACAATACACATAAATATAACAATTCTACTCTACTCTACACCGGTCTTCTGTGAAGTCGTGGTACTTCCCCAGACGGATCTGCCCATTCATGCTACGTGGCCGTGCCGCGTGACCCTAGAAAATTATAAAAAAAATTAAATAACATAACATCAAAACATGTCCTATCTTTACAAGCTGCCTTCTCATTTTGTCCCAAACCCTTAATTTATTTGAATAAATTACGCTCCAGACAAAAACTGTCAAATTTTAACCCGAAGCCCTACGTGACTGCCTCCAAAAGGACTGTTGTAGAATTCTAATTAATTGTTTCTTTTATACACATAATTAAGGCTAGCGGGAGTAATATTAGCTCTTCGTGGTTACAAATTGAATATGTTTTTTACATCTCCCAATAACATTTACTCCAGATTTTAAGCTCTTACCTTTCTTATCACTATAGTTTAAAACAAAGTCGTCTTGCTGTGTGCCTGTCCCTATGTATGGTTAGATCTTTAAGACGTACGCAACGGATCTTGGTGCGGTTTTTTTTTACTAGATAGAGTGAGTCAAGAGGAAGGTTTATATGTATAAATACATTGCACCCGTGCGAAGCCGATGCGGGTCGCTAGTTTATAATATATCACTTACCATATGGAGTCATATCAAAGTCGTACATTCTACATCTACATTCCGTTATAGGCGTGTGCCACGGAGATCTAAGTTTGTTTTCAAAACATTTAAAAATCACTTAATAATAATCATCATCATAATTTAGGTCTGTTTAAGTCCACTGTTGAACATAAGCCTCCCACACAGACCGCCACAAAGCACGGTCCTTAAGGCAGGTTTATGCCATAGTTGCCACGCCTGGCAAACGGGTGCCAGCCGCAGTTCTTTCAGACAATCCGCACCTTTTACGTTGTTGTCCGTTATTGGCCTGGGTATCTAGGGTCTGGAGAGTCAAGATGGTTATTCCGCCATTTGACGGAGGCCTGGACGGATATTTGCAGCTTATCCTATACTTGGCTCTTACGACACTCGCGGGATGAGATGGTGTAGCATATTCTTACGCCGGCACCACACGGTGCATAGTAATAATAGTTTATTTTATTTACTTCCATATAAAATTTTTACATAAAAATTTAATAATTTAAATATAACTTTCAACTTTATAAAAAAGGGCACAGAAATGATCACATAAGAGAGTATTTCTAAATTTTATTGTATACAGATAACGCATAATTCTTAAGAAAGGCGTTATATACATCGACACATAAGAAAGTAATAATATAGCGTCAGTTGCTCCAACATTCTCGACTATTGGGCAGCTGATTACTCGTGATAAGCGAAACGGCCGGTATTGACATGTTAATACAAACTCGACTATCATAAGCAAACCGAATGATATTTACCGGCCTCTCGTCACTTGTAAAACAGTAAACAGATTAAACGTTAATATGGAGTTGGAAGGTGGACATGCTTTGTTTACCTCATAAAGTAATGTTTGAATATGAACAATATTAAAGTTCATTTGTACTTATACTCTATCTCTTTATAAAATATATCAATTTTGAAATGGCTGGCTAGTTACTGCCACCTGTGCAAACCTGTCCCGGGTTTCTAGGTGCTAAAAACCCATCCGATCTTGTCGTGGCGTTGGTCTTAGTAGCTGCGGCTTGGCCCACCGCGAAGCCTAGATTGAGCCTGTGTTGAAAGGCTGCTCCACTTGGGTTCATCAAGCCCACTTGTGATACACGCCAGGAGAGTGAGGGCACAGGTTTAGAGTGGGAGAGGCACTCTCCCTGTTTTCTACTCTGAATATGGAGTCGTGGGAGAAGAGCGTTGTTGAGGGAGGGTTCTCCCTACCCGGGTAGAACACCAAGGAAACTACATACCAGGTCGGCCCTGGGTGCCGAGATGCTTGTTGCAGTGGACAAGTGGTGGTGCAGCTCCTGTGACAATTGGGCAGCGGGCTCACAAATGAGGCCGAGTAAGTAGAGAGGCGCGTTTGATGTACCAGCACACCCTATAAGGAGGAGGGAGCTTTTCTCGTTGGAGGGGCTGCTGAGGTGACCAATGCTGGCAGGATTGCGTGAATATACGAAAGCGTCCCCATGTTCCTGTTAATATGGTAACACCGTGATGGTTTTAGTCGGTCGAGCCCCGGGAAATATGGAGGGTATGCGTAGACATTTTTACCACGTCAACAAAAAAACTGTTTTAAAAAGAAATAGTGTACAGATTTCTTCGCATTTCGTACACTTTAGAGAGCATCCGGCGACTGGAAATGTCCTTGACGTTTCTATGGTTTATATTTAAAGGCAAGACCTTATTCATCACGACAAAGAGAATTTGCCAGTCTCGCTCCGCGTCCAGATATATAAACCTATTACAAAGCAAAATGACCAACGGCGAAACCCTGGTACCGTATAAAGAATCCATTAGTAATATTGCCTAATGGACGTCGTTTATAAATAATTGAATTACTAACAATGTTACGTTTATATGATGTTCGATAAAATATTATTTTATCGAAGAAAATCCATTAAGTAGCTAAACAGTAATCCTTGGTATTTTAGGTGGATTATGTTGTGTTCATAGTTCTGTGTTATAAAAAAAGATATTGTGAAGTTGATCTTGATTGGATGTTTTTCGTGACAATCCTCAAGACTGTGTAAAGCTTCTGTAGGTAACAAATTTAATTAAAAACAATTTAGGATTGATAATACTACATTGTGCAATACTAATCTTATCCTTTAAACGAGCAATTATTGTATATATATATATATATATATATATATATATATATATATATATATATATATATATATATATATATATATATAAAATATAATCGGAATCTCGGAAACGGCTCCAGCGATTTTCATGAAATTTAGTATGTATAGATTTGGGGGCGAAAAATCGATCTAGCTAGTTTTCATTTTTAGAAAATGTCCTTTCATCCCTGTTTTCAGGGAAGGAAAAATATAATTCGAATATGACGGTAAATTTCGCCGCAAGAGAAAATGTCATAATAGCTCGGTCGGTAATCGGGCGGCCCCAAAACAGACGGCCGTGGTTCGCGCCACGATCATCTACACATTTATTTTTTTACTTTTTTTTCGATTCAAGATCATTGCTTTCTTTATTTTTAATTTTTTGTCATTTGTTATTTTGTCATTTTTTCCCCTTTTTTTTAAAGTTCTTTCTTTTGTGAAAAACATCTGTTCATATTTTCTTATTATTACGTCGGTAAGATTGAAAAATATCATGCATATTTCATTACTCAGTAATTTGTATCTAAATGTAATTTCCAAAATACACGTTTTACCAATAAAAAAACAAACCGAGCAAAGCTCGGTCCTCCGGGTACTATCATTTAAACGCAGAGCTGGCAAAGGTTTTGCTAATTTATTGACTATCTGCTCTACTCAAAACGAATAATCAACAAAAATAAAATGCTATTTGAATTTACATCGGCAAGTATGACCCACATTATGCTTTACTAACTTCAAGTTACCATTCCTTTTTTTCTTTAGTCACTTATAGATGCAAAAGCGGTGAATTCTGCTGAGAGAGGTAGAGGCGAGCCCTTGAATTGATTTGCCGCCGAGTCATTTACATCGCAGACGGAGGAGCGAAGTCAGCTATTACCAAAGACTCAAAAACTAATCCTCAAAGTGCTAAGAACTAAGTGGTCTTCGGTCTCTGGAGCTAGGAAATCAGTGGAACGGGTTTTTTTTTTAATAACTTAAACAGTTTATATTATGCGGTATGTGCGGCGTATCGTGCGGTATATATTATAATATAACAAATGCAGAATTGAACTCAATAATACCATATTCAAATGCATAGATACATTTGTATGTAAAAGTCTAGATATTTTATTAAGTGTGGGCAGATGATTTAAAGCTCATGCTAATTAATAAATGAAGTATTGTAATAAATTGGAGTTGGGTATTTAAAACGAACAATTACCGATTAGTTCTTTTACCAATTAGCATAAACTGTGTAATATAACATAAAAATATGTGGATTTAAAAAAAGTAATTTGTTTTATTGCTTTAAAAAGCGCATTTATTTTTTCTAACGGAAATCGGTTTAAATCTTATATAAATAAAGCAACCTTCGTTACAGAGCCCGTCTCTTCTCTATAGACCCTCGATTGAAGTTTAGTCGGATAGGCTTTCAGTGCTTATGCTAACTTCACCATTGCCCATAGAATTCAGTTACATTGATAGGCAGAGTGATATGATTGTTGTTTAACCATATAATTATTTCTATTTTTCATACGAGAAGTGAGCACGCGAGCTGGCTGGCGGTTCACCTGATGTTAAGTGATAACCGCCGTCCATGGGCATTTACAATACCCATAGTGGTTTTTCTAAATTACCATGCTCTTTACTCCAGTAACATTAACATAATTTTGATGAGCGAATGTAGTAGAATAGCGAAGACCATCTCGCTAATATCTAATGCGACCCCTTGCCCTTTCGTGGCGAACTAAACAGGCAGTTTTCTCTTTTAGTCGCCTGTCCGAAATTTAGTTGAATAAATTACACGAAAGGCGAAAACTGTTGAATTTTAACCCGATCCCGCGCGTGACCGCCCGAAGGATGGGGCGACGCTGAATTTTAATAATTTATACGTTTACATATTATTAAAATGTTAGGCTACACCATGCCTTGAATCCTTTATTGTCTTTGTGAATAAGTAAATTTTATTACGTTCATAAGAATTTCATTCGGAAAATAAAAAAAAAATCATTTGTATGCAACGATGTAAATATAGTTTCTAGATAAATTGGCGCCTCCACGGGATACTCCATAATATTACGTTCTGTATTTCTACATAATTTTTTGCTCTTTATGACACGTTTTTATTAATCAGTCACCTATTTTATTTATTCTTATCACCATATATTGTGTATCTATATGTATAACAGTTATTTGACTTCGAGTAATACGGCTGTTGAATGTAATATTTTTAAGTATTTATTGTATTATTATATTAAATTGTTTTTGGTGTCAACAAGCATGTTGAAATTCGCAAGTTTCTTTTATTTATCTTATATATTATTCTTGATAAGTACTCTAGAAATCATCTATTCGAAATTTTAAATTGTTTATAGTGCTAATCTTTGCACTTAAGATTGAACATTAAAATATGTAGAAAAAGTGCAAAAAGATTGTCGCCGCTGTGGGAATCGAACCCACGTCTTCGGCATTCGCGGCCTGACGCTCTAGCCACTGAGCTAAACCTTAAGTTTACCTTTACCATTTGGACCTCATAAGTATATCCTGATGTTTGATGAAATTTAATTAAAGTCTTAAGTTTTTTCTTTGTTTCAATATCGATTTTCACAATTTGAAAATAAAATAGTATTTTTTATAGTTTTATGTTATAAATATCTTCTTGAACTTTATGCTTTTTTGGCTCTATTATATGGCATTTGTTTGGTCATATATTTTTAAATGTACACGCAAATGTAATTTTTAGATTTTAACAAAAAATTGTTGCATGGAAATACCAATAAAAGTATTATTTACAGTGAATAAATTTAAATAATGATAAGAGTTTTGGCATCGGTTAATACTTTGAGACATCATCAATCTTCCCGAATAAAATACATAAAGTTTTTTTTTTTTTACATAACAGAGTTTTATATATGCTGATAGTTATCAAATAAGTGAAATGTGCAAAGACACGGATAATATTTGTATTTAAGCGTTTTACCGCAAATAATTTACATCGTGTGATATCATTAAAATATATTTCAGCGGCTCGAGTCAACCCCTCCATGATTAAGCTGATACACAATTTGCCATTTCATGAAGTGTGAGCGTAATTAGAGAAATTCACATAGCAAGCATTTGTTTTATATTGTTAAGAGTTTGCGTGAAGTACTAACTATGGCAGTTAGTAAAATTTCCTAGGAGCTACAGGTTACAAATATTCACAATGTGTATTTAAAAAATACTACCTAATGTTATTAATTATCGTTTATAAAAGCACTGAAATGCATAATTATACTTAATTCAAATGTTATTAAAGGTAGTATACTACATATTGATTTACTTTACTACATAATAAACAGTTATTCACAGATATTCAGTACCGAGTCTTATCGAAAATAATGTATTGATTAGAATTATTTTTTTTTCTTTGTCTTCACTGTCGCCATTTTTGAAGTAATCTTTTTTTTTTGGAAAATATATTAAGGGACTGTTATAAGAATAAGAAACTGTTAAGACCTTTACGTTATAAGTCTCACTTATAGGCAAAATTCTAAAGTGTAAAGAGGTTATTTCTATAGCGTGAACCCACTATGAATACTTAGCTAGCACACTAGCATACTTAATAATTATCTGTATCAATATTTAGATTTAATCTTTCCTTTAGACTTAATCTTATATTCGCCCAAGTCAGTGGTTGTATAAATGTACTGTATCAATAATGATAATATTTTTAGCAAAAATATTTCGGTTGAGCGTTCGGAAAAAAAAAAAGAACTAAAGATCCAGAACAATTTGACAGATTGATTAGCTGAGCTGCTAGACTCGCGAACGCTAAAATTAAACAGATAAACAAAAACAAAACAAAAAAAAACGATTTTTTTTTTATTTGATTCTTCTTAAAATGTGGATAATTACCCTGCCAAGTAAAAAAATAGAATTCTTTCATTTGCTGTGTTAATTAGTGTGTTCGAATAGACAAAATTTCTTCGTCACATTTTCTGTAGAAGAATTACTTTTCATTTTATGTTGTACTAGTGACCCAATCAATTTTTTTCTTCTTTTTTTTTTTATAAAACATTGCCCTCACTTTAGGATAACATTATCCTGTGTTGTAAGGACGTTTTTTCAAACATTAATTTCATGTGGACAAACACCCAGATGCGAAACAACTATCTGTGGGTCGCACAAATAGTTGTTCCGTGTGGGAATCGAACCCACGACCCCGACGCCGAAGCCAATGCCTTGGCAACTGCGCCACGCAATACCTTGCTACTTTTTATCCAACAAATATTTTTAGAACACTTAATAATTATAAAATTTCTAAAGTACACTTAGGTACGTAGGTACTTAAGTTTCACTATATCGACTGGAAAATCTTCGAAGACCACTTAGTAAATGCCGATACGATGGAGTTGCCCTAGAGACTAATTTACAAAAATATGGCTAAGCAGTGAACAAATGGTCAATGCCGTGAACAAATAGTCCGTGCCCTCGTAATAAGTATTACGATTATAAACATAACCATATTTTTAAATCATAAAATACCCATAAGTAATAAAAATTATCATTTAAGAAATAAGTAAATATATATTCAACGTAAATCTGGATGGAAGTTGAATTATACATACAGTACGCCCGGCTTCGCTTCTATGGTTCTAAAAATTAGTGTAGTTCATATTAAAAGGGATTTCGTTGATATCAATTGACGCTACAGTGACAAAAAGTGCAGACATTGCATTGGAGCTCTGTTGCGCTTTAAATCAAGCATTATTGTGGTAGGACAAAACACTAGAGATTTGTGGATTTTTCATTGCGAATTGCTTAGTACTTGACTGAGTCTTGTTGCTGAATTCGTCGTTTGTGCTAAACTAACTACGTATTTATGGAACATACAATAAATTTTATACACGGTAAATTTATAAACGCTGTATGTGTAAAAAAGTAAACCTTATAAAACGTCATATGTCATTCAATGTCATTCTTGTCACAAACGACGTCGATTACAATATAGTAATCCTTTGTCCATATGTCATATTGTAAAATATCAATTAACAAAATGCCATAAAAATATAGTACATAAGATGTCAAGTTTATTGCAGGTCGACTGGTTAGCTTAGTGGCTAGAGATCCAGAAAGCGCAGTTTCGAATCCACGCATTTTTAAGTTTTGTCTTAAAAAATTGTGGATTCGAACCTGTGTAATCGTGTAAATAAAATTCGAATGAAATAAAATTTAAATATTTATGTTTTAAATATGCATACAAATTTTACTGGATGTCTGTAATATTTCAATCTGGCGTAGTTGTTGATGAATTGTTTTTGTATTGGCCCAAATGCTTACATCTGAATGTTAGAAAAATTGTTAAAAACATTGCAAAAAAAATAATAGTTTCCCTACTACGAAATTAGAAGATTTGATATATGTTTTGCTCAAAAGCGTTGGTATGTCATAATATCTGAAACAAATTCAAATTAATCAGGGGTTTGACGTTACAGATAAGTATATGCTATACCACATTTAGTCGGTCAAATGTGGTGCACAGTTATTTATATATCAGATAACGAGTAATCGTCCATTGGTTGAAATTTTACTACACTTCATTCAATTACAATAATTCACAGAATCATTCCGTCAATTTGACATGTTTTTTTTGGACTGACAGTTTGAATGAAAGAAAAATGTATTTTTTACTTGTGTCACTACCCTCTGTTAAGAAAAACTCGTCACTTTTTTGTAAAATCTTGTTTATTCATTCTATTTCGGTGTGCACTTTCAGTAAGTGTGTACTTTCAATAATCAGTAAAATGTTTTCATTAACTTTATGTATTTTTAAAATGAATTTTAACTTTTTGCACTTCCC
Organism: Iphiclides podalirius; assembly: GCA_933534255.1. Classification (NCBI taxonomy): domain Eukaryota; kingdom Metazoa; phylum Arthropoda; class Insecta; order Lepidoptera; family Papilionidae; genus Iphiclides; species Iphiclides podalirius. The sequence continues at coordinate 16,482,911 of OW152820.1, read as the reverse complement.
CATGCGAATCATGCCAAATCACATACTCTTCTCTTTTCTTTCATTCACGCACATCATTCTTAAGAAGTCCGAATTTCTCGTTTTTCATATTAATATTTAGAAGTTTGGATCTTTAAGGTTCTATTATTCAAATTTTTGTAGTTATTTCCCCAGAAAGGTTACTTTCATTAATTTACATACTCGAAAGTGAAAACGCCTGCAATTATTTTCAGATGAGAAGAAGAAATGACAAAAATTATTTTCACGAAGATATATCGCCCAGAATTAATCGCTACCCGACAACCTAATTCAAAAACATACAAAACATAACATTACCATATTTAAAAGACGCCCAATAACTTATTAGGCCAGGTATTCCCGATATTGGGGTGCAAGTCAATCTGTACTTTAGCTACCGTCAGCTTTGTAATTAAATGATAATTTGCGGGCTGCGTGTAGCCTTTTGCTCACTTGAAAAAAAAAAAAACGTGCAATGGCACAGAAACGAGGTTAGTTCATTACGGGGCCGGCTGCAAACCTGTGCAGCACAATGCAGCCCGCCCGCGCTCCACTCCAGCACGTACCGGCGCACTTTGTGCTGTTATTAAAAAGCCCGAAACTCGTTTCGACATTTCGCCGTCACGAGTTGAATCTTCACGGTTTTAAATGGGGGTTTCTGGATGTTTAACGTTGTGGTGTTCGTGCAACAATGCATATTCACTTAATAACGCGATGATTTTTTTTTTAATAACTTAAATTTCGTTAATTAATTTTATTATGTCAATCAAACGTGTTCCACGTCTTGCAGCGTGAAGAGAGGCCAAATACGCTTAGTCTTTTCCATCATTACCTAATAATAAAAAAAGTTATCAATGTCACCTCGCACCAACCGGTGAATATTTCTAAAAAAATTAATGAATTTTCCTTTTTTATCAAGACCAACAAAAATAGATATTCTATTTGGTTACTGGAGCTGTTCTGAGAAGGCTATGTTGTCGCTGGCAACATTAAACCGGATATGTCGTTATCTATTCGAGCGAAGAGGCACATGGTCTCAAGAGGCAGCGGTCACTTGCTTTTCGGTTGCTTTCCTGGACGGTGATATAACTACTAGTGCTGCTTTTCGTTACAATATTTAGTTGTTTAAATTCAAGTTCAGAAATAGTTAAAATATTATAATCAAAGTAATAACGTTAGAACTTTTATAGATACTAGGCTAGTTAGCGAATCCTTTGACGACTTCCTATGGAATCTCTCTTTGGGGGTTTCTTCGGGAGATCGTGAGTCCCTCATTAGTCCTGAGAGACTACGGCGAAGTTTTGTTCTGTGGAAATCTGACATTAACTGTCTACTCCCGCAAATTGGATAAGTATCCAAATCAGAATTTCGCCAACAAAAATAATAGTGAGGCTGCTACTGCTTTGTAGGGCATAAAACTGTGTCAATGTGAGCGTCTGAATTTCAAGTTATAGTGCCAGTACAATAGAAAATATTATTACTAATGTATTTTTGTTACAAATATATCGGGAAATTTACGAGAATGTGGAGCCATTGCCGTTAAGCGTCTACTGAACTATGGAGTGCTTAAAATGTGCAGTCGTGTATTACGAACCAATAAGTCATTTGGAAAGTTTTACTTTAATAAAGAAAACACTTATTCCTTGATAATCCAGCTCTATACCTAGATTAGTTCATCTTATATAGAATAGATAACATGGTAAACTATTACTTCCCTCTCGAGAGTTATCTCCGTGAAATAAATTACTCTGACCGTGCGACTGTTAGTAACCGCTTGCACTCTAATATGAATTATACCATTAAGCATCCTTTATTTTGAAGTTCATGTTTAAAAAAGTAGTAGGAAACTCTTATTCTCCTTTATATTTAAAACTATATTCGGTATTTTAATTTTGTCATTTTAGATTTTGAAACATTTATAAGATTTTTTCATTTTTGAAAGTACTAACAACTGTAATTTTGTACATATCCTTACATATTTCTACCGTGTTTGTGAGTCTGAAAAGATATTTTACGGTTTGTCTTCTGTTGGACAACTAACTTTTAAACCAGTTCAGTGGGATACATCTTACGCCAGCTTGCGGGAGAGAAGGTACATACACTAACAAACCGTGGCCAAATCCAAGAATATGCTTAGGCATTTCTTCTCACTATCCACAAAAGAGATTATGTAGTTTTCCAAAATAACACGGCATTTTCTGTACATTTATTTTTCCTAAAACCATATTGCCTATCAAAAATCAACTTGTGAGATTCTAGGAACTTCGATAGACGGTTGTAAACTGTCTTTTCGAGTAATTTCGATATTTAGGAAAGCAATTTCTATAGGAGATTTCGGCACCACTCTTCTGAATATGTCTTACCGCAGCTATTTTGCAGTAGTCTGGGAATACCCTAGTTTAAATATTTAAATTGACTATTGGCGTGAGGAAATGGACTTTTTAATTTTCTTCAATAGGTGGGCACTGATACCATCTGGTCCAAATGTACTGTCCGACTTGAATTGAGATATGAATTTGTGTGTATTTCTTTTTCTTCGCTAGTTATTATAAGTTTGGGTATCGTTCGCAAGTTTCCTGCCAAGAGGAGTGAAGTAAGAGCTATACTAATTACGTAGGCGCATTTACTTGAATAGACTACGTATTATCTACGGCTTTATTATTGTGGAATTGCTTCGTTTAATTTTTACTTATCTTGTATGGCCTAGTATTATTGTTATCAATATATCCATAAAAGAGGAAGTGATGGAGTAAATAAATACAACGTTCACTAAGGACGTTAGACCAACAATTGCTTCGACAATTGCTTCATATTCTGTTTTATGTGACGATAAGTGTGGTCGTGCAGATATAAATTTAAAAATTATTGCAGCAATAACGATCATGGTCTGTAATGTAACACACAATATCATCAACGGACTCAGATTTCAGATGTCTTAATGAGAATGTGATCCGAGAGTTTGTAGGCTTTGTTATGGCAGGTATTAAGTCACGTGAGGCCAATAGTGACAGATATTCTAGGTGTTTGGTCGTTATATTGTATGTAAATAAGACATAAAATAAGTCTTATGTGCAAACAATATAATGATCAACCACTTTGTACATATGTATATATGACATATTACACACAAATTCCAATATGACGATAACATCGTATAACATAAAAACCTGTAGTTCTAAACTGTACTGCGTTTAAATTTAAAAGTTTTCACTAAAATGTACTTACCAACATAACTTAGGTACTTTGATAATGTTCATATTACTGATGGTAATAAAATCGACAAGCGAATTTACCTACCTCTTGAATATATTTCCAACCGATAACTCTTCGATGAGGTAAGACACTACATTGACATTCAATGTAGCAAAGAAAGTTTGCTATTTTATTGGGTTAACTATGTGACTTTTAAGGTAGTATTATTTTTATAGAACAGTTTCCGGCCTATAGCGGCTCTATGTTTTAATTATGCCTTCATTACGTATTTCACATTTACGTGATACAAACAGTATTTACTAACAATAATATTAAGCAACACAAAATTATTATAAATACTTAGATAATAAAATATCATTCATCATCACCCTTTCATTTCTGAATAAGAAAAATAAACCAAGCTTAAATTGAAAACAGAAACTTAGTATTTGATATTGCTTTTGATAAAGTGTCCCTACTTAGGGTTCCTTGTTAATATTTTACTTGTATTTTATTATTGTTGTGTCTGTGATTTGGACTGGAACGAAACGAGAGATTGTATCGATCCATTAGCCGCTGCACAAAGGTGGTTCAGAACCGATTATCATCTCACACTGATTATCGTAGAGGTCAACTAATCAGCTGTCAAATCGATTTTCAAATGTTATTTGAGTTCCTAATGATCAGAATGATCAATTCAAAGAAAAAATCCTTTTGGCAACTCAAATAACATTTGAAAATCCATTTGACAGCTGATTAGTTGACATCTATGACGATCGGTGTTTCAAAAACCGGGCGTCAGTGATGCATACACGTTACACTTCACAACTTCAACGGGCTTACGATTCGAATTGATGCTCTCTGATCCCGAACCTACTTTTGTGCCTTTCTGCTTATATATTTAAAACGCGATACGAAAGTATTTTTTAAATAGCTTTTTTAAGATATTGAGTCATCCACTGAATAATAGCTCGAACAAAGCCGCTAACAGGCTAAAAGCGCATTAATAACTTAACGTGACTTTTTGTAATAAATGAATGGAATTTGAAATATTCGACGGCATATCAATCAATGTCCTACAAGATAAAACGACTGCGTGACCTCAGTGTTAGATTTATTTATGTCTTACTTACTTAACGCTAAAATAGTACCTACAATTAGTTTGTACCTTCATTTTTGATACCATCATACAGATTTTCAGTCATTTTAACTGAAATTGAAATTAAAAACTGTTATTTTAACAGTTTTGTTAGAAAAACATATAGAAGTAATTTATAGAAATTTTCAATACTCTTATCGAAAAGTTAGTGCTTAACTGCACTGATGTTTGTTATATTTTAACACATAATGTGAATGATAACGATTTTTATTTCCTATTTATTACATTTTACTAACAGAAAAGATGCAAATCTACTGGAAGTCGATGGACGCAGGTGGCTCAGGATCGTGCTTTGTGGCAGTCTGTAGGTGAAACCTTTGTTCAGTAGTGGACTCTAACAGGCTGAAATGATGATGATGAAAAAGATACTCGTACTATCATAAGTTACAGAACAAAACAAATTGTGATGACACATCAAGATCATGATTACAAATCAAGAATTAAATTGAAATGTCTAAAAAGAAAGTATAAAAAATTTGAATTAGAATTTTGATAACAAATTTAAAATATATAGTTTAAATTGAAAATAATACGTATCATACGTAGTAAAATAAATCTGAAGATAAAATTAAAGAGATCACGTTCATTTAAGAACTGTGATAGGGCTACACAACGGTACTTGTACTAGAAAGCAAGAATCTAGATGTGAGGAAATGTTTAGTGAGTTTTCTCACCTTATGCAGTCAGGAAATACAGAATTACAACGTTCACTCGATTTATTTGACACTCAATTTTATTACAACTGGGTCATCAACCATTCTGTAACACTGGATGCAGTCAAATGGTCAAAGATGAGAATAGTATTCATGAATGGCAACTCTTTGCATGGCTTGGATGAATAAGAGATGGGGAAAAAGTAAAAGAACATAAAAGTACGGAAGGCAGTGGTTCCTAGTGGCAATAGTATACACTAGCGATCTGAGGCCGCGGATGAATGCACGGATGCGGCGTCAGGCTTATTTTATTCATCGGCTTTTTTCCTCCTGGCTTCAGGTGATAGCTTTAAGACTTGTCTAGCTTTGAGACCTGAACTTGTGTAGTCTACGTAAGGGTTTTATAATACAATTTAAATGTAACTTCGGTTATACGATACGGTGTAACTAATATGGTTGTAGTACCATGATAATGACATCTTAAAGTTCAAGTTGCTTTTAACGCCTGAAAACTTGAACGAAACCGAACACTCCTAGGTCGTGTTGAGTTCCCACGGAATAAATTTAGGTGTCCGCAGCGCCAAGATCAGAGGAGGGTAAGATAATATGTCTCAAGTTAGTTATAGTTTATACGCCAGAGCACCTTTATTGTACGGGCATAACTTATAGCCTATTACACAATGAAATTTAAAATTACGGCCTGTCTGTTAGTTTAAATTTGACTAATATTATAACCTATTACCTATAATGTTTTAATTATTATTTCTATGCAGTGTGCATCTGGCTGTAAACATAATGTCATACTGGTCTGTTAAACACCAATATAAAAAACATCTCAGGTAATAGAAAAAATAATAGTTATAGTTATTGGTGTTAGCGTTCCATTGGGATTCAAACGCTGCGTCCTCAGTCTATCCGACGTTGCCAGCCAGGCTTTGCCAAAAGCTTTTGAATGAGTTTTATTAATTCTGCGTATAAGCAAATTACAATATTTAATGTTAAAACTGTATCCCAAGCTCAAACAATAATTTAAGCGACGCTGGAGACATAACTTCATTTTATCCCGGGAGACATTGATCGATTATCCGCTAAGTCTTTTGCGTTTCATTCATTTATTACTTGGAGAGCATTACGCTTCTTGGGTTTAAGTCTTTATTTACGTTGCCAGGTTAACTGCTGTCAGTCTGCCACAACTTAGACAATTTGAGCGCAGTTGTACAAAACAAATAACACAATATTAATGTTTATTTCAATTAAATTACATAACTAAAAAATGTTACATGTTTTGATTGCGTACTCGCCTTCGCATCTCTGTGGCAAATGTGTCGCATGATTTAAAATATATATTTTCTATTGCAAATAAACAGAACACAAAACATTTATGTTATTTTTTTGTTCGTTGTATACAAGCAGAAATTTAAAATGTAAAAAGCTACCTAGTTTCTAAGCTAGTTAAAGGCAGTAAGTTAGTATGTAATCGGATATTATGTTAAAATTTAAATTGAACAAGATAATTTTATAACGCCTCTTTATAATCTGAATGTGGTAAAATCATAACTAGTTGTAGTAGTAAATTATTACTAATAGTAGTTATTATCGTCAGGTTGGAATTCTACAAGATCGTGTTTTCTTTTTTAAAATTTTAACAATAATATTATAATTTTAACTACAATAATATTCAAATCATAAAATAGTACGACGCTTTTAATTTACTTTGCACAATAGAATGAATAAAACATAAAGATAATTTTGCATTTAATGTATTTACATGTCTATTAATTTATTGTTATTTGTTTGGAAAACTTACAATAGATGTAAAAATACTTTGAAATAATTATATTAAAGGAGCGAATTAGGAGCGACGGGTGGTGCGACTCAATAGTCTTCTCAATATTTCAATAAATATTCAAGCGAAAAGCTTTTTGAATTAATTAAAAATACCCTTCGTCATCTTTTATGAATAATATTATTTTATGTATTATTCGGTAGTAAATATATTGGTTAGAAGTAATTATGTAAAGTTAATATGTAAAAAAATTATTTCCACCATCGGACAGACATGATAGTTTAAATATATCCAGGTTAAGAAGAATATTCTAAAAGTTTAGCATGCAACATTCACTTCCTCTAAACCCCACCTCTGTGAAATTCAGCAAAGCCCCGCATTAACTATTCCTTCCCTCACCTGAAAGGAATCTCCTCGGAATAAATTCAAGTGACGCTAAGATCACAGGGGGGCAAGATAATGTGTCTGCAAGCTAGTTAGAGTTTATACCCTAAGCGCCCGCCTTAAGTTATCGCTTGCTACAGCAAAGTGCTGGTAAATTTATTCTAGAGTTCACACGGAAACAAGCTTCTATGACTTTTTACTATTATGACATATCAGCAATTTGAATATACTTACCACTATGAATTAGGCTCCTTATTATTTTGTGACGTAATATGGTAAAACTCTTCCGAAGATAACTTTTTTCTAAAAGAAGAACATGAACGTAGTTTTGATGCATTTTTCATATGAGAAGTTGATAAGCGAACAGATTTAAGCTGATGTTAAATAATTAACGCCGACAAAACACATGAACAACGATGGTTATTTCACTCTTCAGGCAAAACTGGGACGGGTTATGTCGAACTCGCACCGACTAAAACCCCCACAACCTGTTTCACCTGTGGCACATAACGGCACCATAAGGAACGATTTCACACACTTGTGCGACCCTGCCAGCACTGGACGTTCGACGTTCAGCGAGTTTGCTCCTCAGGGAACAACTCCCTTCTTCTACAGTTAAGGCACGCTGTTATGAAATGCACAGTAATAAAATTGTGTAGATATTTTTTTTTTTTTTTTATTTGAAAAGTTGACAAACGAGCAGACGTTTCACCTGATGGTAAGTGAATACCGCCGCCCATGAACATCTGCTACACCCGAGGGTTTCAGATGCGTTGACAACCTTTTCGGAAAGTGGGCTCCCGCTACCTCACTCACCAGACGAAACGCGAAAGTATTTCTCATTCTTCCACTTTACACTGGTCTTCTGTGAGGTCGTGGTACTAACCCAGACGGGCCTGTCATTCGTACAACAGCCGAGGCTGCTGCGTGGCCCTAGCACCGTTAAAGATATGGATAAAAAGTTTATAAAACTGTACTTTTAGACTAATAGCGAGGCACATAAAAAAGAAGAATCACTAATATAGTTAACAAAGCATCAATTGAAAGAGAAAAATCTCTCATATTGATGTCACAAGAGTGATGTTTCCATTATGCTCAATAATATGGCACAAAAACATTTGGCAGTATGAGTTTATCAAGACGTGGCCAAACATACCCTAGACAATATAATGTTTGTTCCCACGACTTCGATATTCCTGAAACAGCAATATCGGACTGAAGCGTGAATATATGTTTGGCCAATAAATATCTTGAATCAAAGCGGTAACTATAACTCAGTATCTGAACCGACAGCCTTCGATATATAGTGATGTGAATAGTGTAAGGAATTGTATAATCTTGACCGGTTACTTTTTTACGAATGTGGAAGTATATCGGTATGTATAATTCTTTGACACGCTGTACAGTCTAAACCTTATGAAGTATTCAACAATTGAGATGTGATTGGAATTATTCCAGTTATGCGAGGAATAACTTTCATTTTTAATACTTTCGGTGCTTATGTTTAATTTATGCCCGTTGAATATAGTTACTGAATTTTAATATGTATTTGAGTAATAAATTTAATTGCGTATAAATGAAAACAGGCGACTAATCGCTGAAACATTAACTGAAGTATTAGAGTCGATATAATATCTCTTCCATGCAATTAAGCTAATCCTTAACCTAATAATAACACGTCAAATAATGAAGTCGGTCAAATTGGTGCGAAATTATTTTTATATTTATACTAGATTGTAAAAATACAAATGTTATTGGAAATAATCTTACGAATTATTAATTGTTTTATCATACAGACGTGAAACATATTTCACTTATTAAGTTATAAATATTAAAATATCTCACAAAAGATTTTGTACTTTCCGACGAACTTTGACTGATGCAACTATCATCGCCTTCAATGCGATGAATATATATATTTAAAGCAACTTCTACTATTCTTCAACTATTTCTTTACAGATAAGTTACAAGTTACAAAATGGTAACAAAATATTATCATGAAAATTGATAAACGGAAATGTTAACGTAAGTCTGCTGAACTCACGTCAATCCGTTCAGCCGTCTAATTATTACGGTAATAATATCTTACGAAAGTATTAATAATTTTAATGTTAACTTTATTTTTTTTGATGTTATAATAATTATCTTCATTTTAAAAATTGAAATAAGAAATGTAGTGATAAGGTGCAGATAAAGATTGTCATTTGAAAAAAAAAAAAGTATTTTATAGCTAGAGTAAAGTTAACTCAGTCTTACAATAGCGTTTTTAGTGGCGATGGTAAACGGGCCCTTGGGACAAGATAAGGCACTTGTTAGGGCACGCCTTGGCTATATATTGGTGGTCTATCCCAGAATTACTTTAATCAAGATACGGTGGTCACCAAAGTGGTTTAAGAAAGTAAATGATACCACAAGAGTCTCTTACCATTTGTACCCTTTGAGAATTAAGTGGATTAAGTATGATTACAAGTTGGAAGTGCAGTATTTGGCACTTTGCCTACTTCCAAAATAATAAAACTAATTAATATATAGGTACCATAGTTACCTTTCTGAAAGTAAGTTCATTATATAATTTGATAATAATTTACTATTAGTTAGTTTTAGTTTAGTTTTTTTTTAAAACATTGCCCTTACTTTAGAATAACATTATCCTGTGTTGTAAGGACGTTTTACAAACATAAATTTCACGCGGACAAACACCCAGATGCGAAACAACTATCTGTGGGTCACGCAAATAGTTGTCCCGTGTGGGGATCGAACCCACGACCCCCGACGCCGCAGCCGATACCTTGGCAACTGCGCCACGGAGTCATCGAAACTACTTGAAAACTATTTGAAAACTTTGAAATATTAATATATCTTAGTAATACTTTTTTTTTTATAAATTTACATATGGTTTAGTTTGGGTCATGTGGAATGAAAAATATAAATAAATATTGATAGGGCATTTTATATGCAATACGTATAAAAAGTTTTCATGTTTAATTTGTCCTCTAAAATTTTTTTAATATTTATTGTGTTTGTTACTAATGAAGGAATAAATTTCACCATTAGATCTAACCCGAAATTAAAAAGATAGAAAGCTTAGCAGCAAAATTCAAGCAGAAACTGATAATATATCGTACCATAGAGATTATAATGTTTTTTTGCTTTTTGTAACTAGTTAAATGAGCGGTATTGTGCATGGACATTACTAACAGAGTTCTATTCATGGTGTTCAGCCGCTAAGAAAATAAGGTAATAAATCATGCTTTTGAGGGGAGGAAAACTAGAAGTGATTTATTCTCAATCTCATCCCGTGGATACTTACCATAACAGTGACCGCACTAATACTCATCATCATCCTGCCCTTATCCCACCTAGGTGGTATCAATACAACATGTGAATCATTTTGTATGCGGTTTTGGCTATGTTTTTTACGATGATCCGCAGTTTTAGTGACTGCACTGGCACGCTTTCTGCGAATCCGCGTCGACACATATGTAGGCAAACACACAATTATCAATCTAAGATAACTTATACGTATAAAGGATAAACCTAATAACGGTAAAAAGATCTTGCCTGGTCCTGATCTGTATACACGGAGATTAATATTGATCGTGCACGTCACTAAAACGCGCCGGCGGCGTCATCGTTGACAAAGGCTGAACGGGTTCCCCGTTAAGCCCCCATTGTTCCGTTACAATGGGCGTCTTGTTAGTTCTGCCGCTAGTAAATTGTGACGCACGTCGCCGACACATATTTGCGAGTGTACACGTGAAATAAGACGCCCTAGCACGTCACTGCAGTAATTAATTGCTCACGATCTTAATATGATCAAAATTTGTTACTTTACACTAATATGTAAAGCAATATTCACAAGTTGATTTCTAAATCAATTTATAAATGAGCTTTACTTAAAGCTCCCCTCATGCAAATATCTCAAAACCCAAGAAGCATAAAATCATCGCAAATAAGGTCAATTATTTGTTTTTGTATTCAATAAGTGCTGATAAGGCCTTCTTTATTTTGCTAAAAACTTTATCCATACTTCAAGACTACTAAAGACTTTGAGCTAAGTAAAATTTGTCAATCATCATCATCATCTCCGCCTGTTCGAGTCCACTGCTGAACATAATCCTCCCCCACAGACTGCCACGAAGTAAGATCCTGAGCCACCAGCATCCATTAACTTTCCGCACATTCGCTCCAACCAGTGGGAGGTCAGCGAAGGCTGACGAGGCTACGAGGCTACAACTCCAAAAACTTTCTTACCCATCGGGTTTCGCCCGATAGGAACGCCAGCAATGCTGGACGAAGAGAAAGCCGAATGCCTAGCTGACCGTCTAGAGGCCCAATGCTCCCCCAGCTTGCTTCCGACCCACCCCGATCACCTCTGTAAGGTGAACGAAGAGGTCGAAAGGAAAGCATCGGAACCACTCCGCGAAGCTCCGTCCGCGATCCCCAGCCCCCGGTCACGTGCTCGGAACTCACAGAAACAATTAACAAACTGCGCCCACGCAAAGCGCCTGGATCAGATGGTATCACCAATAAGGTGACCAAACTTCTCCCTACTAGCATCCTTCAGATACTAGTCTTAATTTACAACGCGGCTATAACCGAAGGCTTCTTCCCGTCCGAGTGGAAAGAAGCTGACGTAATAGGGTTCCTCAAACCCCACAAACCCGCGACCCTCCCAACCTCTTATCGTCCAATAAGTCTTCTCAAAACATTTGGGAAGATCTTTGAAAGACTTATATTAGCCCGACTAAGATCCCTTATGGACGCCAAAGGGCTCCCCATCCCAGAACAGTTTGGCTTTAGAGCCAAACATTCTTGTACCCATTGTAACGACCTATTATTAATAATAAATATTATTATTAATTAGTCATAATAAAGATCAATTAAGATGAAAATAAAACGTTAAAGAACGTTTAATCACAATAAAAGTTAATAATATATACTTAAATTAAAGAAATATAAGTGTTAGTATGAGAAAATGATATTACCAAAAATTGATTAAAAATAGTTAAAAATCACATAAAAATACTCAAAAAAGGATATTTATTAAAAATATAGCAAGATACGATCACTATTATGTCCATTAAATACAATTCCATACTTAGTGATTTCTAAGGGAAGTATTATGTACCGTGCGGGGACACATTTGTATGACCGCACATATGTAAGTACAGAGGTCGATCGCGACTCTTAGTACTATAGTCAAAGTACATTGTATGAACGTCCCATACCAATATCATATGGAAGTAAGGTCTAATGGATAAAAGTAATAATATGTGAAGGCTCAGAGAAAAAATAATGAATATATAAATATAATGAAGAGCAATGAATGACTTGGGACTTTATAAGACATATTACTATGGAGTTGCGTGGTACTTCTGTACGACGACATGGTCTACGGTAAACGTGGAACCATGAATGGATATGTCTTCAGTGGTGGACATATCATCGATAGCTGGTGGTAGTTGGCGTCTTAGTGACCATCACTATGATACGTTGGCTGTCATTCGGCATAGTAAGAGTTTGGTGGTAGTTGGCGTCTTAGTGTGTTGCACTATGATACGTCGACTGATCATCTGACTTTGGGGAGTCTGGCGGTGGCTTGCGTCTTAGTGTATTCCACTATGATACGTTGGCTATTACTTGGCTTGGGTGGGGGTCCGTTGGTGGTTGGCGTCTTAGTGTTTACGCTATGATACGTCGACTATCATTCGGATCGTGAAAGAGTATGTTTGCACACTTCGTGTGTTCCGAGTATATTCTAAACTTTGGAGCCGAAGTTGATCGGAGTTATATTGGTGTGGTGTGAGGGTGTGCCACCTACGCGATAGTCACATTGATGCGTGCGGCTATATGCAGTAATGCGTCTTGTGGTATTTGCGGGGTGATCTGCGCCTAATATCATTGCATCGTATGATTCTGGTTGATGGAGGTTCGAGGTGATGATGTCTGCTGTGTATGCGGATAGGCTGTATGTTGGCGTGTTGACCTGCGATAGTTGTATTGATGCATGTTGCATTTGGTGACATTGCGTCTTGCGACATTTGCTTGGGAGACGACGCTATTCATAATGGCCGAGTCTGCGTCTCGGTTTGATGCACATCTCAGTAGTTTTGTCCAAGTCGGGTTCCTGATGACGGACCTGCAGACTGTCTGACCTCTCTTATACGTTTAACATAATTAACGAATCTCAGTAAAGTTCCCACCGTTCGAACGAATAATGGCAACTTGCTGGTGGGTGAGACAAACTTGATTGAAAATACATTATACTCAACGTCAGAGACACTGACAAATAATTATATGTTGCCAATTATAAACCCTTCTGATGGCTAAACATAAAAATCACAACTATGGCTATATCTGACTATTTCAATGGTTGGTGGAGCATATGCGTTTACCTCATGTGGATGGTAGCTGGCGGGAGAAAACCTCTCAAGGCTGCGGCGATGCCGTGCAACGTTTTAACCATACCCTTGGGGTGAGCAGTGACTCATAACGCGCTCTGCGACGAAATGTCGTGCTAACCTTTTTAATGGTGGTGATACCAAAACACTAACAATCACGTCTGCAGTCGCGGCGATCTGGCAAAAGTGGTGGCGCTTACTTCTTCGACATATGCCTTTCATATGGATCTTTAACATATGCCCAAAACCGTATTGACGTACATTCACGAAGACTGGATTTGTCGTCGGCTTGTATGACGTTACACGCATTGACATGCGCGACTTCGGTCAAAGTTTGTGCTTACGCACTGCCAAGGGGCCAAGCCCTCTCTATGCTGGTAAAACAGCTTTGCAATGGACTTCGGTCCTTTCCCCAACTTTTTGTCCCTCTTCGGGGGGGGGGGGGGCGCAATATGTTGGTTGGCGCTCGCCGCACACGGCGTTGGTGAGTGTTTTCATGGAGCCGTGTGCCTTCCCTACATTTTTTTTAAATGTGGGGGAGCTGTTGACTTGTATCGGGTATGTAAAATTGATGTGAGCCCTTTTCAAGAGAGAAGGGATATTATTTTAAAATTATATTGTGAGCCCTTTACAAGCGTGAGAGGGAGTATACTATATACTCTGAGCCCGTCTCAAGCGACTCGGGATTAATTAATAAGAAAGCAATCTAGCATTATCTCTGGCTTATACCATGACCAGTGAATATTTATCTATCCAAGATCCACCTAAAAGAATCAAGTTAATAAATAAACACAACGTAAATGCGGTCCTACCGAATATGACGATCACAATAATATTTCATACGGCTAATTATTACCTTTAGAAAGATCCTATAGAAAGATCAATAATTTATCCTGGTCACGTAATGATGTTATATGATTTATTCATATAACGGGGCAGAAATATATATAAGTTTATTTATATATACACAATAAAGGGTGGGTGCGAGTTACACCATCAAGTGCACCGCATCACGGAGCACATACTAGTCAAACGCCAACGCGGACTCAACACCGGAGCACTCTTCTTGGACGTGGCAAAGGCCTTCGATAAAGTCTGGCACAACGGGCTCGTATACAAGTTATACGGACTCGGAGTGCCCGATCGTCTCGTATGCATAATACGAGACTTCCTGAGTAATCGGACCTTTCGCTATCGCGTCGAAGGCGTGTGTTCGACAACGCATCCCGTTCGAGCTGGGGGATTATCCATCGACGCCTCCAAGCTGCAGCCATCACCATCGGTGACTGGTTTCGGCAATGGAGGATCGAAATCAATCCCGCCAAGAGCGCGGCCGTCCTTTTTTCGCATAAAAACATAGATAAACCACCCCCCGTCAAACTCATGGATAGTCCGATACCATGGGTGAACAAAGTTAAATATTTAGGTGTCGTCCTTGACTCCCAACTTAGATTTAACCAGCACGTGACTCGGGTCAAGAACCGGGCGGCCTTCGTACTCGGTCGCCTCCATCCGCTCCTCAACAAAACGTCTAAAATGTCCCTTCGGAACAAGGTGACTCTATATAAGGCAGTAGTTCGCCCTATCATGACGTACGCGAGTCCAGTTTTCGCACACATTGCTCCGAAGCAAATTCACCGGCTTCAGGTCATCCAAAATCGATTTTTGCGCAGAGCCACGGGAGCACCCTGGTACATGCGCAATGTCGACCTTCATGTCGATTTAGAGTTGCCCACCATCGCTCAATTCCTGAAGTCGGCGTCGCGCCGATACTTCGATTCCGCCGCCGCGCATCCCAACCCGCTAATCGTAGGTGCCGCCACCTACAGACCCCTGCCGCTAGGTACGTTCCGCCGCAATCACCGTAGACCGCGACACGTTCTCGATTTCCCTGACGATGAGACGACTATCGCCATCGAAAGGATTAAAAAACTTCGCAAACACACCAACACAAACCGCACTCGCCGGCGAGTGCGGCAAACATATACTAGGTTCCGCCACGTACCTGGCAGGTTCTCCCCAGTTCAAGATAGAAGCGTTGCTGGAGTTTCTTCCGCCACTTCTTCTCCCAGCGCCAACGCTTTACGAAGTGGTAGTAATGATAGCTCTAGAGATCCCCCCAGTCAGATAACAGCTACCGATCGAGCCGAGGTCCGGCCCTCTCGGGCACCCTCGAATCGGAATGCTAAACGCGTGCTGAGTGACAGCCCAAGCCGAGGTCCCCTCTCGGGGACCCTTGAGCCAGATCACTCCATGGAGCCCCCGCCAAAGCGCCCTAAGAGCTAGGCGGCCTCCCAAACCGGTGAATTAAATAGCGTGACGGCCCGAGCCGAGGTTCCTTCGGGAGCCCTCGAGCTTAGTCACCATAACGCGTAATAGTAAATACGCGAGGTTCAAGCTAGGCGCCTCGAGCGCCCGGCCACCTCAAGTCCGTCGGATCTGTGACGGCCCCTAAGGCCAACAGTGGCTCATCCAGCCCAAAAAAAAAAAAAAAAAAAATACCCATCGGGTATCGGTTTTTCCAGCTATATGGCAGAGCCAGTGCCACTTTAGTAATCTAAACATCCCCTGAGCGATATCGACAACTTTAGTTCATTATTGATATGAAATTTTAAAATCAGCCAGGGGTCTTGCAAGTGCATGGCAAGAGTCATTTCAACACATTCTCGTCCTCAATGTATTCTAATTTCAAGACTAGAATTAATCACGAAAAATAAATCGGTTAACTCATTATTTAAAGAATGAAACTGACCACTCAATACAGAGATAGCCTTAACATGGCGTCAGCAACGTTCGTTAACGTCCATTGTTAATAATGATTGTACTAAAGACAAAATTCGTACAGCGAAAAAATTTAATTTACGCTTAATGATCTCAATGGGTTAATTGCATAAACGTTAACTTGCAGCGTAAAATTGCCTTACACTTGAAAAATAAACTGACAGAAAGGCAGCCGTAAAATTTCTGCAAGGCGTCTCAAGAAAACCTTCTTTTTAGAACAAACAACGTGGCGCACGGCAAGAGTGACAGCGGAATGCGAATGAGGCGTCAAGTAAATTTTTATATATTTAACACTAGCTCTCGACCGCGGCTTCGCCCGCGCAGCCAAAGGGAATTAACAATGAATTTTTTAATTTACATCAGAATATCTCGCAGATGACTGAATTTTTTCTTACTTAGAAAATAAAAATTCACAAAATATCTTTATTAATTATATATTTATGTGTTATTATGACGTATAAGCTGTATTATTGTGAAGTTCGATAAAAAAAACTATTCAATAGTTTTCGCGTGAAAGAGTAACAAACATCTATCCATACATACAAATTTTCCCGTTTATTATATTGCTCGCAGTAAGAATTATACTCATATTGATAATACTGTCCTTTTCCAAAAATTCAGCATCATCATCAGCCGAAAGACGTCTATTATTGAACAAATAGTCTACTATCTCTAAAACGATACGAATAATATAATTTTATCGAGAATATTTAGTGTTTAAAGTGTCAGTTTGCTCAACTTATCACGAAACGGATACATATTACACTTACATTAATCAATGTTACTCACTGATGACCTAAATATTAGTTTCAGGGCTGTGTCTGTCGGAATGAATTGTGTCAGGTCCTCGATTTTATTTATATCTTACCTGCCGTCTTGTAGTTGTTGTCTTGTCTCATGCCTTTCAAAAACGTCGTTAGAAAGTTAAAACTGTGAGAGAAATCGGAGCGTTATCAGAAATAATGTCTTGTAATGGGTTCATACACCTGTATGATAGGATGGAATACCATCATTCCATTATTACTATCATACAGTCAATAAAGAAGAAATAATAAACTAGAATTTACACTTATAAGAAAAACACTTTCAAAAAAATCTTTAACAAAAGTTTACAAAGTAATTTTTTATTGTGTTATTAAATTTTATGTATCTTCCAGACGCTTTGACGTAATCCGGCAATTTATTAATTTAAAAGCCCTAGATAAATTGACGTCGTTTGACAAGATTATAATTACTTTGACATTTTTAAATTTCTTTATATTTTATTTTCACACCACACGCCAAACTAAAGTGTGCAGCTCTCACCGTGCGGCGCCAAGGTAAGAAGGAAAAAACGTTTGCGACTAGTGCCCTTAAAGAGTGGTAATTAAGAGACATTTTCGCGTGGTGTGTCATAAGGTTTTCAAAGTCCGCCATGCGCCGCTGCGTCGAGACGATCTTACGTTGGGAACGTTCCTCTAGCTTTGAAACTCGTTCGCGAAATTAAATTGGAAAGAGGAATTAATAAAATTTCACATTTCGGTTTCGACTACGCTCTCAGCCTCCTCTGTGATTCCGACCGTCGGACTTGAGTGCGGAATGCGAGGGTAAATGAAATATTCATAGTTTTGCATCGTATCAAAAGACGTAGGCATAGAGAGTTGAACGTTTTTAGCTCTGAATGACATTCAGAAGTTGCCAGCCGAGTGTTGTTTTTATTAGACTCGAACTGCGGCTTCCGTGAATGTTTCTGTTTAAAATAAATTGTTTATTAACTTTTGGTTCAATGTAGGGGGATCAAGGAAACCATTAAAGCCTGATTAAATATACTTAGTATAGCACTACCGGTCTAGTGGAATGCAGAGATAACTATGTTCTGTATATACTTAACTGATGGAAAAGAGGTGTCCAAGGAACACAAGAAAGTGCCTTATGTAATAAGCCTGTAACATTGACTAAGCATATAGCTAACTTCATAAACTAGATCGATAAATCGATTTTCACACCCTTGAACGAAAAGCACAGCTTACATTTTATAATTAAATTCTTCCATTACATAACTTTTTGTTAAATTTCTTATGAATATTATATTCTAAAATAGCTTTGCAAATTTAATAAGTCCAGCAAAAAACGATTAAAAAGTAAATATAACTTTTCGTTAGATTTATTATACAGTGACATTTTTTGTGATAAATTTTCTCCCTCTGCAACATTTTTTTCTCTTTAATTGTCTAGTTTCTTTAATTATCTTAGAAACGAACGTTTTCGTAAAGTGATTTAATTATAAACAAACACAAACTTGATCTATTCTAGACCCAAGCACCCGCACCACTATCAATTAGTTACCAGGCAACGGTGTAATGTTCCTCGGGCTATTCAATTCCGCCGAAGGTTCCAGTATGTCTTGTACGTGTAGCAAAGACAATAGCCGTGCGCTGTTCTATTATACAGAATTATCAATCAGACACTTGCGCACACATGCGCTTCTAGTTACTGCATGTTCGGCGCTTTATCCTCATTATTAACTGTTGTTACTTTAGTTTTGGCAGACTGCATTATTAGTGTTGGCAACACTAAAGGAAGTGTCATTCAATGTGGTCTAAATTAAGCTGCACGAAGCTTTTCATGGTCTATTTTGGTTGTCAACAAGAAATAGGTATAAGCGATAGTGCTGCCCAATCGGAATCACAAATTAAATCGTTACAGTGGTGATTCTTTATCTCTAAAATTAAAAAATAATTTTTTTTATGTGAAAAGCTACCAAGCGTGCAGACGGTTCACCTGATGTTAAGCGAATACCGCCGCCCATGGACAAATGGCCCAAATGGCCCAACGCATCTGGAACTCACGGGTGTAGCAGATACACCCGAGAGTTCCAGATGCGTTGACCTTTTGAAAATTGGGCTCATATCAATGTGTGTTAAGATGAAAAGAAATAAATATCCCCAACAAAAATATTTCTACCTCCTTAGCTTGATAAAACAAAGTAAAGCTTAACTAATTAGTTAATGTTTTACATAATGATTTAGTCTTAAAAATCGAAATCATTACCATTTATATAAGAAAAATTCATTTCATCTATCGATAGTACTTTTTTTTAATGACCATTTCGTATTTATTATAACTGAGAAGAAAGAAGCGAAAGAAACTCCGTAGATATCTTTTTTTGATAAAACAAAGTAAAGCTTAACTAATTAGTTAATGTTTTACATAATGATCTAGTCTTAAAAATCGAAATAATTACCATTTATATAAGAAAAATTCATTTCATCTATCCATTTTACTTTTTTTTAATGACCATTTCGTATTTATTATATCTGAGAAGAAAGAAAGGAAAGAAACTCCGTAGGTATCTTCTTTTTTGTCATTTTCTTTATCTTAGAACGTTAAAATATTATACAAAGGATTTTTTCTTTTTCAGAAATAACTTGGGAACGATTAACTCATTCCCAGCAGTTATTGCCATTAATGTATTCATTTGTATTATGTTTGTTGTTTTTCTTTAATAAATTTCCATAACCTGTTAATAGGCGGGCTTTGCGCATTTACTGGAATTTTGTTGTAGAAGCGTATACACCGCTGCATACAGATAGCATATAGCTTCATGAATGATTAGGTACTTACTCTATGGATTCTAGTAACTTGAGTCTTATAAAACTTGATAGAAGTTTCGAAGTGAGGTAAGCTGCAAACTGCATGTGTGATGAATCAGATCTACCAGACTTACACTAGTCAACTTAAATCTGATAAGGTTGAAACGCAGTGGCAGACACCACCGCTATCTGATTTTTGACTTAGTCATGTAAATTTTACGTCGGGAAGTCGATGGATGCAATTGGCTCAGGATCGTGCATCGTGGCAGTCTGTGGGGGAGGCCTACGTTCAGCAGTGGACTCAAACAGGCTGAAATGATGATGATGAAAATATATGTCCAAACAAATCGTCAGACATCTGCTTTAGAGGTTTGCTATATTTATGAAACGGGAACGTAAAAGCTGTCTCAGCTGTCCTAGTAAAAATTAAAAGCTGTGAGGGCTTTTCCTATAGAGTGAACGGAACGCCGTGGCTCATTGTGTAATAAATATTACAAACATTTTATATTTTACACAGTAACACAGATAAAATAATGGGTAATACAAGGCGTATTAAATTCGAAATCACTGTTTTCGCGCGCCATTCGGAAGTTATAATCGTAACAATAGATAATTTGCGAAAGGGGCCTTCGCGGCGAGGGATGATAAATGTGAGAGAGCTTCCGGAATATGTTTAGTGTCTATTTATCGCCTCTTTTTCCACCTTCCATCGGAAGTATAAAAAGGAATATTGCCGCCATAACAGCGAAGAAAACGCACCACTGACGATATCAATAATAAAATAACGCGCACACTCGCGATAAGGTGAGCGGCAGTAGCGAATGGCCATAAACATGAAATACACTTTTAAACCTCGCCTAAACTACAGACCGTTAAAATAAGCAGCTTTTGTATGGTGGGTTTTATTGAGCAGCGGGTATATTAATGGTGTTTGAATTGGCGAGATAATTTCACAAGAACTTTGTAGACCCAGCCCAGTGCTTAGTAATAAAATTATATTATCAGAAAACATGTTAAAGAAAAGGTAATTTTCTCGCTCAACTATACTCAGTCAGATTGAAAGCAGAACGAATTTCTCATTAAAATAAGTACCTATTTTACCTCATTCAGGGATATACTTTCATGAAACCCCTTCACTTCATTGTCACGGTAGCTGTAAAGATGTTAATATATAGTGAACGCAAATAAACATGGGAGCACTATTGTCGCTCCAAAATGACATAACTAAAAACTATACCGTGACTGCGCGGGGCTTATAAACCGTACCGCGATGTTTTAGGCATTTAGACTTGAGTTGAACTAACAAATAAGTACATTTTCAGTGTTTTTTGTCAGTGAGAGTTGAGTGTATTTTGTCATTTATAACTTAATAATTAATCACTTATATGAACGTGCGGCTTCCATATTTTTTTAGCGGTTACTGTTAATATTTTGAAGTAGAAGAGTTTTTCGGTCTCTTTGAAGGCGCTAATTTGACGTCCATACGAGTTGCTGTTGACATTTGTTTTGTATTTTTGACGCATGGTTCTTGTAACCATGCGCCAAAAATACAAAATCTATCTAAGATCGATTTTGGAGGTTTGACGCTAATTTTTGGATCATAGTGTTGACAGTCGTATACTTGAAAATGGAAATAAACCGTTCTATATATGGAACATCCACAAATGAGCCTGCCCATTCTTGCAACAGTAGAAGCTGCTAGCGTGGCTGTACACCATTTTGGCAGAGTAGATTTCAACGAATCTTTATAAACACTGTCAAAAAAATTATTCGTTTGTAACAAGCAATCCATGTGAATAAAATTTGCTCCTCAGAGTGGTATAATTTAAAAAATATGGCAAAGTACCATTATCCGTTGAATAACAGCACCCGACAAGGACTGAGCATTGCCAAGGAGGATCAAACTGCGAATGCCTTTGTGAGCGGACACCATTCCAAGCAGCTCAATTGTGTGACGTTATACATAACGTGCTTTATACTTAATTAGGTATTGGAGTTTTTTTCTCTTTCTTTTATTTTTTTTTAACATTGCCCTTACTTTAGGATAGCATTATCCTGTGTTGTAAGGACGTTTTACAAACATAAATTTCACGCGGACAAACACCCAGATGCGAAACAACTAACTGTGGGTCACACAAATAGTTGTCCCGTGTGGGAATCGAACCCACGACCCCCGACGCTGAAGCCAATACCTTGGCAAATGCGCCACGGAGTCATCAAATCAAGGAGTTAAACGTAATATCGTATTATCAGTTTTCTATATGCCGTCAAAACTTTTTCTGTCATCGTACTGGATTTTGAATACTGTTTATATTCTGTGACACTCGTAAGATTGAAGAGAAAATTTGACGTAAAAATCACAACAATCGGGTCACGTGCTTAGTCTCTAAGACGCTATAAATATACATAGACATAAAGGCTGACAAATAAATTACCGTCTATTGCGTCAAGCAAAGGGTTAGAAAGTTAGGGCAATTCTAAAAGCCTGTGAACCTAGTTGGGCCGTCGGGAATCACTGGCCAGTATCCATTTTCCTCTTTTTTTCCACAGGGAATTCGAATATGGAACCCGTCGGGACGGAGAAGCGTCAGGTGCTGTGGGAGGCCCCCACAGTACATGTTACCGGATAGGCACTCTCTCCCACTTGGCGGTCTAAAGTACATTTTATTTATTTTATCGCCAGCGCAACCGTCTCTTCCCAGTTTTAGATGGACTGATTTACTGGTACATTCTAAAGGTTTTAGAAAATTTTCACCATATGAGATTGATGCTTAGGTTCTGAAAACAATATCCTTGTAAATAGTTAACGCTTGAATAGTGATGTCGTCAAGTTATAAAATAACACACGACATATATGGACTACTAGCTGCTGCCTGCGACTACGTCTGCGTAGAATAGGCGTAACATTCAGACAGGAAGACAGATATACATAAAAATATGTATATAAATTATAGCCTTTGTTTTATTCCGACGTATAAGCTATATTATTGTAGTTTCATTAAAATTCATTCAGTAGTATTTTCGTGAAAGAGTAACAAACATCCATCCATACATACAAACTTTCGCCTTCATAATATTAGTAAGGATTTTTGTAGGTAAGTAAACAAAAACTTTCGGCGCTGTGGGATTCAAACGTCAATCCTCTTGTTTTGCCTTAGAGGCGATAAAGTTAATCATAAAATGCTACTAATATCAGTTTACTGTTTTCTCTATGAATATATATTATTTTCCATTCCCTATTTTTCAACCCAGCTAACCAATCGCAATAATGGATAACTTATCTAATGCTCTTGTTGATTTTTTAAATATCTTCAGTCATAAATTATGGTAAATGTAAGTAATATTTTAGTGCTTCTTAATATGTTCAAAAACTTCTTTTTAAACCGCCATGACATTTCAGTATTTTTGTAAAGTTATTTACTTTCAGACACAAATAAAAAAGTGTATCAATTTTGCATATTATATTTACTATACTGTTTGCTGAATTATTTTGACTGAAAGTTACCCTAATAAAAAGAATATAAATATTACAAAACAAATATACAATCCAAAAAGAGCGGAAATACACTACTGAGAAGACAATGTAGTGTATATCATTTTCGAAACTTGGTAAAAGTCATTAATGCTGAGATATTATTGAACTCTTCCGGCTGCGAATGTCCCAGGGCAGCGGTCGTCACTTACTATCTTTTTTTTATTGCACAAAGTAAATATTTTTCCTAATTTCTGGAGTATGGATAGTAACAAATAACTTAGATGTAAATGACTTAAATGTGGTAGAGCTTTACCCGTGCATTTTGATTACTTAAAAAAGTTTGATATTGTCCATAACGATGTTTGTCGTACTAGATTTACTAGTCAGTTTCTTAATATTAATTTGGCGCAGACGGTACATAATGTTGGGGGAATTAATCCAGGGTGATTCTAGGCATCTGCAATTTTAACTAATATCTTTAAAACTTGCTGACCATTGCGAGAAACGCGCATTGTTTTCAATAAACTGACGAGTTTACGTTCTTTTGTAATGTACGGTAAATCTACTAACTTTAATTACCTTATTCTTATTTTAAAAAGTACCACCATATTCAAATAAATAAACTTTCATTCTCAAAAAAATCGTCTAAAAGCTAAACTCAATTTTTGCAGCACAATGATTGCGTCCCCTTTAAACTAGAAATAAATGCATTGTTAGAATCCGTTTTACGTACATTCTTCTTAAAGGTTAAAGACACCTTAACACTGAATGATTTCCCCGAGGAAATGAGTATTGGAATGGGAACCAATCCGAAGCTAAGTTTAGGTAACGGAAATACAAATGACTGGCAAGTTACATTTGAAAATGGCTTAAATGTATGTGGAAGCTCATGTATATAAATTCTATATACAGACATGAGGTCACGGTTTTAAACTCCTTTCATCAAGAAGTAAAGAAAAAGTGTAGTTACAGCCTATACATGTACCACTACTGGGCAAAGGCCTCCACTGTACAGCAGGTCGTAGCACACCACGCGGTCCCTCTGTTTGGCTAACTTCACAGACGTAAAATTTTTTTTGTAATAATTTCAATTATTTATTATCCAGGTTTACTCACGATTTATTCCTTCACCGCTGAGCACGTGATAAAGCAGCACTTAAAATTAACAATTTAATTGGTGCCGGTACCGGGGATCGAACTCAGGATGCTCAACTATCGAGTACCCGGACACTGAGCTATCACGGCCTTTCTTCAAGAAATTTAACATTATTACCTCTTCATACTAAGGGTAAAACGGGACCCAATTAGTAAGACTCGACTATCTGTCTGTCTGTCCATCTGTCACCAGACTGTATCTCATGAACTGTGATAGTTAGAAAGTTGAGATTTTGACAGAAGATGTTTAGATTTTATCGCTATAACAACAAATACTAAAAAACAGAATAAAATACTTAGTGGTATACAACTGACGTGATGTTTTTGCCATTTTTATCGCTAATCATACGTCATACGTACATGGCCAGTTTTTTTATTTATTCTATAAAAACATTTTATTGAAACCTGATGAGAATAAACCTTGTATAATTGAAATATCCAGTGTGGGCGTTTCTCATAAAAAAATAAAAAGCCGCTCTCGAGTGATAAAATTTCCAAAGGCATTATTAGGGATACAGAACATAATTTATTCGCGTTTGTCAAGATATATATCATTGCAAAAGCTATCCATCTATCTATCTATTAACCGATGTTTTTACTTTCAGTGTGTAGACTATGAAAGCTTCATCAAACGGGGCCCACGAACTTGATAATTATGACCACATTCACGGCCCTCAACAACGATAAGGGCCGTGAATGTGATCATGCAAGCAAAAGCTTAGTAAAGTTTCCCCTTAAACAGTATTACTGTTCAATCAAGACGTCTAGCTATCTATTTTCAACAACAATGTTAATAATATTTTAGAATATTAAAAAATATAATACAATAGTTATATTTCTTTTTTTTTTCAGATTAATTTTATTTTTAGCGCTAATCTCTGCACTTAAGATGAAACTTTAAATTATAATTTTTTGTAGATAACCTGCGTCTTCTGATTTAGAGAATTCCGCAGCGCCGAAACTGTTTATCTACAAAAAAAATTATGAACAAAGATCACAATTAAATAAAGGTTTTCCAAAATAACAATCCTTTACGAAGCAATACTTTATCAGTTCGAGATCATTCCAATCAATCTCAATTTCGTCAAGCCGAACTTTAATTGGACCGTATTCTGTCCCGGGTGTAATACAAATACGTTAGAAAATACCTTTGAGTCCGGCCCCTAAATAGAGTTATGACAGGATATCTTGCAGCAAGCGCCAGTTGCAATAAAGTGAATTATGCAGACAACCGCAGCGATACTTTGTTCGCGGCCCTAGAGGATATTGCGCAGGCATTTGTTAATAAGCGATAGCGGAAAATAAGAATTGAATAAAAGAAATCCTATGTTTATTGAAAACAGGGACGTTTTCATAAAACACTGGTTTGAAATACAAGGAATAAAAAAATCCTAGCACACACACATATACATACACAGCCACAATGTATCACTTCAGACTGTCAGATGGATTGGACCAAAATAAATTTTAGCAAGGCTCACGGGAATCAACTTTCGTTATTTATAAATAAAGTATTATAAAATTGTCTAACTGACCCATTACTATGTAGTCTTTTATATGAAAGACAACAATCTCGAATCGAGCTGATGTTAAAGTGCTTCAGATTTTGACAAATTTCTAATGGCATTGTGTTCATATTAGGCATCAATTTCCCGCTTACATAAGTATAGGACCTCGTACGGGTGGACTTATGTCTAATCCAATTAGAAAACGACAATAAATATTATTTATGTGAGCCCTTTTATTTCATCATCTGAACTTTCACTTCATTTGTTCGTTTGAATTGCTTAAACAGCAACATTTTTTTTATGCGAAAAGTTATCAAACGAGCAGACGGTTCACCTGATGTTAAGTGAATACCACCGCCCATGGACATCTGCCACACCCGAGGGTTACAGATGCGTTGACAACCTTTTGAAAATTGGGCTCCGGCTACCTCACTCACCAGACAAAACACGAAAGAATTTGCCATACTTCCACTTTACGCTGGTCTTCTGTGAGGTCGTGGCACTTACCCGGACGGGCCTGCCCATTCGTGCAACCGAGGCTGCTGCGTGTTTTTATAACATCAAAACAATTTCTTCAACTGTTTGTTCCCACAGTTTAATTGAGGACGAAAATAGAATTTACTTAGCCAAACTAGTGTATAGACGGGAAATATAACCTTGTATAATAGATGGTATGGAAAAGTCCGTTCTTTTTAATTAAAGTAAAATGAATTACATGGTAATGTTGGTTGCCGGCAATTACGTAATGAAGTCTTTTTACTTTTTACTAAGAGGGCCTGCGTGAAATATGACGGTTTGAGTGCTAACATCATGTTGTATACGAAAAAGGTCGGTAACGAATGTAAGACATTTATCCATATGCTTTACACACTGTGAGACATCTTTTTGAGTCAAACTTAATTTTCCTTGTAATAATAAAAACAATGTATACATAAAATAATGCATGACAATTTCAAAGCAGACATTTTATGATCAGTTTTATACATTTCACTTTATTAAAATATAGCGGTTCACATCGCGTATTCTGTATAGTTTAAGATAATTGTTTCGTAATTGCGTGCTCAAAATCTCTGAATTAATGCGTCTAGACTATTTATAGACACAAAACGACGTTTTATATTCATGCTGTCTTTTACATGGTGTAGGTCGAACAATTTGAGGAGATCGCTACCATGGAACAAGACAAAAGTTTCGTTCCGCTTCTCTGAGTTCGCAGTCAAACACTCGTATCCCCGGAGACTCCTAATGCAGACTTACACCGAGCCGCACTGTACGTTCAATTTAAACTTTAATATGCAACCCAATGTACCACCAAATTGGAAATAATGATCCTCAGTTTCGAATCTGAGCTCACATTTTTCCGTTGCCCGTTTAGATAACTTTCCCCGGCTAAAATTTGAACATGATCTAATTCAGTTCGACATTTAGCATCCGTTAATCTATCTTATTTGATAAAGAATATTTTAGGTTCTCACTATAACTTCTTTTATCGAGTTTTTCTCATTCGAGTACAACGGAAGAAGGGAATTTTAAGTGTTCAGTTGCTTAATATGCAATAGCATATTTGCATCATATTATACACGAATAAGTAGAAATAATCAATAGTGGACCATAAAGAAAAAAAAACAGGGTTGATTTTTCGAAAGTAAACAATGGTCATTTTTATGAAAAGTTAAGTCAAAATATTGTAAATCAATTTCAATTGGGCCTCAGTAACGCAATAGCCAACCATCTCACTAACTTATACTTTCTATCTTTGACTTTAAGTCTTGAGATTAACTTACTAACTAGCAAGGACAAGTTAACGGCTGTTCTTTTATTGCATGTGATAGATTATATAGAAACCGCAGAGTTTCTTGCCGGTTCTTCTCTGGACAGGTCTAGTTTAATGAACCGGTGGTAGATTTTGACGTACAATAAGAGTTTAAAATAAATAATTATGTCAAGTATTTAATATTTTATTGCCTTATTAACCCTAATATCATTAAAGAGTTAAAATAATTAGGAATCCTCAATTATAAGACTATTTTTAATCACCACTTAAAGACATAATTAACACACGCATCGGTGCCTCATCTTAGTTAAAACTGTAGCCTTTTAAAGCAGCTTTGACTTTGGTGCCTGACGTCATCCAACTAATTCCTTGGTCCCCTATGGCTACATATGTAATACTCGTGTAATCACACGTCACAAAGGAGTTGCACCGGTGACCTGTGCTATATGGAAGCTTTAGAGAGGGATGCGGATATTAATTAGTTAATTCTATTGGCTTCTCCCGCCTTTGTCCCGCTTTCATGTTTCGAGGTTCGTTAAGAACATTTTTAGCGTACCGTTATTAAATAGTCGTATCTTTTTCTCTTTTTTTTTTAAGTAAGAAATAGATAAGAATATTTTAGATAAAAATTCTTGAGTTATTATTGATATGATCTTAATTAAATTAAAAATTCTCCTTAATAAATTTTGAAACAAACTGATGGTTGATATCTTCTGACAAAGTGGCAACTTACTCTTGCAATCGCTTTAGTTTTCGTAATGTTTTGAAAAGAACTCACTTGATTATGAGTACCTAATCGATTTATTTGTTGGATTTTCGTCACTATATTCAAAGCACAGGTTGAAACATCTTCAAATTGGAAGAGTTTTGTATTTAACAATTGTATGATTATCATGGATTGTTAGTTCCAATTCACACCACGGGCGATCCGTAGAACTTGTGACGCTGGTCTCAGCACGCAGATGGCATCTGTTGCCCCAATAATCTTACGACGTTATTATTCCCCAGCATCCTCCATCATGGAATAATATGTTTTATCTTTTACTTCTGCTATAAATAATTTTCACACAATCTCGACAGTTTACATCTCATAATAGGAACTTGAATGTTTTCATTTTAATATATTTGAGAAGCGAAGGAATAAACTCTGAGACAAATTGCATATTTTCTAAATAATAACAATTAGAAGATTATATGCAAAGTCCAACAAGCCGCAGTGGGGTCACACAGGGTATTAGGGCATAATCCAACACGTGGATTATGCCCTAATACCCTGTGTATAGAGGAGGTCGTGGCCAGCAGTGGGACTGGTATTTTTTTTTTATGCGAAAAGTACACCCGATGGTTACAGATGCGCTGACAACCTTTTGAAAATTGGGCTCCGGCTACCTCACTCACCAGACGAAATGCGAAAGTATTTGTTATACTTCCACTTTACGCTGGTATTCTGTAAGGTCGTGGTACTTACCCGGACGGGCCTGCCCATTCGTGCAACAGCCGAGGCTGCTGCGTGGCCCTACCACCGTGGTATAGGCTGTTAATTTAATTTTTACTGTAAATGATATGGATTTAAAAAAAAAACTCAGCGGGACAGTTTAAATTACCTGCGCCAAAGATGGACTATTTGAAGTTACTTTTCTTTTGATGCGTTCGGAAAAAAATATGAAAGTTTTTACGATGCACGCACACACCGACCCTCAAAGATCGACATGATTTCTTCGCAAACAACTTCACGGCATTGGCGTGGGAACTGATAAGAACTTTTTGACCTTTACCAATAGCAGTGTTTAATGTCTTTAAGTTAAATCGATTGTCATTTCTTACGTAAGCACATAAGTACACACATATATTTTTTTTAATTAAGTAATTCATGACTGTGCAGTAAAACTAGATTTTGTTAGCAAAAGGTTAATCTCAATCTTTTGTTGTAACTTGATTTTAATGAAACTTAAACTGGAAAGTTAAACTCCATAACTTTGGGAGCGTAACTTTGATTCGTTAAGTCTCGGCTTAAGATGCAAAACTATAACGGTGAAGTATCTAGATCCTTAATAATTCGTTGTGTACTAAGTAGCTTAAAGAGCTAAATTACTAATTGGGCTAATAAGGCATCCAGATTTGGCTACAATCAAACAAGGGAAACTGCAAAAAAACTAAGAAATTTTGAATATATTCAAACTTTATTTCATTCATTTTTTATTTCATTTATTTTGTATTTATGTGAGAAGGTGGCAAACGAGCTTGCGGTTCGCCTGGTGTTAAGTGATGGCCGCCGCCCATTGACATTTGCAACTCCTTTGAATAAAGTCTCACCAGACGAAACGCAGAAGTATAACACTTCAACTTCACGCCGATCTTCAGTGCGGTCGTAGTACTAGCCCGGGCGGACCCATTCGTGCAACAGCGAAGACTGTTTCGTTGCCCTACCACAGTCATTTTACGTTTGCAATCAAGAAAGCACCCAATACGTTGGTAGCAAAGAATTAAAACATTAAAACAATCAAATTAAACTAAAATTCTAATTACACATTTTCGTAAATTTTTAGTAAATATATCACCACGAGCAAATAAATGACAACCATTATGAAGGACACTGGATTTATAATAGGAACTTGAATTAAAAATCCCTTCGATTCGTACCCTTTCCAGCCTTCATGATCACGGAACAGATTGTTACAGAACAGAACAGAACAGTCCGTAAGAAATTAATGTGTGAACCAGTCACATATTTTCTTGTTTTTAAGCAAATATTATACATCTATACTATTGAATAGGCTCCGAAACTACTGAACCGATTTGAAAAATTCTTTCACTGTTCATCCGGGGATAATGTAGCTTACATTATCCCCAGATGACATAGGCTATATTATATTTTCAAAAAACTAGGGATACTTACTAAAACATCAATAATGTAACCCAAAGTGTACAAAAATTACCTAAAATATTTTTTACATAGCGTGCGCTGCGAAAACTATTGATGATAGAATAAAATAATGTCCTAAGACTTTGCAGAACACATCATTACTTACAAAACGTGTCGCGACAGCATATGTCTAACTATTATAGTTATACCTCAATAAGTGTTCTTTTATTTTAAATTTTTTATTGAAATCCCACCGCTAGAAAAGGCTCTTTGTTCTTGGTATTAATCCTTATAAAAATAACAGACAGTTTTAATGTCATTATATAACTTTGAATTATTAAATTCGGTCATTCCATTCGAAAGATATCACAAGTTTAAAAATTGTTAGTATACTGTAATTTAACTATCCAAACACTGTGACTGACTTAGTAGTTCTTATAATTTTTCAATCACATTTATTTATGCTGGTAATTCCTGTTCAACAGTTAGAAAATAATTAAGTTCAAATGCAGTTTAATTATTTTTATCATTTTAAAATGTTCAAAAGATCAAGATCTGAATCTGGATCTGATCTGGAAACTGAAAATCGTCTTACAAGTCGGAGAGAGTCAAGTAGAGTGTTTGCAGCGGCTTGAAACATACAAATTCATACTAGGGTATCGAGCTCTGATGCGGCCTGGTGATTCATCTTAGAGACGCTTTAAATCAAAACGCAAATATTCACCCATCAAATATCGGTCAACGCGTAATCTGCAACGCCATACATTCACAGTTTCTCCGCGTTATCTGCATTAAAAAACCCAAGATGCAATGATTTATGTCCTATAACTATGGGAAACCAGATTTATTTTTGTCATTTTTACGTGTAAACTCGAATTATTCTCCAAAGACGAAATATTCGGAAGGTTTTATGTGTGTGTGATAATTTAAAATTTAAAATTTTTGTTACATAACCGTGCGAAGCCGGGGCGGGCCGCTAGTATTAAATAAAACTATTTTACGGATTTTATCGCGACTTAATTTTTATTTATGGTCTGTCTCGTGACCTCCGTAATCCGTAATAGTTTCATTTTATATGTAAAATTTACAAAAAATTGCAAATTTACTGGGTTAAGAAAACATTATGAAGAATCATTTAAATCGGAAACAGATTTTCTTTAAGTGAATTCGTCAATTCTGTTTCGGCTAAACTCTTTTGGTCTTGTATCTTGTATTAACTGATGTTTTTGCTTTCAGTCCGAAGACTATTAAAGCTTCATCTGACGCAGAACCGGTGGGCTAGCCAGAACCCACGGGTTTGGGCCCTCCGCTGTGGGTAGGCCCATCTCTTTTCGTTTGAAGGTAACTTGTTACTAAGCATGCTTTTGTTTTCTTTAATAAGTAAAACGTTTTGCATCACTGCAGAGAATCGCTCCGTTACTACACTGGCATTTTTTCATACTCGGCAGCAAATTTGAGCGTGCCATATATTAAAGAAGGCAATTTGTATTTTCTCGCGGCTTACGAAACGCGAAAGGTTGGGATTGGTGAACTTTTTCATCAAAGATTTCGGTTGTGGGTTATAGGGCGTGTTAATTCCGACGTATATTTCGTGAAATGAAACTTCAATTTCGTTACGCAAAGTAATATAGAGATCTATTCTTCGATATTCATATGATTCTTGTTATAATGCTGTGCTGTGTGTACATTTTCTTTTATACATTCTGCGAGGCAAAATTAAACATGAATTATTTGTGTTTTGTTACATTTTCTGAGATAAGAAAAAAATTTGATTGTTGAGTTATACGTCTTATATTTCCTTGTGTAACACGATGTAATATAATCATGCCGTTATAATCGTTTCTATAACGTCGTTATTGAAAGGAGCCACAGGAATTTAAAAGAAAAAAAAAACCCCTGATTGCAGCCACTCACTTTAATGTAACTTAATTCCCAGCGCATTGCCAAAGTACGTTGTGCCAAAAAATATGTAGCGAGGGGGATTTTTTTTTTCGCCTTCGCAAATTTCTTTATTAGAGCGGGGGTTCCTCGTGCCATGAGAGATGCCCCGGGATGGTCGTAAATCAGAAGTTTGAACAAAAACCAACTAAAACTTGGCCACGCGAAAATGATGAAACGACGCCGAGTTTTATTCAGTTAGACTCGCGAGATAACGACGTAATTGGTAAACGGGAGAAAATTTGAAAAGATTCTTCCATTTATCGCCGCGTCGATTTAACAAATCATTCCAGTTGAAAATATTAAAGGAATAAATTAAGAGTGCGGTTTACAGGCGGCCTATTTGTCTATGAGTGCTTATGACATTGCAAATAAATCTGTCTTTTCATTGAATTTTCAAGAGGAATTTTCAAGAGGAAACAATTTTAACCGAACTCTCTTAGGGCTAATGTTGCCACACTCTGTTAGTCTCTTATGTCTTGATAACTACGTAAACGGACCATTTAATTAAATAAGCGATTAGATAACATTTTGGTTTTATCGATTTTCTTAATCACTCCGTCAATTTAAACACGGTTATAAAGATGCATTAATTCATAATCGACCATTAATATTCTGTTTAAATTTCAGTTATCAATAAGTATATGTAATGCGTCTGTATTGACTAAAGATACTTGACTATGAATGTCAATTTACATTTACAACGATCTTACATAATTAACGAGCTTACATTTGCTTAATCAGCTGTCAAATAATCAATATTTGACAGCTGATTAAGCAAAGTTTGGTGACCGGATTCACTGTTTGTTCAGAATTGTCGTACCCTGTGCAGTAGTAGTATGGATGAACAAAAGGTAGGCGTGTGCACTCCGTGCAGGCATGCATCCCCTACACCTAATAGTAATAGCCACGAGTTATAATTTACAGAATATGTAAATTGTTAATGATAATTTAACTCTTTACTCTCCATGTTTATTGAGTTTCAAATGTGATTTGTAAGTAATTTTTTTAGAGCATACCATGTCTGAAGTCCCAATGCACGCCACTGGGTAGGAGACAACTACACGCTTCGTATCGAATTGATAGTATTCTACAGTATTCCGTGTAAGTTTTTAGACTCGAGAGCGTTTTATTCCGTCCCCGGCGCAGGCTTCTTGAATATTTTACAACGGCTACGTGCGCCTTGCGGAATGTCTACTGACGCGCTGAATTTACAGCGGCTTACCGAGTCGCGGTGGGGTATGGTTTTACGTGTGTTCCGATGTGGGTATCAACGGTGGTAGGGCCACGCAGCAGCCTTGGCTGTTGCACGACTCGGCAGGCCCGTCCGGATAAGTACAACGACCTCACAGAAGACCAGCGTAAAGTGGAAGTATGACAGTACTTTCGCGTTTCATCTGGTGAGTGAGGTAGCCGGAGCCCAAATTTCAAAAGGTTGTCAACGCATCTGTAACCCTCGGGTGTGGCAGATTTCCATGGGCGGCGGTGTTCACTTAACATCAGGTGAACCGTCTGCTCGTTTGACAACTCTTCACATAAAAAAAATGTGAAGCGGCTACGTTGGAAACGGGTGCCGGCAGGATCGCCGCGCGGCCTACCGACAATCGAAGCCGGATATTGAAAATGCTGCACGCTGAATTATGTGTGTTAGGTCCGTTATACAAATTTTTTAATAATTTTTAAATGAATAGAGTGCATAACACAGAATACGCAAAGGGAGAGCACCGACTAATATGGTAACACTAGTAACCGATAGATGACTTTGGAGTCGTTTAGTTTAATTAATTAAATTTTAAATCACAGATCAGATTAATTTGAATCTCTATAACAAAATTCTATTGTATGTCGCGTCTTCCGGGGTAAAAAAAATATTGTATACCCAATTGCTTCAGAATAAGAAATATCATATAGAATAAAAAAATGTTTCTTGTTTACGTATCAAAATGGTAGATTAGCACCGGCACGGGCACCAGCTGGTTAAAATTACAAACGTTGGTGATATTGGTGGTGCATTTGGGCGAGATAGCAGAGTAAAATATCAATCATTAAAATCTTCAGTCCTAAAACAGTAACATCTGATGTAATCACAAGTATCCGAACGATCAAAATAAAGTAATTCATATATGGTTTTATGATTATTTGTTAGACCAAAACATGTTTGGAATCACTGACATACATCTATTCAAGTAATGCTTTTAATTTTTAAGTACAGCAAAACTGCGTCCTCATATGTAAAAAATATGTATGGTTTGCACGTAATGGTTGCGCTTGATTTTTGTCTCATCAAATTTTAGGGGGCGTAGGCCTCGATGTCTTCACCTCGCTTACATAAAGAAACGAGTTCTCAGGTAAGTTGCGCAACGTGGAAAGAATCTGGGGCCTGACTGCGAAAGCATAAAATCTTTGTGTCCCTCATTAATTCCGCAACAGCTCAAAGGCGGGTCCGAGAAAATCACAACCCGGGTCACCTGTACCTCAATAACTTGCAGGGTATAACCTCACGCTGAATATTTAACCGGTCTCGTTCTTTGATCCGCAGTTTAGGCAGGAGCCGCGTAATCCTAGAGGCTACGGCTATCCTGTCCCTGAATTCAGTAGTGACAACTTAATTAATCGAAACTTGACACTGTCCTTTTAAATAATACATTCTTATAGCATAAAGGGCGGTGTTTGAAAATTCATTTAAATTGTTCTCTTTGAAATGAGGTGTAAGTTTTTTATGATTTGATTAATATTAAATCAATGCGCAGTAGACAGTGCATAAATAAAATTGTTATTAACTGTTTTATATGATCAAAAATATACATTACAGTCACACAGCGGTATGTAATATAACCATCGTAAATACGAACTTTTGTGCTTTTATATAAAACGTGTTTGTATCTATAAGAAGTGTGAAAAAGGATATATCAATGAAAAAATTACTTGTCAATTTATGATAAGATTTGTGCAATCAAATTATTATTCGCATCAATTATCTACTACATACATCTTAGGTCTTACGTTTTTCTTCTCAAATCTTAAAATTATTTTCAATTTCATTAAAAATAGAAAATTAAAAGTTTTCACAAGAACCAAGAATGGGATATATGTGTCTAACAAGAAATCTTGAAATTATTCTATGGTATATAATTCATTTTAAATAAATGTGACAATACTTTTTTTGTTCAAATATTTATTTTTCTTTTCATTTTCACGCATGCCCATGCACTGCTTCCAGGTTTGTAATGTCCTAATATGTAATAATGTAATAATAATGATAACACCACACAGTACACGCAATGAGAACTTAGCTGATCAGTGATGTAAATAGTACTTGAACGCGCAATGAATACATGAAGGATGGAATTTAAAATTTTGGATTCGGTAATTTTCAGAAAATTCACGATTTGGCAGCACTAATGTTAATTTTAAGTGGAGCCATCGCGAGGAATCTCCACTACCACCCACCACCTGGCATAGTCCAACACTATGCAGTGGGCATAGTCGGTGGACTATGCCCTCTGTACAGAGAAGGTCGTTGTCCAGCAGTGGGATGCATGTATAGACTGATATTTTACTTTATTTTGCGTAAATTGTTTCAAAAACAAATCAAATGAACACTTACCACATTCATTCTTTTATGATACAAGTCTGCACTTCGTTATCTTGTTTACATGATCGCTTAATTTTAAATTAAGTTTAAGCTTCTAAATTAATAACTGCAGCTTAATTTAATAACTGTATTGATTGAAGGTATAGATATAGTTAAATAGAAATCATAAATGTCTGTCTTTTTAATAAATATAACTGAGTAAACAGGGTTTTAACCAGTGAACGCGAATAAAACATGGAAGCCGTATGTTCATACAAGTCATTGTTAATAAGTAGCACGCAACTCTCACTGGCAGTTATCATGCGCCGTTGAACAAAAATGAACTTATTTGTTAGTTCAACTAATTCTACATTCGCGGTACAGTTTATAAGACCCGTGCCGTCGCGGTATAGTTTTTCGCTATGTCATTTTGGAGCGACAATAATGCTTCCATGTTTATTTGCGTACACTGGTTTTGACCGCACTTGTTTTAACCCCATCCGTAACAGGTGATAATCTCTGTCTCGTTACACCGAATATAGTTGCGAATATGATACAATGAATGATCTTTCATTGGATTGAAATCTGAAAGTTTTTTTTTGTGTAACATTGTTGAGAATGGAAGCAATGAATTTCTATCTCTAGCCAATGAACCATCCATTAAGTGGAATGGTATGAATTTTATGGGCTAAACTGTCCATTCACTTCCTAGTAGATGAACCACTACTCGCTTATTTTTTAAATTCATTAATTAAGACGTTTTTAGAAATGAACGTAAATTCTTTTCATTCAATAGGCTTGAACTAGAAAAAAAGGAAGCTCTACATTGGGTATCAAAACTTCTCTCATTTAAAACGTTTATAGCACAAGGTCTTTCGTAATGTAATTCTGAATGTTGAAAAGGTGAAGGGAATAGCATAACAAAATGAGGTATGTAATACAAAATGATAAGAAATGTATGGAACATTCCTATACGTTTGTAACAGTTTTCACATAAACTGTACAAAGATATCTCGAGTCATGAAAAATAAAGATCCCTTCTTAAAGTCGAAAATCTTGAAGGGTCAAGATTTTAGTACGGATCTTTTACTTATTAGTATAGATGTGCTTAAAATACGATAGGGATTCCTAATAAAATCATTGATCTATGGAGTGGATTCTGGAGCGAAACTCTGAACTTAAGTAGAATATAGTATTATCCCTTAACATCAGGATTTTAAAGTTTGTATATAATATGATTTGTTATTATAACCAATATTTACACCGTTACAACTAAATATATAAAGAGGAAAGATTTGATTGTTTGTATGTACTGAATAGGCTCCGAAACTACTGAATCGATTTGAAAAATTCTTTCCCTGTTCGGAAGCTTCATTATCCCCGGATGATATAGTCTATATCATATTTTCAAAAAACTAGGGATCCTTAATAAAATATCAATAATGTAACCCAAAGTGTACAAAAATTACCTAAAATATTCTTTTCATCGCGTGCGCTACGAAAACTACTGATGATAGAATAAAATAATGTCGCGATGATAGAGTAAAATACCAAAAAATGTCGCGCCATCATATGTCTTATAGTTATGCCACAATAAGTGTTTTTTTATTTTAAAATTTTTATTGAAATGCCGCCGCTAGAAAAGGCTCTTTATTTGTATCTTGGTATTAATCCTTATAAAAATAATTACTTCATATTTAAGACTCTTTCACTGTCATTATATAACTTTTTGAATTATTAAATTCGATCATTCCATTCGAAAGATATCGCAAGTTTAAATTAATCAATTTATATAATTTCAATATAATCGGGATCTCGGAAACGGCTCCAGCGATTTTCATGAAATTTAGTATGTGGGTAGATTCGGGGGCGAAAAATCTATCTAGCTAGGTTTCATTTTTAGAAAATGTCCTTTTATCCTTGTATTCAGGGAATGAAAAATATCATTCGAATTTATGATGGTAAATTTCGCCGCAAAAAAATGTTATAATAGCTCGGTTGGTTATCGGGCGGCCCCAAAACAGACCGCCGCGGTTCGTATCACGATCATTTACACACTTTTTTTTTTACTTTTTTTTCAATTCCAGATCATTTCTATCTTTATTTTTTATTTTTGTCGATTTGTTATTTTGTTATTTTTTTCCCTTTTTTTAAAGTTCTTTCTTTTGTGAAAAACAACAGTTCATACTTTCTTATTATTACGTCGGTAAGATCGAAAAATATTATGCATATTTCATTACTCAATAATTTGTATTTAAATGTAATTTAAAAAATACACAATTTACCAAAAAAAAAAACGAGCAAAGCTCGGTCCACCAGGTATTGTAATTAAACTATCCAAACAGCTTAGTGACTGACTTAGTAGTTCTTATAATTTTTCAATCACATTTATTTATGCTGGTAATTCCTGTTCAACAGTTAGAAAATAATTAAGTTCAAATGCAGTGTCCAAAAGATCAAGATCTCACCTTTCTAGAAATAGTTCACATGCGAGGGCATCAAAAATACGTCATAATGAGGAATCTTTACTGGAAACTGAAAATCGTCTTAACCCGAAAAAGCAAATTTATTTATCAAACACGTAATAATGTAGGAAGAAAAGACCGCAATATGCAAACAGCTCCCATTAACTACTCAGTGATTTGTAAATAATTCGCATATGAGAATAAATAAAACGTGAACGTGAAATGTCGCGAAAACCATTCTTTTTGTTCAAGCGAGTAGATATTTACATGTATCCAAGGTACGGAAAGCTCGCATATAAACAGGATTACGGGTATAAACACAAATCCCTAAAATACGGGTGGTATTGTTAACCTTCTCTACACTCCGTTATTGAACTTCTAAAATAAAAATTACTTTTATATAGCTGGTATCTTTACTTCTAAATCTCTGTTTGTTGTTGCATTATTTTATGGTTTTGAATAGAATGCTGCAAATTATTGTTTATTGAGCAACAGCAAAAAGAATAGCGTCATTTTGAAAAAAAAAAATCTAATCAGCTTGGAGAATTATTAACGTTTAGCAACAAATTATTATTTTCAATGAGATCGCGTGAGTTCAGTTCTATTCGCATGCAACTATGAAGTTTTGTTCCATAAAATTTCTATTTGAAAACAGTACTGTATAAAAATAAGGATAAAATAAATTATCTGTGTTGTTTAAATTGTTTATAGTGCTAATCTTTGCACTTAAGATTGAAAATTAAAATATGTAGAAAAAGTGCGAAAAGATTGTCGCCGTTGTGGGAATCGAACCCACGTCTTCGGCATTCGCTGCCTGACGCTCTAGCCACTGAGCTAAACGGCTGATTGCACCGACGAAAATCTTAACGCATTCTTCTACATTGTTTTCTTAGCATTTGAAGCAATGCTTGGCGCCATCTATTGTTATATCCTTTCCAGCATACAAACAATTTCGAATATCGTTTTACAACGATAATTCGAACGAGAGATGTCGCCATTACTTTTTTAGAAATTTAAATTGTTTATAGTGCTAATCTTTGCACTTAAGATTGAAGATTAAAATATGTAGAAAAAGTGCGAAAAGATTGTCGCCGTTGTGGGAATCGAACCCACGTCTTCGGCATTCGCTGCCTGACGCTCTAGCCACTGAGCTAAACGGCTGATTGCCACACCGACGAAAATCTTAACGCATTCTTCTACATTGTTTTCTTAGCATTTGAAGCAATGCTTGGCGCCATCTATTGTTATATCCTTTCCAGCATACAAACAATTTCGAATATCGTTTTACAACGATAATTCGAACGAGAGATGTCGCCATTACTTTTTTAGAAATTTAAATTGTTTATAGTGCTAATCTTTGCACTTAAGATTGAAGATTAAAATATGTAGAAAAAGTGCGAAAAGATTGTCGCCGTTGTGGGAATCGAACCCACGTCTTCGGCATTCGCTGCCCGACGCTCTAGCCACTGAGCTAAACGGCTGATTGCCACACCGACGAAAATCTTAACGCATTCTTCTACATTGTTTTCTTAGCATTTGAAGCAATGCTTGGCGCCATCTATTGTTATATCCTTTCCAGCATACAAACAATTTCGAATATCGTTTTACAACGATAATTCGAACGAGAGATGTCGCCATTACTTTTTTAGAAATTTAAATTGTTTATAGTGCTAATCTTTGCACTTAAGATTGAAGATTAAAATATGTAGAAAAAGTGCGAAAAGATTGTCGCCGTTGTGGGAATCGAACCCACGTCTTCGGCATTCGCTGCCTGACGCTCTAGCCACTGAGCTAAACGGCTGATTGCCACACCGACGAAAATCTTAACGCATTCTTCTACATTGTTTTCTTAGCATTTGAAGCAATGCTTGGCGCCATCTATTGTTATATCCTTTCCAGCATACAAACAATTTCGAATATCGTTTTACAACGATAATTCGAACGAGAGATGTCGCCATTACTTTTTTTAGAAATTTAAATTGTTTATAGTGCTAATCTTTGCACTTAAGATTGAAGATTAAAATATGTAGAAAAAGTGCGAAAAGATTGTCGCCGTTGTGGGAATCGAACCCACGTCTTCGGCATTCGCTGCCTGACGCTCTAGCCACTGAGCTAAACGGCTGATTGCCACACCGACGAAAATCTTAACGCATTCTTCTACATTGTTTTCTTAGCATTTGAAGCAATGCTTGGCGCCATCTATTGTTATATCCTTTCCAGCATACAAACAATTTCGAATATCGTTTTACAACGATAATTCGAACGAGAGATGTCGCCATTACTTTTTTAGAAATTTAAATTGTTTATAGTGCTAATCTTTGCACTTAAGATTGAAGATTAAAATATGTAGAAAAAGTGCGAAAAGATTGTCGCCGTTGTGGGAATCGAACCCACGTCTTCGGCATTCGCTGCCTGACGCTCTAGCCACTGAGCTAAACGGCTGATTGCCACACCGACGAAAATCTTAACGCATTCTTCTACATTGTT
This sequence comes from Iphiclides podalirius, assembly GCA_933534255.1. NCBI lineage: Eukaryota > Metazoa > Arthropoda > Insecta > Lepidoptera > Papilionidae > Iphiclides > Iphiclides podalirius. The sequence continues at coordinate 16,441,744 of OW152820.1, read as the reverse complement.
TTCTTAGCATTTGAAGCAATGCTTGGCGCCATCTATTGTTATATCCTTTCCAGCATACAAACAATTTCGAATATCGTTTTACAACGATAATTCGAACGAGAGATGTCGCCATTACTTTTTTAGAAATTTAAATTGTTTATAGTGCTAATCTTTGCACTTAAGATTGAAGATTAAAATATGTAGAAAAAGTGCGAAAAAGATTTTCGCCGTTGTGGGAATCGAACCCACGTCTTCGGCATTCGCTGCCTGACGCTCTAGCCACTGAGCTAAACGGCTGATTGCCACACCGACGAAAATCTTAACGCATTCTTCTACATTGTTTTCTTAGCATTTGAAGCAATGCTTGGCGCCATCTATTGTTATATCCTTTCCAGCATACAAACAATTTCGAATATCGTTTTACAACGATAATTCGAACGAGAGATGTCGCCATTACTTTTTTAGAAATTTAAATTGTTTATAGTGCTAATCTTTGCACTTAAGATTGAAGATTAAAATATGTAGAAAAAGTGCGAAAAGATTGTCGCCGTTGTGGGAATCGAACCCACGTCTTCGGCATTCGCTGCCCGACGCTCTAGCCACTGAGCTAAACGGCTGATTGGCACACCGACGAAAAAAATCTTAACGCATTCTTCTACATTGTTTTCTTAGCATTTGAAGCAATGCTTGGCGCCATCTATTGTTATATCCTTTCCAGCATACAAACAGTTTCGAATATCGTTTTTTACAGCGATAATTCGAACGAGAGATGTCGCCATTACTTTTTTAGAAATTTAAATTGTTTTATAGTGCTAATCTTTGCACTTAAGATTGAAGATTAAAATATGTAGAAAAAGTGCGAAAAGATTGTCGCCGTTGTGGGAATCGAACCCACGTCTTCGGCATTCGCTGCCTGACGCTCTAGCCACTGAGCTAAACGGCTGATTGCCACACCGACGAAAATCTTAACGCATTCTTCTACATTGTTTTCTTAGCATTTGAAGCAATGCTTGGCGCCATCTATTGTTATATCCTTTCCAGCATACAAACAATTTCGAATATCGTTTTACAACGATAATTCGAACGAGAGATGTCGCCATTACTTTTTTAGAAATTTAAATTGTTTATAGTGCTAATCTTTGCACTTAAGATTGAAGATTAAAATATGTAGAAAAAGTGCGAAAAGATTGTCGCCGTTGTGGGAATCGAACCCACGTCTTCGGCATTCGCTGCCTGACGCTCTAGCCACTGAGCTAAACGGCTGATTGCCACACCGACGAAAATCTTAACGCATTCTTCTACATTGTTTTCTTAGCATTTGAAGCAATGCTTGGCGCCATCTATTGTTATATCCTTTCCAGCATACAAACAATTTCGAATATCGTTTTACAACGATAATTCGAACGAGAGATGTCGCCATTACTTTTTTAGAAATTTAAATTGTTTATAGTGCTAATCTTTGCACTTAAGATTGAAGATTAAAATATGTAGAAAAAGTGCGAAAAGATTGTCGCCGTTGTGGGAATCGAACCCACGTCTTCGGCATTCGCTGCCTGACGCTCTAGCCACTGAGCTAAACGGCTGATTGCCACACCGACGAAAATCTTAACGCATTCTTCTACATTGTTTTCTTAGCATTTGAAGCAATGCTTGGCGCCATCTATTGTTATATCCTTTCCAGCATACAAACAATTTCGAATATCGTTTTACAACGATAATTCGAACGAGAGATGTCGCCATTACTTTTTTAGAAATTTAAATTGTTTATAGTGCTAATCTTTGCACTTAAGATTGAAGATTAAAATATGTAGAAAAAGTGCGAAAAGATTGTCGCCGTTGTGGGAATCGAACCCACGTCTTCGGCATTCGCTGCCTGACGCTCTAGCCACTGAGCTAAACGGCTGATTGCCACACCGACGAAAATCTTAACGCATTCTTCTACATTGTTTTCTTAGCATTTGAAGCAATGCTTGGCGCCATCTATTGTTATATCCTTTCCAGCATACAAACAATTTCGAATATCGTTTTACAACGATAATTCGAACGAGAGATGTCGCCATTACTTTTTTAGAAATTTAAATTGTTTATAGTGCTAATCTTTGCACTTAAGATTGAAGATTAAAATATGTAGAAAAAGTGCGAAAAGATTGTCGCCGTTGTGGGAATCGAACCCACGTCTTCGGCATTCGCTGCCTGACGCTCTAGCCACTGAGCTAAACGGCTGATTGCCACACCGACGAAAATCTTAACGCATTCTTCTACATTGTTTTCTTAGCATTTGAAGCAATGCTTGGCGCCATCTATTGTTATATCCTTTCCAGCATACAAACAATTTCGAATATCGTTTTAAACGATAATTCGAACGAGAGATGTCGCCATTACTTTTTTAGAAATTTAAATTGTTTATAGTGCTAATCTTTGCACTTAAGATTGAAGATTAAAATATGTAGAAAAAGTGCGAAAAGATTGTCGCCGTTGTGGGAATCGAACCCACGTCTTCGGCATTCGCTGCCTGACGCTCTAGCCACTGAGCTAAAACGGCTGATTGCCACACCGACGAAAATCTTAACGCATTCTTCTACATTGTTTTCTTAGCATTTGAAGCAATGCTTGGCGCCATCTATTGTTATATCCTTTCCAGCATACAAACAATTTCGAATATCGTTTTACAACGATAATTCGAACGAGAGATGTCGCCATTACTTTTTTAGAAATTTAAATTGTTTATAGTGCTAATCTTTGCACTTAAGATTGAAGATTAAAATATGTAGAAAAAGTGCGAAAAGATTGTCGCCGTTGTGGGAATCGAACCCACGTCTTCGGCATTCGCTGCCTGACGCTCTAGCCACTGAGCTAAACGGCTGATTGCCACACCGACGAAAATCTTAACGCATTCTTCTACATTGTTTTCTTAGCATTTGAAGCAATGCTTGGCGCCATCTATTGTTATATCCTTTCCAGCATACAAACAATTTCGAATATCGTTTTACAACGATAATTCGAACGAGAGATGTCGCCATTACTTTTTTAGAAATTTAAATTGTTTATAGTGCTAATCTTTGCACTTAAGATTGAAGATTAAAATATGTAGAAAAAGTGCGAAAAGATTGTCGCCGTTGTAGGAATCGAACCCACGTCTTCGGCATTCGCGGCCTGACGCTCTAGCCGATGAGCTAAACGGCTGATTGCCACACCGACTAAAATCTTAACGCTTTTATCTACATTGTTTTTCTTAGCATTTGAAGCAATGCTTGGCGCCATCTATTGTTATATCCTTTCCAGCATACAAACAATTTCGAATATCGTTTTACAACGATAATTCGAACGAGAGATGTCGCCATTACTTTTTTAGAAATTTAAATTGTTTATAGTGCTAATCTTTGCACTTAGATTGAAGATTAAAATATGTAGAAAAAGTGCGAAAAGATTGTCGCCGTTGTGGGAATCGAACCCACGTCTTCGGCATTCGCTGCCTGACGCTCTAGCCACTGAGCTAAACGGCTGATTGCCACACCGACGAAAATCTTAACGCATTCTTCTACATTGTTTTTCTTAGCATTTGAAGCAATGCTTGGCGCCATCTATTGTTATATCCTTTCCAGCATACAAACAATTTCGAATATCGTTTTACAACGATAATTCGAACGAGAGATGTCGCCATTACTTTTTTAGAAATTTAAATTGTTTATAGTGCTAATCTTTGCACTTAAGATTGAAGATTAAAATATGTAGAAAAAGTGCGAAAAGATTGTCGCCGTTGTGGGAATCGAACCCACGTCTTCGGCATTCGCTGCCTGACGCTCTAGCCACTGAGCTAAACGGCTGATTGCCACACCGACGAAAATCTTAACGCATTCTTCTACATTGTTTTCTTAGCATTTGAAGCAATGCTTGGCGCCATCTATTGTTATATCCTTTCCAGCATACAAACAATTTCGAATATCGTTTTACAACGATAATTCGAACGAGAGATGTCGCCATTACTTTTTTAGAAATTTAAATTGTTTATAGTGCTAATCTTTGCACTTAAGATTGAAGATTAAAATATGTAGAAAAAGTGCGAAAAGATTGTCGCCGTTGTGGGAATCGAACCCACGTCTTCGGCATTCGCTGCCTGACGCTCTAGCCACTGAGCTAAACGGCTGATTGCCACACCGACGAAAAATCTTAAACGCATTCTTCTACATTGTTTTCTTAGCATTTGAAGCAATGCTTGGCGCCATCTATTGTTATATCCTTTCCAGCATACAAACAATTTCGAATATCGTTTTACAACGATAATTCGAACGAGAGATGTCGCCATTACTTTTTTAGAAATTTAAATTGTTTATAGTGCTAATCTTTGCACTTAAGATTGAAGATTAAAATATGTAGAAAAAAAGTGCGAAAAGATTGTCGCCGTTGTGGGAATCGAACCCACGTCTTCGGCATTCGCTGCCTGACGCTCTAGCCACTGAGCTAAACGGCTGATTGCCACACCGACGAAAATCTTAACGCATTCTTCTACATTGTTTTCTTAGCATTTGAAGCAATGCTTGGCGCCATCTATTGTTATATCCTTTCCAGCATACAAACAATTTCGAATATCGTTTTACAACGATAATTCGAACGAGAGATGTCGCCATTACTTTTTTAGAAATTTAAATTGTTTATAGTGCTAATCTTTGCACTTAAGATTGAAGATTAAAATATGTAGAAAAAGTGCGAAAAGATTGTCGCCGTTGTGGGAATCGAACCCACGTCTTCGGCATTCGCTGCCTGACGCTCTAGCCACTGAGCTAAACGGCTGATTGCCACACCGACGAAAATCTTAACGCATTCTTCTACATTGTTTTTCTTAGCATTTGAAGCAATGCTTGGCGCCATCTATTGTTATATCCTTTCCAGCATACAAACAATTTCGAATATCGTTTTACAACGATAATTCGAACGAGAGATGTCGCCATTACTTTTTTAGAAATTTAAATTGTTTATAGTGCTAATCTTTGCACTTAAGATTGAAGATTAAAATATGTAGAAAAAGTGCGAAAAGATTGTCGCCGTTGTGGGAATCGAACCCACGTCTTCGGCATTCGCTGCCTGACGCTCTAGCCACTGAGCTAAACGGCTGATTGCCACACCGACGAAAATCTTAACGCATTCTTCTACATTGTTTTCTTAGCATTTGAAGCAATGCTTGGCGCCATCTATTGTTATATCCTTTCCAGCATACAAACAATTCGAATATCGTTTTACAACGATAATTCGAACGAGAGATGTCGCCATTACTTTTTTAGAAATTTAAATTGTTTATAGTGCTAATCTTTGCACTTAAGATTGAAGATTAAAATATGTAGAAAAAGTGCGAAAAGATTGTCGCCGTTGTGGGAATCGAACCCACGTCTTCGGCATTCGCTGCCTGACGCTCTAGCCACTGAGCTAAACGGCTGATTGCCACACCGACGAAAATCTTAACGCATTCTTCTACATTGTTTTCTTAGCATTTGAAGCAATGCTTGGCGCCATCTATTGTTATATCCTTTCCAGCATACAAACAATTTCGAATATCGTTTTACAACGATAATTCGAACGAGAGATGTCGCCATTACTTTTTTAGAAATTTAAATTGTTTATAGTGCTAATCTTTGCACTTAAGATTGAAGATTAAAATATGTAGAAAAAGTGCGAAAAGATTGTCGCCGTTGTGGGAATCGAACCCACGTCTTCGGCATTCGCTGCCTGACGCTCTAGCCACTGAGCTAAACGGCTGATTGCCACACCGACGAAAATCTTAACGCATTCTTCTACATTGTTTTCTTAGCATTTGAAGCAATGCTTGGCGCCATCTATTGTTATATCCTTTCCAGCATACAAACAATTTCGAATATCGTTTTACAACGATAATTCGAACGAGAGATGTCGCCATTACTTTTTTAGAAATTTAAATTGTTTATAGTGCTAATCTTTGCACTTAAGATTGAAGATTAAAATATGTAGAAAAAGCACTATAAACAATTTAAATTTCTAAAAAAGTAATGGCGACATCTCTCGTTCGAATTATCGTTGTAAAACGATATTCGAAATTGTTTGTATGCTGGAAAGGATATAACAATAGATGGCGCCAAGCATTGCTTCAAATGCTAAGAAAACAATGTAGAAGAATGCGTTAAGATTTTCGTCGGTGTGGCAATCAGCCGTTTAGCTCAGTGGCTAGAGCGTCAGGCAGCGAATGCCGAAGACGTGGGTTCGATTCCCACAACGGCGACAATCTTTTCGCACTTTTTCTACATATTTTAATCTTCAATCTTAAGTGCAAAGATTAGCACTATAAACAATTTAAATTTCTAAAAAAAGTAATGGCGACATCTCTCGTTCGAATTATCGTTGTAAAACGATATTCGAAATTGTTTGTATGCTGGAAAGGATATAACAATAGATGGCGCCAAGCATTGCTTCAAATGCTAAGAAAACAATGTAGAAGAATGCGTTAAGATTTTCGTCGGTGTGGCAATCAGCCGTTTAGCTCAGTGGCTAGAGCGTCAGGCAGCGAATGCCGAAGACGTGGGTTCGATTCCCACAACGGCGACAATCTTTTCGCACTTTTTCTACATATTTTAATCTTCAATCTTAAGTGCAAAGATTAGCACTATAAACAATTTAAATTTCTAAAAAAGTAATGGCGACATCTCTCGTTCGAATTATCGTTGTAAAACGATATTCGAAATTGTTTGTATGCTGGAAAGGATATAACAATAGATGGCGCCAAGCATTGCTTCAAATGCTAAGAAAACAATGTAGAAGAATGCGTTAAGATTTTCGTCGGTGTGGCAATCAGCCGTTTAGCTCAGTGGCTAGAGCGTCAGGCAGCGAATGCCGAAGACGTGGGTTCGATTCCCACAACGGCGACAATCTTTTCGCACTTTTTCTACATATTTTAATGTTCAATCTTAAGTGCAGAGATTAGCACTATAAACAATTTAAATTTCTAAAAAGTAATGGCCACATCTCTCGTTCGAGTTATCGTTGTAAAACGATATTCGAAACTGGTTGTATGCTGGAAAGGATATAACAATAGATGGCGCCAAGCATTGCTTCAAATGCTAAGAAAACAATGTAGAAGAATGCGTTAAGATTTTCGTCGGTGTGGCAATCAGCCGTTTAGCTCAGTGGCTAGAGCGTCAGGCAGCGAATGCCGAAGACGTGGGTTCGATTCCCACAACGGCGACAATCTTTTCGCACTTTTTCTACATATTTTTATCTGTGTTGTTTATGATTCAATAATAAAAAGTGCCAAAACATGTCAATTTTCTATTGAACGCAAGGAGTATATTAATGGTCATTTCTGTAATTTTTTCATCCTAATCTGATATTGTCAATTAAAACATAAGCATAATTTTGATGTAATACATTAGATTATGGTTAATTTTTATTTGTGCTAGTCTACATTGAAGGTGAAACTTAAAATGTGAATTATTATGCGTATTTAGGTGTTCGGGATTCGACGCGTCTTAAGCGTAACACTTTCAGATGCTTTACCGACTAGGCTAATCAGCCGTACTTTTGTTATGGGATTTACAGCAATGCTTGGAATCATTTAGTTTGCATGCTTTACAGCATGGAACACCTTTCGAATAATATTTTACAGTGAAAAAATTGAGCTTTTCTTCTTTCTTTTTACTTATTCTTCTTTTTTTTTTCAGTCTTAAATTTTTTTTCATCAAAACCTAAATTTGAAATTTAATAGCTTTTATTACTTGACAAAATGTAAGTCATGGGCAAAATAAATGTAAAGAATTCAAATGTGATCAGAAACTATGCCTCTCCTCGTTCTTTCGTTCTTCACTTTCTTCTTCAGTTCTTTTTTAATATGTCTTTCAACGGTTTTTGATAAGTGAAAACTAAATTTACGGGCGCATAACTCTCAAAAGGAGCAATCGAAGGAATTCGTTTCTTTAAAATATCGCGGTCCGGAGAAGTAAGAACTTCTAAGTGCCACAAGCATTAATAAGTCACGCCGTATCGTGACTTCAAGTGCACTAACTTTTAATGCGATGATGTAGAATGTTTAACTATTTCAATAAAAACGTTTACAGTATGGGGTCAATCGTATACAATGCACCAGTTTTGATTATATACCTATAATGCAGTATTTTTGACTCAGTGGCGTAGTAGATAAAGTATTGGCTTTAGCGCCTGGAGACTAAGTTTCAATTGTGATCCACAGACAGTTGTTTCTGATCTAGGTGTTTGTTCTCAAGAAGAGTTGACTTGTTATAAAACCTAGACGATACCAATCTAAAAGCTCTTACTAAAGATGTATAAGTGTGCCTGTGTATATGCTCTTGTATTTACATAAAGCCCTGCGACATCGAGTGGAAATAACTTTTACATAAACCTATATTCCCTTATACCATTTTCTCAGTTTTATTTCACGAATGAAAATTGAGCTCAACTTTGAAGGAGCGTATCTGCAGGATATCGCATATCAGACGCCTATCGAGAAAAAACACACATATGTATTATATTTCTGATCACGACTTAATCGTAAATATGAAGGGTTGGGCCGCACCTTCTGCTAGCTATTGCAAAAAGAGCGTTGCGCACTCTCCATAAAATATATCTGGGAGGGTCGGAGCGGTACCTTATTCTGGATCGATGTAACAATGTGAAGTAGGAATTGGATTCAGTTTTGGAAGGCACTTCGACGGCGTTTCGTTTTGCCCTCTTCTATTATTAATTCGTACTATATGTTATACATTTTGATTGCTACTTCTTTGATCATCTGTATGAATTAATTTTTTTCATTTAATGTTTAATGCAGTAATGCCACACAGCAGCTTTTGTTGCATAAGCTGACAGGCTCGTCTGGTGACCTGTACCTGCGTAATGTGGAAGTATAAGGGTTTATTACACATACCCAGTCCGGTAATATTAACACTGGAATGGGTTTGAACGTTGGGTATGAAAATTCAAAATTAAACCGCGATAAAACCTGTAAATTAGTTTTATTTAATATGTAGAACATTCGCGTAAAATCACAAAATCGAATTGAATTAGTTTACCGGATCTCTCAAAGGTTGACTATATAAAAAGTTTATTTGGCCTGCACTATCGGGTATTATTGAGAAAAAGGAAAAAGTGTTATTTATTAGGTTTTATATTCATGATCGGTTGATAATTTTAATAATTTTAAATTAACGATATTCTTGTAAGGATTTGTACTTTCAACAAATTAGATGTTTTAACCAGTTCAAAGACATTATTTAAGGTTAATAGTGTATTTGACTACACATAGTGTATTTTTATCTGTTATTCTGGAGGCTCTACGGGTAACCTCAGAATAGGATCCCCTCAACTGTATTAGCTATTTATATATGAGAAAGCCCGCTCTTCGCATATGTTTCTAGCTGTTTTATTCGCGTGAATAAAGTAAACTTTAGAGATATTTTTCTGTCTTTACCTTTGGCGGCTTAATTGGATAGTTTCTTAAACTGCAAATGGCAAAATCTGAAATGAATAATTTTAAAAACTTCTTCATAAAGATTTTTTTTTCTATTTTTATTTTTGCTCCTTTTACGATCGGTGAAGTACCACGGCCTAACTTGGCAACTGTTCAATAACTGACAACTAACTTATCTTAAAAGAAAAACCGCCAAAAAACTTGCCAATCAGCAATACGGCCAATAATATTGCACCTGGCTGAAAAAACTCAATTAAGTACCTCAAATATTTCTGAACTCAATTTGATGTTGGAGCTATGGAAACGGGACGGTGCTTCGTCCTTTTAACACTTTTGTCAGTTGCTTTTTGTTTCTTAAATGAATCAACGTTGCACGATAGTTCCACATCATTACAAATATCAACATTGCCAAGGTCACAAAACACTATACTTACTGTGAAAATCAACCGCTTCATACGTTAACGACGCCTCAAAAGATTTTTTCTACTTCCAAAGGGAACAGCGGCGAACGATCTTTCAATTAAGCCGGGTCTTCCGTTAAGTACGGCGGGGCCCTCGTCACACCGTGGGTCGCGATAAACCCACGGCACTTACAATGGAGGCGCGCGTTAACTTTTCGCCCTCGAATAACGAGTTTTTAACTTTGTGGCGAAAGCGCAAAATACTTCTGTCCCATCTACGCAGTTTGCGGGGTGGGGAATCGTTGCGACGAATTTATACTTTCATTGTAGATAAAATCGTTTTAGATTCGTATTTTCACATACAAATAGCTTAGGATGAGGTAGTGTCAACTCTAAATAGAAACGTGTCTTTTTTATTCCTTATCAGGATTTCACTGCAATTGATAAAGATTACTAGCGCCTATATTATCATCTAATGAGACCATTGATGCAGTATAAACACCACTGTTGAAGAATTAAGAAAGAAGAAAGAAAGAAAGAAACACATTTATTCACGGTGTAACCACAATAAAAACATAATAAACTTATAAATAATGAAATTACACAAATATGAAATAATATTGCGAAAATTAAAATAAATAGAGACATAAAAAAGTGAGCCTGTTTGATGTCAAATCGTCCAATTCATAACGAACTGGAATTTTACTATTGTTTTTTTTTTTCAAAAAACATTGCCATTACTTTAGGATAACAATATCCTGTGTTGTAAGGACGTTTTACAAAAAAATTACACGCGGATAAACACCCAGATGCGAAATAACTATCTGTGGGTCACACAAACAGTTGTCCCGTGTGGGGATTGAACCCACGGCCCCTGATGCCGGAGCCAATACCTTGGCAACTGCGCCACGGAGTCATATATGCAATGCAATGTCAAATATGCAGCCAGTAATTATGCAAGTGAATCTAACGACTTTCCAACTTTTGAACACACAGGTTAGACTTCTCTTAAAATTAGACTGACTTATTGGATCAGCTTCGGAAATTATAAAGCAGAATCTTGCGTACTTTCACTAAAACTATCGGCTTTATTTAAAAGGGCGAAAATTATCGGAGAAGCCATTTCTTTTACGCAATTCAATAGAACAAGTGAGTGTATTCCACTGTAACCCTCCTATTGATTACACTCAAATGGAATTTTGTATGATTTTATTAGAACCGAATAATTTTGGAAAGATCAAGTAAACATTTCAGTAAATAACATTTTCCTTTACTTATCTTTTTTTTTCTTAATGGCGCTCCAAGTTATTGTTAGCTTAGGGTCAATGTTCTAGAGAATATCACAGCTTATGCAGATCTATTAATAAAAATAAATAAGCCGTTATAACTGTGACTCCTTACAACCTTATGCTAATCATTATTGTTACATCTAATTGTAGTCTCTACGATATATCGGTAATCAGTTTATTTATCTGTAGCAGCATATCTCTCGACAAAGGCCTCCTCCAAATACTTCCATGCAGCTCGGGCCAACGCTACTCGCGTTTTCCAAAGTTTACCGTTAATCCGTGCCTCTCCGTGGATTAAATGTGACATTAAGTTTTGCTCGATTATTCCGTGAACCAGCCGACCGAACTGAATGTAACTATTCCGATATATTTTTTTTTATATAATAGTACAAATAACTTTCTGCCGTTTTTAACATAAATACGTCAGAAGTACATATTAATTTTATTTATTTTTTATTTTCTGGGAGCATTAAAATACCAAGTCTGAAGAACTTTTTCTCTTTTTGAGTATATCCACGAATCAGTCCAATTTTTGGTATCATCATATGATGTAAAGCGCTCGGGCATACTGTGCCATCGATGGTAATAAATAGACAAGAATCGAAAATAATATAAAACCAAAAGCCTAGAACAGTTACCTGTTTGCTTTTGATTGCGTTAAATTTACATCCAACGTAGCAAACAAATCTCCGAATATCATTCGTTGAATTTCCAATGAAGTGAACGTGTTCGGGAATAATTGGACTGGACGAGGTAATGGCTGAAAATTGTAAGCGATCAACTAAAGTTTTTTTTAAAAAAAACTTTATGCCGACGCACATAGTATTGTATGAATATAAATTCTCCGACTATTCTATTGTGGATATCTTAATAGATCAAGAATTTGTGGCGAGCATGAGGTATGTACGGAGTAAGTCCCAAGATTTAACCCGTTGAAGTCAGTCTACCCGAGTCTCCCACATTTCTACGACCATTTTAAGCTCTCATTATTTTGTGCGACGTTCACACGTCCGGAGCGCCAGCGACTGTCACGTCTGTGAACTAAACAACGAAGTCGTCACTCAATTCCTCTCGTGAGCACGTGTTCAATATACATTATTTATTTTCGTAAAGCTCAGACCAGTTTCGAATTGCAGCCGCGGTAAAGTTCGAAATTCAAAAGGGCGCAAACGGTGAGCCGCTTCAAAAACTTCCGCGGGCGCTTTTAAATGCTTTCAACGTATTTTTACGCGCGTTGCACCCCCGAGCCGGTTGCGGCACGCTCTGCTCCGCTGCCAATCCGGGCGGAATGGGGTCGCGCTTGACGGCGGCGCCGCGGCCGCCGAACATTCCAGTTGCATTGGTATGAAGTAACAGACCGTGTGTGTACTCTCCCTGTAGTAGAGGATAAACCTCAGCCTCAGCGTGAAAGTTACTTGAGGTGTACTGATGAAAAAAAAATATGAAAAATCATCGAAACATAATTGTGTTTTCAAAAGTGAAAGCACTTGTTGCTGCCTTAGCATATAATTACATAACGCGACGGAAATACATCATCGGTGAAAATTTCAACTGTCTAACTAACACGGTTCAAATACTGGTGACAGATTGGACAGCGGAGTCTTAGTAATAGGGTCCCGTTTTACCCTCTGGGTACGGAACCCTAAAAATGAATAACGTCAGTTCCCCCTGTCCGCCCGATATAAATAAAGGGCACTAAAATACACTTACACTTAAGCGTGAAAGTACTTCTTAACTAACTAAACTAACTATTAAAAAACGTACATTAAACTTAATTTACTTACTAAATTACAATTACTCATTCATGAATGATAAGGAGTTAAGTTGATCAATGTATGTGGTATTCATAACAACAATGAGTAAAGCGGCTAAAAGCGTTCGTTCATTGTTATACCCTATATCGCAGTATGAATGCCCATTCAGGAATTCAAAATAAAGAAAAGCGTAACGCGGGACACTTTCGCGAGCAACGACAATTTATGACGATGTTTATGGCTCACTTCCTACCAGATAAAGGACATTGAAATTCCGACCGAATACAACGATCCCCTCTCCCTTTTGCACGGAACCTGACGCGTATCCTGAACGTTTCGATCTAAGCTCGTTGTCAATTGCATTGGCAGCCGATGAAGGTAAGGTGAACCAATGCGTGCGTGCCTTTTAATTAGCATGCGATACAATCACGAAGACGATAAATTGATTTCAGCGGACACGAACTTTTAGCGGTACTAGCGGTGGCTCTATGGTCGAAATTCGACCTTACTTATTAATTATACATGGTTATGTGTGTAATGTTTTTTGTTATTGATTTAATGTAATTTTTATGCGTATTTAAAAATATATATATTATCATTCTGCACTCCTTCTCTATATAAACTGTAAGTGTCCTCATCCTCCGTCCGCGCAACCTTCGTAAATAGAGATCCAGTGTTTGGTTCACCTATTAATATAATTATATATTAAATACACCTTTAAAACAGCTTCACGAGAAAAGCCTGTGTACAAATCTCTTAAAGATCAGCTTTGTTTTAGGGAGAACTTCTAATAGAATGTAGGTCGGTATAAGGAAATTTGCAATGAAACAGGTATGATAATTATTTTTAAAGCATTCCAAAAAACTATTTTCTATTTGGACGACACATGGCGTTAATCTTGTATGAGAGTTATATAATGGCTTGTATTATAACTGTAACTGGGTTGTTTAATAATCGGATCATTCATCACAGTATTTTTGATAGATGACAATTCAATAGCACTAAGTATTTCGGTAATTAAAGGGTAAAAATCCACCTATTTATATTTTTGTAAAATGTGTTTTAAACTTTTTTTTTAATAGGGGGTTTATAAATAATTATTACTACTCGATCACAAGAAACATTGTTTACTCAACAAACAAATGGATTGCAGCACTTGATTAATGTAATTCTTACTGAACATGCATAATATGAACTTGGGAAATGAATGTTACATTAAACAGATAACTACCTGTCACTTATTAACATATTACACACTAAACTTGCACTGAGCATTAAAAGTCGGCAGTTTCCAAATTATTCGGTGGTTTCAGCTTACGTTCAAAAGCCTCGCACAGAATAACCACCCGCGTTTTTATTCGCTAACTTCCCCGCTTTTCGCGACTTCAAACACCCCAGAATTTTATTGCGCCGGCATAAAAATCTAGTACATGTTTATTACGCGGCATTTATGCTCTCTAATAATGTTCACTGTTTACAGATAGCGTCTCCGTACTTATCTTTATTGCTTACTTTTCAAGTTTATTTCGTTATTTTAATTCTAAGTGATTATTTAATCTCATTGCGTGTCCTTCAAACGCGATTGCCGTTATTTCCTAAATAGAAACACACTTCATAAACACTAGCTCAACGTTAAATTCAAATTTTAAAACAAGCAGCGATGCATTTAAACTTGAATCGCTATCAACATTTTTCTGTACTCCATGGCGACGCGGGTAAAAATTACGAACCATGTTTTTGCGGTAAATATATATGTTCAGGCAATTTTCATGGCAGCCTGAGAGCGAGGCGAATCTGATGATGCAAAGGATCTTTGCAGAAAAGCACTCCTCCGTCCGGGTTTACATAGATATAGAAGGTCAGGATTTCGGGAGCACGGTCACGTTGCTTGAGTGCGAGGGAGAGATCATAGTACTGGTTTGCTAGACACTTTGGCCATTGCTACTTTAATATTTTTGCTGGTATTCTTCATCCAGCAAACTGACGCTTAACCAGTGAACGCAAATAAACACGGAAGCATTACTGTCGCAAAAATGACACAGCGAAAAACTTTACCGTGACGGCGCGGGGCTTATAAGCCACTAGCGATCCGCTCCGGCTTCGCTCGGTTGTTATGTATTACACATATAAACCTTCCTCTTGAATCACTGTATCTAGTAAAAAAAACCGCATCAAGATCCGTTGTGTAGTTTTAAGATCTAAGCATACATAAGGACAGACAGACAGCGGGACGACTTTGTTTTATACTATGTAGACATACCTTGACCATGAATTCTGGAAAGACTTTCAAACGTGGGGAATTTAAAAATATAATTAAACGCGATAACATCCGTTAAATAGTTTCATTGCACATTGTATAAAATTCGTGTAAAATAAAGAAATCTATATCTTTTATTATATCGATATATATAATTTAATTTCGTGACTCAACTTTTTCATTTATAGATTTGAAGTTAGCTTAAAACGTTTAAACAAACATAATTCTTATAAAGCCCACAACCAAGGCAGATCTCATAGAAATGGCTTTGCGTTTGTATTTATTTCACAGAGAATATTTTCTTGACCTATTTCTCTACATCTTCAGAAACAATGCCATATTGAACTGTCAGATCCATAAGGATTTTGTAGAGGGTAATAGTTCAGAAAAGTGTGAAGGAAATGTGAAGTGGAGGCACAGTTTTTGTTTCATTACTAGCTGACCCAGTAAACATTGTTTTGTCATATACATTATTTGTAGGGTAGAAAAAAACGTCTGGGGTGGACCACCCTTATCACTTAGGGGTATAAAAATTAGTTGTAAACCTTTTCTCACACGTACTGATTATAAATATAAAAGTTCATCAAAATCGGTCAAGTTGTTTCAGAGGAGTATGCACACTAAAACTGTGGACACAAGAATTTTATATATTGAGATTGCAGTTGCGTACTCAGACCATGTATTGTAATAGTTATACTAGTACAACTAGACTACGAAAGGTGAAGAATAGTGTCCACTTACTGTTGTTAAACCTAACCTATGATAAGCTCACTGGTTACAATATTATTAAAAACAATTGTTGTATGTTTAATTTGTTAACGAATTAGCTATAAAGTAATTCGATATTTCGTTAATAAATTGTTTCAAAATATTCAATCAATAAAGTCAAAATATATAAAAATACGTAAGTAATCAACAATGACGCATATGACCCTTAAATAAAAAGTATTTTAATTACTTTAAAAATAAATATTAGTACCTAATTATTTATGGCTTAACATATTATTGATTTATCCATCTGTACAATAATTGGATACATTACTATACAGCGTGTCGTTACCATCGCGACAATAAATGAACACACGTCTAACGCTACTTGCCAATATCATAAAAAAATATTAACGTTAAACAAAATCCATAATTAAAAAAAATATTTTTCAAACAAACTAATTAAGTAAAAAAGAAACAAAATTTGTAACACCTATACAACTCGCGCCACAGCGTCGTATTACAAGCCTCTCTTTCTAACAGTACGTTTTGTCTCTTTTAAATTCATTCAACCCATTCATATGTTTTGTGACCTTTACAAATGAACTTTACGTTACAGTTTTATACGTAAGGGTGTTCTAAAATTCTTTGTTTCGGAAAATTTTATGACTCTGTAAATATTGATGTTTAAAGAATGTATATCTTTAATACAACTTTAAAAAGCTATCCCCTATATGTGTGTTCATTTATTGTCGCGATGGTAACAACACGCTGTATAAAATACTAGCTGCTGCCCGCGACTATGTCTGTGTAGAATAGGCTGATGGCGTAAAATTCAAACAGAAAGACATACATACATAAAAATTTGTATATAAATTATAGCCTATGTTTTATTCTAATATATAAGCTATGTTATGGTAAAGTTTCATTAAAATCCATTCAGTAGTATTAGCGTGAAAGAGTAACAAGCATCCATCCATACATACAAACTTTCTTAATATAAAAAAAAATGTCACTGATTATTACTAGTACATAGCATCTGAAAACTTCAAAATCTTTCTTATGTGTGAAATACCTCAGTAATTCCTCACTTGTAGGTCTGCCACAGCTAATCAAAAATTAGATGAAAGATGAATTCTATTAAAATATAGGATAAGATGATATTATCGGGTAAAAATACAAGGAATGTTACGGTATTATTCCAAATTTTACTTACACCGCCAGCGTATAGACTTTCCCTTTTGCCATTGGCCACAGCCCTATAA
This sequence comes from Iphiclides podalirius, assembly GCA_933534255.1. Lineage (NCBI taxonomy): Eukaryota > Metazoa > Arthropoda > Insecta > Lepidoptera > Papilionidae > Iphiclides > Iphiclides podalirius. The sequence continues at coordinate 16,424,652 of OW152820.1, read as the reverse complement.
AACGCTTCAGCATGGGAGAATTCTAAGCGACAAAAAATGGTATCAAATAAAATGTCGGCTTTCGGCGCCCATTCTGCAAACGAGTCACGCGTCCAATATCGGAATTGGCCTCAGAGAGCTATCAATTTTTCCTTAGAATAGTCTCTGATTTAATTATTCAAACACTTTTCGCGTGTAAACTTTGAAATCCTAATTTGTTAGAATTATCCATAACGCGCGTGCGAATCCATTAAAATGACCATTAATTGAACAAATCATTAAAGATAAGTTGGACGATGGTTTTTGCCCCGTGGTACGACACCTAGGAGTTTAGTTTAAAACTTGTAGAAAGCATTTTTGCAACACCATTTGGGTTTTATTTTCGCTTCGAGAATAAAACCCAAATGGTGTTACGGATTTGCGCTAGACGCTTTAACCACTAAGTTGAACTGAACGGCAGAACCACACTCGAAACCGCCAAAATCGAACTACGAAAGTTTCAACGTATTGTATCTATATTATTTTTCCGCATTTCAAGTAATCAAAATCAAAATCAAAAATATATTTATTCAAATAGACGCTAGCGCGCTCTTATGAATCGCCAAATTTTACATCAAAGATTATGTATATAGGTTCGTAAGGTACAACCGGTTCGGAAAGCAGTTTCTATTGAGAAGAGACCGGCAAGAAACTCAACAGTTGCTCTTTTTCAAAAATGCTTGGCGCATGTATTGTTATGTCCTTTATACAGAGAAACAATTAAACAAAAAACTAAATATCATTTTACAACGATAATTCTAACGAAAAACTGTGGAAGGGCAACGAAACAGTGTTTGTGTTTTTTCTGAGATTTTTGCTTTCAGTCGGTAGACTACCAAAGCTTCTTCGAAGGCAGAGCTCATGGGATAGCCAGATTTAACTTTGAATAAGGTCTTTACACCCTTATACTTTCAGGTATTTACATAGCTTAGGGTTTTTATTCTATTCTTCGAGACCAAAACCAAACTTCATAGTCATATATTTATCTAAAAGTTTCGCTGAAGTTTGTTCTCATAGTATGCATTTGTGAGCTATATGAGTCAAAATACCCGTAAAATAAACTACATCATTTGTAATGAAACTTTCGAGTTTCTAAAAGATGATTGTAGACTACATATAACGCTTAACCTGGCTATAAAAGTCATATTTTGTACTGGCATTTCACCTACGGTTCTTACTTCTCTTGAGTAATGTATGTCATAAAATAGATACCTATGTATTTATTTATTATTTATATATTACTTACTTAATACATTGAAAATAATTAGTAATGGTTAAAATACGTAAGCAATAGTGGTCACAAAACGTACTAAAAGCGTGCCCATAATGTATACAGATAATAATAAAAAAAATACAGGTAAATTAAATTGAAGTGTCTGAAGTTTGTAATATTAAAATAATCGCTATGTACTAAATCCATATGGATGTATACACGGTACATACAAATATACCAATATAACATTTTTAAAATTTTTGTCTGTCTGTGTGTTTGTTCGGGCTAATTTCTGAAAAGGGCTGGACTGATTTTGACTGGACTTTCACTGGCAGATAGCTGATGTAATAAGGAGTAACTTAGGCTAATTTTATTTATTTTAAATTCCACGCGGGCGAAGCCGCGGCCACCGCTAGTTTCAAATAAGAATAAGATCACATTTGCTTATTGCACACCATACTCCCAATCGCATAAGAAGGGTATACATTGGAAACTACCTTCAAAAATAGGGGTCGGATAAATTCGTGCGTCTGAAAAATAAATCAGCCGAAGTTATTCGAGCCTCCGACTATCGGCTTGAAATTTTAATATTGAAAACACCCGCGGACCATAGTAGCCGGGACGTGAAGAGTCTACGCGTGATTTATTTGCCACGACGAAACATGCTAATGTAATCGGAAGGGTTTCCCTGCCCAAGCAATTCAACCGATTTCAAAAAAGGAGGAGAGGTTCTCAATTCGACTGTATTTTTTTACGTTTGTTACCTTAGAACTTTCGAACTTCCGATTTTGATGATTCGTTTTTTATTTGAAAGCTTGTGCTTCCCATGTGGTCCCGTATTAATTTCATTGGTATTGGATCTTGGGCCCCGGGGAGATATGGAGGGAACTCCTGAAAATCAATTATAAAATGTAAACAGAGCGAGATATTTGAACTCGGTTTTGTTCTTCGTTAATAAAAAAATTACTTGTTACCCATAATTACAACTTATCGTGTTCTTTAACTCCAATGGAGTAGGCTGAACAGAAGAGTGTGATGGTAGAACTATAGCACTTGCCATGGTTGATACAGAAGGCATAGTCCTGTAGTCCATCCACCACGCGACCCCATTGCGGATTGGCGGACTACGCATATCTTCGAAAATTTTAGGGCGAAATATTTTAACAGAATTTTCTGCATGCAGTTTTAAGTATATTTTAATACTTTATTTAAACATGTTTTTTACGAAAACGTAATATTTGCAGATGGGATTAATTTAATTAGACCATAAGGGGTGATACTGTCTAACAGCATGGCAGGCTTGTATACATATAATAGTGGCGATATAACGAACTTCAAATTTTAAATAATTTCAGCTCTGATGTAAATACCAAATAGTTGTTAAACTTACTTTAATTACTCTCCATAAACGATGTTCTTAACACAAATGAGAAATTTAAAATTCGCTTCACCTACACTACATAGATAGTTAAAAAAAATTAAATAAAGCGGTGCCTAACGGTTTCTTGGGTTAACTAGAGGACCATGAGTCGAGTAAGGCGCCTTTAGCAGTTGGCGCTTCTATGCGCTGGCAACAAAGTGATTTACACTTGTAAAACTAGATGGCGTTTGTGTTTGTAATAACATCATGAAAAATTTTCGGCACCCACTTTTAGGTCGCAAGATGAACACAAACTAGGCATAAAAATTGCATTAGTAACTAGTAAGTACTCACTCACCACAAAAATAAGTCGTTAGTAAAATAATTTTCAAATTATGCTTACTTAATACGTAAGAAATGGGATGATAACATTTTTAAAGAAAACGAGAATATTTTAAATTACTGTATAATGGACAATTGCTGTTTCGATACATTCTAACAGTACACGTTAAGGCATCTTTTATTTTAAGCGCCATCTAGGAGAAATCCACTTAATTCGTCAGTCATGATGCAACAGCAGTAACGATGTTTTTAGTTAAATAATTTGAAGAACCATATTAGTTTTATATTTTCAAAGAAGATTTCCCTGAAATTTGTCGATGAATAGACACATTTTTTTTCGCCTTAAACGAAACGAAATCCATACAGGTAAACGTAATTACAATTAAATGAGTAAACGCTTTTAACTCTAAAATTACAGAAGAAAGTAGATATCGTATATTTTGGCACCGTAATTTTTTGTAAAATACTCAATATTGTCTATTTACACCATATAACTGAATATAAATTATTGATTTAAATGAGACTTTGTTGAACACAAAAACACAGTTTTAAGTGGCGATATTAATAGTTGTAGGTAGCAACCGTAGCCAGATTCCGCAATTGTGGAATTTTTGCACAGTATTGTTTCTGTTTTTCTTAGTTTCATCAGCTTTTATAACAAATAATAAAACACTCACATTATTATGGAGTAAAGCGTGAGCGTGGTGGTTTAAGGTCTAATTTAGGAACAACACCCTGAGAAGGTTGCTGAGAAGCGGCCTAAATTATATTTCGCAAAATATAACTTACCGCTATTTAACTTTCAATATTCATTATTAAATAAATAAAAATGATATATTTTCATAGAATTTAAAATTTCGTTTCCGCTTTCGTTTCTGATTCCGTTCCAATTAGATTTCGTATTTTATATCTCCCAACTTAACCCTGCCTCTTCTTTAAACGACGGGATATATTCGAAGATCCCCCCGACACTTATATCAGTCAATAAAAGCCTATTTCTTGAATTGGGGACGCCTACGCTATTTATTCATTTATTCGGCCTAAAAGAAAGTCGCGAAAAATGTTAAATTCATTTTCTTTACGCTCAATTAACGAGCCTTTCAAATATCACAAAAATTATCTCAATATGATAATTTTTAGGATAAAATTGCTTCACTTATGTTATATTAATCAATTATTTTGACCGTAGCTCGGTCATAACGGAGAAAAGCTACCGCTATATTAACTAAGATATATTTGTCTTTATAACAAACAAATCCAACCACTGAACATTACTTACATTTTTTAATAAAATTTATTTAATTCTGTATACTACTACTAAAAATTTGTTATTAAACAATACAGAACATTAATTTTAAAGTATTTTTTAGTTCTAATCTCTGCACTTAAGATTAAACATTAAAACATGTAGAAAAAGTACGAAAAGATTGTCGCCGCTGTGGGAATCGAACCCACGTCTTCGGCATTCGCGGACTGACGCTCTAGCCACTGAGCTAAACGGCTGATAACCACAGCGATGAAAATCTTAACGCCTTCTTTCTACATTGTTATTTAGCATTTGAAGCAATGCTTGGCGCATCTATTGTTATATCCTTTCCAGCATACAAACGCCACAGCGGCGACAATCTTTTCGTACTTTTTCTACATGTTTAATACAGAACATTTATAATAACAAAGGTAAATTACAATACGAGAATATAGACTACAATGTATCTTGGAAGCCGTAATACGCTTCATATAAAACACTAGCTGCTGCCCGCGACTACGTCTACGTAGAGTGGACTGAAAGCGTAATACATAAAATATGTATATAAATTATAGTCTATGTGTTATTTTGATTTATAAGCTATGTTATTGTAAAGTTTCATCAAAATCCATTCAGGAGTACTTACGTGAAAGAGTAACAAACATACATCTATTCATAAAAATTTCGCCTTTATGACATTAGTAAGGACTAAGAAATAAAAAAAAGAACAGACGGTACTTTGGTCTACTTATATTTATTGAAAAAAGATTACATATAATTATCATTCTTATTTCATCATATTTTTGCGTATTATTTTAATAAAGTAGAATGCTATTAGAAAAAACAATTCGCATATTGTTAATATTGACGCACCGAAGCTTAATGAAAATATACCTCCGTAGGTTGCTGAAAATAAATTAAACATCATTAATTTGATACAAATTTTCAGGTGGTAGGGTTCTATCTGCTACTCGCGAGGGTTGCAGATGCGTTGACAACCTTTTGAAAATTGTGCTCCGGCCACCTCACTTTCCAGACGAAACGTGAAAGTATTATACTTCCACTTCACGCCGTTCTACTGTGAGGTCGTGGTACTAACCCGGATGAGCCTGCCCATTCGTGCAACAGGCTGCTGCGTGGCCCTACCACTACTTTATTGAAAGGTGGCAATGCATCTGCAGCCCTGCGGGTCCTGCAAATGCTAATGGGCGGCGTTTATCACTGAGCATAGGCCTCCCCCAACTGTGACTCAACGGTGGTAGTGTGGCCCTACACCGTCCATTCGTGCAGCAGCCTCGGCTGTTGCACGAATGGGGAGGCTCGTCCGGGTAAGTACCACGACCTCACAAAAGACCGAGGTAAAGTGTATAATACTTTCGCGTTTCGCCTTCTGAGGTAGCCGGAGCCCAATTTTCAAAAGGTTGTCAACGCATCCTTCGGGTGTAGCAGATGTCCATGGGCGGCGGTATTCACTTACCATCAGGTGAACCGTCTGCTCGCGTGGCAATTGTTCACATAAAAAAGACTGCCACGAAGTACGATCCTGAGCCACCTACAGTGCCACCAGGTTTTGATGTATGGTAATAAAATTTGTATAAATATTTTCGTTAAAGCTACTAGAATAAAATCATCTACAGACATTAATGACCTTTCTTATGTGAGAAGGTGCCAAGCGAGATTGCGGTCCATTAGATATTAAGAGATCACCGGCCGCTCCATGACATTTGCAACACCCACAGGGCTGCAGATAGGTTGCCACCTTTTACTAATATAAAAATGTGAACATCACATTAGATTTTGCTTCGATTCGACTCACCGATGAAATAGTTAAAATCAATCAAGAGCATCAATTTGTAGCTGTTGCAGGATGACTTTGCAAAATACACTTGCAATGCACATAGATCACCGGCGTTGTGATCTTTTCTGTAAAGTTTTGAAAAGGTAAGCTATGACAGCTCAATCCCGGAATATCCACTTTTAAATCAATAAACTCAAGGAACATGAGTTCGAGCCCCGGTGCCGGCACCAATGAAATTGTTAATTTTAAGTGCTTACTTATCACGTGCTCAGCGGTGAAGGACAACACTGTGATAAAACTTGCATATTTCCTGAATAATAACAAAAAACATATTTCGAATATGTGAAGTACGCTGATCCGTTGGGCTGCGTGGTAGACCTTACCCTAGAAACCTAGCCCTTAGCTCAGCAGTGAGATATTTATAGGCTGTTAATATGTTCCAGAATAGTTTTATCTTTCATAAGCAGTTCGTATGTATGTATTTTAACAAGGCACGGTTAAATTGATTCAACAATATACGACAGACTTAGTAGACATCATAGAATATAGTCTAGATTATATTCCCTGTATACATTCAGGCGACCAGTTACATGTAAGGGCGTGAATCACAATAGCTTAGTTAAATTTTAAATGAATTACAAAAATAGTCATTTGTAATATAACCCATTAAACACTATAGTAGACAACGCTTATGTGTCCCGTTGAACAAAAATAGTTCGGGTTTATTTGCATTAATACGTAGCATACGACACTCATAATGAAGGAAAGGATTTTTACGTGACATTTGCAGGAAATAGCTCTGGTATCAATGGGGTCAGGTCACTGGTGATGCTATATCTTTTATCCCAGCATTCCATGTAACACACAGGATCGCAGGCTCTGTCCTCTTCTGACTTGTAGGCTGTAGTCAAGCACGAATAGTTTTATCTGATTGTTAGGCGCAGAAATGAAATCAGTTTACGACCCTTTGAGAAACTAGTGTGTTATGCGTTATATTTTCACGTAACCCATAATCTATCTCTTATCTGAATGATGTCGTTAACATCGACTAATCGGATGTATTAGTCGATGTTAACGACAACACAATTTTTTTACGATAAGCAAAAAGGTTGTTTTTACTGACATTAGAAAAACGTATCTTTCTTTATCGTGTTAGCAATGTCATTCCTTGAGGTTGTTGGCAACACTAAAATACGTGTCATTCTATGAGTTATAAATGAAGCTGCACGAAGCATTTCATGGTCTTCGTCTTTCTCTGGCTGTTAACAATAAGTATATGCGAGAGTGCTGCCCAATAGGTATCACAAATTAAATCGTTAGAGTGGTATTTCATTAGTGATATTAAAATAATAAAATTAGTAATTATACCAGTGTTATTGTTGTTCAAAGTGAAACTACGGTGATTTGGTAAAAGTATTTATATTTCTCCCTTCTTAGCTCGATAAAACAAAGTAAAGCTAACAATCGTAGATATTTTGTAACTTTGATGTAACAGTGTTATTCTCAATTTTCAAAGTAATCTTAGTTTTGCAAATTTATTAAAATTACATTAGTACTGCGCGATGTAATTATAGTACCTGGAGGATTTTTTTTTGGGAAATCATATATTTTGGAAATAAAAAAAATAAAAAATAAGGAAAGCAAATCTAGTATAGAATAAAAAGTAAAAAAATAAGTGTGTAAATGACCGCGGCCGATTACCGACAAAGCTATAATAACATTTTTTTTCGGCGAAATTTACCGTCGTATTCGAATGATATTTTCATTCCCTGAAAACATGGATAAAAGGACATTTTCTAAAAATGAAACCTATCTAGATCGATTTTTCGCCCCCAATTCTACGCACACACTAAATTTCGTGAAAATCGCTAGAGCCGTTTCCGAGATTCCGATATATTTATAAATATGTATATATACAAGAATTGCTCGTTGTTTAAAGATTTGTTAAAGCACGTGGGGACTCTCTTCATACCGCACTAATTTTTATTATATCGGAATTGTCGCGTTCTACCCTAAATCCTCTTATGTTTCCCATATGTGTATGTGACGTGTAAAAATTCCTCAAATAATAAACCCATGATTGACGCAGACTTGGGGATTCAGGCAGTGAGTAAACTAAGCTATGCCTCACCCACCAACTTTATGACCTTAACCACTTCTTTAGAAGTGCTAGTGCTGTCCCCTAGTGCGATAAATAAACGGGATAAAACCTCTAAGCTAGTCTCTAACCGCCTCTTAGGCGAGAAGTGTGTATGCCGATGCACTTACAAGCACGGGAAACTAGACTGCGAGTACAAAACAACCAAGACGAAAATAAAAGACGAAAATTTCTTAACATTTTGTTGCCCTAAATTTCTTGCTAAAATGGCCTAAGCATCACTAAATACCATTGAAAGATTGTTTCGTTGTAATACTATTTATAAAATTTATGTCAATGGCTTACAACTTACCAGTTACATTGTTTAAGCATTCCAAATTTTCAAACTCACAAATTGGTGTTGATATCTCTGTAAAATTTGTACATTATGATAAACGAATTGAAAGAAATCCTGATTTTATTAATGTGCCAAAATAAACATATCGTTTCGTTGACTAAAAAAATGTTCAATCTAAGTACCTACCGATAGGATATTTGTACGGGACGCACCCGCAATTCCGGAGAAAATTTTGCATTTTGCATTCTGTCTTGCACGTCTCATAACTGTATCTGTCGGTGTATTCAAGTAACACCTCGTCGTGGAACCAGCAGTTTCGCTTGTCTGGCGAAACCTGGCGAATGTTATTTTCACACAAAAACACCATTGGCTCCACTTTTATGTCCAAAGATTCACCGAGGGTCACAAACTTGTACAAAACCGTTGTCTCTGGGTAGTCGTTGGGATCGCTGAGTAAAATCTGTGAAAGACAATAAGGTCGTAGGTTCCATTCCCACACGGGACAACTGTTTGTGTAACCCACAGATAGTTTTTCCAATCTGGGTGTTTGTCCACGCAAAATTTATGTTTGTAAAACGTCTTCACAACACACGATAATATCATCCTAAATTAAGGGAAAAATATATATGTTTAATAGGTAAATCACCTAATAGTTAAACACAAGTTTTATTACTGTGTATGTATTTTATCATAAATTAAATATAACGTATATATTTTTATTTATTTATTTTTATATAATTAATATAAGGTAGTGGGTTTTATTTTACCTTTGCACCAAAATATGGTAAAGATGACCAGTTTGGGTAATCAAAGGGCTCTACGTTGATTATAACGCTAAGGCCAGATCCTCTGAAACAGAAATCAATTATTAACTTTTAAGATTTCCTTTTTTTATTCAGTCATATAATATATTTGTAAGTTGTGGTACTTGCCCGGTCGAGCCTGCCCATTCGTGCAACAGCCGAGGCTGCTGCGTGGCCCTACCACCGTTAATAAATATCCAAGTCCAACATCCTATTTTTCATATTTGTAATTAAATTCAAACGTTGGTTTTAGCAATAACTAAAGTTTAGACAACGAATGTTAGTATCCAATATATAATTGTTGTCAATGTAGTTTGGGGTTCCAGTGAATATTGTTGTTTAACAAAATACTAATTACCTTCCTAAATTATCCTCTTATAATGAAACATCCAAGTAATTCTCAAAACGTAAAATACTGACTTATATGATTACTATTACCTGCCCGATTCAGAATTCACTAAAATACGCGCATTCGTTTTCACGTCTTCTCCGCTTGGATCGTCAAAATATTCAATGTCATCGTCTTTTGCAAGGTCAGCGCTAGAAATGATGAGATTAAGAGTTTAAAATCATTAAAAGTTTAACAGTAAAATATCAATAAATCATAAGATTACATATTATTGTTTTCTGATTTTAATGTTCTGTACCCAAAGGGTAAAACAGGAATCTATTACTACGAATCCACTGTCTATCTGTCTGTCTGTCACCGGGCTGTACCTATCTCACAAACCGTGATTTGTATTTCTGTTGCTGCTATAACAATAAATACTAAAAAACGAAATAAAAAAAATATTTAAGTGGGACTCCGATACAACAGGCAAGATATTTTTGCCGTTTTTATAGATAATTGTACGGAACCCTTTGTGCACGAGGCCGACTCGCACTTGGTCGGTTTTTCCGGTTTTTTTTAATTTCAAAGTTGGAACTTACGTTTCACTATCGTCATTAAGCGCTGCATAATTAAACGCACAGCAATGTCCTTCGTACGTTTTTATAAGCTTAAAAATATCACCGCAGTTCTTGGCTTTTCTATTGAATTCGCAATACAAAAGCAACTTATCACATTTCTGATGAACCTGTAAGCGTACATCCAAAAAGTGACATGATTATATTATTTTTCATTCACATAATTAATATTTGTCTTACCTCCTCCATCAGAGATTCCACTGTAAAATAATGTTTCTTCATAATTGATAAAATCTTAGTCAAGTCACTCACATTCCTTACAGACTCGCTGTAATCCTTTAAATTGGGGAGGTTCTGAAGAAAATTCCATATTTGATTTTTGGTGACATTATTGTTCTCACTAGAAAGTTAGAATAAAATCTTATCTAAGATCAATGTAATATTGTAATTGGGATAGAAATACCTACATATATGAAAATACGTAGGATTTTTTTAAATTATTTCATTTCTTTCCTCAAAAAACCCATTCAGAGTTCTTATAACTGGCTATAAAGCTCTTATAGGTATTTCTTATACTTCTTTATAGCATGTACAGAATGCATGGTTTTAATTGAATTTATTAGATAGAAAAAAATATTATCTTTATTTGAATGATATAAATTTTTATAGTGTTTTTTGCCACTGCGAGGATTTAAACCTGCGTCCTCTGGGTTATGCGAACGACGCACTAGCCACTGAGCTTAACGATATTTACACCAACGAATCTTAACGTATTTATCTACTTTAATTTACTTTAAAAGCAATGTTTGGCACCATCTAGCGTGTTTCCTATAACGTTTTGATAACTAAGAGAAAGTGTGAAGACATTCCGTCTGTGCGAGGATGCAGGTCAAATCCTGGAACAGGTGAAAATTTTTTAATTCATTTTTACATAATCATTATGATTTTGATACCTTACTATAGTTTGTGCCTCATGTAAAGAATATGGTAAACAGTACTTACAGGATTTGAAAGATAGAAGACATGCTTTCTCTCTTTGAAACCATATTTAAGTTACAAATACTAACAGCTGGAAACGGTACCTGGTTGAGTTGGCAGTTGGTGCCAATCTAAAAAAAAGTAACAGCCTATATACTTAATATTTATGTTTAATGCTAGTCTCTTCATTTAATGCACGTCGGCGTCTTCCACTTGATTTACAGCAAGCACCATTTTTCAATTTAGAGGTGCCTACCAATATAAATAATATGTTTTAATTCAATAATCAATTGTTTCACAGAACATGCTAAACTCATTCATTCTTAATATAGCTCTCAATAATTTTCTTCCTAATATAACTCTTTCACCGTAAGATTTAGTAGACTGCATTGCTAACCTGCTAACTGCTTGTGACCTAGTGTGCGTCACAAGTACTTTTTATGGTAGATTAAATTAGCAATTTGAATATTTTTTCTAATGTAACTCCTTATCTTAATATAGCTCCTACACGATAACACTGCAAAGGATGTTTTATGTACTCGTACATAAATTTTAGGTAATTCTAAAGCATGCATTTTTCGTAAAGTTACCTTTATAATTTTCTCCTTTAAATGAGTTTAGCCTTTATAAGCATTAGGTAATAATGAATTTAATATTAAATTAGTAATAATCAAAGAATCATGCTTACCCTTGTGATGATTTGATCACTATTATATCTGTTCTTGATCACAAACAGAAATGAAATAGTTAAAATCAAGTTGAAAATCATCAATCCTTTCCATATATTCAGTTTTCTCCTATTGAACAATGAAAATTTAACCGTCCCATGTATTGTCGTTATGTTTTGCATTAGCCATGTTATACTACTTTGTCCTAGTTTGCTCATTTTAAAAATTAATCAAACTTGATATCTTGAATATCTTGTATGTAACTATACTTTGTTACTTAATTTTAATCGAATTCCGTCTCTTATCGAAGTCGCACGATGTTTTCGTAAGTGCTCAAGAAGTAATTTAAGGACAGAGAAAGAATAAAGGGAAAACCGTTAAAATATTGTTCAATTTTTGTTCCATTCCAACTTTCTGTTTTAACGACAGTTTGATTCTGTTTCTAATTAATTTTTATGGCTTTTTGTAATTTGTACAAATAAAGTGTGACCTAAAAAATTACTAAAGGTATATTTTCTGGTGTGTGTGTGTATATAACTATCTGACACTGTCCTTTCGTGCAATAAATATTTTTAAGCAGCACGAAGATATTTGGTGATTGTTTATTCATCATTTCAGCCTGTTTAAGTCCACTGCTGAACATAGGCCTCCCCCACAGACTGCCACGAAGCACGATCCTGAGCCACCTGCATCCATCGACGGCCCGTACACTTCATCATGCACAGGTCGACACTCAATCTTGTTGGGGGTCGTCCCACACTGCGATGGTCATCCCACACTGAGGCTGCCACTCGAGAACCTTTCTTCCCCAATGGTTATCGGTTCTACGAGCTATATAGGCGGCCCAACGCCACATCCGCTTACTAACCTGAACTATGTCAGTTACCAAAAAAAAATCACAATCACTTATTCATCGACATAAGAAAAATTTAATTTATCGATAGTCATTTTCTTAATCTACCACCGTTTCGTTATGATGTTCCTCTAACGGAGAAGAAACAAGCGAAAGAAACTCCGTAGGTATCCTCTTCTTTTTCATTTTTTTTTTCTTAAAAAAAATTAAGTATTATACAACTGATCAACTCCTTCCCATTTCACCTTTGTTCTACTGCGGATGGCTTCATTTGATTGTTTACTATTCTGCGGTATTTAAGGTGCATTTAAAGGTAACTGCATACTAAAAGGTGTAGCCACTGTGTTATCGCTGTTGCACGAACGGGCAGGTCCACCCGGGTGAGTACTACGACCTTACAGAAGACCGGAGTGAAGTGAAAGTTATACTTCTCCGGTTCGTCTGGTGAGTGAGGTAGCCGGAGCACACTTTATTAAAACACTTTTTAATGAAGTGGACAACGCATCTGCTGTTTTACTATGTTATTTATATCGAATGAGGCCAATTTCAAATCGTTAATCGACCTTTCGACTACTAAGCTACACCCATTACACGACACTGATAATTATTACATTTTTTCAAATACATTTCAACCCATCAAAACTTTTAGGACATTAAAAACTTTACTTTTTAAAAATATTTAACCAATGAAGTTCTCGTTAATGAATATGGCCGCATTAAATTATTTTATCTATTGCTCGGCTTTGTCCGTGTCAGACTTATCAGTTATTCAGTTCAAAAATAATTCAATCCAGAACACAACACACACATTTTTGCACCATCGAAGCAAATCAAAGTCTGATAATGCGAAACAAGTTGAATCACACGTTACACAAGAAACTTTCAGAATATTGCAAACATTGTACACTCCATGGAGCATATTACTTCAACAGCAGTTCTAATAAATGGGTCCATATATTCTGGGCCCTTACCATTGCATCAAGCTTAGGCCTGTGCGGTTTCCTGTGTCACATGATTTGGGAGAAATTTATCATAGACCCCACTTTAACCGTGGTAAGTATAAATATTAGGCGGAGACATAGTAAACAAAATCTACTGACAGAATATTATTCTGTATATTTAATACAGTATAAGCAAAGTGCTCTAAAATCGATACTAAAAATGATAAGTATCATAAAACTATTATTATACCGTATATAGCAGAATACATACGTACAAACAGAATTATGCAGTTGTTTCCGATACTTTATTTAATGTTTTATTTTCGTCACTCGTGATTTCCCTGTACTCGTCACTTTGGTCTGAGCACCTAAGGTTCGAAAGACTTTCGGTATCTTGGTCCCAAATTTTCCATCTCCTTAATTATAATTTATTCTTTCAGCAATACTATCAAGTAGAATCTTCTCCTTCGTAATTCGCAAGGCAGGACGATTGTTTTCCTTGACAATTACGTAGTTGTTCCTTCCAGTGGGGTACTTGTTGCTCTTTAAAAGTAAGTCTCTCTTATTCGTACCTGTAAGCTGAGCGGACGTTGTTAACCCGCTAGCAGTAAAGCCACGTTGTTAGTGATACCTTCTCTTGTTTCCTTGGCATGATTACCCATTCCCACTTCTGACATCAGTTGTTCAGTTGGGACGACTCCGTGTTCTTATACGGAACGTGCTAACACCTTCCCCGATTTCCTCATCGTCTTGTGATCTTCGTGCTGCTGCCCCTGCCAGGTCCGCTTAATAATTGGAGGATCAAATCCCCCATTTCAACCGTCCGAGTACCCCGTAATATCTTTAAGTCACCTTTTTTCGACACTCAGGGAATACCTAAGTCCTATTCTATTAGTCCGTTACTACAGTGCTGGGCGCCACACGACCTGGTGGACAAATATACTAAAAAAGATATAAGTCGTTGGGAATTAAAAGTGTAAACTACATGTGATAAAATCTCTCAAAACAGTTTCGTTTACTACCTATTGTCAGTAATAACAAATATTGAACTTTATTGTATAAATCAGGTAGAGACAACTCATTATCCAACAGAAAAGGTTGCATTTCCAGCTGTCTGTGTTTGCGATACCGAAGTAGTGTATGGTTCAAGTACGAATAACATTACTGAAGTCCTGTAAGTTCCAAATTAATTAATACACTCATATTTTATAAGTATGTTACATTTTTTTATGTGTCAACGGCAATAGAAATTGGATATTACCATCCAATAATGTTAGTCAAACACTTTAATTAAATATGTTATCCATCATATTTAAATAATTCATGTCACGAAAGTCTTAGAAAACCAATTTACCAGTAAATAACCATCCAAGTAACATGTGAGATTTCCTTTTAGGCGTCTTCGTGGATTTCAAAATGATCAAATTGGAAAATTTTACCGCAGCATAAGTGAAGTGAGGCGCAAAGGTTACGAGGTAAAAGCCGACATAAAAAAAATGCACAGCATACTGGAAAATCTGGGCTATAACTATGAAAAGTTATTAGATTTGGTAAAATCTGTTTTTTTTTTATGTTATGTAGTAAAGTTTGGTGCTATTTTTTAACAACAGCTTCGTAAACGAAACAGTCTATTGGATAAATGTATAAATGGATAGACATATGGATAAATG
Organism: Iphiclides podalirius; assembly: GCA_933534255.1. Lineage (NCBI taxonomy): Eukaryota > Metazoa > Arthropoda > Insecta > Lepidoptera > Papilionidae > Iphiclides > Iphiclides podalirius. Next base: position 16,409,421 of record OW152820.1, on the reverse strand, counting down.
GCTATAAATAATGATTAAATCTGATATCTAGTAAATCCTCAAAAAATAGCAAAGACCCCACTTTCCGTACTTTTACTTAAAGTAATCAACTATAATTTAATTAAAACATACTTCTAGTTCAAAAAGCCATGTGAAGAATTGCTGAAACAGTGTATATGGAGAGCGAAATCTGTCGATTGTTCGCTAATGTTTCGCTCGGTGTTCACTTTCATCGGATACTGTTGTCAGTTCGACATATCTTATTTCAGGTAATTTTTTAGTAAGTTTCGTTTAATAACGTTCCTTACACGTAGCACCTACTTTTAGGTGTTTCTCAAAAAAGAAAATAACAATATGAAAAGCAAAACAACCAACATTGACTCGGTGGGGATATACGTGGATCTAAAAGTTATCCATTAACAAAAGTTTTATCCTTGTATTTGACTGGTCCTAAAAGTTAGTATTAGTTTTAGTAGTAGTTTTTTCTTTACTAACTAATGAAAGGATTGATGTATATGACACTAAAGTCAAAAAGAAATTTATCTACGCGAGAAATAATAAACTGACATCTGTCTAAACATAGAATAATCTCAATGCATCTAAGAATCAATTTGCAGGTCTCGAGCGGAAAATAACACGAATTTTGCGGCAGGGACTGAAATAAATGAAGCTCTAGATATCACAGTGAATACAAAAAAGTTATCTGAAGTCGATCATGTCAGCAAAGGTTACCTCTTAGTACGTATCCTTCAAAGTGGGTCTGAAAGGGAAGTTACCGCAAGAATTTTGAAAATTATTAAAAAGACAATGTGACAGTGACAATCATTCAATTTATTTCCACGCCAACTCATTGTCTGTTTTAACTTCTAAAAACACTCAATTCGATATTTTTAGGGTACCATAAGGGTAAAACGGGGGTCCCGTTTTACCCATACTATTACTAAATCTTCGCTGTCTCTCAGTCTGTTTGTCCGTTCGTCTGTCGCCAGGCTCGTGAACCGTGTTAGTTAGACAGTAGAAATTTTCACAGATGATGTATTTCTGTTGCACATGTAACAACAAATACTAAAAACTTATATATAATAATTTTTATGTATACATTCTCCTAATTTAATTAAGTTTAAAGGAAATTTATTTATTTCTTAAATTCACTTTTCGGTTTAGCACCTGCCATCTACTTCTCACCATGACGAGGGTTGACTGGTTGAGAATGCCATCAGGCATTAAGTCCGCCCATTGTAGCCATTAGCCTAAGGTGTAACAATGAAGTATAAATAAATAAATAAATAAAATAACCAATGAGGTGGGAAAAGTATTCTTCTTACACTGCAAATAACCCATCAGAGTATAATCCGATCTGGATTGTTAGCTGACACCCAAACATATCGTTTTTTGTTTTTTTTTATGTTTAAAAATTGCCAAGCGAGCAGACGGTTCACCTGATGTTAAGTGTACCGCCGCCCATGGACATCTGCTACACCCGAGGGTTCCAGATGCATTGGTAACCTTTTGAAAATTGGTCTCCGGTTACCTCACTTACCAGACGAAACACGAAAGTATTATACTTCCACTTTACGCCGGTCTTCTGTGAGGTCGCGTAGTACTTACCCGGATGAGCCTACCCATTCGTTCAACAGCCGAGGCTGCTGCGTGGCCCTAGCACATATCATTTCAATTCTAGGTATACGTCCTCAACAGCGAAAATAACATAACACTGTTAGATAGCGCAATAACTGTCACCTCGAATACATATTTTGATGTCACAATCAACGTATGGGTGATGGAATCTTCTAAGGACGTGAACCAACTGTCCCTATCAAGCAGAAAGTGCGTTCTTAAAACTGTGAGTGTCATTAAGTCTAAATTCCTTTTGAAATTTAACTATTTATGGGTATATTATAACCTCTTCTAACATCGGTTGGTAATTTGAAAAAAAAAAATGGTTTGCAATCAATTGAATAAAATTATACATTAACATATGTGTACAATAATACAACAGACATATACTCTTCAGTTATGTTATCATTGTCATTTGTCCTGATCCTTAATAAAAGGATACCAAAGGATAATTGATATTTTTTTTCAATCTCTTAAGTTGCTCCTGAATATTTTACAACTTCTTTACACAAATATTCCAATCTTTTTACTTCGAAAAAAATGTTTTAGACGGTACATATAAGCAAATCTTTATCACGTTTACACATTATTTTTTCTGTACATAAATCAACACGTACGGTTCTATCTCTGTTCTCCTGACGTGAAAATCTCGACCATACTATAACCTTCTATTATTTCTTTTGCATTTTTAGCAATAGTTAGCGTCATCAATTGGGCTAATTTATAGTATTCCAACAAAAACATTTTCAAATTAATATTTTTAGTTAAATTTAATGTTTTTGAGTTTGCTATTAAAATTTAGAAATCAGGCTGAAAAAGAAGGAGATCTGATATTTTAGCGAGAGTCTACACTTAAAATGAAATTAAAATTTGAGTTAATTAGGTAGACCACATAAACTTATTAAAACGCCATTACCAATCTCTAGCTCCTCCGTCATAGTTGGAAACGGTGAATTTTATTTACTTATAGCATTTGTGATGTTATATAATTACGGTTAGATCAACAACACGTTAATGAAAACTTATTGAATTGTGTGCAAATTTGTATATGTGTATATAATAACTATCACTATTCTAGGACTTAGGTATCGAAGGAACTTCACACCAGAACTGCGTGATGAACCTAGTGATGCAGAATGTTTCAGAGCATTGTCGTTGCTTACCCTTTAAATACGAATGTAAGTTTACCACTATATATCAGCTTTTAGGACTCATATGATCATTTCAAATTACCGCCAGTGAAGAGGCTGACGGTGGTAGGGCCACGCAGCAGCCTCGGCTGTTGCACGAATGGGCAGGCTCAATACCACGACCTCGCAGAAGACCGGCGTAAAGTGGAAGTAAAACACTTTCGCGTTTCGTCTGGTGAGTGAGGTGGCCGGTGCCCAATTTTCAAAACGTTATCAACGCATCTGGAACCCTCGAGTGTAGCAGATGACCATGGGCGGCGGTATTCGCTCACCATCAGGTGAACCGTCTGCGCGTTTGGCAACTTTTCACATTAAAAAAAAATACAGAATTACTACACGGATCTGGTTTCAGATGTTTTAGTTCCAGACATTTCCGAACAATTATGCAAATGAGATACAGTCGCTCCGAATTAAGCTCCTGGTAATATTAGGCTTGCCTATTTTCAAGTAATATACATCCCTTTTGCTTTCATTTATGATTTGGTCAATGGTTGAAAATGTAATAACGTTCTTCTCCATTTAGCTTTTAAATATTTAATGGTGAATATTTTCAGATAAGAAGTTAAACGTAGATGACTTATCTCCATGTTCATGGAGCCAACTCACTTGCGTGTACGAAGCTTTAGGTATGTATGTATTGATATATGTGAGACTAATGTAATCAAAATGCGTTTAACATTTTCATCATGAAACATTCCTTTCAAACTCTCTGCATCTCCTGTCCATAAACCTTATACATGGTGTTGGCACAACATGTTATTTATAATATTGAATTGGTTTTTTTATGACCCGCCCGTCAGCCCTTCTTGGCAATCGGCAACCCTCCTTTCTTTTAAATATTATTCATTGAAACACAACAGTGACCGTTCCTTTTATCATTTTGTTTTCGAAGTAACTAGGTAGTTATTTATATTTATCCGCATAGTTTCAACTCTTCTGCAATGTATATGAGTTGGAAGTAAGTACACATACATATAAATAACTTGCTAATAAACTTTTAAGATAATTATATTTTATTAGAGTTTGAACAAGCACAATAAAACGTAAACACTTTTTCCTTCTAAGAGTTATGAACTGGAATAGTTAGTGTTGTAAGTGTAACTATATCTTACTAGCTGCTACTATATCTGGCTAGAATAGGCTGAAGGTGTAACATTAAGACAGATATACATAAAATATGTATATATTATAGCCTATATCTTATTATGATGTATAAGCAATATTATTTTAAAGTTTCATTAGAATCCATTCAGTGGTATTTGCGTGAAAGAGTAACAAACATCCATCCATACATACAAACTTATAATATTAGTAAGGATTAGCTGAGTGATAATTTTTTGAATATTTATTTAGTAAAAGTAAAGTAAAGTCACAGCCTATACATGTCCCACTGCTGGAAAAAGGCCTCCTCTATACAGAGGGTATAAGGGCTTAGTCCACCACTCGGCCCCAAAGCGGATTGGCGGACTTTACATATCTTCGAAAATATATTTTTTAAATAATATATTGTTAAGCGAATACCGCCGCCCATGGCCACATCTGCCACACCCGAAGGTTACAGATGCGTTGACAACCTTTTGAAAATAGGGCTCCAGCCTCCTCACTCACCAGACGAAACGCGAAAGTATTTGTCATACTTCCACTTTACTCCGAAATTATGCAAATTATTTCGAAAATATGCAGGTTTCCTCACGATGTTTTCCTTGATAAGCGGAGCACGTGATAAGTCCGCACTTAAAGATAAATTTTTAACATTTGTGCACATTGTTGCCGACACCGGGGATTGAACTCAGGTTGCTCGATATATTGAATTAAAGGCGAGCGCCCGGACACTGAGCTATCACGGCTCTTATTTATTTAGTACTATACTCTAATAACCAGTGTGTAGTGGTTTTTTATATGGATTAAGTTGGTTCAAAAACTGTTACCATGGGTTACTTGAATTAGTTTATGTCATTCTGTCTTATATCGTCATAATATTTGTGCTACTGTGATATTATTTATAGTCCTTGTCTCTTTAGAAAAAGTGTAATAGCTATACAATGGGTTTAGAATGCTTGCATGCGTTATTGTTCCCGTATACCATACGATATCATAATTTACAACATATAAATTAAAAAGGTTTTCTGAAAATGGATAACACCAGAAGCTCGAGTCTGGCTTGTTTTCTGCATTCTTATTATATGTCTTCATGCGGTTTTATACAAATTATATCTGGGTACAGCTGGACATCAGATTTTGTGCATCGACGGTGTCACCACTTTGAGCCCTGGACCATTCATATTCTAAATATTGATCTTAAGAAGATGCAGTCTTAGTTTCACAAAGATAAATTAAGCCATGATACGATTGGTTAATTTTTGATGGAAAGGAATTGATAAGAGTTTTTTAATAGATTTTACATGGTAAAAATTTATAGTATTTCATTTAAAATACACAAGTAAGACTTCTATTCCACGAACATTGTATTTAAATTATACAATTTCATTTATTCCATCACAATCGTTGTACTATTTTGCTGACTTCTAAAAATTATATCAGTTTTCACTCCCTTAAAAGGCAAATAAAGTAAAGTTGATGCCCACTTTAATCAGTATGGTAGTTTACGAAATAGAGAATCCTTCAAAAAATCAGCCATGAATTTAAAATTTTGCAACATTTGTTGCTCAGAAATTCAATAAATAGTATAATATTTGTATGTATGTATAGGTCTATATTTATAAATAGTTTGTTATATATTTTTGTATAAATTAATTATGTTAATCTTTGGTTTTATTATTGTCTAATTTTAATTTTAGTTAGTTTTATTATTCCATCTGTCTAAAGATCTCACCACATCATAGGTTGACTGGCAGAGAATGCCTAGAGGCATTAAGTCAACCTGTTTTCCGAATTTAAGGATATGCAATTAAGACTTTATTAATCAATAAATAAACAATGATCCACCTTCAAAGTCGCTTAAGGTCTGAATTTATTTCCCTAGCTCTTTAAAGAATAGGAGTGTGGGTCATCTTTGACAGTTGGTCCTTAAGACTTCGATACTAAAGGAAGAATTGTTTATACTTTGTTAAGAACTAGATACTTCTACTACTAGATTAGATATACTAAAGAACGATACCAAGTTATATTCAAGAGGATTAAGGTTCAATTAAAAGAACTGCGAATAACAGCTAAGGCAACAAGTATAAAGGGTCCTATTGAATGGACAGACACATCCGGGGAAGTATCACCTGACCATCCGACGTGACGTGGAATTTAAAAACTCTCGCGTTTTTTCTGAAGAGTGAGGTAACCGGCGCTCATGTTTAATTGTTGCATTTGCAACCCGTCCGGTGTTGTAGAAGTATATCGGAACTTTCCAGGGATTCCAATTTTCAAAGGGTAAGGTATATTATAATTTTCAAAGATATAGGAGTTATATTATTACTTTATATTATATTATAGTAATGTAACATACAATCAAATAAATATTGTCGCTTGACAATAGAAATCAATGTTATCAACAGAAATAAATATATCATTAACACAGATGAAACTATTTGTAACTATTTGTAGAAAAAGTACAAGGCAACGTCCGCGACGTCGTCACAGACAACGAATGCTACCCAAATTGTAACCTCGTACAGTACTCGACCGAAGTTAAATATTTGAATCTAAATAACCGAACAGGGTATGATCATCTAGTTATAGATTATTTGTATATGACTTTTAAAGTACACTGTAAATAATATATAATAAATGTTTAATAGGCGACCATCAAACAGCCGCATAACAATTCATTTCGAAGACAACAGCTGCATGAAATACAGGCGCGAAGTTCTCTACACTTGGGACCAAATGTTGGGTATGTTCTAAATTATTTAAACTAAAACTAATAAACCGAAGTGGGTCTTGGCCTATACGTGTTGGCGCCAACGCCCTATATTGCGTGATCTCATCCCAGTTTTCTGCGTTTAGTAGGTCCTTTACCACTTCATCCTTCTAGCTGTATCTGGGCCACCTAAAGCCGTTGGACTCCAGGTCGTCCATCATAGGCTCTTCACCCTGTCTGCTGGCAAATCGCTCCATTAAAAAAGACGAAATCAATTTACGAATGATATAGTCTTACATGCGTATACTCGTAGTACTACTTGAGTCAGTTTGTTTAGTAGTAATATATATTTTTTTATGTGAAAAGTTGCCAAACGAGCAGACGGTTCACCGATTGTTAAGTGAATACCGCCACCCATAGACAGATGTCTATCTGCTACACCCGAGGGTTTTCAGATGTGTTGACAACCTTTTTGGAAATTGGGCTCCGGCTACCTCACTCACCAGACGAAACGCGAAAGTATTTATCATACTTCCACTTTACGCCGGTCTTCTGTGAGGTCGTGATACTTACCCGGACGAGCCTGCCCATTCATGCAACAGCCGAGGCTGCTGCGTGGCTCTTCCGCCGTAAATAAACATAATAATAATGTTGTAACACATTGATAATGTTTTTAATGGAACATAAATGTTGACCATAAGGCATTATTTCAATTAGATAATTCTTAACAAAAAAACCGACTTCAGACCGGAAACTAAAAAAAATTGTTAATACCTATAGCATTTGAGGATTGCCCTCGATTTCTGTGAGATGCCATCATCAGATCCGGGTTTCCTTATCATGGTAACACCCTTGGGATATCGCCTTTCCAGCAAAAAAAGAATCATCATAAACGAGGAAAAATTCCGCGAACACGCATAAACTCCAGGGCACTCTTTCAAATCTTGACAACGCACCTGCAACCCATGAGTGTTGTAGATGTCGGCACCAATCACTTAACATCAGTGGAGGCTGCTCACTTGCAAATTTTTACCTCAAAAAATCTCGCGATCATTAAGTATTATGTTATTAATTTCAGCTAACTTGGGAGGTATATTCGGCCTATGCCTAGGTGGCTCAATAGTCAGCATTATCGAAATCTTGTGGCTTATTTTCGATTTATTGTACACCTGTTTCATCCGCTGCAGGGTAAAACACGTTTCAACGTCAGCCTCACACAATAAAAACAAAATTTTCACTGTATCAAAAAATAATTATATTGGCAAACAAGATGGTAAGGCCGATGTATCATTTAGGAGATATAGATTTGTTCATTAAAGTCCATAACAGAATAATTTGTTGATCGATTATTGTTAAATTTAAAACAAAATGTCATGGATTTGAGAGTGAATACATTTTTTGTGTCATTTTATAGCTTCAGGCACCTTTACGGGCATATTTGCGCTTACTTTACAAAAGCAATCAAATATATACAAGCATATTTCACAAAAATTTTAAAAGAAATAAGATTTTAAAAGATAAGGAGTATCTTCCAAAGAACCATGAAATTGATTTTCATAGATTGCATACCTTTTTAGTGGAGTTTGAAACTATTAATCAGTCTTATAATACATAAATATACCAAAGGTTTTAATTAAAAAAAAAAAAGTTGTTTAATTTTTTTATCCGGTTCGATTTTGCTTTTGTATCACTACCTAGTCGAGTCATAACTTCTATCACATTATGAAAACTCTCGAATTCTGGCCACAAAAATACACACTATTTCTTTTATACAACTGAACATCAGTTATATAAAAACAACGCTTTCAGTCCTTAGACTATTAAAGGTTCATTGAACGCAGAACAGGTGGGCTAGCCAGAACCACGGGTTTGAGGCCCTCCTCAGAGGGTAGGCTGCGCATGTACACATGAGTGCGTTAGTTGTGACATGTCGCCTACGGGCCATCGAGGTTCGGTGTGGACCGTGACCCCGATGGCCGTTGACTGTGCTTGTTTAGTCGGTGGCTGGGGGCGGTGAGAACCGCCCTGGAACGAGGGTGTACCTTGTGTACGCGTTGTGTTGGTGTCGCCGTGCTCGAAGGCGAGGACGAACTATGGTGTTTGTTAAAACATGTAGAAAAAGTACGAAAAGATTGTCGCCGCTGTGGGAATCGATCCCACATCTTCGGCATTCGCGGTCTGACGCCACTGAGCTAAACGGCTGATAGCCACAGCGACAAAAATCTTTTACATTGACATTGTTATTTTAGCATTTGAAGCACTTTTTCAACATGATTTAATGTTCAATCTTAAGTGCAGAGATTAGCACTATAAAAAACTTTAAAATTTATGGTGTTTGTTGATGCACTAACTGAGTGTCTAGTGTTATTTGGTGGGACCCCCGTCGGTGGGTCCAATGTTCTTAAACCCCTGTCGCGAATGCGAAGCAGTTATTAATTTGTATACATGAAAAGGGTAGTTGAATATTTTAGGAGATAATTAATTGTCATAATGAGGGTAGAAATGTAGCAAGAGGGATATAAAAGTGTGATGGGACGACACCTCGGGGCAATTAGTCGGTGTGTTGTTAGTTAGTGTTGTTAATTAGAGAGATCAGTAGTGTAGTGCGGAAGCTTTGTCGGTGAGTCAGTTCAGTAATATTGCATACCCGTGTATCTTTTACCAGATGTATCAGTCAGTGTATTCAGTAACCGAGGCGCTCGGACCGTCGTGGACGGTGGTAACCAGATAAGATTCGGTAACCGAGGCGCTCGGACCGTTTGCGGACGGTAGTTACAGATCAGGCTGAGATGAATCTCAGCATCAGCATCAGCATCAGTATCAGAGATCCTTGGCTGTCTGCGGACAGGGGAAATCAGACTAGAAACAGTTCAGACTAAATCAGTGTAAAGCGAGGCTTGGGGTGGCTATAGGGGAGGTTGGAGGCCACTGCGGGGTGTATCTCCGAATATTATCTGTGTACAGAATTAGTGTATCATTTTGGTAGTTGACACGTTAGCAGTATCTATTGGTAATTGCACTAGATATTCGCCATTCCACTTGTGTTAGGACAGTTTGGCAACAGTCCCCTTCCTCGACCGGATCGATGAGGACGTTGCGCGGGCGACGCTTGTTGACGTTCGCGTTAATGTCGGGTTGGTAATTTGCTGCGCTTACCACCAGAGAGTTGGGATGGCGTCAGCTCTTTCGAAGAACCTGATGAACGTTTGGTGAGATCTTTAAAATGTTCGCGAATCGTCGGGAGTCTGCTATCACTGTGCAGGTCGACGTTGCGTTGATACCACTGTGCACCGGTTGCGCGGCGAATGAACATATTTACACTATTTTTAAACATGGAGTGGAAGTTTATAGAAGAGCGAGGTGCTGTTATCGCCTTGTTCTGGTGCGGTTCCGCGCAAAATCAGATTTTCGAACTACTGCAAAATTTGAATACAAATAAAAGATTCGTTTATCGCTTGAACGATATAGTAAAAAAGATCAAAACAATTTAATCGACATAAGAAACAACATTTCATGTATCAAGTGATTTTTTTTTAAATCTACCGACGTTTCCTAATGAGGTTCCTCTAACGGAGAAGAAGCAGGCGAAATATATCCGTAGGTATTCTTTTTTGTAAAATTAGAATGATATACAACTGATTTTTTTTACCTTTTAGAAATAGCTTGGGAGCGAACAACTCATTCCTAGAGCTTATTGTCATATTTATATCATTGATAATATTTTTCTTTAATATATCATAATATATCATAATTTTATCATATATCATAATATATCATAATTTTTTTTCTTTAATAAATTTCTTAAACCTTCACTGTCACAGATCCCTGATGCTCTCTGTAACAAAGTTTTACCCATGTTAGCTAACTGTGAAGAGTGTTGGTGAGATTCACCATTTACCTAAATATTTTATGGTACGGGTCACTAAAATAAACGTAATTATAGTATGAATCCTTAATATACGCCTTTATTTGTCCTGAACCTTAATAAAATTTATATAATACTAGCTGACTCGGAAAACATTGTCTTGCCGTATAAATTATTTCTAAGGAATTTTTAGGGTAGAAAAAAAATGTATTGGGGTGGACCACCCTTATAATCTAGGGGGATGAAAAAGAAAAAAATAAGGAAAATAGATTTTGTCCAATTGTCTCTACCCTGGCCGATATGCACACAAAATTTCGCGAAAATTGATCGAGCCGTTTCGGAGGAGTTCAATTACTAACACCGTGACCCGAGAATTTATATATACTCGTAGATTTCATTACATCTTTTAAGAATTTGACTTAGCGATTGTAACCATTTATTACTTAATGCATCATCCAAGTTCTTTCAAATACTTTCAATACTGTCTCAAAAACTGATGATCACGGGGGAAGACATCAAGACATCAGTTAATTATTATACTAAAAAAATTTGAGTCTCCAGCAATGCTCAAAACCCCTTTTGTATTTATATACAAAAATATTTTTGTATAAAAATAAAATGAAAATTCAAATACATAATATATAAACGTGTGTTTGCTTTTTACATTTCACTGGTTTGTCTATTTGTATACGATAACGGAAACAAATAAACTTTTTATCTTTACGTTTAGGGCATAAAAGTCATTTTATCATCCTTCGTACGACTCAGTACATCTACTTATATGTATCCTAAGGAAATGAAATAGATTTTTACACGACTCTTTTTCATTAACATGCTATTTATTTTTAAAACAAAGCCACAATCGTCCTACATAGCAACTTATAAGAGATTATTTTTTAAAAAGAATCCTGATATGTAATACCTTTGAGCAATTTTATCTTTTTGATTCCTTAATAGAAAAAACCGCACTAGATCGCGTACAGTGAACATTTCATTGTAAGTACAACCATTGTAAGTATTTGCCTAATGTAATACAAAACAAAACAACACTCCTTGCGGATGACAAAACAAAAATAATATCGAAACATAAAGCAACGCTTCAACAGCATACAACTCTTATACTAACGAACTTAATATCAATGCAATTGTGTAAATTCCCGAACGCCTTCCGCATGACTGACTGCTGTTACGGAATGTTCATTCAACATTCCTTTGGGAGTTATAAAACAACTTGCTTCATTCGAAAGGTTGATGCGAAGACAATACTTCATGTATCACCTATTTTATTTAGACAGTTGTTGAACATTCATTCGCTCGAAGCACTTTCTCGTTTTCCCCTTATACGTTTTGAGGTGACTTTAATTAAACTTTTTACTACTATACGGAGTGGTTAGATGTTAACGATAATTAACGAACTTTAAGGCCTCAAAATCAATTAATTAAGAAGTTATGTTAATACAATATAAACACCATAAATATTCTTACTGAATAAACGAGTTACAATAATATTTAATACATAATAAAGGACTCGAGTGCCAGCCTCGTACTGGCCATCGCAGTGTAGGACGACCCCCCACTAGATGGGAGTGACGACCTGTGCAAATGTGCAGGAAGTCGATGGATGCAGGTGGCTCAGGATCGTACTTCATGGCAGTCTATGGGGGAGGCCTATGTTCAGCAGTGGACTCCAACAGGCTGAAATGATGATGATGATGATGATGAAAGGACACAATCTTATGAAGAAATTTCAATAACGTGGTGATCGCAAAAAGTGCCGTAAAGCTATTATTATAAACTTTCTGTGTACACAAATTTCACGAGAGAAATTCAGGCAGGCCAATTTTTAGACAATTATGCTATCTCTCACTCTCCCGGATAGTATACTGGCTATGTAGCAGGTAAAGGTTGCGTTCAACAGAGCGCATCGTACTTTGTACTTTTCACTTATGAATCAGACTGGCTGAAGGTTTAACAATTGAATTATTTTGTTTGGCATTAATATTGGGTTTTTAGATACTTAAACAACATGTTATTAAAATTTCGCCCAACAAAAATTACGTTATTTAACGTAAACACAGTAAAATCTCCTTAGTGTTTTACAAAGAGGTATACATACAAGGCAGTGGCAAGATGTTGCAATATTTAAAACAGGGGTCTGCTCACAATTTATAGCTTTGCAGTATGGTTGAAAGTTCATTAGTCTGCACCTCGTAGTCTGCACAATTTTTTATCATCATTCAGGTAGCATTAGAAAAAAAAGAATAATAATAGAAAAATTAAATTGAAAATGGAGTTTAAAGCTTTAAATGGAGCAATAGCCAGCAAAGTGAATGCGCCAAGTTTACGATTACCATAAAACTAAATGGCGAAGTGTAAAAGAAATAAACCAAAGGAAAAAAAACTTACGACAAGGAACGTAAGTATAATTTTGTGGATATTTCTCAACATTAAAATTAAATATCCACAAAATTAAAATGATGTTACAAATTAAAATTAAAATATCTTTATTCAATATAGAAGCATTACACTTACTTATTGATTGTCAAAACGCTACCACCAGTTCGGAAAAGAAAAGCCACTGACGTGAGAAGAACCGGCGAAACGAACTCGGCGGGACTTTTTTTTCCCATTGTCAAAAGAGAAATGTTAGAAATGTATTGAAGTCCACTTGAAAGAGCCTGGAGCGATCACGAATTAGTTATTCTACGCAGTCTGGTTGTGGGTAGAATGAGTTAGTTTGTTCTTAAAACTTAAAAAACAACTAAAACTTGGTATAAATAAACAATAAAGAGATGTAGGTAGTCAAGTGTTGTGGGAGCCGGAAGGCCTTTTAAAAATACGACTTTATTTTAATTAGACCTATATTGGTACTAACAAAAGTTCGTATGCTCGCTACCAGAGTTGGCTTAAGACTAATTTACAATGCTATTGTTTCTATACTAATGAAATACTATCCTATCTGGTAACTAGACCCTCAGGAATGTTATCAATATCCGTTACGCTAAGTCAAACGACGATTGTTACAATGTAATTACAATGTTTTAGAATATCTCGCTGACGCGGGCATTCGTGGGGGTCTCAGCATATATAACTAGGTACTTAGATTTATGGCACTTTGGTTTTGAACAATACCCATGCTAATAGCTCTTCTGTTTTAGTTACTTTTTAGACCAAGACGAATGTAAATTACATTAACTAGTTGTTCTCATATAACGCATTCAATTTGAAAATGAGTAGAATTCAATTTATCTCGATATGCGTAAAGGATATTTATGTGTTTATCCAAAGTTAACGGAGCTTTATTTATTTTGACATTGCGTATTTGTATTTCACTAATTGAAATTAATTAAGAAACCAGAACAGATGTTCTGTGCCTTTCGGCACCGATAAAATTGAGTTCAAGGCGGCACCGATAAAGTGTATCAAGTACAATGTAGCGCATAATTTTTATAAAACTTCTTATTTGCACGATACCATACACAAAATTTATCTTATGATATGATAAGACACATTACAGATACTTGAATTCTGGTGAGTGATTCTATTAGTTGCTGGTAAAACGGTTAAGGTGAATATGGAATAGTGAAAAATGCGCAGTCTTAGAAACATTTTACCACTGTATGAATATTGTATATACATATAAATGTATATGTTTGTAGGTTCAAACTGAAATCTTACACCTTTCCTGTATCGCAATGCTTTCACGAGAATTGTGATACTGGAAAGGTTTGAATTGAAATTTTCTTCATCAGACGAGGTCTTATTAATAAAATACGTTCTAGTACAATTCCCTTCATATGGGGAAAATAAAGTAAAGTAACAGCCTTCATATTTCCCACAGCTAATTAAAGAGTTCCTGTTTACAAAGAGGAAGTTTACTCATACTTAGCCATACACGAGACTCCGGATTGGCAGACTTCACATATCGTCAAATACTTTTTCTTCGTTTTTATTTCGTAACTGTGCTTGTTTCATCAAATAAATGACAGGCAAATTAATAGGTAATATGTTCACAGTTAGTTTCAATTTCGAATAACAGCTTTTTCGTTTTATTTTTTGTTGAAAATAGCCAGTTCCAAACGTTCATTGTGACCAATTGTTTTATATATTCATATTTGTGCTCCACACAACGCTCTAGCGAATTTAATTATTTCTGTAAAGATAAATTTAAGTATCTATCAAAGCAGCATAAAATTTATCTAATGTTTTTGAATTGTTAAAATTAATTTCAGTTCAGTTATAATATTGTGTTTTGTTGGTCGTATTTATTTTAAATTAAGCTTTGAATTGAAATCATTTTAAATTAATTTGAAACTCGAGCTTTTGCACGATGTCTTCAACCATTTCTGTGCGGAATTTAATTTATTCGGTGTTTGATATTTCCGTCACTTTGTTCCGAGAGTAATCAGTTCTCTCGCCTAAGCTAATTCTACCCCAAACCATGATTATTCCGCCGTGATTAGTATGAACTTCCTGAGTGTCTTATCAAGTCGCTACAAACGTGCTCTTACAAAATGTCTAGGAAACAAACCTGGATTCATCAGAAAATAGGATACAAGCCCACTGATGGTTTGACCATCATAGGTTCGTCGCTAGGCAAATTCGATTACCGCAGCGTAGAAAAAGTTTTCGTCCTTTTTTTTCTCGCATAACATAACATGGATTGATTCAAAGATTTTCGTGTCGTGACCACTAAGCCACTTAGTACTAGATAAAGCGTTTGGACACGAAACCGGTATATGCAGGTTTGAATCCCGCAGCGCAGAAAGTTTTAGTTCATTTATTTACAACGATCCGCAGCTTCATTTATTAAGTTCACTGTACTAAAAATAAAAATCAATCCTAAAAAACCGGCAAAGTGCGAGTTGAACTCACGCACGGAGGGTTCCGTAGAATTCTTTTGAACGATTGATTAAAACGGCAAAAAAGCCATGTCAGTTTTGTGGGAGCCCCACTTAAATATTTTGTTATTCTGTTTTTTGGTTTAGCCTGATTTGTTGTTATAGCGGTAACAGAAATACATCTGTGAAAATTTCAACTGTCTAACTATCACGGTTCATGCGATACAGCCTGGTGATAGACGAACAGACAGACAGCGAAGTCTTAGAAATAGGCGGGGCCCTATTACCCTTTGGGTGCGGCGCCCTAAAAATACAATGGTCATATTTAGTTCAGGACATTCCCGTTTTCATCCGTATTTCAAATAGAAAAATATAAAAAGACGGAATTAAAAATTTATTTTAAAGCTTTCGTAATGGCCTGCAAAGTTAATGCGCTAAGTTTACGGTACTCGTAAAACTAAAAGCAATGTGTATTTAGACGTGTGAATAAAGATTATAAAGAGAGAATATAAAAATAAATGTTACATCAAACATGAATGTCAACGCAGCATTACTAAAAGCAGAATAGTGAAGGTAAAAGGGAAAAAATTAAATAAGCTTACACGGTAACCGATTTCAAAATTTTCCAAAATAAGAGTCACCTCTGAGTCACAAGCTGAAACAAAATGTGGATATTTTGTTTCAGCTTTGTGATACAAATATCATTTTTTTTTTTCATTTATTGAAATTCTAACTGCTGAAAGGGCTTTGAAACCCGATGAAACGCAAGTGTATTTATGCTTATATGTCTAAAGCTCTGAAGTTCCTGCTTAAATATATATTTATCGCGTGAGTCTAAGAGTCGAAAATCAGATAACTATATTGTAAGACCAAACAGTTGATCCTTTTCGGAGTACGGAATTCGAGATCTTAATCAACAAACACATATTTTTTATTACTAGTGTACGCCGAGTGGTCGAGATTCGACCATAATTAATTTGGATTATAAATTTGAAAAAAAGTATGAATCTATTCTATATCTATTCTTCTCTAAATACAATACACAATAAACAAAGTATATATGCGTATAACATCCATATAGGTAGAGTGTGTATTTTTTTCCATATTGATTTAATATATTTTTATGCATAATTAAAAAAAATATCAGCATTTTGAACTCGTTCTCTATTTAAACTGTAAGTGTGGGAAAATTCATACTCCTCCGCCCGTTCATTTATCGTTAAAAGGGATACAAAGTTTCTGTTTCACATATTATCATATATGTAATCTAAAACCTTAATTTTTTCGAAGTAATAATAAAAAAGATTCGAAGATGTAAGCCCGCCAACCCACAGTGGGATCACGTGCTAGATTATGCTCTAATACGCTCTGTACATAAGCAATTGCCAAGCAGTGAGATATGTAAGTTGTTACTCTAGTTGTTGTAATCTGTTTTTTTTTTTTTTTTTTTAATCGTATTGAAATTGTTCCAAAAACAAGGATCAACAAGAAATCCCAAAGACGTGATCAACATTTATTTTCTTAAATAATCAGGTTAGAATATTTTTTATATTTTAGCTTTGAGTTTTTGTTGTGCCTCTAGACTCGTTGCCTCGGACTGCTATGCCTATCTCTAGAATTGTAAAGAAATTGAAAAATATATACGAAGAAGTACTAAAGACAAGAAACTCATTGGAAAAATAGTGGCCACCGAAATTTGGGTGTTCTCGAAACTGAAAACCACTAGATATGGAAATCATCAAAAAAACTAATCATCAACTTAATATTTTCCTCATGTTCTTAATTTCTTTGTGTTCCAAACCTTCGTTTTAATATACAAATATATATGGAAATTTTATTGTTTTATTTTTACAGAGTATTAAAGTAGAGTTAGGATAGGTTTTACTATAAATGTTTTACTATAAAAATGTCCTTCTATCTCTTAAATTGGATAAAATTTTGTGAGTCATCTTGAATATTTAAAATTAACAAGGCCAATGTTTCGATCGTTTAAATATTTTATTGAGCTACTCGTAAACAGCCCTTGCCAGAAGATAATTTGTTTTCTCCTTGTCATATTTACGAACGAGCTTGGAGTGTTTTCAGTTCCATTGTCTGATATCAAGGCGTGTGACGCCTATGCTCGGTATTTACCCTTTAATTAATGCTATTGCAAATTTTATATTTGCCCTAGCTGCCCCGGCAAACGTTCTTTTGCCATATAAATTGTTTGTAGGGTTGAAAAAAATGTTTGGGGTGGGTGGTCCACCCTCCCACCTCAACATTTATTTTCATCCCTCTTAAAATTTAGGGGGATGAAAAATAAATGTTGTCTGATTCTCTACCCTGGCCAATATATGCACAAAATTTCACGAAAATCGGTCGAGCTGTTACGGAGGAGTTCAATTACAAACACCGCGACACGAGAATTTTATATATTAGACACTAATAATTATAAAACATAATCGAAGCCAATTTTGCAAGAAGAAAATCTCAAAACATGTTTAATGCATTTATTTCACATGGCAATGTTAATTTATTTGATATTGTTGATACTATCGACCAAAAAAATATTTTCAGTGAGTAAAACACTTCTCCTTTATAGTCTTTACAATGTTGTCTCTTCATTCATATTAAGGCATGCCTTTCTCAGTTGGCACAGTTTGGCTCTTTAGTACTGACAGTACTGGTTGTAACTAGTTTTATTATTCTGACTTGTTTGTGTGAAAAGTTGCCAAGCGGGCAGACGGTTCACCTGAAGTTAAGTGAATACCGTCGTGCATGCTATACCTGATGGTTTGTACATGGATGTATACGATAAAAAATTCATAAGCAATATTTGAAAGTAAATTACAACATGGAACTCTTTGGCTGTAGAATGTCATAAGACTTTTACGGTGGTAGGGCCTCGCAGCAGCCTCGGCTGTTGCACGAATGGGCAGGCCCGTCCGGGTAAGTACCACGACCTCACAGAAGATCGGCGTCAAGTGGAAGTATAATACTTTCGCGTTTCGTCTGGTGAGTGAGGTTGCCGGAGCCCAATTGTTGAAAAGGTTGTGAACCCATCTGCATACTCACGGGTGCAGCATATGTCCATGGGCGGCGGTATTCACTTAACATCAGGTGACCCGTCTGGTCGTTTGGCAACTTATCGCATAAAAAAAAAAAAAAAGTCATAAGACATTCAATCCGACACTTCATCTGCACACATATTACATTTGGTTACAATGTAATATGTGTGCTAAAAAATAAACAAATAAATAAACTAACATATCAGTAATTACAAAAAAAAAATAAGTGAAAGTAAAACAAGGAATAAAAATCTAAAGGAATTTATAAATAAAGATGTAGTGACGGAAAGGACCGTCTCAGCATAAATGCTGCGCTACGCATCACAATAAGTGAGTAGTAATATTTTTTAGTATATATTTTTATGCATTTCGTTATATGGGTAAAGTATATTAGTCTATAAAAATATAAAATATTAAGTATAAATATTGATACCGCAATGGTTCAATCAGGAATAGTAATAATGTTATAATTTCAGCGTGGCTAAGTATAAAACAATTGAGCCCTACTTAAGTTATGCTATACACCTAATGTTATTGCAAAAAACATTACTTTTCTGCAACGTAAATCTTGAAACTACATCAAAAAATAAATCTACGAAGAAGGAAAATGTGGTAAACATAACACATATACATACATTTATATTTCTTAACAAATAACGAAATATTTTTATGTAGTTCATATTTATAAATACAGTTATAATTAATGACAGTTATATATAATGTTATGAATATCAAATTATTTGTCGATTTTTGACCTATAATAGTATTTTTTTTTTTCTTATTTATGAAGCTTCTATAAAGTTATGTTAAGGTTGTATTCAGTTTTGTAGACCTAATAAAGAAAAAAAAATCAATCAAAGCACCCTTTTGACGTATAAAAGATAATAAAAAAAATTCAAAATTCTGTTATCAAAATTAACTAAAAATTAGATGTGATCGCAGTTTTGACAGATTGAAATATTTGGAAGCTTAAACAATGCTGTCCAATATGTTAAGAAAAAGAAATAATTTACTAAAAAAATTACAAAACTCAATCTTATGTAATAATGAATTGCTTAATTGCGTAATGCAGTCTAAATTAACACAAAACTAAAAGAAATGGCATTTTTGCAATGTATGTAATGCTCCTTTGAGTACTATGCAAGCGGAAATTCAACCTTGGCCGACATTTCTGCTCGCATGGCTGGCAAAGAACGATAAAAAGCAGTAAAAACGGCATTTAATTTTTTGAAACATCTCAGAACACATTAAATGAAATTACACATTTAAACACAATTAATATGAAATAAATTACTTCAATATTGTCAGTATACTATTAGTAAGTATACTATTTTGCAAATGTCCACCAAAGGTTATGTCCGCGTAATTCGAGTATTTTCAAGGGTATTTTATTAAAAGATTAAGAAATTCATAAAATTATTCACCACAGACGAAACATTCGGAAGGTTTTATGTATGATAATTTTTAATTTTTTTGTTAAACTTATTGTTACCCGTGCGAAGCCGGGGCGGGCCGCTAGTCGTACACACATATACTAAGAAAAGATGTGAATAATAGTAGCTGTTACACTAGGCTACAATTTAAATCTCACTTCGAGAAATGTGAACTAATTACATGAAGTGGAATTTCATCATCCCACCTACCTAACATCCAACCACCGGAAATCGGAGAAGTTTTTTGACTCTTTTGGACTCAAATTAATGATATTGTTAGTATAATCGAATTTATTTTTTTCATGCCCTTAAACTCATTCAAGTTTATTAAAATATTAAACAACCGTGTGATCAATAAAACGATCAATAAATTATTATTTTCTTGATTAATATTAATAGGTACCTAAAATAATGATTACAATATTTTAAGAAACATTAATCACTATTACAAAGATTACTTGATCTTGGAGGACCATATCAAGCCGAGATACGGCCCTCTCGGGCACCCTTGAATCGGAGTTCTAAACGGGTATTGAGTGACAGCCCAAGCCGAGGTCCCTTCTTGGGGGCCCTTGAGACCTAAGACCTAAGGCCTCTCAAGTCGGTGACAATAATAACAGCGTGACGGTCTGAGCCGAGGCTCCTTCGAGAGCCCTCGAGTCTAGTCACCCATGATCGAGGTACAAGCTTTAATTAAAAAAAAAATAAGATTATATTGAATTATTTTTATTTTTTTATTTATACATTTTTTAATATTTATAAATAATTTATAATCTATATAAATTCTACGAGCGACACATTGATCACTGAGCGTATTTATGCTGTATCTGTTATCCAATTAACTTTATTGTGGTACAATAAAAACTCAAGATATTTATGTGATAGGAATGTGTTAATAAAATAAACATACAGACATTTACAAGTTTCAGCGTACCTAGATACAAAGTAGTGTTGTTGATAATATATTAGGTTTGTGTTTTTGCGATTTCCTATTTTATTTAAAAATGAAAAGTCTAGTAGCATTATGCACAGTTCCAAATAAAATGTTGGTTGCCGACTGTTTCATGGTAAAACATTTTATAATTTTTAAATCAAAGCAAATCTTATATATGAAATTAAATTTCTTATGCATTTTTGATAGAAATATAAATTAATAATTTACTACCCGTACCAAGAAAATAACACGCCTGAAAGATTCCATTATATTTCTTTTCAGAAGAATTTTGGTACAAATTTAAAGAATAAATAATGTTGCCAGCCAGCTCTTTAATTAAACGAAAACAGACTTCATTATTTTAGTACCGATATACATAAGTATGGTACTAGAGATACAGTCAAGTTGAAGCAGTCGGTATCTCTTTAAATCTATTATTAATCAAAACCAATTATATAGAAATAAGTTTTAGTAGTATAGAAACTTTAACATGATGACCATAATTCGTTCTTCCTTTGGCTTCCGCTTATTTTATGACATATTTATGGAATTGTTGTTTCCCTTTAAGGACTTAATTCATAGAAAATATCACTAACTAGTAGATTGGCACATCATGGCTGTCCCGAAAATCTCTGGAGACAATTAACAAATCATTCGTCGGTGTCAAAAATGTTTTGAAACTTTAATGCTGGAACCATTAATGGGTGTCGGTAATATCGGGCAATTTATCTCAATATGCGACGAAGCAAAATCAAAATAAAAGATATTTGAAGCAGATTAATCCGTACAAGTTTTCAGATCACTCCACAAATAGTAAACGCAAATAAAATAAACAAATGCAAAATCTTAACAAGGTTGAGAACGATCAGAGAATATTTGGTCGTCAACGATTCAAGCAAAATTTCTGTAGAATAATTTATTTTGCTAGAATTTCTTAGATGCTATTATCGCGTGAAAGTTAATGAAATAAGATATGCATCAAGTATTCTCAAATACCTCTTCGGTTTTGAAGTTGGTAAAAAAAGTAAGCCTTAAAGATCTTAAGTTTTATTAATCGACGATGTCTGTCTTATCAGCAAAATGGTCTAGTCGGTCAAGGTTAGAATTAATCAATTACTAAATTCATGATCTTGAATTCGATTATGAGTCGGTTGCCATAGTAGTTCATGGGTTTCAGCGCTGAATAATTCTAGTTCGAAAGTCAATGTCGCAATTCGCTGTGGAAATTCTCGTTGTTGAGGAACGGTGAGACGTGGTTGTTCAGAGACGACCCACGAACAGAAGTTAGAGATATGAGATGTATCCCAAAATTTAACTATAATCGAGTACCTGATTCTGACTACTGGTTAACGATTATTCACGGTAAAAAAATAAAAAGTATCGACCTATTATATTATAAAAAATTATTTTGCTTGCCAGCTACAAAAACTGATAATTTAAAGTTTCATCTTGAGTGTAGAGACTAGCACTAAAAATAAAAATTCACCTTATAAAAATCATTATATTATTTCAGTAATAATTAATTGAATTTTCTATCATGACTGATCTTTATTCATCCTAACTTTGTTAAGTAATTGTTATCGATGAAGAATGCACCCTCCTATACTCCATTTTGATATGTCTTCAGTACCACATCATCACTGATATAGTACATTATAGTCATCTCACAATAAAAACAGAGGAGTGTTAAATCAGAAACCATAGAAAAAATGTGAAAGTTTATTACAGTAAGTTTATATACATTGTTTCAACAGCGTTTGAGATCAATGTGGCCGTGCCTCTGCAACATGTCTACGGAGAGCACGTGTGCCGGGGCGGTGCGTCTTGAGGAGCGAGTGACGTGACTCAGCTGCGTCGTCTGCGCACGTGTGTCCATCGTACGGATCACTAAGCCGCCGTGCATGTGGCCGTTTTGCCGTAAATTCTTCATCTAAAAGAATGAAATGTCTAGTTATCATATCTGCCTTTAAAATAAGCAAGGGCGACATCTCTCGTTAAAATCCCCATCGTTTAATGTTCTTTGTAAAGTGCTGTATGCTGTAAATGATGCACACTAGATGGCGCCAAACATTGCTGTAAATGCAATAGAATGATTTTCATGCCGTGAGGTCATCGGCCGCTTAGCTTAGTCCCGAAATTCCCGCAGCGCCGAAAGTTTTTCTTTATATATCTCCAATAATTTACTATTTAAAATTTCATCTTGAGTTCTACTAAATGATATAATTCCCTTCATATTGTATCAAGACTGCAGTTCCAGCTGTCAAGACAACTTTGGGTGTTATAAAGATTTTACTTTCCTGGTTTTAACTTCATTAATTAGAATATAAATATTACAAATTTTTTATCTTAGGATATCAATTTTTTTATCATAGATGTGTTTGCAGGCTAAATTTTACCTACTTTTTGTTTATGATTTTTGTTATTCTAAAGCTCTTGGGTTATATAATATTTTTGGTTTCGCTATTTTGAGCAAATAAAACTTGTCGGTGTAAACTGAGGACGCGGGAACACGAGGCCGCTACAATTATACAATTGACTTGATGTACATAGAGAGATTCAAATAAATTGGATCTAAACTCAAAATTTAATTTATTTAACTTAACATCATTGACATCATTTATCAGTTACCAGTGTAAACATATTAGTCGGCGTTCCAAATCAAATCAAATCATTTGTTTATCGAAATAAGAAATATACATTTCATTTATAGTTATGATAACGATAGACATAATGATAGTCATTTTTTAAATCTACCACCGTTTCGTAATGAGGTTCCTCTAACGGAGAAGAAACAGGCGAAATAAAGTTTTAGTTAGTTTCCCACTGACAAATATTTACTTACATGTAAATAGCACCTTTTGTGGGGTTCGTGATAAAGTTCATAATCACTTGAAGATCCCTCGGGTTTTTGATTACAACGCCACTGTAAACATGTACAGAATTTTTAAACATTGTCAAGCAATCTTTCAGGCTGTTATCAACTGTCTATTTATCGTTCATTTATTTCTTAGTATCGATTTAATTATATTAGATTTAATGATCGAACTTCATGTACAGTTTTGATAAAAAGTATCTTGTAATTAAATTATTCACTGCTAAAGTCAAATGATTCAGCAAGTTTCTGTAAAGCTCACCGTGAATTTTCTCTGTTTACACACAGTTCGCCCACACAGAAGTTTCCTTGCTGACCTTTGAAAGTTTCTTGTCATAAGGCAGTACACGATAGGATTAATTGCCGAGTTGGCATGACCTGCATAAACACACACAAATATTAGTAACATGAAAAAATAACAATGAAATGATAATAATTAAAAAACAGATAATTATTGTGGAATAAGATACAATGAAATAAATATAGTTCATTTTGCCTGTGCATACATTTACAGTTATTTAAGATTAAGTAAGAGAAAAAAAATTAAGGAGAGTCATGAAAAAAGTTTTTGTAACATAAAATAATATCAAGATAAACAAAAATGTAATAAGGATAAAGGCCCTTGTCAATACAGCTCAGACATTCCGACTGAGCTGTATTGACAACTAATTTGTGTCGTGGTAAATTACTTTTGTTCGAACATATAAAAATATATAACTCGGCTTCTTATATACACAAAGCTAACGGGTAATAACAACTCGTGAAAATATATTTAAATACAGTTTTAAAAAGTAAATTAAGTAGATGTTACCTATAAACAACGCATATGGCAAATAAATGCTTAAGTCTTTTGCATTAACAGCGTTGATATCCAGTAGTAGTTGCATTATGTTATATGGAAGCCAACAAAGGGCGAAGAGTACCGCAAGGAGCAGCAAAATCCACGCCACTCTTTTCCTCTCCTTCATTAATCTCAAACCCTGAAACAAGAGGAAATAAGGATTTGTGTTGACAATGACTATCGACCTTACTTTTTAAAGTGAGTGTCTTTTTTAGCTTTGACTTCCTATTTAAATATTTCTAAGAAAGGCACAGGAATAAGACTAGGAAAATTTACTCACGGGAAATACAAAAAGAATGATTAATTTGAAGTAATTAATTTATTTTAATAGGAATTTTCTCTTTTTATTTTGTTTAAATTTATTACATGATTTCTGTGAAACTACTAATAATATAAAATCAGTAATGAAAATAATTAATTATTATAAGTACATTATATATATAAGTACAAGTAAAGGCGCAGCAGAAACATTAGTTTCAAACCGATGCCATCGAATTCCCATGAAATTGTAACGGAGCATAAATAAATAACATTTCACCTGCTGCATGCTGACGTTGCCCTCGTCGATGTCAAATGGTGGCCTGACAGAGCATAGCGTTCGGCCCATGAATGCGTATGAGAGGATAGTAATTGAGCCTGCGAGTAAAGTATTTCAAATTATTCATTCAACATTTAACATAAGCGGCTTTCAGATCGAGTTAAGTCGAAAGGTATGAGCAACAAATCAAAGTATGGTAGCTTGGTAATGAGTTTTTTTTTTCTATGATGGAGCGCTTTTTTAATGAGTTTTTTTTTTCTATAGCAAGTGAACCAAAATGTATTTTGTCAGTCTGTACTCGCTATTTGAATATAAAACTTTCATAATGCCTGTTAACACACCTTTACGGACACGAACAAAATACACTTCACTTGGAAACATTAATGTACTGTCTCTTAAATTTTGACTGCAAATTCCACCTGATGTCTAGTGAGAAAATGCTTTAACAGTCCTAAATGCTTACTTTAAGAATTATTGAAAGGTCCTCGCTTTTAATGGGATTTGTATTCATATTGCTCGTATTTAGCAAATTCCGGTGCCAACACAAACGAAATTCTAAGTGCTGTCTTATCACATGCTAGGCGTTGAAGAAAAAAAATCTTGAGAAAACTTGCATATTTTATTATTTTTTATTTTAGAAATACCATTTTTCTTAAACAACCCCAAAAGGGACCCGCCCTTAAATCCAAATTCCAGAGTTAATTAAATATTTAGAGAAGAAACGAAACAACTAATGCTATTATAATTCCTATGAAAATAATTATGTAAATTATAGATATAAGATTTATATTCACTTACAAATTACAATTAATAATAGAAATTTAAATTAACCATTAAATTTTGTTCCACATTACAAAAAAAAATAATTAAATACTGACCCGGTATCGCATAAACAAGTGTGAAACTGAAAGTACCAAATTTCTTCCTAGCCTCAGGTCCCGGCCAATCTTCTGTACAAAAATGAACGTCTTTCGTTTCTATCTAAAAGAAATAATGAGTACATGATAGATTACGCGAGATAAACCGTGGGTCCAGAAATTTCGATTTGGAATCCAATACTGCCTTAACATTCTCGGATGCTGAGATTATATGCTTCAGCGCTACACATAATCAGAGCTTTAATCATCACACGAAGAACTTAGGACGCGATAAGCTACAAAAAACTTTTTAATTGATTTATAATATAGTCATTGAGACTTTATTTATTGGGAATTCAGATTAAATATTAATATTCAATGAAGATCAATGACTGACTTGAATGCCAAATTAACAAGCTTGCCCAACTCGTTATCACCACCCAGACATAACAAAGTATTTGTTACTGTTATAATTATATAATAATTAAAAGTATAACTCGGTGGTGGCGTTGATAAGCTATGGGCTCCGGCGTCGGGTATCGTGGGTTCACACGTGACAAGTATTTGTCCACACACCATAGAAGATTGTTGACGTCACGTAGGCGGCGTAGGTAAAAAAATCTAGCCAAAACCGCTTACAACATAATTCACATGCTGTGCCGACTGCAGCTAAGTAGGATACGGGCAGAAGAATGATTACGAACAATTAAAACTATTAAAGGGATGGAATAGATTAATGTCCATGAATAGAGCTGTTTATAAAACTTAACAATGTATTTTATTAACATACCGATATATTTTTAAACGTCTTGGCGATAATTGGGACTGCCTCCTTCCTCACTGTGGCGACTATTAGCAGTGGTATGAACATTAGCATTGCCGCAAACCAAAGTAAGGTTAAGAGCATCAAGGCCTGCCTACGCCCAGGAGGCCTCAGACGTGGCTCAGGTGCTATAGACAGCCAGCGATCGACTGACATCGCTGTCAAAGTAAAAACACTGGCTGCCACAGCAACACCTGAAAAACAATAATGATAGTAGATATGAAATGATTATAGATCACTTTGCCTATAAATATTTATTACACTATTTAACAAAGATAGCGCACTTTGCATGGTGCCAGGAAACTAACTAAACTTCCTCGCTTAATAACATTTGATTGAGAATAGAAACATCCCACTTAACACCAGCCGTAACAATTAGTCAACGATATTTATCTTGCAATGATGTGCTATTTGAGGTGCTGTAAACTCATGGACTTCAAGTTTCTTGCGTAAGTGAGACAAATACAAAATCATCTATTCAAAAAGAGTCACAGATTTTCATCTCCAGTGGAATCTAACAAAAATGTCTCTCGCATTATATTTAGATATTTATTATGTTGTGCCTATTTCGGTACAACAAGGCATTAATTTTAACATAACTGTTACATATGAGTGAACAGGATAATGCAGTAAGTATAGCTACAAATTGTAGAGGCTACAATTCCAATGAGGTTTCAGCTAAATAAATACTTATTTCTTGAAATTATTACTTGGTTCGTAAGTTAAAATGTTTAAGATAACTCGTTATTTAATTTTAAATTGGATTTTCCTACAGTCTATTACTTTTATTTTCTACGTGGGTAGTTTAATGTAAAAAATTTAATACCTTGTATATAGTTGACGATTTTACACACAGTCTCGCCATAGAACCAAACCAATGTGATGGCTTTACTTAGCTGTATTGGCATACAGATGCCTGTAACCAATAAATCCGCCGCCGACAGATTCACTAGGAATATGTTGGTTACACTGTAACAAAAATAGATTAATATAAGATTAACTGTTATATAGTATCATTTGTAAGAGTTAACATTTACATATGCTCGCTTATATCTTGTATCATCATATCAATTGTATTAATACAATTAACTGATGTTTGTGATTTCAGTCCCGAGACTATTAAAGCTTCATCTAACGCAGAACCGTTGGGCTAGCCAGAACCCACGGGTTTGGGCCGTCCGCTGTGGACAGCGCAGCGCATGTGCTCATGCGTGCGTTTAATTATGGTAATATGTCATCTGAGGGCCATCGAGGTTGTGGTAGGCGAACCGGGACCCCGATGGCCGTCGACTGTGTTTTTACTACGCGGGTACACCTTGTGTACGCGTTGTGTAACTAATTAGGTATAACATGTGCTCGCACTTATCATACCCGTACATAAGTTGCATATGATTCAACTGTGTTGAGCCCAAGTGAGAATCAGAAAGAAATGGAAATAATATGTTTCTGCGTTTTAAAAATTTTAATATTATGAATGTCTTTTAGCGACAGTAAAACAACATAAGCCAAGCTTGAAAGGACTAAGCTTGTATGTAAAATAATCAAATAAGTAGGTTCTTTGTACTTGAAGACAGAAGTAAAGGAAAGAAAATCATATATTTAGTGTCTAACACTCCAAAACATCAAAAGGTGAAATAGGAGGAAATCAAATAACATGCCCTCCTAAAAGGTTCCTTAATTTCTATAAAGTCGGGGCGTTAACTGTATTGTCTATATATCCATTTGTGAGTCGTCTAAAAATTATGAGCTATTTCCTTTGTTTTTATGTGAAGGTCCAAAGTTCACATAAATATAAATGTATATGCATATAATTTTTTTAATAGTCATGTAGAAACCTTCTATCACGACTCTGTACGATTGGTATCATAATAAAATATTTCTTTTACAGTCATTTTAGTTATCTGATGGGATTTTGCACATTAGGCCGCCTCAGCGCAGAACTAGACCTTAACAAATCTCATTGATCTCCATTACGATTTGGTATAAAATTACAGTTCTTGTTAATTGCTACCTTTTTATTTACTTAGCTTTTTTCAGTCAGGTCGATTAATTGGTTTTTGTACTTTAATATTCCTTGAGTACGTAAACATTAATTTTATTAACACATTAAACGGAATTTTCAACAAAAGAGACTATTCCTATCTTAGCTTTGAACGGTGTTACAAATCAATTTCAAAATCAAAGTTTTGTGGGATGTCCTTGGATAGCGTTGATCCCTTACCATCGGAACGTTAAGCTTTAAACCATTTCCCTGTCGCGTGCTCATTGTTGACTTGTTACTTCCTAAGCTGACAAATAGTAGAGGTCGCTTTTTCTGTAATTTGTTAGGATAAATGTACGCCCACATTAAAATCAACACACCCAGTACACAAGGTAGACAGGCATTTCGGGGGGGTTCGTAACGCTACTATTAAACGATTCATGCAGTCGATGGCGGACATGGTCGTGGTCTGCAGATCGTTTGAGGGCCTACAATTGACAATCCACTCATTTCAGTTCAAGCCCGATTATCCACATAATTATGACATTATGAACTAATCTTCTGTTAAAATGCTTATAAAATTATAGACACTTTTGCCTCCCGCCTAATGCTGAGACTTAATATCCAACTAAGCAGGTTTGAATACCATAGGTAGCCGGGACTAACTATAAAATTTGGACTATGTAAAGTTTTTTCTTTGAGAAGTTCGTCAGCAAGCAAGTGGTCAGCAAGCAATGTTAAGAGTAATTATGGCCGCCCTGGAGATATCAACGACTCCTTTCGATGGGCAGAAGCGTATACGGAGTATGAAATAAAATGTACCTAAAAATAACTATTGAATAACATAGTCCAGATACTGACGTCTTGATTTTGCGCGAAAAAATATACTTATTAAATGAATCTGGTTTACGGATTTTATCGCGTTTTTATTTTGATTTTGTAATTCGAACCGAAACGCCGACTGACGAGAAGCACCGACGGTTGAAAGAGTCTGCAGTATGATCACATCATACTTTAGACCACCCCAACCACTACATTAGATTTGATCAGCCGAAAATCCTCGTAAAAGAAAACCGATTCCTTCCAAGGATGATCCGCGAAGCAATTGAAATAAAGAAACATCCAAATTTCAATTGAAAAGATGGTAGGAGCTTATCATCTGCTTGGGATCCCATAACTTATAGACTAGTTTTCTAGACCTCAAGATACCATAAGCTTCTTTTGGATTCTTCGTAGATCGGAATAAAAATAAACAACAAATAACTTTGACATCAAGACGTGTAACAACTTAGTTAGTCCCGTGACCATGAAAAAACGTGGGGAATTACAAAATCAAAATAAAATCACGATAGAATCCGTAAACTAGGTTTATTTAATAAACCTAGTCCAGATCCTGCCATTAAAGTTGAAATCAGAATTAAAATGAGATCTTTACTATCTTGACGTCAACGGAGTATTTTGCCCGAAAATAATGAAGAATATTTAGATACTCCCACTTATGCGAAAATCACATAGCTTGTCAGTTCATTTCTTCATTATTGTTCAGTATTACTGATTGCATAAAAGCAATCATTATTCGCCTTGAACATATCTTTGTATTGGCGTTATAATAACAAATCTTTAATAAGTTCCGTTGTTTAAACAATCTGATTGGTAGTGTGACTCGATTATATGTCGAACAAGCACGGCGAGACTTGCGACTTATTAACTTTATTCCTACGATGAGGAAACATTCTGCGATCACGTTAATCGGAAATTAAGTATCAAAATTAAATGCGTATAAAGTTTGTCAGAGTGCCTTAGTGGTTCAAGATTTTGATTTACGATGTGGTCTGGTTCTGCTTTCTTTATACTCTCCATGGAGTTTACCAGTGTCTTGTTTGTTGTCCAATGACAGTTTGTAATTATACTTAAATGCATAAATTACTACCTCACGACTTGTCACTTGAATAATAAATAACAGTGTATTTTGAAGCTTCACAGGATCGGTGTAACATGTACAGAATGTCACGAGGATCTAGAATATAACAATTGTCCATTATTGCGAATTGACACTTCAAAACGGGTTTAGGCCTGGCCCCAGTACCACCACCACCACACTCTGTCATGTGACTTTATTAGTAGTAGTACCACCACCACCACACTCTGTCATGTGACTTTATTAGTAGTAGTACCACCACCACACTCTGTCATGTAGCTTTATTAGAGTCAACAACTCATGACTGATCACGGAGTCTCTGCAGATACTGTTAGCTATTCTTTGTTTTATCGAATGGGCAGCACTATCGCGTATACTTAATGTTGACTGCCAAAGAAGAAGACGAAGACGACCATGAAATGCTTCTTGCAGCTTCATTAGAATGACACTTCTTTTAGTGTTGCCAACAACCTCAAGGAATGACTTCCTTTAGTGAAAAAAAATATTGTCAATTGATCTCTTTTATAAAAGAGGAACAGTCTTGAAATTTCTTGCTTTTTCTTTTCAACAGGAACTGCTTTCTGAACTGGTGGTAACTTACTAACGAACGTATTCATTTTTATAAAAGTAGTACTAAAATTTCGACGTTTCATAACAACGTGCACGCGTCTTTGTGAAAAAAGATATTTTGAATTAGAATTCTCAACGGCTAATCAGCAATTTATCTCAATTTTCTAAAAAATTTGGGTAAAAACAACAGTAGCTGGAGATGTATAGGAAATGTAATACGTTTTTTCTTTATGAAATGTAACATTCATAGACCTTGCTGAGGGCTATAATTATAAATATGACCACGATACAATATATTTATCATCAGAGCTTTACTGGTGGCCAGAGGATCGAGTGACCAATCTTTGATATCAGTTGGGACCAGAACTAATTTAAGACCTTTAACTGTAACTACCTTACATTATTAAGATTGTTTCCGAGCCCAAAAATAGAGAATAAGAAAAACGTTCCTTTTCCTCATCCAAAATAGTTTTCTACCTGATGCAACTACAAATCAATGAAACAATTAATAAAATTTTATAGAAAACAAAGAAAAACTGAGCGTTTTTACACCACAAAACATATCGCGTTTTACTATCACTAACAGCGAAGCACAAACAAATTATCTTTTATAGTTACTGCTTTGGTAAATTTTCTTTGTATTCGTTTATCCAAGCATGTATCGCGCTAAACCTAATGTTTATCATAATTTTTCGCCAGAAACATTGTCAGTTTCGTGAAAAAAATTAAATGAACAAATGCCTTGTGCCATTTTACAAACGTATGCGTATATTTACAAAAACACCAGCGTTACCAAAGAATCAAGTCATATCTTTTTCCGAGAGCACATTAATTAAAGCATGTTTCAAATCTATGCACCACGAATACAAAACATTGTCTCCTTGTTCATTTTTCTTGCTCAGAATTCACGCTATGCAAGCGATGCTGGCAAAATGTAATACAAAGTCACATCTTTCGTTCGTTAACTGAATTGTTATTTAAAATTGGCTTGTTTCATATGTGTTTAGCATTTTTCGACAATGATATTTATATTTGTCCGTACGTTTTGAGAAAAATTCAGTGGCCAATACAACAAGAAATAACTTTTCTAATTTACTATATAAGTAACAATATAAAGTGATTGTTATTATTACACCTTTGAGTAATTTAATATCACTTTGGTTTCCCTTTTTTTTTCCTTTTGATTTATTAATTTGGAACTATGCAAATTATAAATAAGGCACATTAAAAATATCGATATACTTTTACAATAAGGAACACTAACCAATACAAACAAATTAGTACAAAACTGTAAAAGAAAAAGATATATAATGTCATACAGGAAATGGCCTATACCTCTGGCTTTAACACGTCAATAAAGTGTATCTTTAAAAAACTTAAAGAAGAGAAGATCCCTCAAGACTTAGGGGAGTTTTAAGTAGCACATGTGACATACACATTAACCTGTCAGGGTTACTCTAATGAACGACAGTACATCAGGGTTAATGTGTACAAGTAAACTGGACAAGTTAACCTAATGGACAAGTTAACTGGATAACTAAACCTGAATGACTTTGATGAGAGTAACTGCTTGTACAATGTAATAAATTTATTCATCATCAGTTATGATTTATCAATCTTAGGCCAAATATTAATTATTTAACGTATGTTAACACGGGGAATGATATAACTGTTGACTTATTCAAACGGTTTATCGCGTTAACAGTTGTCGATCCCGATATGAATGAATCAAAATTTGAACGTACGCCAAAAATAACGGTGTTGGAAACGAGCCAGTACAAATCCGTTTATGTTAGTCTAAATTTGACGGTTACATTTTATAAATAAACATACATACGGCGCACGATGTATGAAATCTAATAATGTATTCCAAAGGTGAACTATTCATTCAACAAAATATTTACTATATTATATTTTATGATAAATAAGTTCGTAAATTTTAAATTTTTTTATAGTGCTGATCTCTGCACTTAAGATTGAACATTTAAGCATGTAGAAAAAGTACGAAAAGATTGTCGCCGCTGTGGGAATCGAACCCACGTCTTCGGCATTCGCTGCCTGACGCTCTAGCCACTGAGCTAAACGGCTGATAGCCAAAGCGATGAAAATCTTAACGCCTTCCTTCTACATTGTTATTTAGAATTTGAAGCAATGCTTGGCGCATCTATTGTTATATCCTTTCCAGCATACAAACAATTTCGCAATATCGTTTTACAACGATAATTCGAACGAGAGATGTCGCCATTGCTTTTCATAAATTTTAAAGTGTTTTATAGTGCTAATCTCTGCACTTAAGATTAAACATTAAAACATGTAGAAAAAGTACGAAAAGATTGTCGCCGCTGTGGGAATCGAACCCACGTCTTCGGCATTCGCGGCCTGACGCTCTAGCCACTGAGCTAAACGGCTGATAACCACAGCGATGAAAATCTTAACGCCTTCTTTCTACATTGTTATTTAGCATTTGAAGCAATGCGATGCGCCAAGCATCTATTCTTATATCCTTTCCAGCATACAAACGCCACAGCGGCGACAATCTTTTCGTACTTTTTCTACATGTTTTAATACAGAACATTTATAATAACAAAGGTAAATTACAATAAGAGAATATAGACTACAATGTATCTTGGAAGCCGTAATACGCTTCATATAAAACACTAGCTGCTGCCCGCGACTACGTCTACGTAGAGTGGACTGAAAGCGTAATACATAAAATATGTATATAAATGTCAAACTTTAAAATAACTTTTCTAATGTGCTTTCCCACACCTGCGAATCTCGCAGTGTCTGCCAACTTTTTTTAAAACGTCATTCATCTGCTCAGTCAACAGTTTTCGAGACGATCTTGACATCTAACTTATACGTAAGACTGACAGCTAATAGATACGCTCATTTTTATATAAGGCGGATCTACGTCTTGAGAAAGACATTTCTCTGGTTGGTAAGTTTGAGAAAATCTTAACTAAAATTTAATAGACTTTATATAGATTGGTCATGGTAGATACTAGGTAGAATAAACGATTCGGTAAAGTTTATGTATAGGGAGAAAAATAAATGATAAAACTTAGCAAAGCACGTTCAAGAGGATTTAAATACAGAATTTATTGCACAAGACAAAGAAAGAAAGTGAAAATCCGGATCATTTTCACTACTCCAAGTTATTAAAATGTGTAAATTAAACTAAAATAATAAATCAATAAATACATCAACATCCTTTTGTCCCTATCCCACTTAGGTCGTGTCTGAACAAGAAATGAAACCAGCTGTATGTATGTGGTTTTGGCTATGTTTTTTAAGATCAGCTGGCTGCCAGACGTCAACCCTCCTTGGAGTCAAACATCTAGATCTGAAAAAATATCTGTGGGGTACGCCGATAGTAATAGTGTACTAACTGCGCCAACGAGGCATGCGCCAGAAAATTGCGCATTCTTGCATTTTTGACGCGTTCACCTTTGAGATATAAAATAGTGACGTGTAAGATGCATTTATGGGTCAAATTATCGATTTTAAAATGCCTCAGAAAATTTACTGAAATAGGGACAAATTGGAGAATCGTGTAGGGCCACGCAGCAGTTTCTACTGTTGCACGAATGGGCAGAATTCGGAAAAGTATCAGAAAATCAGCGTGGAGTTGAAATAATATAGTTTCGCGTTTTGTTTAGGAAGTGAGGTAGCCAGGGCCTACTCTTTAGGGTTCCGCAACCAAAGGGTAAAATGGGATCCTATTAATAAGACTCCGCTGTTTGTTTATCTGTCCGTACGTCTGTCACCATGCTGTATCTCATGAACCGTGATAGTTAGACAGTTCAAATTTTCACATTTCTGTTGCGGCTATAACAAAAAATACTAAAAACAGAATAAAAAAATATTAAGGTGGGGCCAATACAATAGACGTGATTTTTTGCCTTTTTATAGATAATGGTACGGAACACTTCGTGCCGAGTCTGACTCGTACTTGGCCGGTTTTTAAAGGTTATCAACCCATCTATAACACCTCAGGTTTAGCAGGTGTCCATGTCATTATAACGCAGCAGATTGTCCAGTTCGATGAGTGGGACTTTATCAAAATATTCGCGTGATGGCGTACATTATATCTCATGGCTGTCCGCTATGCATTGGACTTTTTCGAAGTCCTCGAAGGCTAGAGGAGCGCTGGGTTCAACGACGGGCGAGAAAGATTCGCGGGCAAGATCTAACCCAAACTACCCCATTAGGATAAAAGACATACGGGCCTGTGTTAATTTTAACTCAAAACAACCTGTGTAGTGAGGGAGTAAATATGTTTGTCAGGCAAGTTGTCAATTTACAGAACGACCGATGCTTAATGGTTCAGTGATTATTTACATTAAACATTGTGGTATTAACATCGGTACCACTTTAGTAATGTTGTCTAATTCCTATATTATTTTGATTGGATATTCGAACATTTTCTTTACGATGTTAACGGTATTAAACTAAATGATATTAAAATAACGATATTAAAATAAATCAACTGCACAGTATAAAATAATATAAGATATTTATACGATACGCTTAATAAATGTATTGTAGATCATTTATATATACATCAATTATTTCAGTACGACTGTACACTCCAAAAGTTCATATTAGTTATTGCATAAACGTTAATGGTGAAGTTAAAAAAAACGAACATTTTTACAGTTTTTTAACGTTCACTATTGAAACTTTAAATTGTAAATTTTTGTAGGTAAATAAAAACTTTCGGCGCTGCGAGATTCGAAACTGTCTGGTTTTGCGCCCAGACGCTTAGATTACCAACCTACCAACTAAGCTAAGCGGCCGAGCTTAATTTAATCTTAACAAGTTTTAACTATTTTAACCATTAAAATGAATCTTAACAAGTTAACTTTTGAATTAACGAATTTAAACATGTGTTAAAACTCCAATGTCTATAAACGATATTTTACAGCGTTCAAAGGAAATGCTTTAGAATATTAAAGCAGATTTTAAAGCTACATTTGAAAACATTCAAATCAATGTTTATTACCACATTGCGCCGCAACAGTATGATTTATTTTGTGAAAACAAACACACCTCTACACAAACATTCCAACTTTAAGGTCCTTTAACTAATTTCAAAATAATTAAAGTATTTATTATTGGTCGATGCTACGATATAAGTCGATGCTGTGATCTAAGTACGTAATGTTTTTTTTTTGTTAAGCATAAACTATTCTGACGTATGTCGCATACACGTTTGCGCAAGATTTAATTTAAGTCAGTATTTAGACAAAGTTCACCTGTTTCTTGCTCTATCTGCGGATATTATTTCCACCATTCATTAATATTATTCGTGTTTATTTTTCTTAAGAAGTGAGGAGCAATTGGAAAATTGCAGAAAGTATTGTAATAAAGAAACAAATCGGTAAAAATAACCATGATTGAATTTGCTGCCCGACCTGTATCTTTGTTTTTATAGCGCGCGTTTCTCTTACTCCATATTTATTGTAACTGAAAACGCGACCGGTGAGAGTTTGCTACCGTTACAATTCGTAAGCTGTTTACGAATACTACGCCAATTTCTCACCTTATTCATATTTATTTTTAAAAAGCTTTTGCTGAGGTTTTATTCAGTATCAAATAGTACACATTGAAACGTGAAAAACGTTACTAACATATGAAGGGAAAGCCTCCTTATGGCTGTTTATGACCACGCTGTCGAAGGGATTGTACGACTCAGCATATTATTAAAGCAATGTTCTTATAGTCTGAGTGTAACTCGCCTCTTAGATGTCTTGACTTATTCCCCTTTTGCTACGATGAGCAACAACCGTACACTCTCTGACTATAAGTTCGATGGCTTCTGTTCTAATATTTATGGATTCAATTCCCATTTAGAATCAGTAAACGTATGATTTTCAAGTGATTTCTCTAGTGTATCTGAGCTATTGTCAAATCTAATTGGTGCACTAGAAGGTGAATATTTTTAATACAATGTTAAAATTTACCAAAACAAAATGTTTCAGAATTTCTGTTGGTAGTTAAATTGAGTCATCAACCCCTAAATAATTTCGCGATCAATAATGGTTTGTGATCAAAGAGAAATCCATTTGTTTGAAAATGTTTAATTGGGACAAAGAGAAAGGGACGTTAAGACGGATTACCTTATCACAACGATAGTGGCAAAACCGACGTTTTAATTATACATTCAAGTACCAAACACAAAAACATTTGTAAAAGCCTAATTATACGACTCAGGTGTTCCTTCGCAAAAGCGAAATTAAGTGAAATATGCAATGATATCAGATTACGATTTATGTGCTCTTTAAACATCTCTCAAAAGCCGTAATCTAATATATAAAATTCTCGTGTCACGGGGTTCGAACTTGAACTCCTCCGAAACGGCTCGACCGATTTTTACCAAATTTTATATGCGTATTCAGTAGGTCTGAGAATCGGCTACTATCTATTTTTCGTCCCCCTAAATGTTAAGGGGGTAGTCCACCCCTAATTTTTTTTTATTTTTCATATAAAACTGTTTGTTTCTATTTTTTTATGACACAGCATACAAAAATACATACAACCCTAAATTTTCACCCCTCTACGCAGACGTAGTCGCGGGCAGCAGCTAGTAAATCTTTAAATCATGTCTGTTGTATGGGTGCCCCACTTAAATATTTTTTATTCTGTTTTGTAGTATTTGTTGTTATAACGGCAACATAAATACATCATCTGTGAAAATTAGATACAGCCTGGTGACAGACGGAAGGACAGACAGATAGACAGACAGACAGCGGAAACTTTGTAATAGGGTCCCGTTTTACCCTTTGGACAGAGAACCCTAAAAATTACGTTACCCTTACGTATTTTTTTACTGGAGTTTTTTTTTATTATTGCATTTACTTTAGGCTTAAATTTCCAACGTGTAACAACGAAAACTTAACAGAGTTCATAGTTACGGTATAGACTTAGATTTTTTTTACGTCACAATAATTTGATTATATGTTTAAAAAATCTTTGCAAAGAAAAACACAACGGCCTACCTATCATATTCTAAGCGGTAGGAATTTAAATTTAAATAAGGCGGAATAAAACCCGTAAAAGAATTTTATTTAAAATAAAAATCGGCAATTCAACTAAAATGGTATACACACAATCAAATAGGGCTTTTGGCACTTGCCTCTAGGGGATTTCAATAAAGGTTTGTTCACTGCAATTAATTCAATCAACTATATTAAAATAAATTACAATGAAGTAATTAATAATAGATCTATAATTAAAATTACAAAAGCAAATTATATAACCAAAAACTTACCACTTTGTGATAAAGAAAGACATTAAACCTTAATAAAAAACTTAAACAATGGATTACTAACGTTACGGTGTGTACTGAATAATTAATCTGACAAAACTGCCCAACACAGAACTTTACCGTTTAATGTTATGTAAATTCCTCAACGGTGTAATGTGCTTTACAAAATTCAGTAGACAATGAACTAGACACCCAGGTTAGGGAAATTTAGCTATAGCTTTTGTAAAAGAATTTTTTATCATGACACATTTTAATTGTTTTACTAGACCATATGCCGGTATCGCTTCTTATGATTATTATAGACACAGCAGCTCCAGCTGTTTTATTGACGCTTATTTCGACAACAATAAATTGTGACTTTTCTCGAGTTGTTCAGGGAATAATATTATATGTTAAATAAGATTCTATTAAGTTATTTCTAATGAGATGTCAACCTGTGGCAGTTCACCTGTGGTAAATAATTACCGCCAACCATACAATCTGCAATATCTAATCGCGTCGTAGTGGTTAAAAAGATTCAAATCAAATGGGACCATTTTATATTTAGTCGCTAATGAAACCAACACTGTGCCAAAAAAGGGAAATAAACATTATAATAGAAAGTTCCATTAATTTTAAACATAATACTTTAAATTATTAATTTTTACCCGACTGCGCCAGAAAGAGGGTTATGTTTTACATCAAAGATTATGTGTATAGGTTCGTAAGGTACCACCGGTTCGGAAAGCGGTTTCTGTTGAGAAGAGACCGGCAAGAAAGTCAACAGTTGCTCTTTTTCAAAAATATCAGGGTACAATATAATATACAGGTATAATAGTCTTATTCTAGCCTACGTGAGTATCAACAGTATTAACTCCACACATTGGCGTCGTCGAGATATTCCGTAATGGTATAATACGCTTTAATCATTAGTTGATTTTTAATTTTACATTTAAATTGGTCTAATAATAATGTAATTTAATGAGAGTGACACTGGGTATATCAAAATAAAAAAATACACAGAAACGCAGTCGGGTTTTTTAGTTTTTTTTAATTATATCCCTCTTGTTGTAGATAAAAACTTTCGGCGCTGCTGGATTAGAACCTGTGTCTACTAGTTTCGCGCCCAGACGCTTTACCAGCTAAGCTAAGCGGCCGATGACCTCACGGCGTGAAAATCATGACTATCTACCTTTGTTCTATTGCATTTTTAGCAATAATAAAAAAACCTTATCAAATTTCAACTTTTATAGGAGTGAGCGATCAATCGTATCATTCACCAGATAAAAAAGGAGAAATATTTTGCTTCGCACTTTATAGGTGCGAAAGCCTCAATAATGAAACAGTCAAAGCAAAAACAATTACTATTGTGTCAATTTATCGACAAACCATGTTATCTAAAAATTCTTTAGGTTTCAGGGAATAGGGCGGCGGGGAAGGGGATGACCGGAGGTCAACTCCCACTTGTTTCCTCTCCGGAGATAATCATTTTATATTTAACTAGCGACCCGCCCCGGCTCCGCACGGGTACAATGTATTATACATATCAACCATCCTCTCGAATCACTCTATCTGTAGTTTTAAAGATCTAAGCATATACAGGGACAGACAGACAGCGGGACGACTTTGTTTTATACTATGTTGTGATAACCTTAACCCAACAAAACTCCGAGCCGCTTCTAATTACCGGAAACTTCTATATTGTATAGAAGAAATCACCTTGCGCCGGGGCCGTGGTGACAATCTGGAAGTACCGAGGTTTAGACTGGCAAAAACTAGAAAGTCGTTTCTTGGTAGATGCATCAACTTTTATAATAAAATAGGTAACATTCACAAAAAACTAAGTATAAACTATTTCTAACAATTTATAAAAGCTACCTTAAACGCAAGGGCCTACTATAATGTCCAAGAATACATTGAGGACAAGGATGTGTGGAAATGACTCTTGCTCGGCACTTGCAAGACCCCTGGCTACTGCTGATTTTGTACCTAAATAAGTTTGTATAACAAAAAAAAATAACAAAAAGAACAAGACCGCAGAGTTTCTTGGCGATTCTTCTTTGTTCATGTGTAGGTTAGTGCACCGGTGGTAGATTTTTTGTTGACGTTCAATAAAAGCTTATCGGCTTATCGCTGACGTATCATTCCGAAATGTATGTACCTGTTCTATTATTTTAAAATACGATTACCATTTTTACGGTTATTACATTTCATGTATTTTTCACAAACAAAGAGAATTGGCACAGGGAATACAATTTTTAGTTATTATAATTTTGTTACGCTAAAGATGTATAACTTCTTACGATTGTACATAAGAACACGCATACTATTATATGGGTAACTAATATGGGTGTTTTGTTTTGCACCTACGTCAAATTTACACAACTCCCAGAGTTGACTGGAAGAGAATGCTTATAACTTAATGATCGATATGTTTCCTTTTTTTAGCTTTAGATTCAGATGTAGACAATATTTTTCTAAATGAATAAATTAATAAAAAGACACAAAAACAGATAACTTCAAGTGACAGTTTTATTGTAACATAATGTCATAAACAATGATAAATTGAATTCGACCGTCAAATGTTCCTATTGTTGACTTCTCAGGCGGGCTATATACATTATAACTGTATTTAATTCACAAATAGAATCAAGTGTATAAGGAAACTAAGAAAACGTAATATCGTTACAATGCACTATTATATTCCTAAAATCTCCTGTCCTACATATATGTACACGTTATATATATACACGTTATACTTCCGCCATTAAAGCCAAAACAATAGTCGATATGTAACGTCGGTGCAATTAACCATAATAATATTTGAGTGAAGAGTACTCGATTAATTAATTGAAATTAACACAACAAACAGAATTATAATGGCTCTCGACTGGTTGCGGCGTGGCTCAGGCGGCGCATCGATAATGTAATACCTGACGATACTTGACGTCGTTCCACTTTCCAAAATCGATTTCTTATATAATGTAGATCTATTAATAATATTATGAAGAATAAGAGTAGATTTAAAAAATCGCACTTTAATTGGACGATGTATGCGATGAAATTAAAAATCTAACCGACATAGCAAAGCATACTTCTAAATTGAATTGTTATTTAGAAGAAAATCGACTTTACTCACTGAAAATATTTTAAAGCAATAAACAGAAATGTATGTCCTGTTTAAATGTTTAATAACATATTTACATTAATTGATATCAGTATTAAGCTTTTGATTTAATTAGTTAAAGTGAGCAGTGTCCATTAACAAATTTACAGTGCCTGGAAACGACATCTTAATTTATAAGCGCTTCTTTACTGTGACTTCTTTACTTTAGTATCTAATGTAATACACTTATCTAGTGTAACACGTATCTAGTGTAATACACTTAGATGGCAAATAAATTATAGAATTGCATTGAATTGAAGTAAGCTCTTTCAGCAAATTGAAAATACAAGCTAATATAGAAATAAGAATATTTATCGATAACACAATAAACAAATAACTGTTATGAGATGGATTATGCGCATATTCGATTTTCTAGTATTATCTGTTTATTTTTTAAATTGTTTAGTTCCAGATTTTTTAATTATAAAAAAGAATTCTTGTTTTTATGTAAATGAAAAACTTTCAAACTTCAGGTTTCAAACAATTATTGTGATGGGCTAATGAGAGCAAAAACTCAAGAAATAGTTATAGTAATTAAGATTTCATTGTGAGATATGAGAAAAATTATTTGCGAAAAATCTGGTAAAAACTTTGGTACTTACATGTTTAGCGAAAATTTAAATTCGCCCATATCTTTTTATCCTATACACTCAGAACCTTGATTTTATACAACTAATAGGGACTATAGAACTCAGTATCTGGTATAAATTTGATCTTGCTAGGTCCACGAATTACTGATAAAATCGGTGGTGACAGGCAAACGAACAAGAGAGTGATCTTATAAGGGTTCCTTTTTTACCTTTTAAGGTACGGAACCCTAAAAAGGGAAAATAGAACATTTTTATGTCATTTTTTTATGAAAAAAACAAACTAGTGAAGTAAGATGGTATAAAGAGTGTCATTTAGAGTATGGGTGGCCTATTACTCTGACGGTCCGAATGGCATAGCGGGTAGTGTACGTGCCTCCTGCGCCAGAGGGTGTGGGTTCGATCCCCACTACTGGAAAAATATTGTGTTATGAATATAGTGTTTTTCTGATGTCTGTGTGTTTATATATGTGTAATACGTTCACGAAAAAAAAGTATGTTTAAGTATGTTTATCAGTTATCTAGTACGTGTAAAAATGTGTTAACAAACAGGAACTCGGTAACGCCAGGTACAAATTGGGAGGGCACTCACTTTTTGGTGTAGTTGCATTTAACTGCCACGACGATGAGTAGAGTGTTTGCTACGAGGGACAGCAAGATGATCGGCACGTAGAGAGCAATTAGAACACTTTCCGGCTTGAACAGAATATCTAGTTCTGCACCCAAGTGCAGCGTTTCGTTGAATAAATTGAAACTAAAACTTAAGTTCCGACCGTAATCCAAGTCGGCTAATGACTCGTTCAACATTTTACTCGCGCCCCCTTCGCAGCTTCATGGTGAAAGACTGTCCTTATAGTAAATTTCATAGGAACGAAACACGCTACAATGGAAAATTTCGTATGGTAAAACTTTCATTTGATGTGCAACACCGTTTATATCACATTTTTAAATCCCGTTTCACTGCTGTTCTTCTAAATCAAACTTAGAATCTATTTATCGTCATAATTTCGAAAGCATAGAGAACTCAACTCGGAAACGGGTCACGTGGCGTTTTCAATCTCTTTTCGTCATAACTACAACTGTTTCATTTCAAAGACCGTTACCACTCAACTAGACATAGTTCGTATAAAATTTTAACTCTCGCCCGCCGGCACGTTCCCGTCATGCAGAGGAAGATTTGGCGCGTCCACTTCACAGAAACATCTGAAACTGACTGAATGAACAACGCCTGTACTGAAAGCGTGAAAAGGAGAGCAAGCAAGAGGGAGTGAGATGTCGTATTATTTGCATCCACTTCAGCGTGTTTTGTCAGCAAGTGAATTGTACCTTGTCATTTTAGATTTAACTTTCTTCTATACAAGTATTTCAATTGCTTTGAGCTGCTAATGAACCTATAACGAGATGTGAACATAGATACGCGTAAAACACGTTTTTTTACAATTTTAAGCATATGTCAATTTTTAGCACATGTTTTATT
Organism: Iphiclides podalirius; assembly: GCA_933534255.1. NCBI lineage: Eukaryota > Metazoa > Arthropoda > Insecta > Lepidoptera > Papilionidae > Iphiclides > Iphiclides podalirius. The sequence continues at coordinate 16,365,819 of OW152820.1, read as the reverse complement.
TCTTAAATAAGTTTCGACAGATCTATTACTATTTGTCATTATTATATTGAGCGGTTCTATGAATAACAGATGGAAAATAGTTCAGATTTTTGAAAAGGGGCGATACCTGCTAATGTATAGTTTGATTAGGTGCGATTTCAACACTGTGTGATTTATTTTACATACACATTTTTGTGTTTTAAATGACTATGTAATAATAGTTGGAAATTCCGCTTTTAATTAAGCATTTTTTTATTCGCATAAAAATAAAGGACCGCCGATTTGTTTACCCGCGTGGCTTGTTTAACTTTATTAGAGCTACTCTAGTTTAAGCGGTCGTGAAAATTACTGTTTTAGTATCGGTGACTAACAAAGCAATAAATAGGGGATGTGATAGTAACTGCTGACATGAAAAGGCTCGTTAAACCTTTGGTGCGAGAATTCTTGTTAAAGACATTTACGCTCCGCCTGAGGTTACACCACACGTTAAAACAATCAATACGGATTCAATATAACATATGGCATATGTGATGAATAATATTTGTTTGAAAGATACGACATACACTTACGCAATTTATATCTCTCAAACAATCATCATCATATCATTCCACAATACTTACATCAAACACATTCATCGAGGTTGTTTGGCCACATCTGCAATATCGTCATTTCGTTTGTCAATTTAAAAAAGCTTTTCTTTAAATTATTTTCCATATACATTACACACTAATTAACACAGGCATCTCCTTTCGCTTAAAATGAAGAAGCCATAATGAGAACGCATCACGTTTACTAGAATCATACCCCAGGAATCGTGTATCATATGCTAAAGTAAGAATTATAAATTAGAGATTCTTTTTTTTTGTAGCATGACCAGTCTCTTTTAAAAATTATTAAGCTGTATTACCACATCAATTAATAGTATTTTTTTATTATTAATTTATTGATACGAAAACTAATTTCATCCACATCATTAAAATAAAACATCTGTTGATGTATTTATATTCCGATTAGAAGATTAGATAATCAATAACCCTTCCTATATCGTGCGAAACGACGTCGAATAAGAACAGCCGGTATCTAATTATATAGGTCGTTTGCCATTTGGTTGCGTAATCCTATATTAGGGTAATGGGTCACCCCTCGTGAATCCATTAGCCTTTTTTTATTAATATTAGTAATTTTCATAGTAAGGCTCCCGTATTAATAACAGTATTGGTAATTCCTTACATATTTTGGACAAAGATTTTGATAAAGGCATGACTACATTCTCACTTCTGCTTTTTTCTCGGGTTCTCATAAGTGGTGCATTAGATAATTTCATTTCTAATTTTCTGGACATGGCTTAGGTTCTGAACCCGTTATAGATTTTTAACTCTTGGACGTAATTTGTATTTTGAACAATCAATTTGAACACTTTGACATGTTAAGTACGCCATGACCAATGCTTCGCAAAAATATTCATATAATGCAGTATTCACTGGCTTATAACTGTTATCACGTGGCAATCTTATGGGTTACCACGTGATAGAGGGTGCCGTACCTGTTGAATTTACGGAGATAAATCGTTGCGACATCGTTTGCAGGTGCCGTTCCGGGTGAGATGGCTAAAACGGTTGTCATTTGTCATGTCTTAAAGTTTCTCAGTAAAAGTAAAGTTTAAATTAATAAGTCTAATACCCTCATGTGTTTAGCAGTGGCTAGCGTAAAAAGAGCATATTTTGCCGTCGGACTTGAAATTAGAAAAAGGAATATTAATCCAGTGTACTCGTTAAAAAGTTTCATATCAACACGGACCATTTCATATTTAATCGCGAAAGAAAGCAATTGTGCAAAAACAAGGGAAGTTTTTTTTTTTTTTTTTTTTTTAATTTTATGACTGAATTTAACATTATACTAAAAAGTTTTGTAAATTTTGATTTTTAGTCCCTGCACTCAAGATAAAACTTTAATTTGTGATATTTTGTAGATAAATGAACAAAATCTTTCGGCGCTGCTGGATTAGATTCTGCGTCTTCAGGTTTCGCGCCCAGACGCTTAACCAACTTAGCTAAGCGGCCAATAAATTCAAATTTTTTATTTAATTCGGCGCGAAAATCTTGTCATCTATCTAACTTCGTTCTATTTCATTTTTACCAATACTGAGCACCATCTAGTGAGCATCCTTTACAGCATACAACACCTTACAAATAACATTCAACTTTGAATATTTGTAACGAGAGATTTCGCCATTGCTCTTAAATTTTTTCTCATTTCTCTTTTTAGTGCTCGTCTCTGCACTCAAGATGAAACTTTAAATTGTAATATTCTGTAGAAAAATGAAGAAAAACTTTCGGCGCTGTGGGATCGAACCCGCGTCTTCTGGCTTACGAATCAGCTCAGCCCCATGACCTCACTGCGCGATCAAAATCGTACACAACGAGTTTATCGATAAGATGTAGTCGAGCCCGCGGAGTAGGCTTGGGCCTGATATTAAAATAACTCTGCCGCAATATCTTCTATATATATAAAAATGAGTCCCTATTTCCCTTGGTCACGCCATCATGCGTGAACGGCTGGACCGATTTGGCTAATTCCTTTTTTATAATATTCCTTGAAGTAGGAAGATGGTTGTTACAGAGAGAAATATTTAAAAAAATGGCCTGAAAAAGTCTAAAAACTGTTGTCTTTTCTATATTCCCGTACAAAAGATTCGCTATAATACTTAAAAGTCAATTTGAACTTTAATACCATACCATAAAGTTTAAGTGTTAGTGGTTCCGGGAAGTGTGGTAACATGTCACTTGAAATGTAAATGTGTCTTTGCTCGGAATCACTACATAGTAGAAAACAAAGTCGTCCCGCTGTCTATGTGCGCTTAGATTTTTAAAACTACGCAACGGATCTTGATGCGGTTTTTTTTACTAAATAGAGTGATTCAAGAGGAAGGTTTATATGTTTAATACATTGCACCCGTGCGAAGCCGGGGCGGGTCGCTAGTATGAAATAAAAAAGTTATTACAAGCGAAGCAAAGAATGCAAGCGATCCGACATGAAATCACTATTCTTAAGACTTGCACACAAAAAACTCCACGTTCCGCCACTATATTATCACAGCAAGTATTTTGTTTCCGTTTTAATCAAGATTCAGAGATTGCTTATATTTTTAATCTGTTAAATCGAAAACATATATCGAGTGATTTAAAGTCTGATAATTGTATAATAGCAAAAAGAGAACAAGATAAAATAAAAGTAAAAAGATCCATTTTTTTTTCACGCCCTGTATTTGTGGCAGGTATACAATCTATTTATCAAGAATGTCTTGAAAGCTTCCAATGCCTTCTTACCAGTGAAAAGAAGAATATTTAAATGGCATGTACCCACGCGAATTAAATTGATTAAATGTGTATGGTAAGTCGCTTAAATAATAAATGTAAATTTAAATGAAAAAATATGTTTAGAAATAACTCCGTTTTATATCAATAGGAAATTTACGTTAAATCTCGTTTGGGATATGTGGAACCGAAGAGGTAAGTGGAAGAGGAAAACATATTTTAAATAGTAAAACGATAATAATATATAATGATAGACTAAGCTATAAATCAATTTTATAACTAGAATGCTTATATAGTAGCATTGCTAAGTAATACCTATCCTTTCAGGTTTTAAGGCTTGAAATTGCTGTTATATAAAAATGTTAAAGGAATGCAGGTAAATTAGGCTTAAACTTTAAACAAAACAACCACTTTTTTTTGCTTAATATAAAGCAGTTCCGTGATAGTTCATTTTCTGGACGATCGCTTTTAATTCAATACACTTGAGCAAACTGAGTACAAACATGAGTTCAGTAATACGATAGCTAATTTTAAGTGCCAATTTATGACGAGCTCGGCGATGAAGGAAAACATCGTGAGGGAATCTGCAACAATGAAAAAAATATTTCGAAGATATGTGAAGTCTGCCAATCCGCAGTGAGGCCGCGTGGTGGTATGCCCTAATGTACAGAGGAGGCCTTTACCCAGCAGCGGGACATATATGGGCTGTTACTATACTTTTTTTTAAATATAAAGCACACATGATAATCTATATATTACTTTTAACAGTAAGCCTGTTATGTCTGCAGCTAGTGACGTCAGTGATGATAACCATTCACCATTTTATACAATTTGATACATAAGAACGATTTTTGCCTTGTGTAAATTGTAAATGTTCCTGTAATGTAACTAAAGGAATTTAACTCGGTAAAATTTGAATATTCATTGATACATTTCATCGATGTATTTATATCTGTCCAAGGTCCAATCAGATTTTCTTATCCCCAGAGCTTTGTGGAAAAAACCGACACGTGTCGAAGCTGTACCGATCAATAAGCAAATCAAATAGAAGGACAATTTGCCGTTATCCGTTTAGAGAGGAATGTTTAACTGAAAATAAAAGAAAAATAAAAGGTCATAGAATTATTTTTATTAAAATTTATATTTATTTTTGAAACAAAGATTTCTTTAAGGGCTCCAACGCGAGGGAAGCCGCGGGTAAAAGCTAGTCATTTATAAAGAAAAATCTCATATTTCATTGTTCCTTACCGATAGTACAATGGTATGTACCTAAATAAATACGAAGAGAAATGGTTAATATAAAATATTGTAATCAGTAATATCCGAACATGCACCAAGATAGTACAAATATTTGATTGTTTTAATTGCAGAATGGGATAGTGAAAATAATTACAGCTAAACCTGGTAATATTTCTATAATAGTATCGAACCTAATGGCATGAGTGTAATTACAAATTTCGTAAATCAGATATGTTTTAATGTTATATACACAAAAAAACACGTTTTTATTATTTTAATGTGAAAAAGTGTAAAGAAGGTACTTCCTCGGATAAAGCTGCCCATCCGTAAAATAAAAACTGCTACCACCAAAATAAAAAAAATAAAAATTATGGCCCTGACTTTTTTTTAACTTTTAATAAAATAATTTTACAATTTTTCCCTCGTATTAATTTTGATTCAAGTGTTACGATTAGCTTTGTTAACAACATTTAAATAACTATTGGATAAACAATCGTCGTAGTGAACAAAGCTATTAAAATGTATACAAGTATGTAATAAAATAAAACATTGTTTCATCTTTGTGAATTAGATATCTTTGCAGAAATCTGAAACAAATTCGTTACATTTCTGTTTATTTCATTAATTTGACACAACGTTCGATCAATTTCAATCTGGGTATACGCGCTTCATTTCAATTTAATACCTTTGTGTATAATCAAAAATTATCTTTATTTATTTCCACATTCCAGAGACAATGGTAAGAATTATTAGTTTTCAATCCATAAGCCGTGTTGTATGGAAGTTAGAATGTATAATACATAAAGTTAAAGTCAAAATCACAATTTCATTCTTCAATTTATACTTGTTCCAACATCTTATCTTACATTTGACTTAATTTAAGCAGCGCGGAGAAAAACTGGCAAGAAACTCGGCGGTATTGTTTTTGGATAATTAGCATGATATCAACAGCCCGCAGATGTGACAGCTCGGAGCCATTTTCACGTTTTAAACTGGGGCCGTTTTTACAACTTACTTATATTTACCTTCTTATAGTTACTTGTATTGTTAGATGTCAAGGAATCCAATATTCAGGGTGGAATAAACGGCATTTCTTTAAATAAATAAATAAATATTTCGGACACATTTCTTACACAACATTCTCTAGTCCCAAACTAAGCAACGCTTGTACTATGGGTACTAGAAAACTGATAAACCTACTTAAACATACTTTTCTTTTGTAAATAAATACATATTATACATATATAAACACCCAGACACTGGAAAAACACGATGTTCATCACACAATATTTTTCTAGTAGTGGGGATCGAACCCACACCCTCTGGCGCAGGAGGCGCTCCTCCCCACGCCAATTGGGTCTTCAAATGATCATGAATAATACATTTCTTGGTTAATACATTTCTAGAACTTACACGAAAAACAAAACCCGAAGGAATAAACAGTTTATCTATATTGATATAGTTTATAAACACAGGATTTTTTTTACTTTTTATATTTTTTAAATACTCTCTAAATCAGCTGGAACGGTCAAATATCGACTACTACGAAAGTAGTATTTAATGTTGCTATTCTGCTATGCTTCGTGCATTAAAACTTTATCGATTGTTTGCATTAGTTCACATCTTAATAATCATCTTATAAAACCTACTAAAATAGTATCTATATTTTAGGGGGGGTCTCATAAGATTGCATATACAACTTAAAACACATAATTATAAATAATCAAAGTAACGTGAGAAAAGTAAGTGGGAAGACGATTACAAATATTTTAGCATTATTTTTTTATTAATTGATAAGAAACTAAGACAGATGAGTTTACTCAATTCACTTAAAAATGGGGCGGCATCCTGATAATTTATTCCCTTATCCAGAAAACGCATGATTTACATAGTAACTTATAAAACTCGAGTGCGAATATCCATTATTCATACATAATTGTTTATATTAAATTAGTGACTAAGAATTATTGACGATCCACATTGGCGAATAGTTAATCTTCTACTTGATTATCTCGGGAAAAAAGTTCGTGATAGACATAATGTTTTCTACTGGCCAAGAGCTTTTTCGTCGAAAATGTGTATATTTAATTTTTATTAGAATAAGTATAAATAAATTCATAATCATTTAAACCTGATTTTTTGTGTTTTGCTGTAACTGAAGTTACTGCTTACAGTCCTTCTTCTTCTGGGGTGCCCTATCCTATCGGAAGTCGGCGACCACCACACGGAGCTTACAGTCCGTAGACTATTAAATCTTCATAGAACCCGTGGTTAGTCATTTCAGCCTATTGGTGCCTGTTAGAATTACATACTTAGTACTTGCCATAGTACAAGCTATGCTTAGTTTAGAACTAGATAATGTTTTGTTAAAGTATGTTCTGAAATGTTAATTTATTTATGCTTTCTTAGTTTCGGTACGTTTACACTGAATGTTATTAGCAAAATTATTAGCAAAAGTTATGTCCGAGTGACTATTACAAGTATTTTCTGGAGAAATAAAATTATTTCATTACTTGTCTGTCTTCATTTTCATGCAATAGTATTTAACGTATTTATCACGTCACCCCTCTTTTAAAATATATTTTGCAAAGATGATACTAAATGAAGTTACCATACTGAATTTGAAAGCACTTAGAAATTGAAACTTTATTTATGATAGTAATTTATTAAGTTATGAAGTTATAATTTCATTTAGTTTAGTTTAGTTTCATTTCATTATATTCAATATGCCAAATGAGGACTTCACATGAAGTTAAAATAATAGTCGTGAAAGAATAAGAGAAAATCCTTGCATTGTTATTTGTGGTAGGGCCACGCAGCAGCCTCGGCTATTGCACGATTGGGCAGGCTCGTCCGGGTAAGTACCACGACCTGACAGAAGACCGGCATGAAGTGGAAATATAATAAATACTTTCGTGTTTCGTCTGTTGAGTGAGGTAGCCGGAGCCCAATTTTCAAAAGTTTGTCAACACATCTGCAACCCTTAGGTGTAACAGGCGGCGCGGTATTCACTTGACATCAGGTGAACGGCCTGCTCGCTTGGCAACTTTTCACATGAAAAAATTAACGTTGGAACTTATATCAATTGTTATAAAAATAATGGATTGCACTGAACGCAAGAGATCTTTCAAGATACAGTTCGTAGCTTCACTCGATTATATAGTTGCATCTATGTAGTACAAATTATTTTATCGAAGAATGTTGAAATTGCAGTGGCTTCTAACGCATATTATAAAACTTACAAATATTGCGGCTAAGTATAAGTGAGATATTATTTTAGTTCTGAATCTTTCATACAATTACTGCCGTATGTGGCTGTTTATTTGCAGTTCGTTACATTGTTATAAATATATACCAACAATCTAGAATCAAAGCGCAAATAATTAAACATTTAAATTAACAAATAATAATTAAAAATAAGTCGACTTCGAGCTCAAAATAGTAACATCAAAAACATTATAGTTCATTATTTATAGTTTCAATAAAGAATCACTGCAGCAAAAATTTGCGTGAAGACAGTGAATTTAACTAACAATTAAACCTCGTCCATCGCCATTAACGTTCCATCTAATGAAAGGCTTGTTTATACTGACTGACCCAAATAGGAACTGGCGGTTAAATTACGGGGTGGAACTTTTATCTACCTTTTATTGACTACTAACTTTTTGTGCATGAGCGTGATTGTGTATCTCGTTAAAAATCTGAACTTCAAAACAAATTGAAGTTCCTTTCTACAAAACACCAACTCACTATAAACTTCGACACTTAAGGCAGCACACTCAAAGACTCATTTAAAATTAAATAAAAGCCGACCAGACATGATTTATTTTTAATAAACGGAACAGTTTTTGTTACCTTACAAGATATGTACTTCAGTACTATGTATCATATTATGCTTGTATATTTCAGGTTGTTTTATTATTATATTCGCTTAAAAACAAGATATAAATATATAATATATATAAATATTTAGGTTTGCAACGGTTTACGTCATCAACCTTTAGCTAAACTGAATAATAATGTCGAAGAATAAACTCTTGCTCTGCACTTGCAAGTCCCCTGGCTGCTGCTGATTTGATGTTTACATAATTTTGTAAACTATATATTATGAACCTATCATTAAAAAAATAAGACCGCAGAGTTTCATTCCGGTTCTTCTCTGGAAAGGTCTGGTTCAGTAGTTTCTTTCCGGTCGATAAAACTCTGCACAAGAGTTTTATCTACGCAATTAAATCGATGAATGATAAAGAACGTGTACACTCCAGTAGATTATTGGTTCACTTTAAATAATGTCTCACTCTGCATTTTATTGGTTCTCTTTAAATGATTTCTCACTCTGGATTACCCTCACAATGAATTCTGGTAGTTACGTAAATAATATACATATAATGCTCTTTTGTAGACGTTATTTCTTTTGTATGTCTTATAACGTCTTTTATAAATTCCCACCTTACGAATACTTTACCACTTTAATGGTCAACACTCTGGGCTTTCATTATTTTTCCTTCATTCCGTCATCTTCATAAAAAGAGAAGGTTTTGCAATTTTAGTAGGTTTGGATTTAATAGAACATAAATAATACATATATAATAGAACAGGATAAGCTCTTTTAATATTACGATGTTTCTATAGCCTTGCGTGGATTTGCCATTTATATAACACCAAAATATTTCGAATATATGTGAAATCCGATTATTCGCATTGGGCCCGCTTGGTGGATACGCTATACATGGGCAGAAAATATCGATATATAAATAAATCGATATTTTCCATACAATTATCGATTTAATTATATCGATATTCGTCGATATTTTTATCGCGACATATCGATATTCGATATTTATTTCACAGTATAGAATTCATGTCAATTTCGATATTTTTTTTAACGCTACTCCGGTTTCAAGTTACAAGATACTCTTAGCATGCTCCTCGCGCATTAACTTTAAAAACTCTTTTCAACCATTTTCTTCATATCATTTCTATTTTACGGTTTGAATGGTTTGAAAATATGTATACATAATCATGCGAAAAAAGATAATATATCGATATTTTGCGCTCCGTAATATATATCGATACTTTTTTAAATGTCGATACGATATGTATCGATATATTTTTTTTACTTGCTCATCCCTAGACTATGCCGTAATATCCTCTGTACACAAGAGGCCTTTGACGAGCAGTGTGACGTTTATAGGCTGTATCTTTACTTTTTTTTATTTTACTTAATACCCAACCATCAAATTAGACTTTTCCCGTACATACATTTTATAAGGTATTTGCGTTTTATAACATTTTATATTAAGCCAAGAGAAGCTTTATCGAACTAAAAGTGGGTGAAACTAAAAACAATGTTCTTTAAAAGAAAAGAGAGTTTTGTAAATAAATAATATTCACCGAATAAAATATTCCATTATTTCCTTTATAACCGCCAATTTGTTGTGGCATGAGTACTTTTCACTTAAATGAACTTGATTCAATTGTTAGGGTTCGTTCATCCCTACGTAAGAGCTTTGTCATTATTAACAGTATACTTTAATATGAAGTGCAATAATATGAATTCAAAATTGTGGACAGTTGTTAGACTTTGATAAACCTAATTTATGAGCACTTAATAAAGAAGAAAATGGTCATTTTTTCAACTGTTTCTCAACTTAAAAACTAGAACTGGAAGTTGTCAACATATCTCGCAAGCTCGTCTCACACATTTTCTATGAAATTTAAGTCATGGCATGTTCATGGCAACTCCATGCAAATAATATCTGTATTTTTAACAAACGCATTCGTCAAATAAGATCTTTGTGGCCGAGCATTATCTTGAACATTTAAAACCTCTATTGCGTATATTAGTGCCGTCAGAGATCTCCCATCTACCAGCTTCTGGTCAATGAGTTCCCTAAGTCCCAAAAAGTGCCTTCCCTCGGAAGTTGTTTTGATTTATCCGCAATACACTTTGTTCTGCCTTTCGACCAGCTTTGAACTTCTTTGTGAGCATGCAATCTCTGCAGTGAGCTCAGCAATCTGTGAGTGAAACTCAGTGTACTCGAGCAGGTTGAAAAAGTGTGTGTGAAAGCAGGTGAAGAAAGTGAAGCAGTGGGAGAAAAAATTAGAGAGAAGAATAGATAGCCCAAATGAAAAAAGTTGTTAAATTTGTCGATCATCTAAACAAAACCTTTAAAGCCTCTTTAGGCGAACAATTTCTTATAGAGGTGGGTGGTCTATGGCCCTCTATACATGCAATTAAACTTATACCATAATTAAATGGATATTAAATATCATAAATATAAATTAATACAATTTCACGGACAGTTCTGATTCTCGTAAACATTTTAAAGAATAGTTTATTCGAATTTTTCTATTCTTTCTCATATCTGGCGTAAAGTTGAAGTATTATACTTCTGCGTTTCGTTTGATGAGTAAGGGGCCCAATTTATTATAAAGTGGCAGTGCATCTGCAACCCTACGGGTGTTGCAAATGTCAATGGGCGGCGGTTATCACATAACACAACTTCTCACAAAAAACACAGCCTCTATATGTCCCACTTCTAGGCAAAGGCCTCCAAGAGTACAAACGGGTACAGATACAGAGGGTATTAGTTCACAGTCAACCACGTGACTCAACTGCGGATTAGCGGTCTTCACATATCTTATTTTTTTTGTTATTATTTCGATAATATGCACGTTTTCTCGCGATGGTTTCCTTCACTGCTGAGCACTTAATAAGTCAGAACTTAAAATAAACAACTTCGGTTGCTCGAGTATAGTGAATTAAAAGCGAGCCCCCGGAAAATGAGCTTTTGGTTTCATAATTTTGTATTTTTTTTTAAGTGAAAAGTTGCCAAACGAGCAGACGGTTCACCTGATGTTAAGTGAATACCGCCGCCCATAGACATCTGCTACACCCGAGGGTTTGCAGATGCGTTGACAACCTAATTGGAAATTGGGCTCCGGCTACCTCACTCACCAGACGAAACGCGAAAGTATTTGTCATACTTCCACTTTACGCCGACCTTCTGTGAGGTCGTGGTACTTACCCGGACGAGCCTGCCCATTCGTGCAACATCCGAGGCTGCTGCTTGGCTCTACCACCGTTTAATCGTTTTAATCCGCTGCTATTCCATGCCGGGATGAATTATGAACGTGACAGTAATTTGATAAATTTTGTCCCGCTGTTTGTAGAATGCTTGCAATTTGAAAGTAGCCGTAATGGAGTGGACGACAAAAATTTGCCACCAAATTCCCACCTCCAGGGGTAGTACGAATAAATAAATTGCCGTAAATTTACGAATGGATAGCTCTTGAGATGGATTTAGAGCTTTGAAAGACGTGAGAGGTTTCTTGATTGAGCTTAAGAGCTCGTACTTCTTAAACGAAGATTAGTTTTCAGGAAGTAAAATAAATGACAATAAACGTTTTTTGTTTACACTTTTCTTTGTACGCGAAATAAGTGCTTTTTTATTTTTATTTATTTGTATAAGAAATAAAGTTAATAAACATGTTAAACTGATACAAACATAAACTCATAAGAGTTTTACCGTGTAACAAGTATCATCAATCGTCTATATATAGTTACTACCATAAATCACAAATTACCATTTAAAATAACCAGATGACTTCAGATAACATAATTATGTAAGTATTCTTTTTTTGCTCCTTGTAAATATTGCGTTTGTGAATATACAGCGTGTCGCTACTAACGCGACCAAAAAGCAATACACATTTAGAGGATAACTTGACTTATTAAAATTGTATTAATCATTTACATTCCTTAAACATCAATATTTACCAAGTTATTGAATTTTCCAAAACAAACAATTTTATAAAACCGTATACGTATAAAACTGTAACGTAAAGTTCATTTGTAAAGGTCACAAAGCATATGAATGGGTTGAATGAATTTGAAAGGGATAATTAGAAGAGAGATTTGTAATGCGACGCTGCAGCAACGAATGAAAAAGTGTCTGAATGTATGAATCAGTCAGTTGTAGTTGTATAAGATGTTACTAATTTCGTTTCATTTTTATTTAATTAGTTTGTTTGAAAAATATTTTTTTTAAATTATGGATTTTTAAAGCTTTATATTTTTTTATGCTTATTGGCAAGTAGCTTGAGACGTGTGTCATTTAAACTTGCTTGAGCAATATTGTAAAGTATTGGCCTATTGCATTATGATATCTACAGGGTTTGTCACTCATCAGAAAGCTCAATTTCAAATAACATTTTACGACGGTCATTCATAGTTTTTAATAGTGATCTCTGAATTTAAAATGAATTATCAAAATTTGTAGAAAATAGACAGAGAGCTATCACGGTTCTAATCGCATAAATACAAGAAATTATCATAAAACTGCTTGGTTGTTCGTTAGGTTACACATCAAGTAGCCCCGCAAAGCGGAGCAACGTGACCAATCCCTGAATTACTTAAGAAGAATTACGAGTAGATAATAATTTCTTGTATTAACCTCATTACGTATAACTAAAGGAAACTAATTTTACGGAGTTATCGCGCCTTTTTTAATTTTATTTTCCGACGCCGACGTTTCGAACCCTTTTTAGCGTTCATGGTCACGGCACAGACTGAAGCGGTGGGCGTTTGAATATCTTTCTCAGTCCGGGCCACCGCCTGTTTTTAAATTGTTTATTTTGTTTCGATCCATGTAGAACAAGCAAGTTCTTTTACGTTCTTTCGTTTTTATCTAGTCTTGCAGTGGTGCTTCGTTTGGACCTAGTTTTAATTTTGCTTATGATGGGATACCAAGCTGATGGTAGCATCCAATCTCGAGTGTTTTTTATTTTTTATTTTAATAGCCTCGCGAATCATCCTTTGTTTAAGAGAACATAAGGATCCTGTGACGCGGAAAACCTGGCCGCTAAGCAAGTTCTGCTTGACAACAAGCTTCGGGCACAGCGCCTGCGTCACAGTGATCGAGTGCAACACATTCTTTAGGCCTGATGTAAATATTCTATCCCATTCTCCCACCGATCGCTTAAAGCGTCTAGGTGCGAATCCGAAAGACATTCGTTTCCGGCGGCGACGAAAATCACCATTTTTTTAAATATTTTTAATGTTTTTTTTTTTATATGAGGAAGTGGCAAGCGAGCTTGCCGTTCACCTGAGGTTAAGTAATAACCACCGCCTATGTACATTAGCAACACCCTACCTTAGTGACCAGAAGAAACGCAGAATTATAACTTCACGCCGGTCTCATGTGAGCTCGTGGTATTTATTATTATTATTATTTGTGGTATTTATGTGGTACGTATCCGGACGTGGCTCCCGGTTTTAGGAAGCCGCTTCGTGCTTCCACACGGAACGGACGTTAATCTGAGCCGGAGGGCCCATGCCAACCGACCCGGAAGCCATTTTGCAACCGTTGTTGCTATTTATATTATCTCTTTTATCTCTCGGTGTGCACTGCTTGCCTCATCGTTGTCGTGTTTCGCGGTCTACGGTTAGGGAAGTCTCCAGCAAGAAGAGTGAAGAAACATTATAGAAGAAGGAAAAAACATTATAGAAGAAAGAAGAAACTTTGCCCGACTTCCGAGCGGATAGTGTTAGTGTAGTGTTGTGCTCGTAGGCGGGTTCCTGTCCGTAAGTAGAATTCTACACACATTTCTCGTCTCAGAGGCGGCATTGTAATTTTTTACCTGTGTGCTTGTTGCATTAGGCGACAGCTAGGTACTCACCCTAGCGCACCTAAAGCGCAGGCGATTAAAGGTTAATTTTAGGCACACACCTCCCTGCCGCAAGGTGGGGAGGCCTATTAGTAAACCACACGCTGGCGGGGCGCAAGCCCCAAAGGCTCAAGCGTCGACATGGGTTCCCTCATAGAGGAATTCCTGCGTCAAGAATGCCCTGACTTATGGGTAAAATATTTGAATTTCGCGAGGGAACGACGCATCGTCGTCGAATTTTCAAGCGACAGTCCGGCTTCACCGGCTGCCGCCTCGCTGCCATCTCCGGTGCCCTCTGGGCCAGTCATCGAGTCGCCCTCTGCGACAATCGATACGCCCGTCGCGTCGACTTCCACCGCCGCGAACGAACCCAACGCGCCTTCCGCGCAAACCATCTCGGCCCCCTTCCGCGCTGTCGTTCCCGACTCACAATCGGACGGCGGCGCAGACATGGAGGTCGAAACGACCCCCGCAGGCCCGTCCTATGTAAACTGGGCCAGAACGCCGGCGCGGTCCCTCCGACCAAATCCGTAGTGGACTGGCATCGTCTTGAGGTCAAACTCAAGGCCTTGGACCCCCAGAACTTAGTAGACCTACCCGAGACGATAGCTACGTTCGATGACGCAAATCGAGCGATAGCGAGTCTCCGCGAAACTATCACTTCCGCAGTCACAGACTCGGAACGGACGGTGAAACTGTCGGGCGACCGGCGGTTTAACTTTCCGCCCGACCTGCGACTGCTAATTAGACAGAAAAATGCAGCCAAACGCGCCTTCGACCGATACCGATCGGAATCGAACCGAACCCTACTTCGACGCCTTCAGCTAGAAGTCAAAGATCGTGTATCGGAACACCGACACACAACGTGGGACACTCTCCTAGAGGACATCGAGCCATTGCACACCGCCTACTGGCGGTTGGCCCGCAGTCTGAAAGCAGACCCCCGCGAATCTCTACAGCCGTTAGTTAGACCTAATAGCGCTTCAGAAGCCCTAGATGACTCCGAAAAAGCCGAATGCCTTGCGGACAACCTAGAGCAGCAATGTACGCCATCGCGCGAACACACCGATTCGGTCCACCTAACGGAGGTGGACCGCGTAATCGAGACTAGGGCTGCGCTTCCACCGGAAGGCGAACCTTTAAATTCAGTGACCCCCGAAGAGGTCCAAGATATTATTAAAAATTTAAAACCAAAATCCGCCCGGGCCCAGATAATATAAGTAATAAGATTCTCAAAGCTCTCCCTGGGCCGCTTATCTGTTTACTGGCGACAATTTTCAATACGCTTCTCTCCAGTTGCTCCTTTCCGGACGACTGGAAGCAAGCCACGGTTATCGGCATTCGCAAGCCGAATAAACCAGCCAATAAGCCCTCAAGCTATCGTCCCATCAGCCTCCTCAGTTGTCTGGGGAAGCTCTACGAGCGGCTATTGTTAAACAGGCTCAAAGAGCACGTATTTTCCAACGGCCTTCTGCCGACGGAACAATTCGGCTTTCGAGCTAGACACTCTTGTCCCGATCAGTTATACCGCCTAACGGAGCACATCCTAAAAGGCCTTAACCACCCCAAACACATCAGCACATGGGCTCTCTTCTTCGATGTCGCAAAGGCATTCGAGAAAGTCTGGCACAACGGCTTGCTTTACAAGCTGTACACACTCAAAGTGCCAGATAGGCTCGTACACACCATCCGGGCCTTTTTGTTATATCGAGTCGAGGGCACCCTCTCCACAAGCCGCCGCCTCACGGCCGGCGTACCACAAGGCTCCTGCCTCTCACCCTTGTTATTTACGCTCTACACGAGCGACATACCTAGAGACCCCCACGTCAATCTCGCGCTTTTCGCGGATGACACGGCGCTCTTTTACTCAGATCGCAACCTCAGTCATTAACGACTCGACTCCAAAGCGCCGCCGACCGCCTCGGCGATTGGTTCCGCAAATGGAGAAGCGATATTAATCCAGAAAAAAAGTGTGGCGATTCACTTCACTCGTAGCACCCCCAACCCCCATCCGCCACACCGTTACAAAGGTCCTCGCCAGTACAGAAAGTTGGGGCAAATATCACTATATGGCCAAACTCTCCCCTGGGAGAAAACGGTCAAATATTTAGGAGTCACTTTCGACTCGCGTATGACTTTCACTACGCACATAAATCAAGTCCGATAGACTCCCGACGATTCGCGCTCATTTTAAAGATTTGACAAAAACGGTTTCTTCGATAGAGCCCAGCATCATCCCAACCCTCTGTGGTAAGCGCAGCAAACTACCAACCGGACACAAACGCGAACGTAAACAAGCGTCGCCCGCGAAACGTCCTCATCGACCCGGTCGACGAAGAGGACTTAGATACGATGGACCCACCGCCGGGGGTCCCGCCGGATAACACTACACCCACAGTTAGTGTAACAACAATCACACCAGTTCGCCTTCGCCTCCGAGCACGGCGAGACCCACACAACGCGTACACAAGGTACACCCGCGTTCCGGGGCGGTTCTCACCGCTCCCCGCTCCCAGCCACCGCTTAGCTAAATGCACAGTCGACGGCCGTCGGGGTCTCGGTCCGAACCGGCGACCTCGACGGCCCTTAGATGACACACCATATAGTAGTTAAACGCACGCATGAGCACATGCGCTCCCATAGCGGAGGGTCCAAACCCGTGTGTTCTGGCTAGCCCACCGGTTCTGCGTCCGATGAAGCTTTAATAGTCTCGGGACTGAAAGCAAAAACATCAGTTAATACAAGATACAAGACGTGGCTCCCATTCGTGCAACAGCCGAAGTTGTTCCGTGGCCCTACCATAGTTAAATGTTTCATCTTAAGTGCAGTTATTAACACTATTAACATTTAAAACGGATATTGCTTACTGGAAATAAACCTCTGATGGAAATTCTATAATGTAATAATATATGTTAAAATATTTGTGTGATTGATTTAACGACCACAATTAAGCACTTTGGAAACATAATTATTCTCTGACCATCTTACAGTTTTAACTTACAAACTACTTATAAAAACAACATTTTTAAAATCTTAAATTAAAGTTAAATAAAATATTTCAGCAACCACACAGTTGGTCAGGTTGTCTTTTGACGTAGGCCTCCCCCAGTTCCCTCCAGTTATCTCTGTCACGAGCTGTCCGCCGCCATCCTTTAGGTAAATCATCCTCCCATCTTTTGATTTGCCGTCCTTTTTGTCTTTTCTCATTTCTAGGGTACCATTCTATTACTTCTTTTGTCCATTTTCCCCTGACCGTTCTCATTATATGACCAGTGCAGTTCCATTTAAGTTTTCTTATTTTTTGTAATACATCGGTCACCTGTGTTTTTTCCCTTATTTTGAAAGTTGTCCATCGGTCCCGTAGCCTTATGTTAAGCATGCTTCGTTCCATGCTGCGCTGACAGACTACAAGTTTTTTTGTTATTTTTACTCGTAGCAGGCCAAGTTTGACACCTATAAGTAAGACAGGGGAGGATACATATATTAAACAATTTCTTTTTCTTTGACATAGGTATTGCTTCATTTTCAAATATTTCCTTTAGTGCCCAAAACCGCTTCCAGGTGTTGCTAATTCTTCTATTTATTTCTTTGGAGTATTGATCTTTTATTGATATAAGTTGTCCTAAATATATATCTTCATCTACATATTCAATAATTTCTTGTCCTATTTCTATATTTTTCCTTAGGCTATTCGTCATTAGTTTTGTCTTAGCTGGGTTCAAGGAGAGACCTGCTTTCCTGCTTTCGTAGTCTAGTTGTTGTAGCATAGTTTGAAGTATCTCTGGTCTCTCTGCAAATATCACAATGTCGTCAGCAAATCTTAGATGATTCAAATTTGATCCGTTAATATTAATTCCGAACTCTTCTCAGTCTAGATTTCTTAATATATTTTCCAACACTGCCGTGAAATCTTAAGTGCAAAGATTAGCACTATAAACAATTTATATTACTGCCGTGAAAAGTTTTGGGGAAAGTGGATCGCCTTGCCTGACTCCGCTCTGAACACTAAATTCTTCTCCTTGTTGTTCTAGTTTGACTGTTGTTGTGGTATTGTTATATATTTCTTTTATGATTTTTATATACTTTCTTTCCACACCTTGGTTTTCTAGTCTTTTCCAGATATAGTTATGACTCAGAGAGTCGAAGGCCTTATTGTAATCGACGAATGCCTTTTTTACTTTAATTTTCGACTTTGGAAACATTGTGGTATTGTAAATAAGCCTCGTGATACCGAGGTGACCAAAATGATAGTATCAGTTGTTCGAAATCGGCTGTATTAATCAAACGCTTAGGTGCGTTCCGATTTAAAAGCGCGGACACCTCCATTACATTGGGAATTGGATTGCGTGACCATTTTCCGGGCGCTCGCTTTTAACTCAATATATTCCAGAGTGAGTACAATCCACGGTGACAGCTAAAATGATATTATTAATTTTAAGAGTGGACTTATGACATGCTGAACGGAACATCGTGAGGAAACCTGTAAATGTTCAAAAAAATTGTCAAAAACAATATTCCGGAGAACGGGCCTAATGCCCTAACACAGAGACCTTTGCCCAGAACATATGCTGTCATGTGGGACATGTGCTGGCTGCTACTTTACTTTTTTACTTTTAATGAAATAAACCTGCATTAAAATGGGAATTCCATATATTAAATTTAAATATTTTTGTTGTTTTTCATCTAACCAACATTACATATGAAACATATTGTTTTTATTCATTTGTATCTTTTGTTATTTTATTCCGATCTTTAAAAAGAGCATAATTTAGCTTGTGAGCAAACAATGTACCCATGCTTGAATTTTTTTTTTATAAATTACATGACCATCTCTATTAAAGTTACGACATTTTTTTTATAATTAATAAATGTAGGTATGTAAGCTACACATACCTACATTTATTAATTAATTTATATGCCCACTGCGTTTTGTTCCATTTTCTACTAAGTCAAGAGAAGCTAGGCTAAGAACTGGGCGTGGTTTCAATAAATGACGGTCAACAGGAGTTACATAAATAAAATAAGCTGAATAACGTATTACATCCTATACAACGTTATCAACATCAATTCGGTTGTGGTATGAGTACTTTTCGCTTAAGTAAACTTATTTGTAGGATTCGTCCTTTAAGTAAAAGCTTTCACATTATTAACAGCATTATTGGAATATTATGAATATTAAGTGCAAAAATCCTTCAAAAGATTTTAAAAACTCGGGATAATTCTCTCATTAGACTTAAATAAGCATTTTCTCTGAGCAATCTTCAAAGAGGAAGATGACCGTAGGTGTTAGTTTAAAAAGATTATTTATATTACCTTCGGAAATTTAGCGGAATAAAATAGATAGTGTAACATTTTAATGACCATTGTCTATAGCATTATTGATTTCTTACGAAGAAGTACTGTTCTCCTGCTTATATGCTTCAATTATTTATTTGTTTAAATACGCCAGCCTGATATTTACAGTAAATGTGAGAAGCACAGTAGGTTTTTACATAAATTACATTTTTTATGTAAAGTGGCAAACGAGCTGGCGGTTCACCTGATGTTAAGTAATAAGCGTCCGCCTATGGACATTTGCAACACCCGTATGGTTGCAAATGCGTTGCCACCTTTAAATAAAGTGTGCCCCGGCTACCTCACTCACCAGATGAAACGCAGAAATGTAACACTTCTACTTAACGCCGGTCTCCTGCGAGGTCGTGGTAATTACCAGGGCGGAGCTGCCCATTCGTGCAACAGTGAAAACTGTTGCGTGGCCCTACCACAGTTAAAAACAAATATTACAATAAGTAATTTAATTTAAATTGTTTCTTTTGAAATTGCTTAATAGGACTACGAAACATAAAATAAAACAATAGTTATTTTGTCAATAATCTTTTATTAAGGCTCCGTTCCGAAAGGGTAAAACGAGACCCTATTATTAAGAAAAATGTCAACTGTCTTACTATCACGGTTCATTACATTCAGCCTGGTGACAGACTGACAGTGGAGTCTTAGTAATGGCTACCATTTTAATCTTTGGGTACGGTACCCAGTTTGATTTTACAAAGTAAATATGTAAGTGTTATTTTCTCTCACAACACAGGATCAAGTATTACGAGGTGGTTAATATGCAAATATTGAAGTCAATAACTCTTTCATTGTCAGGTAAGTTTTCTTTGTAAGGTTATTTTTACTCGCAAAACCCAACTAAGCCTAGCGTTAAAACTTTAATCGAATATCGATCACGATAAATACTTAATTGCATTCAAACACGCCACCGCGTTCGGCGGTAGCGGAATACTTACTTGTAAATGGGAAGAAGGTGATAGATTGATGGATACAATCATTAAAACCTTTTTAACTGTATTGTGTATTTTAGTACCGTAATATGTTGTTAAGAAATGCCTAAAGGTCGATTGAAAAAAAAAAATATTTAAAAGAATCTGGTTACACGTTCACTTGTTGGAGCTGGCAACACTGTATACGGGATATGACGTTATCTACTCGAGCCAAGGGACACATGATGAAGATTCCGCTTCGTGCTTCCACACGGAACCATGCCACCCGACCCGGAAGCAATCTTGCAACCGTTGTTGCTACATATCTATCTATTTTCTTTCTTGGTGTGCACTACTTCTCCGAATCGTTGTCGTGCTTCGCGGTCTACGGTTAGGGAAGTCTCAAGCAAGAAGATAGAAGAAAAGTTATAGAAGAAAGAAGAAACATTATAGAAGAAAGAAGAAACTTTGCCCGACTTCCGAGCGGATAGTGTTAGTATAGTGTTGTGCTCGTAGGCAGGTTCCTGTCCGTTAGTAGAATTCTACACACATTTCTCGTCTCAGAGGCAGCATTGTAATTTTTATCTGTGCGATATAGCAGCGATCACTTGGATTTCGACTGCGTTCCCGGACGGTGATATAACCACTAGTGCTGCTTGTCGTTATAATAGTTGTTAATATTCAAGTTCAGTAATAGTTAAAATATAAGGATCAAGAAAACGTTTGAACTCTTATAACAGAAGTGGGATTCAATACGAAAACTCGCGCTTGGCTGTTCAAACAATCGGCCACTTATGTTCTCCTTGGGTACCTAACCTCGTAAAATAAAACAGTGTGTAAATAAACAGTGTGTACTTACAATACGTAATGGTAATAAAATCTTTTAGTTAAATGTAACGACAGTTTTGGTGAGTACTTTTCAGTTAATTAATTACTTAACATATTTGAGAAAAATTTAAATAGCGATACACAACTGGTTTACCCGGTTAAGCTACCGAGCATTTTAGTAGTTGGAAAATTTAAGGCATGAACTGGCGATGGATATCCATTGTAAACACCATCACTGGTACTTAGACAACGTAGCAATACACGACTGGTCTAACCGGTAAAGCTACCTAAGTTGATAAATCGATGAAAACTGTGAACGTGGCGATATGTATCCCAGTTGTGAAGGATAATCCACAGGGTAAGTGTTTTGAACGTGGCGATATGCATTCCAGTTGAAGGAGATAAGCCACAGGGTAAGGTGTTAATTTTATGAAGGTCACTTGTACCAGACTACAACGCCATTCGAGGACGAAGGCGTGATGCAGGACGGCCGAATGTTGGCGCTGGCAACACTGTATACAGGATATGACGTTATCTACTCGAGCCAAGGGACACATGGTCGCATGTAGCAGCGGTCACTTGGATTTCGACTGCGTTCCCGGACGGTGATATAACCACTAGTGCTGCTTGTCGTTATAATAGTTGTTAATATTCAAGTTCAATAATAGTTAAAATATTAGGATCAAGATAAAAACGTTAGAACTCTTATACACTTATATTTCATTCAATCAAGGCTTGTATCACCTATCTTGCGACTCACAAATACACAATATTATTATATATGTATTTGTGAGTCGTGAGAAGAATTATTCTATTACATAAATAATACTGAACAAATGACAGAACAGCCCTATTAATGTGCTGTCGATACTTATTTCAAAGGAGTTTCAAAACTAGTCAGGAACGTGGTTCATTTGATAAGGTATAGTTACAAAATTCAACGAATTCAGGTATTTGAAAAAACGAAATTATAAAAAATATTTATCAGTCATTTGGCATTGTTGGTCGGGGTTGTTCGGATTAATACCTGCTGCTGAGTTTCACCACCGTACCAAGCGCCAAACCGCCACCACCTCGATGGTTGGCAGTCCACCATTGTGCGTATCTCACGTTATTTTCTGCCACGCACAACCGAGTTGTGGAACCAGTTGATGAAAGCAGTATTTCCGGACCGATATGACTTAGGTACCTTCAAGAAGTGAGCCTATTCCTTCATGAGAGGGCTGACCTTGTAACTCTTATGGTGTTGCGAGTTCCATGGGCAGCAGTAAACACGTGCCAGATGGTCCATAAGAATAAGTTAAGTAAAAGTAAAGTAACAGCCTATACACGTCCCAGTGCTGTGCAAAAGCCTCCTCTATACACGGACAGGGCAAAGTCAGCACATCGAATCAGATGGTAAACGTTGTATCGTATTTAATATAATATATTTTGTATTATTTTTGAATAACTGAAATACACACAACTGTGGGGCAGCACATAGATGATACACTTATACATTGAGAGAAGGGGCAGCGATGCTTCATTCGACGAAAGAAAAGTTGTATTTGATTTCATTCCGCTATTTCGGACGAACCTGTCCATATGCTGTATCGCAGATCCCCAAAATAATATACCAATTTCATACGCACACACTAAGTCTAAGGATTCGGCCACGCGGCAACTTCAACTGTTGAAGGGGCGGGTTCGTCCAGAAGAAATTTCGTCGTGAAGTGAAAGTATAATACTTTCCCGTTTCGTCTGTTTAGTGAGGCAGCCGGGGCCCACTTTTCAATAGGTTATCAACGCGTCTACAGACCTTCGGGTGTAGCACTTACCCAAGGGTGGTGGTAATCACTTAACATCAGGTGAACCACCAGCTCGATTGACAACTTTTCAAATATAAAAATAAATTAGTAATTTTTAAATATTTCTAAGTTTTTGAATATTAATAACTCTTTGTATTTTCATAACATTGTTTCGTTTAATCCGGTATTACTCCACCGGCATGAATTTTTAAGGCGACAGTAATTTGATAAATTATGTCCTGCTGTTTTTACCGCGTTTATAATTTGAAATTTGTCATAATGGAGTGGACGAGAAAATTTTTTCCACCCACTCTCTTCCCTCGGGGGTCGTACAAAAAAAGAAATCGCCGTAAATCATTCGTGGCCTCGAATGGATGGCTTAAAGGGTATTTTATAAAGTTATTTTCTCCAAAATCCAAAGCTTTGTCACGATGACACGTTTTCTTCTTATAGTATAATGTTGTACCAAATAAAATAAATAATGATTATCAATTATTTCCTTATTATTCTAGTTGCAACAATTTTTTTTTTGTTTTTTGTGTTAACAGTTAAACGTTCACCAACACTCAGACTTTAAGATGGCAATAGCTTCCTTCATCGAAATCTAAAGAAATTAGGACGATATATAACATTGAAAAGATGTATTACTATAATTTACTGTACTGGATGACTCCGTGGCGCAGTTGCCAAGGTATTGGCTTCGGCGTCGGAGGTCGTGGGTTCGATTCCCACACGGGACAATTATTTGTGTGACGCACAGATAGTTGTTTCGCGTCTAGGTGTTTGTCCGAGTGAAATTTATGTTTGTAAAACGTCCTTACAACACAGGATAATGTTATCCTAAAGTAAGGGCAATGGTTAAAAAAATGTAACTTAAATTCAAAAACAACTATTCTTAGGGATATTGCGACATTTGTTTAATTTAGAGAACATGCAAGGATTATTTCTATAGAATGTAATTGAGGCAAAATGACATTAAGAACGTTTCGTTGACCTTCAGCGCAACAATGCTTTTTTTTTTATGTGAAAAGTTGCCAAACGAGCAGACGGTTTACCTGATGTTAAGTGAATACCGCCGCCCATGGAAATCTACCACACCTGAGGGTTACAGATGCGTTGAAAACCTTTTGAAAATTGGACTTCGGCTACCTCACTCCACCAGACGAAACGCGAAAGTATTTGTCGTACTTCCACTTTACGCTGGTCTTCTGTGACGTCGTGGTACTTACCCGGACGGGCCTGCCCATTCGTGCAACAGCCGAGGCTGCTGCGTGGCCCTACCACCGTAATTTTACTTGTTGCAGTTTTACTAAAAAACCACACGCTGCACACAATCACAAAAAGAGATTAATATACTCGCTGTTGCGTCTCAATACATTTAATGTAATATTTTTGTGTTAGACTTAATCTTAATTATAACCTGAAGATCAGGGACAGATATAAATGAAATACTAGATATAATAAGGACAAACTAAAAAGGCTATTGTTTCGTTTACAAAAAGTATATAGGTCGTTCATGGGGCAAAGTGTGCGCATGTACAATAAAATACCACGCTCGATATTAAGTCTGCCACTTGAGAAATTAAACGCAAAATTAAAACTTATGGCTAAGATATATTACACCATTGCGGAATATCTTGACAACGCCAATGTGTGGAGTTAATACTGTAGATACCCACGTAGGCTAAATAAGATTTATGCCTGTACCATTAAAGTGTAAACTAATATTCAAAAAAAGAGCAAGTGTTGAGTTTCTTGCTGGTTTCTTCTCAACATAAACTACTTTCCGAGCCGGTGGTAACTTACTTACGAACGTTTCATAAGAACGCGCAAGCGTCTATTTGAATAAAGATATTTTGAATTTGAATTTTTTTTTAAACATTGCCCTTACCTTAGGATATCATTATCCTGTGTTATAAGGACGTTTTACAAACATAAATTTCACTTGGACAAACACCCAGATGCGAAACAATTATTTGTGGGTCACACAAATAGTTGTCCCGTGTGGGAATCGAACCCACGACCCCCGACGCCGAAGCCAATACATTAGCCACTGCGCCACGGAGTCCTCAATTTAAGGCGTTATACCATTATAAATATTTACAAATCAGCCGTAATCCATATAGCGATTAATCACGGACTTTCGTCACATTTTTCGATCAGAGTTAGGGAAAAAAACAGGAGTTGGATATACAAATGCGTAAAAACATTAGCATTCCATTAGGGTCGTTGGGAAAAGCAATAAATAAACATGAGTAATATAATTTATTTTTCATTTATATCTTGGAGTTGATAACAAGCACCGACTGTTTATCATCCGAAAAATTTTCAACTGGTGCTGTTGTGTAATTATTATTAGACACTAACTTTTCGCCCGCGGTTTCGCTCGCATTGAAGACCTTAAATATATCTTTCAAACAAGACTTTTTTCCAATTGAAATGTCCATCCTATCTCAGGCTCTAGACTATCTGTGTACCAAATTTCATTTAAATCTGTTCAATAGTTTTGGTGTGAAAGCGAGGCAAAAAGACAGAGTTACTTTCGCATTTATAATAGTATGGATTAATAGTGAACGCATACAAATAATAATACATAAAAAAGTTACGTTATACACTTTTTTTGTGTGAGAAGGTGGGCAAGCTAGCTGGTGGTTCAACTGATTTTAAGTGAAAATCACCGCCCATTGCAACACCCTGAGGGTTGCAGAGGCTGCAGAGGCGTTGCCACATTTTAATTGGTTGTAGTGCATTGACTTAGGAGTATTACACTCGCTTATTGACTATCAATAAGCGAGTGTAATACTCCTATGTTGAATAAAAATATTTGATTAGATTTGATTTAATATGGTGGGCTCCGGTTACTCCACCCACCCAACGAAACCGAAAGTATAGCACTACCACTTTACACCGCTCTCCTCAAGCTTTAAAGCCTAGGAAGAGAAGTACATAAAAAGCTTATTTTGATATCTTTTTTGTATGTTTGGTTTGCTTTCTTAATTAAAGGCTTAAAATAATGGACTTTTTGCCATTATTTCCTGATATAACACCGTCCCAAATTAGCAATTTTTCTTAGGAGGCTAAGTGAGGTCCGTCGGATGGAGATTAAGTTGTGGCGACACAATGTAATTTGATATATTAGTCGAACACCCCATGCGCCTTACATCGAACTGTGCTGTGCTGCACGCACAGCATAGTTCATCGCATGTAGCTAGCGAACGCACACTGTCATGTGAATATCTTGTAGATTTAATAATAAATAATATATATAATAGTAGCGTAGTATTTATCTCATCTCCTCGTCACAATAGGGAGCACAACATAAACTATAACCCTATAAAGTAAAATATTTAATTATTTAAAATGGTTACAATCTTACGAAAACTTCGAAGCGAAAAACGAAAGCGACCGCTTTACGACAATTTACCACAGGTGACCGTGTGTTTGGGTCAATAATTTATAGGGTTCCGTACCCAAAGGGTAAAACGGGACCCTATTAATCAGACTTCGCTCTCTGTCTGTCTGTCCGTGTGTCACCAGGCTGTATCTTATGAACTGTGATAGTTAGAAAGTTGAAATTTTCGCAGATGATGTATTTTTGTTGCCATTATAACAACAAATAACAGAATAAAAAGATATTTAAGTACTCCCATACAACCGAAATGATTTTTACGCTGTTTTCATAGATGATGGCACGGAACCCTTCGTGCGCGAGTCCGACTCGCGCTTGGCGGGTATTTTTACCACTAACAAATCTCACTAGGACTCTACTTTTTCATGACGTCTAATAAACTAAAAGAAATCCCATAAGCTCTGAATATTTCAACTCGGACCCATTACTGTACAGCCACAAGAACCGCTTATTACTTAGGCGCCATTTGCGAAAGACTCCGCATATTAACCTTGCGGTTTTCATATTGTAATGCGTTGTGTAGTTATATTTCTAGAATTTCTAGTCCTATTTCTAACTATAATTTAAAACTTTTGATAGGGCTAGGACCATTGTTCATACACTTACCAACAGATTACACACTTATGTATTACATTTTTTACTTCTCGAATACCATTCAGCAGCCAATATTTATTTTATACTTTATTTATTTATTTATACTTTATGCACAAGCTGTACAGAGGCGGACTTAATGCCACAGGCATTATCTCCCAGTCAACCTTGGGGTGGTACAGAGAAGATTCGGTAGGTGCACAGAAAGATGTCAAAAGCAAAAAATAAAAAGAAAACACTGTTAAAATATAAACTGTTGTAAATGAAAGTATATACACATGTTAATTATAGTATATATATAATAAATACTACCAGGTGTATGTACATACATACTAATACATAAATATCTTTCTAAATATATGCATAAAATCATATATACATACATAAATAAATGTATACAGACAATTATAAATACATATATACATATACATAAATAAATTCTGACAATTAACGATGGAGTTGACCTGCCGACAAGTTTTTGAGGATGTGCTCACGTGCTTTTTTTTTAAATACAAAACGACTTTTAGCCAACCTGATTTTGAGAGGTAGCTCATTCCACAGAAGGATAGACTGGATAAAGAAGGAAGAATGCATGAAATCAGAACGGTGAGGAGGACATACGAGAAGACGATTATGCGAGGAGCGAAGGTTTTTATTGCTAACGGCACATAGATATTGGAAATGATGGGATAAGTAAGTCGGAAAAGAAGAAGAGTTCAGGAAAGAGTATAGAGTAGTCAGTGCTCTTAAAGAGCGTCGTTGACGTATGGGTAGCCACTGAAGTTGAGCACGGTAAGTAGATACATGGTCATACTTGCGAAGATTGAAAACGAATCGAATGCAGTTATTCAGAAGTCGGTCGAGTTTATTGAGTTGATCTGCATTCAGGTCGAAGTAGCACACGTCACCATAGTCAATTAATGGGAAAATTAAGGCCTGCACGAGCAATTCCTTCGTTTTAGCCGGCAAGAAATTTTTGAGCCGATATAGACACCGTAGGACCCCTGAGACTTTTTGACAGACGCTACCTACCTGAGCATTCCAGCTGAGCGTCATGTCAATGTGCAAGCCGAGATTTTTCACATTACGACTGATAGGTATGCGAGAACTGTTGAAAGTTATATGCGGGAGTTTACTCAGATCCACTTTACCTATAATACGGGAGCTCCCGACTACGATGGCTTGACACTTGGCTGGATTCACGGTTAAACCCAAACCTGTCTGACCACTTTTTAATAGCGGCTAAGTCCTGGTTTATAATATTGATTATTTCTGGGAGCCTATCAATGGTGGCCTGAGCGTACAGCTGCAGATCATCGGCGTAAAGATGATACGCACATTGAAGTTCGAGAGTGATGAAATTAATAAAAACAGAAAATAAAATAGGAGAGAGAATACCGCCTTGAGGGACACCACTTTCAACATTGAGCCAGCTAGATGACAATTCATCAATAGTGACTGCCTGCTGGCGCCCTCGAAGATATGATGAAAACCATTCCAGTGCTTCCTCGGAAACCATTAAATAAGACAGGATTGCTAATAGGATGTCGTGACTGACGGCATTTAGTATTAAGACGACACAAAATTATTTTTGGCTAGCATGCAAGAGTTCTTTGTGAGTATTGTATAATCAATTGAGTTATCATAGAACCTTTTACTAGAATAGTTGGTTGTTTTTGTGAACAGGGCAAATCTGAACTTTGCAATCTGCAAATTACCAATATTATCTAAAACGGGATGTAAAGAACTACCTTTAACAAGTTAATTTAGTTTTAAACAAAGAACGTTTTAAATGAGTTCATTATTATTTATATGGAAAAGGAACTGGAGAGTATATTATCAAAAACAGAAATTCATCACAAGATCTTTCATTGTGGTAGGGCCACGCAGCAGTACACTGCTGCACGAATGGGTAGGTCCATTCGGGGAAGTACCACGAACTCACAGAAGACCGGTGTTAAGTGGAAGTGTAATACTTCTGCGTTTCGTCTTGTGAGTGAGGTAGCCGGGGCCCACTTTATTAAATAGTGGCAACGCATCTGCAATCCCATTGGTGTTGCAAAGTTCCATGGGCGGCGGTTATCACTTAACGTCAGGTGAACCGCATGCTTGCTTACCACCAACTCACATAAAAAATATGTTTTGCCAGGTTTATATTCCTGAAGATGTATACTTTTATTGGTTGAGTTTAGCTCCGTTTGATGTTAAAATAATTAACAAATAGTGGAATATATATTGTGGTCTTTAAATCTCTGGGTTTATTGTTTTTTATATCATGGGGTTTGTTTACAAACCATTACTTATTAGGGCGCTTAAATATTTTAATCTAAATTAAACTTTATAAAATAACCGTCTGCCGAATGATTGAATGACAAAGTTATGATTAGAATGACGTAAATATACATTTGTAGCATTTATTAACTCTTTATTTACATTGATTCAATTATAATTTTTATATCACATACTGTACATACTTATTATGTTTAAGAAAATAACTAATGTATAATAATAATATAATTATTTATCTTAATTAATTATCTTATTAAACAGCATTCCTCGATGCGTCAGCGCGATCACGGAACATGAAGAATTTCATACATTGCGATGACATAAATAGATATTTCAAGACATATTTAAATAACGTTACCTAGTTCCAAACTAAGCAAATAAGTAGGTAACTGATAAAAATAAGTTTTATTATAAATAAACATATTATAGATATAATCTAGAAAACTATGCTCATCACACTATATTTTTCAACTAAGGGGGATCGAACTCACCCCCTCTGGAGCAAGATAGTGAACCGCTCTCCACTAAACCAGTCGCGACGTCAAATGTCATCATGTATATGTGGCTTGCAGAAACTACATACATTTCTCGTAGGACAGCAATTAAAGTAACAGCTTATAAAGGTCCCACTGCTTGGCAAAGGCCTCCTCTGTAAAGAAGGTCCGCCACGCGACCCCACTGCGGATTTCACATTTTCACTCACGGACCTCACATATTTTTGGAAATATTTTTTTATTCTTATTTTTAAAATATACAGGTTTCCTCACGATGTTTTCCTTCACCCCCGAGCACGATAACAACAGTTAATAGGATAATATTACAACAGTAATTTGTTTAATGTGATAAAGTTGCAAAAAAGCTGGCCACTCACTCACCACTCATCACTTAGAGCCTAATTCAACAGACGAAACGCCAATTAATAAAACTTGTACTTCACACCGGTGTTCTTGGCATTTATTTTCACTGGCCGTTACTGGCAATTACTGGCAGTATCGAAAAATATTAATGACTAATTCTTGCCAGTTCAAGGTGGATAGTGGACTAGATAATAAATAAACCTGGACATATATTTTTTTTTTCTAATTTGTTTTAGGTACTCACTTCAAACTAAATTATAATTTTATGTCTTGAGTTTGAAACAAAATGAATGTATCTGTATGACAATGCAACACAACAACGCTGGTGATAAGATGGTCGATTCTTTTCTCGCTTGTAGGTTAAGTTTAACTTTGCAGCGAGTAAACCGTTCTTCGAACCATTCCATGTAGGCTAGGTTTGTTAGATAACCTGTGACTTAATTAGTATTTAATGTTGTAAACATTGTTTTCAAATGTACAGTGCAATTTATTTTCATAAAATTTTAATCCGACTTATAAATATAAAGTTTTACGTATATTTGTTTTCTGACTTATAATATTATCTAAAATGTGTAACTGTATAAGCTGTGAGCTTAAGATTAAAGTATTGTTACGATAAAATGTTCTATTCATTTATCAACCCTTAATTCGTTAACTAAGTACATATTATGTTCGATGACTCCGTGGCGCAGTGGCCAAGGTATCGGCTTCGGCGTCGGGGGTCGTGGGTTCGATTCCCACACGGGACAACTATTTGTGTGACCCACAGATAGTTGTTTCGCATCTCGGTGTTTGTCCGCGCGAAATTTATGTTTGTAAAACGTCCTTACAACACAGGACAATGTTATCCTAAAGTAAGGGCAATGTTTTTAAAAATAAATAAATAAATAAATTATGTGCTTAAATATTTAGTGATCAAATACCACACATAACAGTGGTTTCGTGTAACATTCTAAGAAATCAAGAAGCGTTACCTAAACAATATCGTACAACATATTATTATCATCTCAAACCAATGAAATCACTTTTCACCAACAAATGAAAAAGACGTATTATTATAAAATTACTTCAATTCGTCTTTATCAAAATCCGTGGGCATTTTTGAAAACCCTCGATCTCTTACCTGTCTTCTTCCAAAGAACGAGGTTAAACGCAATTATCTTACATTATTAACTTATACTTAACTTAGCAGTTTAATTAAACTGTGATTATGTGAAATCAAAGGGTATTAAATTAAAAATTAATAATAAATAAATGTAATACTAAGTGGAGCTATATTAGATCTTGCTATCTTATATGAGTCTAAAGTAAATCTGTATAATTTTAATAAAGCCTGAGGGAAGTTTATATAAGCTAATTTTTAAGCTAGTAGCTAGCATAATCTGATATATCAGGAGCATGCAGTAAATTATTAATTAAGTAGTAAGTATTAAGCAGTAATTAAGTATTAAAATTCATCATAACGGAACTGGTATGTATAAATAAGTTATAAATCCTGGAAAACAGCATATGTACCTTTCTGAATAATTTCAAGTTTTGATATTAGAGTTAACTTATATTAATAGATAATTTATATTCATCATAATTATCATCATTGCGGCCCATTCGAGTCCACTATTAAATAAACATTTGACCCCCACAGACTGTCACAAACCATGATATCAAGCTAGCAGACTCCATCGAATAATTTGTATTGTATATTAAAAGTATGGTTTTTGGAACTTAGCTCTGCTCGGCAACAAGAAAGTAATTAATTTTAGCTATTATAGATTGCGCAATCTCTGCGCACCGCTCAAATTTGTTTTTCCCTCATATAACTCATATTGCGATTTGCATTGACATATTTAGCTGATTATTAAAATGGGTTACAATTAAAACTGGATGGACGGTAAAAAATATATAGGTTTATGTATATAACGAAGAATCGTACTAGAGGTTAATCGTTAAAGTGAATTGATGAGCACATGAAAAAAGTCTAAGTAACACGATAAAACCATGCGAGATTTGCTAATTTTTTTTACTAAAATTATGTTTTTAATTGCTATACGCAATCTTTGTAATCCGAAAATGAATTTTGGCTCATTTTCCTAACAAAGTTATCTTGCTTCATTTTGGTGGATTTTTTTTTTGATAACTTGAATAGTTTTGATTAAGAATTCAGACTATGTTACCTTGAACTACGTTTATGATTTTAAACATTCAAAAATATTCACAGTATGTTATGGAGCGTCCATAAAGGGATATAATGCAAATAACGATAGGAATGCTGCCAATGGGACATGTCACGGACTTTTGGTGTTAACGAAGGGTAAGTAGTTTGGCGCCGTTACATCGGAATATTACTGGAACAACAACCTGAACGATGAAAGAGTACCACTGCTTTGTAAAATTGTTTCATACAACTCACCGCAAGACGTTAAGCTAAGTTGACCGCCCGAGAGGTAGGGCTTTAAAATCTGACCGCCATAAAAAATGATATTCATCCATTTGTTTTTAATAAAAAATAAGCTTTATCCAATTTTTATCTCTTCAGATAAGTGGTACTTTTACTTTTAACCGCACTTTTTAATATTTTTTTAAAAAATTAATCATTACGTTTACATAATAGCATTTAATACCAGTAATTAGCTAATAACCGAATTATCTCCGTTGCGTCAAAGTATTAGTTGGCGTTAATTAGACTTTTTTTACGTGTATAAATATAAAAAATTTTGCTATTGGAACATTTTTTACAAAACTGAATTGTAATCACTACATTTTGATAAACGAAATAGTATGATAAAATATTATTCCTTACCCTAAATCATAATTACCAACATTGTATAGTGTAAAGAGCAATAAACAAGCTAAATAAACTGAAATAGTCTTGAAATGCATTATACATTTTAAGACAAACACCCAGTTTCCGAAAGCGCAATCAATTTTAATTTACGATAAATCTCTTGTCAAACGTTGTTTATCATGATCTGAGTTGCGAAAACGTCTGAAAACAACATTGATTTTGAATTGCAATTAGTCACGGATTAACGGACAATCAAAAGAAAATCGAGTTTCTGAAAGCGTTTTTCGGTGGTCAACGAGCTGTCAAAAGTTTTATTAAGTAATCTGTCAATTTGGCCATTTGGACCATAAATAAAAAATCTTAGTTTTTATTAGAAATAAACATAATTCCCTAATACGTTGTAAGGAAATTCACGTGTTCTATTACCTATTTATTATTTATTATTATGCGAACATATCATGCGATTAGAAAAAATAGAAAATGCAATTCAAAAGTTAATAAATAATATGGATTCTTTCTTTTTATAATACTTACTTGTTTATTATGAATAAAAGTTCATTTCTTGCACGTTTTGTAATGTTTTTTCTTGACATTTTGCATGTATTTATATAAATTAAATTTTATTATAGCTCGGATTTTTACGTTGGCAATCACACGGTGACAGGACTGGATAGTGACGTTAATTTAAGTTTTGTTTAAAAAGGGACAGCTATACAATAGAAAGAGCTAGTTGAAGTAAATCATTCATTTCATTCATTATCGTTGGTTATACAGTGATTAGTTAATTTTTCTTGAACAAACCTTTCAGAAACCCAAGGCAGTTTAACAAGAGATTAACAGCTGATCATTTTTGACATAGTGTTATGTAATTGCTGCTTTGATTGGCCTTTCGGAAACTGGGCATTACTGTTCTGGTTCTAATTGTACCGTTCTCCTTTTTTTTGTAATAAATCTACTTAAAATTTAAAATAGGTACTACTATTTCTTCTACTCTTGTGTTAATAAAATATCGTATTTTGTAGTTTCGATGAGCGTGAAATCACGAAGCCATTTTAAAACTAATTCCTATCACGGTAATGAAGTTAAATATATGTGATTTAAATAATTTAATTTTCTCTCTTTTTAATACACTGCAATGTTTATTTCGTTCATATCATTCAAACCTCGAAGAATTTTTTTGTAATTTAACACTAAATCATTGTGCATTAGATTTATATTCTATTTTTAACACGTATCCTCCACACATCGATACAAACACACGCGCAAATGTTCATTGACAAAATTATTTACACTATCACGTATCGAATACATCTCTAATAACTTATCGATATAACACTAATACAATATCACTACTTAGTATAAAACAAAGTCGTCCCGCT
The DNA here is from genome assembly GCA_933534255.1 of Iphiclides podalirius. NCBI lineage: Eukaryota > Metazoa > Arthropoda > Insecta > Lepidoptera > Papilionidae > Iphiclides > Iphiclides podalirius. Next base: position 16,331,433 of record OW152820.1, on the reverse strand, counting down.
GCCTGTCTGTCCTTATGTATGTTTATATCTTTAAAACTGCGGTTCTTTTTACTAGTGATTCAAGAGGAAGGTTTATATGTACAATACATTGCACCCGTGCGAAGCCGGGGCGGGTCACTAGTCATGTATAACATGTTCACTAACGGAATATGTGTGTGTGAGTACGGATTTCTATGATTCTAAAGAAATTGAGGCGCCCGGCCCTGGTAGCGGTCCCTCCAAACGCCCTCTTTGACGGAATTGGCTCTGTTCACTTTCCCGTACTGGATGTTGGGGCCATAAGCCCCCCTGCCGCTCTGGTTGTTGCTACTCCTGAAGGTCATCGTGGTGCAGGTCCGCATACTAGACGTGTTGGACTTTTGACGTAGGCCCTGCATCTGAGAAAATGTTTACTTTATTTATACAGATAAATGAAATTGGAGTTTCTGTTTGTAATATTAAAATAACCGCTTTTTACTGAATGCATATGAAAATATACAAGATATACCATAATAACAATATAAATAACATAAATTTTTCTGTCTGTCTGTCTGTTTGTTCAGCGTAATATCTGAAACAGCTGGACCGATTTTGACAGGAGTTTCACTGGCAGATAGGTGATGTCCTAAAGAGTAACTTGGGCTACTTTTATTTTAGAAATTTTATTCATTTTAAATTCCACGCGGATGAAGTCGCGGGCACAGCTAGTTTCGTACCATTGTCTATAAAAACGCCAAAAAAAATCATGTCTGTGGTATGGGATATACTTAAATATTTTTATTTTATTCTGTTTTAAGTATTTGTTGTTATAGTGGCAACATAAATACATCATCATATCAACTTTCAACTGTAGCTATCACAGTTCATGATAAACAGACAGACAGCAGTCTTAGTAATAGGGTCCCATTTTGCCCTTTGGTAGGCAAAGGAACCCAATTTCCAAAGGAAAAAAATGGCAATATTTTTTACGATCGATGCACATGGGCTAAGACACACATGATTTACGGGCGTCTGTGTTTGCGAACTTGTTTATGGAAACATCGATAGTAGATCGTGATGTGAATCTTATGCAAGAATCGTTTTGTGGTGAGACATTTAAATTTACCTCACAAAAAAAAGTTTGCTTCAAATTTAGTGATGCACACAATACCGGAGTGGAATAAGCAAAGCCAGTCTCTATATTCCAAGAAATTCTCAAGATTTCACAAAGACAAGGATAATAAGCACAATTCTATCAGAAAATGCTTAATTTAGACCGACAACGTAATGCAACAAAAGCAAAACAATAAAATCTTAAGTCACTAAACCTTTACATCATGTTCATTCATTAAGAATTGAATAAGTTTCTCTTATTCATGTATTTCATTTAAATAATTAGTAGATAAGACTTAAATAATTATTAGATAAAATGAACCCACACACGAGACATTCATGCGAGGTGAAAGAAGAAAGAAGAAATTAATTTGTTTGACATTTTTCCTTCATCAAATTAGTTTTTAGAACGCCATCGATATAAATAAGAAGTCACCAGTACTTCTGTCAGTAGTTGCCTATTAGCATTTTGTTCACAAGGTGACATCAATTGAAGAACACCAATGGATCCAATGTCGATTGTACGGTACCATGATTATTATCATACAGCAACATAAGCAATTAGCAACAACTCTATATGTTTTTTCTTTTGGGCCATGCTTAGGACGACGATGCGACATGGGCAAATAAAAAACACAAGCGATAAATAAAACACACGATACAAACAAACCAAATGAAATAACAGTCTGTGCGAACTTACATGAAAATTAGTACTAGAGTGTATGTTACCAGGGTCGTGACAGAGTAGTTTCCGTAGCGACCGCCTAAAGTTCCTTGTCATCAGGCAATACACAATAGGGTTGATGGCGGAATTTGCATGACCTGTGAAATGTTTATTTGATATTGCTAAAAAAGAGTAACGGATACAATTTTAAGACCAGATGGAAGCGTTGACAGTGCCGTATTTTTTTATACGACAAAGTGGTGACTGGTGGAGAATGACAATAGGCATTACGTCCGCCCTTTATAACCCTTTTGAGGTGTTTTAAATAAAGAATAAATAAATAAAAATAAAAGTGGCGAACGAGCTGGCGGCCCACCTTATGTTAAGTGATAACCGCCGCCCATGGATATTTTCAACACCCGTAGGGTTGCAAATGCGTTGCCATCCATAAATAGAGTGGGCCCCGGCTACCTCACTCACCAGACGAAACGCAGAAGTGTAACAGTTCTCTTTCACTTTACGCCGGTCTTCTGAGAGGTCGTGGTACTTACCCGGACGGACCAGCCCATTTGTGCAACAGTGAATACTGTTGGGTGGTCCTACCACAGAGTATGATACTTAATTTTGCGGTAGGGATGTCGAAAAAAATATCGATATATAGATGTTTTTAGCCGATATATTTGGATCCGATATAAAATATTAAATATTGAAATCTTATCAAAAACGATATTTTGTCAAATTCGAGTCAAATCCGGCACAGAGTGCGTACATTCCAAATATTTAATACTTCACATACCTGTTTTTGGACAACGGGTCCTAAACAGAAAATATCGATATTTTGATATTTTATCTTCGATAAATGGAGCCCGATATTGATTTTTTTTATAAATATCGATATATTTCTTCACTTTCGACATCCCTATTTTGCGGCTTAGAATCCTAAAAAAATATTTTATTTCTAATTCATTTATTTTTAAATAGGGGTCTCTCACTTTTTGGAAAACTAAAACAATTTATCAGTTATTAAACTCAAATTTGAATATAGAATGATATAAATTCAACTAGAAAGAAAAACATAACAATTTATTTGAATTTAATCAATGGGATGAACAATTAAATAGTAATCCAATTTTTTTGCAATTGTTGACTTAGCGTATTAAATAAAAAGTGCAGATTGTAACGCGTTGAAATTGATGAAAATAGTTAAAAGAATTAAATTTATGAAACTGTCCACTCTCTTACCCAGAAGCAAGGTGTACGGTAGAAACAGAGCACCCGAGTCGACTTGCACCGCGTTGACGTCTATGAGAAGCTGCAGAATGTTGTAAGGAAGCCAGCACAGTGCAAATAGCACGGCAAGCAGCAAAAGGATCCAAGCGACCCGCTTCCTTTCACGGACGAGCCGCAAACGCTGGAAGTGGAAGAAGAAGAAATGTGGGAGATATTTTTAAGCCTTACTGTAGGATAACATTATCCTGTGTTGTAAGAACGTTTTACATACGTAAATACAACTTAGCCCGTTTTAATAGAAAGATCGCACGTGAAACCGGAAAAAAGGTCGAATGGTGGTGCGACCTAATAAACATATAAGTAAAGTGAGAAAGAGGCAAAAATTAAAAAGTTCCGTTACGACAACTTTTTTATGATGCTTAGCGCAAATCAGTTATTTATAAACGAATATAAATTGGTTTAACTCCTTGAAGAAACTGTTACTATCTTTGATAGGACCGCTGTCCTATAGTAGATTGTTCAAAACAAATAAAAGATTTTTATTACACCTACGTGAAAGCGAACATTATTGTGATTAAATAAAACTTTTTGTCTGAGCAATCCCGGGAATTCCTCCTTTATTTCTTCACATAAACTATCTAAAAAGATAAGATAACACGCTGAATTATTTTATTCCATTATGTTGATATTCTGAGTAATTTTATTATTTCAGTGTTAGTATCTGCAACAGTCTTTGACTTGGGCAGGTCAGTCAAGGGAAGTACCACGACCACTCAGTAGGCGATTGTGAAATGGAATAGTTGTACTTCTGCATTTCGTCTGGTGAGTGAGATAAATTAGGCCCACTTCAAAAAAGATGCCATCGCATTTGCAACCCTACCGGTGTTGCAAATATCCATTGGTGGCGGTTATCACATAACATCAGGTGAACCGCCAGCTCGTTTGCCACTTTCTCACATAAAAAAGTGCAACCAACTCTCAGTAGGCCGGCGTGAAATGGAATGGTTGTACTTCTGCATTTCGACTGATGAGTGAGGTAGCTGGGGCCCACTTTATTAAAAGATGGAAACGCATACAGATGCGAACGCAACACAACCCTACCGGTACAGACCGGTAGGGTTGTGTTGCAAGCATCCATGGGCGATTATCATATAAATCCAGGTGAATCGCCAGGTCACATTTTATCTTTGGAGCCGTGATAGCTCAGTGTCCGGGCGCTCGCCTTGAATTACATATACTCGAGCAACCTGAGTTCGATCCCCGCCAGCACTTATGAAATTGCTAATTTCAAGTGCTAAATTATCGTGCTCGGCGGTGAAAGAAAACATCGTGTGGGACCCTGCATATTTTCGAAATAATAATAAAAAAAATTTTTCGAAAACATTTTAAGTCCGCCAATCCGCAGTGGGGTCGCATGGTGGACTATGCTCTGATACACCCTCTTTACAGAGGAGGCCTTTGCCCAGCAGTGGGACGTTTATAGGCTGTTACTTTACTTTACTTGTCATCTTCTTACATAAAAAAGCTATAGAAAAAGGATTAAAATAGTTAACCTGTTGACTATTCGCACTCCCTTCGGTTTGATCAAATGGTGGCAACACCGAACACAGCCTCCTGCCCATTAGCGAATACGATACCACCACGATGGAGCCTGAAAATTACGATTACAATATTATTTAAGCGTATTGTTATTGCGTGACAATTTCGAAATAGAACTTTACGAAACATAAACGGCAGCAGAAATGATTAAAAAAATCAAGATCCAACATAAAGTTAAATAAATTTCCAGTAGCGAAGAATCTCATTGGACAGCAAGACGTTTCTTCCAGAAAACCAATCTGCACGTCAACTGCTTGTCATTCAACATTGAGTCGGTCGCGTGACTCGAAACAAAAATAGCAAAGCGTTAAAAGTTCATAAAAGAGCAAAGAAAATATTTATAAAGAAGTTACGAGTTCCTATTCTAAAAATTTCCAAATAAAACCTGACTTGAAGGTTAAGTATTTTTTTTACTAAAATGTTCGTAGACGAAGACGAAGACATCCGCAGTAGAACCAAGATAACCGATATAGTATAGAGGATTAGCAAGCTGAAGTGGCGATGGGCCGGCCATATAGCTCGTAGAACCGATAACCGTTGGGGAAGAAAGGTTCTCGAGTGGCAGCCTCGTACTGGCCATCGCAGTGTAGGACGACCTCCCACTAGATGGAGTGACGACCTGTGCAAGTGTGCGGGAAGTCGATGGATGCAGGTGGCTCAGGATCGTACTTCATGGAAGTCTGTGGGGGAGGCCTATGTTCAGCAGTGGACTCAAACAGGCTGAAATGATGATGATGATGAACATACTATTCCCTGAATAATACCTTTTTTTTAAATTACCTTTTCTAAAAAAAGAAATATAAAAAATCTACAGACAACAAGCAGCTTTTCATAAGGTCAATGCGATTAAAGATTTTTTGCTTTTCTATCGCCTCGCTGCTGAATAAAATTAATTAAATAGGTAGTATTCTCAAGAAGTGATGTAGTCCAAGGTACTGAACGCACTAGGTCAATAAAAGTTTGCCAATGTTTTTACCTTGATGACACTGCATTACGGAATTAAAAAAATAAAAGCTTTTCCGTCTTTTATAAGCGAAACCTTTTGACAAGAAATATGCTACGAATAGAAAGGTGAGCTCAAACGATCCTGTGAAATAAGAAATGAAATAAAGAAAGTAAATTCTAAATCAAATTGGTTCAGAATTCTTAAATTATTTATGTTGCAAGGCCTCCCTCTAGGTAGACCGACGATATCAAAGAGTCGCGGGCAACCGGTGGATGCAAATGGCAAAGTGTCATTCGTTGTGGCGTTCTGAGGGGGAGGCCTATGTTCAACAGTGGACGTTTTTATTATGATGATGTTATTTTTTATGTTGATTATATAAAGTTACTACTCTAGAAGGCAATTATAGTGCGCAGTGCCCACTCACCTGGTACAGCATATACAAGAATAAAGCTGAATGCACCGAAGAGTTCTTTATTGATAGTATTCGGCCATTTCTCCGTACAAAACTCTATGCTGCTCTCCATCCACGCCTAGAAATTAATATAAAACGAGAATACATTATGTGTTCTGTAAGTATTCACAAAGTTGCGAATGGAATCCAAATTAAACGCAAATAAGATCCGTAAACTAGTTTTTTTTTTTTATATAACTGATTTACTTTTAGTCCTTAGACTATTAAAACTTCATCGAATGCCTGTAAACTAAATGAATTTTGCAACGTGAAAGTGTTCGACAAAAATATGAATTAATCAACGAATATCTGTATGCTACATAGTTAAATTTAAAGTGTTTCAATATAAATATGAATTGTTAATAATTAGCAAGAGTAGGTAGTTGTCTGCCATGTTTATAATTTTAATGCCTCCCTTTTCTGTCAAAATTATAGATATAAGTGACGTTAAAGGATACAAAATAAAATGTGGAAATATTGTTATATGATACAAAAGAGATTTAAATTTTTTATATTTTTAATCTCTGCTTAAGTTTAAACATTAAAACTGTAGGAAAGTACATTTTGCAAACCAAGCATTGCTTCAAATGCTAAAGAACAATGTAGATAAAAGACGTTAAGATTTTCGTCGATGTGGCGATCAGCCGGTTTAGCTTAGTGGCTAAAGCGTCAGGCCGCGGGTACCGAAGACCTGGGTTCGATTCCCACAGCGGCGACAATCTTTATTACTTTTTCTACAAATTTTAAAGCCAAGAATTATTTTTATAAATTTCTATATAAAAAATGTTTAGGTAAATGATGCAAGTGCCTACACAATACACTTATGCAAAACAAGGCTACTATTAGAGAGATATGAAAAAATATTGATCTTTTTCAAAGCACATTTTCTCAAGTCTTATATTATTTAAAAGGAATTGCTCGAACTACTCTTAATTAAAATTACGACAATAAGCACAAGTACAAATATATTTCTTTGAAAGCACTTCTGAAATAAATTAAAAATATATTTTAATTCGCTTTCGAAAACCTTTGAGTTTTAATTATTAAAGCATGACAATTTTGTTAAGATTTTTACAAACAATAAAAAACTAATTTAATTTTTTGACGAATCCGTCAGCGTGTAGTAAAGATTTGTAAAACAACAAAAAAATTAAATTAATGTAATGTTACAGTTTTAATGGTCTTGATATTTGAGTTTGATATTTTGATATTTTGAGATTGATATTTTGAGTTTGATGGATATTTTGAGTTTTTGAAATAAAAATGTCGACAACATACAACTAAAGTGCAGTATACATCCCGGATATAACGTTGTTCTTTTAAAGTAAACTTCTCTTTCTTGTACGGAAGACGTTTTAGCTTTTTGCATTTCAATCGACATGTGGTCGATGCAAATGACGAAATGGAACACATGAATTTGTGTGACGCCCGTGCAACTTTGAAGCTATTACATAATTAGATAGATTACTCCGACGATTACTGATTATTAAAAATCAAACAGATATCGATGACCTCGTGATCATTTAACAAAATAACTATTTCATTGAAAGCTAAAAGAGTATAGCTTCACTCACTGATCCATTCTCGTTCCTGGATAAAAGTGGCACCACCTCCCTTTCCACTGCAGCCACCACCAGCAGCGGTGCAAATATCGCCAGGGCCACCAGCCACAGCACTCCAAGCAGTATACACGCACCACGCCGCGACGGCATCCAAGGCTGCCGCAGGGACTGTGTGATTGCCAAATAGCGGTCTACCGACATTGCCGTGATAGTAAACACGCTCGATGCAACAGCCACGCCTGCAAACATATAAGTTGGTCATACATTAACTTTATATGTACGAAATAGCGCATTGACTTGGGAAATACTACATTCTCATGGATTATCGGCGTAGATTCTAATTATTTATGATATTGTTGTTTTACTCATTTGTGGCAAGCCTGTAGCTTTGCTGTTGTACAACTTCACTCATCAGTATAAAAAAAAGTAACAGCATGTATATGTCTCACAGCAGTTTATCATCTTCCTTTATTAATTTCTCAACATATTTTGTAAAAAAGTAGATATTACTTCATTCCTCATTCAAGTTAAAGTTTTGTTTGTCTTTTTATAATTTTCCCCTTCACCCGTTTAAATCGGTTACGCTTCACACCGCACCGGTGCCCTTCGGGACTTCACCTGATCAGCCCTGGGAGCAGGACAAATCTTTCCCGATTCCCTCAGCGATATGTGGCACTTCGTACCGTTATCCATACCAGGTCCACTAAAGTGGACGATTAGGTTCCTAACCCCGACGTCCGTGAACCCAGTGTTAAAAATGTTCCCAAGGAACGATTGAAAACAGACTTTTCACCTTTATACTGATTCTTGTATGGACAAGCGAATTGAATCAAGCCCAACTTGAAAAAAAATCTTTCCATGAAATTTTGTAATCTTAATAAGCTTTCCTTTCGCAATTCTAACCTTGGAGGAAATTGACCATTTTGCACATCACTTCGCCGAAGTACCACAGCAATGTCACCGCCTTAGCGATCTGGACGGGCATGCAGAACAATGTCACGAGCAAATCCGCCACTGACAGATTCACCAGAAATATGTTCGTCACGCTGTAACAAAGAAAAATAACGCTTAATTTCATGTATTAACATATATAAATCTAACGAGATAGCGAAGGAAGACATATCAGCTTTGACCATCAAGTATTTGTTTACACCCTTGGAAAGTAATTTACAGATGCAAACTTGAAGAACACGGGCAATGAGTCTCCAACTGTTGTAACTGTCTATACAATGTTATCCCACATGATGGTAGAATAATTACGTGCTCTTTGATTTTTATCTTAGCTTCATATACGTATTTTTCAATTTATTTAACTTAATATTAAACATATAATCGCAAGTAATTAAAATTATATGAAGTAAAAAAGTAAAGTAACAGCCTATACATGTCCCACTGCTGGGCAAAGGCCTCCTCTATACAGAGGGTAGCAGGGCATAGTCCACCACGCGGCCCCACTGCGGATTGGCGGACTTCACATATATCCGAAATATATTTTTTTTTGTTATTATTTCGAAAATATGCAGGTTTCCTCACGATGTTTTCCTTCACCGCGGAGCACGTGATAAGTCAGCACTTAAAGTTAAAAACTTCATTGGTGCCGGCACCGGGGATCGAACTCAGGTTGCTCGAGTATATTGAATTAAGGCGAGCGCCCGGACACTGAGCTATCACGGCTCATATGAAGTAGCAAATATATAATTATTTTAATAAAATGCAATGAAAAACGTCTTGAATTTGTATATAAAATACGAAGACACCATCTCCCCAACTTAATATCTCTGATCACTTCGTACTAGCATAATATTCTCAAGTCTAATTGCAAGCCTTCATAAACACATCTTAAATTTTCTTTTTCAACTTATTTGGATGTCATCAAAATGTACCATACATTGACGATACATAGTATGAATAAATTAAATTATTTTGCCTAAAATAAACTTTGAACAGAACTAAATTAGCTCCGTAAATTTTCCTTAAACAAGCGCTCAAGTAATTAATTGACTTGTATAATTAGATACTGATATTTAATGAATTCACAGTTTCAGTGAATATGAAAATTAAAATTTTGCGCACCATTTGAATATGAAAATGATTAATTACGTAAAATCTATACTAGTGTATTATAAACCTTCCTCTTGAATCACTCTATCTAGTAAAAAATACCGCATCAAAATCCGTTCCGCAAAAGATCTAAGCATACATAGGGCCACACAGACAGCGGGATGACTTTGTTTTATACTATGTAGTGATAAGTAAAAAATAGGAGTTGATAGTATAGGGGTTAAAAATTGAGAGTAAAATGAGATTATTTTATTCTAAATCATGACAAAATAAATATTCCATTCTTGCTAAAAAATTAAAGTTCATCGTAGAGGAGTGAAAATTTAAGGTTGGATGTATTTTCTCTCTAAAAAATTAATATAGGGTGGACCATCCTTAACATTTAGGAGGATGAAAAATAAATGTCCGATTCGCAGACCTGACCGATATGCATACAAAATTTGACGGAAATCGGTCGATCTATTTTGGAGGAGTTTAATTACAGACACCGTGGCACGAGAATTTTATAATATTAGATTTATTTAAAGAAAAAGTTACGCATCAATTTCTTCTCATTATTTTCTTTATTGAAATTTATAATACGAATATACGAAACCCTTTTTCCACGTTTATTTTATACTGCACAGACCAATTTTAAATAAAATATTGATTGTAGCCTAAACATTATTTTTTTTTTTAGATAAATAGTCAAGTTATGGTGGCTATGTGGCAGTTCAGTGGTGGTGCATCTGGGCACGGTGCCCGGAGAACCCATGTAAGTACCACTACCTCACAGAAGACCGGCGTGAAGTAGAAATGTTACCCATCTGCGTATATCGTCTGGTGGTTGAGGTAGCCGGGGCACACTTTATTAAAATATAAAAGGTGGCAACGCATCTGCAACCCTACGTGTTGCGAATATCCATCGGCGGTATTTATTAATTAACATCAAGTGAACTGCAAGGTCGCCCCTCACAAAAAAAGCATGTGGGAATCCCACATGAACGCTGTAAAGGGTTTGTGACGTCGGGAATTAAAACTAAAAATTAACGCCATATTCCGAACATAGGTCCATTTAGAAAAGCTCTAATATCTTAAACATTTAATTGGAATAATTGCATTAACGTGGGGTAAATCATTGCGTGCACCTTGACTGACAAGGCTGTAGATAGTCATGGTGATTTTGCAGGTTTAACTATGTTAACAAGCAGGTAAAAGCTTAGAAGTACAGTTCATTTGGCATGAAAAATTATAGTGAATAGAGCGATAGTGTAAACTCATTCAACACATAATTAATTCAAATTCAAAGAACAAGTCAATATTTTTCAGTAATAATAATAAGTTCCAAAGTCGGTAAAGGACCTTACATTCGCAGTGTGAGTTTCACAAAAACGTTAAGATAACATATAATAAAATTATGCCGGAAGACGATAAATCATTTCGCCGACATGGCTTTTTCCGATCAATTAGAGGTATCTGCAAGCAGGTGGTGGATGACCTATTCTTTTTAAAACGTCTGAAAAACAATAAAGCCCACGGAACTGTATGGGAGAACCACTTATTTTAACCACTTCTCTCCCAGACACCTATTTTAACGAATTATTTTTAAAGACATTGTCTGAAATATACTTAAAAATCAGCTTGGAGAAAATACGTGAGGAACGATTACCTGATACCGGGAAAGTCGCCCACTGAACAAGTCTTTACTTAAATTTGGCATTTAATTTGTTTAACTATTTTAGTTTTAGATATGGGTATGTGTTCTATTCAAAAATCTTTTAACAATTCATTAGTTAAGGTTTTTATTTAGACAAAGTGATGGTAGCGACAAGTTTAAATAACAACGTAGTCTGTATATAAGCTGTGTCTATGTCCATATGACTGCTACAAATTTTGTGTATGAAAGCGGCGTTGATCGTGTTACTAATTTATTTTCGCATTTATTAGGCGAAAAACATTACTTTTTATTTGTGTAATATTCCCATTGTTACATTCTCTTTATTGTATCGAGAAATAAAGAAGGCATTCATACTATTTGTATTATTTTACACTAGGCGCGTATATTCTTTTTAACATCATCCGATATTTATAAGGTCTCTTTTGTAAATTACATTTGGGCCTCCCAACAGGCTAAAGAATGGATTTTGTTTCAAGCTTAAATTCCCGACAAGGGTTTTCTTCTGAGTGTATACTTTATTTTCTATTTTTATAAGCTTTAATCTATGGAAATAATGTATTAGCTATTTTATTCAAGATTTCATGTTTATTGTGAATAATATACTTTTTATGGTATTTGTACACTATTTATCGCTTCGCTACGATGTAGATGTCGCTGCCCTCAGCGAGACACATTTAGCGGAAGAAGGAGAACTGGTGGAACACGGTGGTGGGTACACTTTCTTTTGGAAAGGACTCGCTGCCTCAGAACCGCGACGGTCAGGTGTTGGATTTGCGATCAGGAATAGATTTGTCAAGCAACTCCAAGAGTGTCCCATTCACATCTCGGACCGCGTTTCCACACTGCGCCTACATCTTGACAATCAGAACTATTTTAATGTGATCAGTGTTTATGCGCCTACCTTAAACAACTCTGATGACATTAAAGATCAGTTCTATGAGGAGCTTGCAAAATGCATTAAAAACATAAGGCCTAAAGAGCAGATTCTTCTGTTGGGCGATTTTAATGCCAGAGTTGGACGGGACTACGATGCATGGCCTAAGGTCTTGGGTAAGCACGGAGTTGGGTGCATGAACAGCAACGGACACCTGTTACTCAGTCTCTGCGCACAATTCCAACTTGCCATCACGAGTACCATGTTCAGACTTCCCGCTAAATATAAGAACACCTGGATGCACCCACGGTCCAAGCACTGGCATCTTATTGATTATGCCATCGTACGGCAACGAGACGTTTCCCAGGTCATCACAGGCTTGTTGTTACCAAACTGCGTCTCCGACTCCACTTTCCCCGCCGGTTTAGAAAATCTAAGCCAAATGTGAGTTTTAACGTGGATGGACTAAAAGATCCTGTGACGAGGGGGAAATATGGTCGGTCGCACTTTGGCCACTGGATTACCATCCGTCAACAAAGACACTGGCCGAGTTGACTGCGATTGGGGTACTCTGTCTTCTCATATCCTAGACACCGCTGCAACTGTTTTGGATCAAAAAGTCCGAAAGACCGAAGACTGGTTCGATGAGAATGACATAGTCCTGACAGGGGCAGTCGATAGACACCGACGTCTTCTCCGGCAACACCACGGAGTAAACCAAAATGTGCGAGCTACGGAGATCAGAAAAAGTGACCAGGAGCTTAGGCGGCTATCTCGGGAAACTAAGGATAAATGGTGGCGGGAGAAAGCTCATCACATTCAGTGGCTCGCTGACACTAATCAGCTTGGAGAGTTTTATGGTGAGGTTCGTAAGCTAATTAGTACGACTTCTTTTGCAAAAGTGCCCATTAAGCCTGCTAATGGCGAAGGTCTTCTAAAAAGCAAAGAGGAAGTACTCGAACGTTGGGCGGAACACTTCAGCATTCTGCTGAATGTGGACCGGGCTGCAGACCTGGAACACATTCGTTCGATACCTCAACTCCCAATTTGCACTGAGCTGGATGAGTCACTATCATGTGAGGAGATTGCTCTCGCCATCAATCAACAGAAAAATAAGCGTGCGGTGGGCATCGACTTTATACCAGGAGAACTGCTTAAATACGGTGGTAATGAATTGCAACTGGCTATTTGGGAACACTTTGATCGTATGTGGAAAGAAGAACAAGTCCCACCTACTTTTAAATTATCACGCATAAGGGCCCTATATAAGAACAAAGGTGACCGATCCGATTGCAATTCATACCGCGGAATTTCACTTCTATCAGTCCCCGGAAAAGTTTTTGCCCGTGTACTACTTAACCGCCTCATGAAACTTTCAGAACAGCTTTTACCCGAGACCCAGTTTGGCTTCCGACCTGAACGAGGAACGTGTGAGGCCATCTTCTCTGTACGTCAACTGCAGGAGAAAAGCAGAGAGCAAGGTCGTCATTTATATCTCTGCTTCGTTGACCTTGAGAAGGCCTTTGACAGTGTGCCTCGAGAAGCCCTCTGGATAGTACTTTCTAAGATCGGGTGTACAGAGAAGTTTGTAAGGCTTCTAAGACTCCTACACGATGACATGAAGTGCTGTGTCACTGTCAACGATGAACAGTCTGAGTTTTTCCCCGTCACTTGTGGGGTAAAACAGGGATGCGTCCTGGCACCCACACTGGTTCGCGTTGTACTTTGCAGTTGTTATTCAAGAAGTCTTGCAATTAACCTCTGAAGGTGTCCGCATCCGTCCGTACGGACGGCGGTATATTTAATCTGGCAAGACTGAAGGCTCGCACCAAAGTTTCGCATACTATGATCACCGAAATAATGTACGCCGATGACCTATGCTTTGTTACAGAATCCCCAGACGGCCTGCAGCAGCTAATGTCCCATTTCAACGAGTCGTGGCGAAAATTCGGCTTAAAAATTAGCGTTAAAAAGACGGAAATGATGTCCCTAGACATACTAGGTCCCGAGGCATTGGCAATAAAATTCGGTAGGGACAAGCTGAATCAAGTCGACAAGTTCCGTTATCTGGGGAGCACAATATCTTCTAAATGTGATCTAGACGCGGAAATCAACAGCAGGATCGGCGCTACTGCTGCATCGTTCGGCAAGTTGGATGCGTTGTCTTCAGCTCCCATGACCTAAAGCTGGCGACTAAGATCTCCGTCTACATGGCTGTTGTGCTGCCAAATTTACTTTATTCTGCCGAAACGTGGACCGTGTGCCGCCGTCACATCCACACGCTCGACCGATTTCACCTCAAATGCGTGCGTAATATACTTAACATACGATGGTCTGATCGTGTACGGAACACCGAAGTGCTGCGAAGAGCCAATGTAGGTGGCATTGAGGCTTACCTTATGCGGCCTCAGCTTCGGTGGTGCGGACACGTGTCGCGTATGGCGGAGCAAAGAGTTGCTAAGCGCATCTTTTACTCGGAATTGGAGGAAGGCAAGCGTAAGCATGGCGGTCAAATCCTCAGGTACAAAGATGTGCTTAAGCGGCACATGAAGAGGTGCAGCATCGACCCGCTGCTATGGGAGCAGCAGGCAGCCAGAAGGACTGAGTGGAGGGAGCTAGTTAAAAAGAGCGCCCAAAACTTTGAGGAAAGGCGGCTCTGCGAGCTAGACGCCAAGCGAGATGAACTAAAGGCTCGACCACCAGTGGCCATTAGTTATAATTATGCGAACGGTGTGCTAACGTGCCCGCAGTGTGCGAGGATTTTTACGCAAAAAATTGGCTACATAAGCCACACGAGCACACCAAAGGCAAAATCGGAGTTGAATGCAGTCGCCGTGGCCGAAATCGGCCGGGAGCAATCATCATCATCATCACTCTATTTTCTTAATTTCATATTATTTTATTTACCCTTTTTATTGAAACTGTGATAACCAGTGGCGATCGTGGCTTCATTTTCCACACGGTACAAGTTTTTTTTAATGTGAAAAGATGGCAAGCGAACTCCCGTATGGTGGCAGATGCGTTGCCACGTTATAATGAAGACGACCCCGGCTACCTAACTCACCAGACGATTAACATATTTTGTTGACACCACTAATGGTAGAAGGATGATTTTTTTATGTGAAAAGTTGCCAAGCGAGTAGACGATTCACCTGATGTTAAGTGAAAACCGCCGCCCATAGACATCTGCTACATCCCGAGTGTTGCAGATGTGTTAACATGCTTTTGAAAATTGGGCTCCGGCCACCTCACTCACCAGACGAAACGCGAAAGTATTTTACTTCCTCTTTACGCCAGTCTTCTGTGAGGTTGTGGTACTTACCCGGACGAGCCTGCCCATTCGAGCACTGTGTGGCCCTACCACCGCAATGATTCAATCCGTTCTAGGAAATCTTCCTGGTCGTCCCGTAAAACGTCGAGACTCCCGCGCGATTAGGATATCGACCACTTTAATCCAAGACTACGGTGAATACTTTTTAGACAATTTACCCATACATTTTATAATTCAATTAATTAGTTAAATCATCACAACAGTCGGGTGAAAATTTTTATATAAAACCGTTTTTGGAGAAGATCTGATGGTCGAAACTTGTTATATATATATTCCGACATAGTTTTCCGACCGGCGTGCGACATGGCCATACCATCTCAGGCGCCGCTCTTGGAGTTTATCCGCTACGTCACGAACCCCGAGACTGCCTCGAATGAATGTGTTACGTATGCGGTCAGCCCGCGTGACGCCACACATCCACCTAAGCATCTTTATCTCCGTGACGTGAAGCTCTTGAGTGTGCCGAGATAGAGCTGGCCAGCACTCGCTACCAGACAGAAACACAGAAGTACCCGTCGGATGATGCACTTGTACACCTGACCCTTGAGATTGGGCGGTATTCTGCGGTCGCAGACCACACCTGTAACCTCTCGCCACTTAGCCCAAGCAGCGCGTATCCGGGCTTGGACGTCATGGTCAATGCTTCCGGACTCGTGCAGAACGGATTCAAGGGACCTGAACGATTCCGACTTAACGGCTGGTTCAGAACCTATATGGATCGTGCAAGAGTCCGAACTCCCACAAGCCATGTACTCGGTCTTCGCCACATTGAGTTTTAGACCACCGTTCTCAAGCGTACCCTTCCAGAGATTTACTTTTTGCTCCAGTTCCTGCCGGCTCTCGTCAACGAGCGCTATATCATCGGCATACATCATCAACCATGGCGGCTGGTCCTGGATGTGGGCCGATATCGCATCGAGCACTACGTTGAACAAGAACGGACTAAGAACCGAGCCCTGGTGTACCCCTACAGTGATCAGGAAGGGTTTAGTGTCGCCAACAGCGGTCCTAACCATGGACGCGGAATCGTGGTACATGTCTCTGATAATATCAATATAGGCCTCAGGAACGCCTTTGAATCGCAATGCCCACCAGATACATTGACGAGGCACACAGTCAAAGGCCTTCTGCAAATCAAGAAATGCTAAATGCAGAGCTGTCCTTTTCTCCTTGTATGCCCCCATGAAAGTTCTGAGGGCAAAAATGGCATCCACGGTGCCTGAACCCGGTTGAAACCCATATTGACATCCAGAGATGTTGATGTTGAAGTTATCTGAGTCTAATAAATATATTATTGTCTGTGGTGACTTTAATATAAATTTATTAGAAAATTCTACCACCTCTATTATATACAGATCATTGTTAAATTCATATAACCTTGCCAATTTATTCCTTGAACCAACTAGAATCACTACTTCTTCCGCAACTTGTTTAGATAACATATTTACAAATTGTAACCCAATTAACAAGTCTATTATTAATATATTTACTTCAGACCACTGCGGACAACTTGCCACTTTTAAATCATATATAAAAAATAGTAGTGCTAAGTACAAAAAATAATGGTTGTTCCTGTAAATAGAACTCGGGTTGAGAAGTTTAGAAGTAATATAACAAAAAAGCTGACGTATCTACCTTATAATGATAGCCCCAATGCACTTTACAACATATTATTTAATTTAGTTAAAGTGGAATTTAATACTATATTTACTCCTAAGACAGTCAAACCTAAAAGCTCTGTAGTTTTCAATGAATGGGCAACAGTCGGAATTCATAATAGTAGACGTAGATTGTATGAACTTTATAGTGAAAGGACATACAATCATAGTCAATGTTTTGTTTCTTATGTTAGTGCCTACTCTAAAATATTTAAAAAAGCTTGTTATACTGCTAAATCTCTATATATTAGGAAAAAAATGCACCTGATAGAATCAAAATGACTTGGAAAATAATTAATAGCGAAACGGGAAGAGTCACGAAGCGCAAATCTGACCTAATGTTAACTAATGATAATAATTCTATTAACTCAAATCAACAGACTGCTACTTTCTTCGAGAAATTTTTCGTTGACATTCCAGTTTCAACAACCAAGTCACTTCTTTCCTCACCGACAGTTGCTGAGTCATTACTAAAAAAGAATGTTATGGAATGTAAAGTCAACTTTAAATTTACTACTATAAACAAGACAGAAATTGTTAAAACTTTTAAAACTTTAGACGTTAAAAGAACTGCAGATCTATGGGGGATCTCGGTTAAGGTGATCAGTTCTATTATTGATGTAATATCACCTTACCTAGCAACTATTTTTAATATTTGTATCAATCGTGGCGAATTTCCTGACCTTATGAAACATAGTAAAATCATTCCGGTGTTTAAATCTGGTAGTACTTCCGACCCCAATAATTTTAGATCTATCTCTGTACTGCCAACTCTTAGTAAAATTTTTGAAAAAATCATGTTGAATCAAATGTTACAGCATTTTTGCTCTCATAATTTATTACATAACAAGCAATATGGGTTTACTAGGGGTCGCTCAACAACTGATGCGGTTGTTCAGCTCGTTATGAATATTTTTGAAGCCTGGGAAAAGTCGCAGGATGCCTTAGGAATATTCTGTGACTTAACAAAAGCTTTCGATTGTGTACAGCATGAGACCTTGGTCAGGAAACTACGCCACTATGGTATAAGAGATGCCGCACTCAATCTTCTGAAATCGTACTTGAGCCATCGAATTCAGAGAGTTGACGTGAATGGCAAGAGATCTCCCGGGGCCTTGGTAAATATGGGGTCCCGCAGGGATCTATTCTTGGGCCTTTTCTCTTCCTCATTTACATAAATGATCTACCTTATCTTGTTAATAATAATCATGAGATAGTATTGTTTGCGGATGATACCTCTTTAATCTTTAAAGTAAACCGACGTTCTTTAAGTTATGACGATGTAAACAATACTCTATCTACTGTAGTACATTGGTTTAGTGCTAACAATTTACTGTTGAATAATAAAAAAACTAAATGTATTAAATTTACAACTTCCTCCAATGTTAAACATGTAAAAACTGATGTACTTTTATATGGGGAAGCGTTGGCATAACTATTGATGCCAAACTGCAATGGGGCCCCCATATTAATAGACTGGCGAGTAGACTTAGCTCAGCAGCTTTCGCGGTCAAAAAATTAAGAAAGTTAACTGATGTAGATACGGCTCGCTTGGTATATTTTAGTTATTTTCACAGTATAATGACTTATAGCATTCTGCTTTGGGGTAACGCGGCCGACATTAATACAATCTTTATCTTACAAAAGAGAGCTATTCGTGCAGTTTACAATCTGGGCCCCTAAGAAACTTGTTTAAAGAGATAAAGGTATTGACTGTTGCTGCTCAATACATTTTTGAAAATGTTTTGTATGTCCATAAAAATAAGGATAAATTTTTAAGACATAATAATGTTCATGATATAAATACTAGGAACAAAAATAAATTGATCCTACCCACAAGTAGACTCCGTAAAATAAGTAAATCTTTTATGGGACAATGTATACGTTATTACAACAAAATTCCAGAAAACGTTCAAAATGCATCAATAGCTAAATTTAAAAAAATAGTAAAAGAACGTTTGTGTGTTAAAGGCTACTATAATATTAATGATTATTTAAATGATAAGACACTCTGGTAATGAACTGATCGCTCCAGGCTCTTTCAATCTGAGTTCTTATATTGTATTTTAACGAATTTATGTCAAACTGCTTATTTAAAAAAAAAAGCCCGCTGAGTTTCTTTCGCCGGTTCTTCTCAGTACAGTGGCTTTCTTTTCCGAACCGGTGGTAGTGTTTTGACTGTCAATAAGTGAGTGTAATGCTGAATAAATACATTTGATTTTGATTTTGATTTTAGAGACAGTACACTCTCGGCGAAGCCTGAGATCGATGATGCGTTCGAAGAGCTTCATGGTGTGGCACATGATTTTGATCCCCCTATAACTACCGCAATCCTGAACACTGCCCTTTCCTTTGTAAATAGGGGTTATAAAACTGAAACGCCACTGATTCGGCATCTTTCCAGTGTTCAAGATACGGTTGAAGAGATCAGTAAGCACATCCACACCTAGAGAGCCCAACGATTTAACTTTAACGCTTATCTTAATAGAAAAAAGAACATTATTTTTTATTATTTACAATGATTATTATTTACAATTCTTCTGGCATTTTTAAGGTGAATCATTTGATAATTTATGACCAAGTCGAGTAGTGATAAGTAAGTTGTTAGAATTTGTAGAAAAAGCACAAAAAGATTGTCGCCGTTGTTGGAATCGAACCCGCGTCTTCGGCTTTCGTAGCCTGACGCTTTAGCCAAACCGACGAAAATCTTAACGTCTTTTATATACATTGTTTTTAAGCATTCGAAGCAATGCTTGGCGCATCCATTGTTATGTCCTTTCAAGCATACAAACAATTTCGAATATCGTTTTACAACGATAATTCGAACGAGAGATGTCGCCATTCCTTTTTAGAAATTTCAATTTTTATAGTGCTAATTTCTGCACTTAAGTGCATAAAATGTTTAATTAAATATTAAAATTTGTAGAAAAGGCAAGAAAAGAAAAAGAAGAAAACAATGAAGATAAAAAACGTTAAGATTTTCGTTTGTGTGGCAATCAGCGCATATCTTTTTATCTTTTTATCGTGTTGACTCAGGAAATTAATTTTTACACACCTAATAGGGAGATATAGACCCCAGAATCTGGTATAAATTTTAACTTGCTAGATCCTCATGTTTGAGAAAATCGGTAGTGACTCACCGGCAGACAGATGGACAAGAGAGTAATCTTATAGAGGTAAAAAAAGGTACCCTCCTTTTTTTACCTTTTAAGGTACGGAATCCTAAAATTAACAAAAATGTATCCCGTGAGAAAAAACCACTTATTAAGACTTTATTTAGGTATTCGTTGAAGCCAACATCATTAGTTTTCTAAGAGGTCAATGCTCTTCTGTGAGCGTAGTTTAAATATAAAACTGCGTCGTCCCCACAGGCTTTTTAAGCCACCGCTGTAATTAGTATTTGATTCGTGCATTAAAAATAGTCCAGGGACTTATGCGCAAAATCCACTTTCACCTTGGTGAAGGTTCTTGTTTTTCAGTTTTATATTTAACTCCAGTTTTCATTTGATTTAAAAAAAAAATTATGTATGCTTGCCCAATTAATTCTGTGAACATGTACGCCCTAAAAAGATGTCTCCAAGATCTTCTCCAAAACATTTCTGATTGAAAACACGACTGATTCCAGAAAATTCTCTTAAAAAGACGAACGAAATTCAAATCGTTCGTAGAATGTTTAAGCCACAAAGGCGTCAAGATCAAAGTTAGAGCTATAAAAGTAATCTGAAACTACTGTTCAGTGGAGAAAGAAGAAGGAAGAGGAAGAGAAAAGTGAGTGAACAGTGAAGCGAAGTAACAAGTGGTTTTTTTTTATGGAGAAAAGTGGCAAACGAACAGGAGGCTCACCTGATGGTAAGTGATTACCGCCGCCCATGGACACCTGCAACACCCAAGGGCTCACAAATGCGTTGCCGGCCTTTTAAGAAAGTGTGTAGACAAGTAAAGGCATACACGGAGGATTGGTGCAGTAATGGGGGTGCCGTTGCACCGGAAGAAGCATACGTGAAGACTTGTGGTACAGGTAATTATAACAGGTATCCTAAGACAACAGACTGTACCTGTTACGAACAAACTTAAATAACAGTTACTTTTCCACACAAATTGTTCCTTAACGCGCTGTTCTGTATTCATGCTTACGACTGTTACCTTAGTTAGAAAGAGATATAAACTGTTACACTCAGTCACGGTTGTTACTGATCAATTTTTCCTTAAAACGCTATCATAAGCTTTTCCGTATTCATGCTTACGACTGTTACCTTAGTTAAAAAGAGATCGAAGAGAGAGAAACTGTTACATCCTGTCTATATGGTAACAGTGACTGGTATTTTGTAACAGGTATTTATCACTGTTACTATTAAGTCACAGGAACAGGCGTAACAGGCACTGGATTTTAAATAGTATAACTCACTCCTAGGTGTATAAATAGAGGGCGTCGCACCGGGAGTCGCGTCACTGAGGGATTGGTGCGCAATGAGACAAGACGAGGACATCGCAACTGTAGTAATAATTGAGGGTTTGAGCGATATCAAGAGAGTCGCCGCGCACGGTTGTGGACGTTAATAGAGACTAACAAACAACTAGATTCAAAATTGGAGTGAAACCGACGTTTGATCCAATCTTGAACCACAAGCTCATAACAATACGTTCCCTTCCAAGTGACAACAATGATATTAGCTTCTGATTAACGAGTCGCTTATAAATCTTAAAAAACTTTTTTGAGCTATACCTTGATGGAAGGATTTGGCGATCTTAAGGGTAAACACCAAATACAAAATCGCTAACAGTATACTAGCTTAAAGTGCACATCATTTGTAATTTGGACAATACAAAAGACTTTCAGTTGAATGATCACAATGAAAAACATACTCGCTGTCACTCTTTAGTACCTTAATGTATTTTAAATAATTGAAGCTATCTAAGTAAGGACCTGGCATGATTATTCAGATAAATATAATGGTTACTATTTTTATATAAACCCACATTAATAATATCATAATTAGCTTGAAAAATAGGTGTCAGAATCTAATCTGGAATTGTGCTTGCCGTAAATGTTTCAGTTCCTGCACTTGTAAAGATTAAGGGAAAAAATTTATAAACGTTGAACTCTGCAAAATTTATTGAACTATGAGAATCTCTGAGTGCGCCTAGACTATGAATCTTGAAGAAACTTGTTGACGAGGCGCCTTGGTGAAGACGAGGCGGGTATTTATTTACTTTCTATGCGTCAGAACTTTTCAGGAGCGAGCAACCATAGACTTTGATTATTTGCCGACAAGGACTGTAGTAGATCGAGAAGATGTTTTGAATACTTCCATTGCCCGAGTGACAAAAAATTAGTCTTAATATTGGGACCTCATAATATAAATCAAATTTTATTATAAGCCGGCGGTAACATTCAATAAGTACATAAATTATCAATAATAGCATTAAAGGCCTGTGTGGTACACCAATAAGTTATTAGGTCGACAAATACAGATGATGGATTGATTGATAATAAGGGTTAAATTTTCAATGGAAAGGGAAGCCATGTGATTTTATTTTCTAATAAATTGCGGTGGCCTCTATGATACCTTTATTAAACGATATTAATTATGTAGATCGACGAATAAGTGTCTCCAATCATTCAATTTATATTAAGTGTCTCATCCCTTGCAACGTAATGGTTTAATAAATTAATGCGGAATTTATAACAAGTCTCAAAACTTGGAAACTTGGTAAGATGCCAAATCGGTAATGCTTTGGCGAATGGATAATTTATTTTTCCAACCGTTTCTTTAAAAACAAATTTCATCTCAGTAACATGAAATGTACAGACATTGCTTAGGAAACCCAACCGAAATTACTTATAACATGGGTACATATTTTGACATAAACAATTTCATCTCACGTAAGGAATATATTAGAAACACTTGGCGTGGGTAAATAATTACTCACAACACCCTAAAGTTTTCAGTTCATTGCTAACCTAAAAGAGCTCCAATTACCACAGTTACTAGATGCATTAATATGATCTTTTTATTACATTTTCCGTTTTTTTTTTGGCTGCAACGACCCATCTAGATATTAGCAGAAGCCGCTGCTGACTGTACTGCGATAATGAACTCACATGGCTCATTATCGTAAAAAAAAAACAGTTCAATACTGTTTATAGTACAAACAGTTTATAGTACATGCTACATACTATACGGATGGTTCCTACGAGGCCTACCGACCATCTCAAAATAACTTACAGCTTACAGTTTTACATCGAGTAACTTTGGCACATTACTCGATGATGAAAGCTTACGCCTTGCTGGGAGCACCGAATTGTCAACCAACCCAATGCCTTTGTGGTGTTAGTGTAGACATATTTAATATCCACGCGCTTTCTTGTCAAAAAAGTGCTGGCGGATTTTCCCGCCACGGTTCTCTGAACGTCGTCATCCATTAAGCTCTTGTTTCCATCAATGTCCCGTCTATTTTAGAGCCCTGTGGCATTTTTCGCGACGATGGTAAGAGACGCGACTGTATGATTTTACACTTAAGTTTTAATTTCCTAACAACACTGTAAAAAAAAATTAAACTCGCAAGAAATTGTCTTTTTCGGTCGTAGGATTAGTCAGAATCAAAAATTTATTGTAGACTTCAATACGGAACCATTTTGCTTGAACCATAAACATAAAGTATTCAGTGAAAATCCTTGGTTTATACAAGGAATTCTTTTACACTTTCAGTGAAATTTAATTAGCATGCTAATATCCTTAATTCATGCCCAAAGAGAGAGCTTACTGCATAAACAACGACACCTCACGTACACTGCGCTCTACTGTAAATCCTATAGTATGTTAACTCGCAATGCTTCTTCTTATAAACAATATATAATATTTTTTGATAAAGTAGTTTTAGTAAAGCCTTTTAAAAGACCTCTTCTTTTAGAATAGGGCATTGCATATAGTCATGCATCGGTCTGCAGTACCTACTTGAAAATATAAGTGTTAGAAATATAAGTTTTATATATACACGAAAGATTCGCTTCCCGTCTGAAGTTCGCAAAAACACTTTTTCATTTCCATATATATTTCAAATTATACGTTTATTTTCGTCAATATTCGTTTCGTTCATAAAACTTTTGATTTTATTAAATTGGTTTGCAAACAAAGTTAGTAAAATTGATGAAAAATAGAAAGTGTTAAATTTCATTTAATCTGTTAGATTAATGTGGAGCAACGTTAGTTTTGATTTATCATTCTTGAGCTGTTTATTCCTACTGTAATCTTTTAATGGTTTACGTTGATTTATTACTATGAAAGCAAATAGTGTTATAATGTTTTACTCGGAGAGATTCGTTTTAACCAACAATAAGTGTTTGAGAAATGTTTTAGAAAGCTATTAGCAATCTATAACATCGGAGCCCGGAATACACTCGGAGACCTTTTTAAAAAGATTAATATACTCAGTGTTGCGCCTCAATATATTTATTGTAATATTTTGTATTTTAAACATAATATTAATAATTATCTAAAGAATAGTGACAAACATAAACTAAATACTAGAAATAAACACAAACTAACTACGCCATTGTTTCGTTTACAAAAAGTAAAAAGGTCGTTCTTGGGGCGAAGTGTGCGCATGTATAATAAAATCCCACAGTCGATATTAGGTCTGCCACTTGATGAATTTAAAGAAAATGATAATTTACTTAACTGATAAAGGCTCTTTCCTAGAAAATAATAGAATTTTTAGTTCAAATGTCTTAATCATCCTTATTAGTCGTGTGCCCCGACGTAAATCAGACCCTTCCAACCATTGCCAGTGAACTAAAACCTATAGAATCTTGATAATATTCTTTTCTTTACAATTTACAAACAGTTTGGTTACGATAAGTTTTTTTAATTACTTCAGAATGTGTCTGCATCGTGTTCACATCCTTTTCTTTTCTCTTCTTGTATCTTGTATTAACTGATGTTTTTGCTTTCAGTCCTTTTCTTTTCTCTTTTAACGTATGATTGAGGCTAAGAATCTTAATTATGACATGGTTTAACATCTCTGGACAGTATACAGGTTACTCATAATTTTATACGTTGCGAGTTCAAAAACAATTATATCTACGATCTTCGAGAGAAAGTTTCAACGATCTGCAATATTTAAAAACTTTAGTATACCATATAAACACATTTTATAAATTTGGATTTCGTGAGACAATTAAAAAGTAATATTTTACAGTTTTCGGTAAATTCTTTAATATTTCTTTTTATTCATTCAATAATTTGAAAAAAATGTTATTTTGATACACAATTCAAAGATTAAGTTTTGGTTTAATTCATAACCTAAATCATCAATTATGCCATCTAGAAAAGGATGACATTCTTTGTTTTGTGCATTCTAACTATTGCTAGATGTTCATATTGCTACGAGTACATCAGTTTCAGTTGGATCTTTATCATCACTAACTTTAAAATTTTTGAAGTGAAACTTCTTTTTGAAGTGAAACTTCTTTTTGAAGTGAAACTTCTTTATCGGGGTTGGAAAAAAATTTTGTGTAACATTTTTCCGTTACGCCATCTTTTTTTATCTTAAAATTTTCCTCTAACGCCATCTAGTGTTGAATAGGGGGTTTTATGTCGTCTTTATTCTTTAGTGGTTTTAATGGTTGACGCTAGATGGCGTTAGTTCCTTTGTGTGTTCATAGCAATATATATATGTGTTATATTAAAGTGATCAGCAAAATCAAAGGGTTTATTTTAATTCTAATTCTAAAATGTAAACAATATATTTCGTATTTCAGTTACCATAAGCCATTAATAACACAAATATATAATAACGACATCAATGATAGTAATAATTCTATTACAATTAATGAAATTCAATAATAATCTTTGTAGTAATGACAGTGCTAGCTCTAATACTTCAGAGCACGACACTGTGTCGACTTCCTCTTCTCCAAAGGCAGGCACCGCCCACCGTGACCTGACTGCGCCTTCCACCGAAGACACAATCTGAAGCTGACCGATGATGCTCGTCGAAACCTCGATCGGCTCCTGGAACTTGCGGTTGCGACGTCGATCCAACGTCCGCAAATTCGGTTTTCTAAAAAAACTTCACTCGCAACACTCGCGCGCGAGTCGAATATCTGCCTTCTACTCACTGGCTGACTATTCGGCAACGAAGGACCATGTACAAATTCAAAGCGGTTGTATTTTGGGTCCGTGAGGTTAATTGAAATAAACAAGGTTCACGTTGCAAGTTTTTTAATCAACAATTTTTGCGGACCCTCATACTAATTACAACGGTCAAACCATAGTGTGTTTTAATTTATTACTAACGCCACCTATGTATTACAAATAAGAAACTAAATATTATACAAAGCTAAAATGAAATAAGTGTAGAATTTGTATTTATGTCTATGATAATAAAAGCCTTTTATTAAACTTTATCTAATTTAACTTTATTTAACCAATTTCTGTAAAGTTGCATGTAGTAAATTATTTTTTGAAAACTAACGTCATAAAAAAGTTTCACTTCTTACGAGTGTACGCTAGTACACGCACACATTTTTTTTTTTTTATAAATCATTTGCAAAAATTAAAATCGTAACAATATTATGTTGTAAGGTTTAAAACAAACAATAAGGTAAGAATAGATCGATTTGTGGAAAATCCTTGTTGATTGAAAATATAATGTTCATGACATGATAATACAGTGTCGGTCCATGAGATATAAAAAGCTTAGACAAGAGAGGGAGTAAACAAATTGGTCTGCAGTTTGTAATAAAAAATTACTGTTTTTTTTTTTTGGGATCGGAACAATTATTCCTTCTTTCAATATAATTTACTTTCGATTGATTTATATATTTATATATTTATTATATATATTTATGTATTATATAATTGATTCGTTAAAAATATTCGAATCTTTATGAACCATATCTGCCAAGAGTTAATTTCTTAGATCTTATATATTTGAAGTTGGTGCCGAATCTGTTTGGATTCTTTTAGATTGATCTCTTTATTCCTTTTTTTTAATTCTTCAAAGAAAATGTACCCTGAGAGATATTTGCGACGTTTCTATTTTTATTATGTACTTAATTTTCCCTTGTAGCCGATTAAGGATAAAGGGTTTTGCCCTTACAGAACCAATGAGAATTGCCCCTGCTATGAATTTGGCGTACATCTTTTCTAACATTTATAAGAATAAGTGTTTTCAACGTTTCAACGACGTCATCAAATATGCTTAAGTTATCGTGCCATTTGATTTGGGCAAACTCATCGTAATCGGCACAACAGCGCGATTTTCAAGGCATTTCCTGCCTCACACAAGCACTCTGTGGAACCATCTCTTGCCGGCGGTGTTTCCGAACCGTTGCCCCCATTTATAAACCCTCGCTGTTGCAGTTGTTCATAGGTGGCGGTAAACACTTACCATCAAGTGAGCCTCCTTCATGCTCGTTTGTCCCTTTTCTCCATAAAAAGTTAAGATTAATAAGATTTAAAACTTCGATTTTTTTTTGAAAATACTCTCATCATCAGGTAGGCATTGTGAATTATTTTCATTGATTGTAATATCACGATACCAAGGGTTATTACTTTTGAGATATGTCAAAGCTGCCTTAACATTAATAATTACGCGGTTGACAATAAAATCTTTGTACCCTTCATTTTTTCTAAACAAAATATACTGTTTTACTTAAATTTACTTATATTATTGGGCCGTTACGAAATTAATGGCAAATTCTAAAAAAATCTAATTTTCGTGATATAAATTTGATTCTGCCTGTCGTTCTCTTTTCTAACGTTCTCTCGTCTGATTCATCAACAAACGGTTTTTTTCACGTTCTTTAGACGGCCTGTTAATGTGAGTCTTCGCGTCATTTTACTGTAGCATTTTTATTCTTTGTTTCGCTGTAACAATATCATTAATATACTTACTGTAGGTGAAATATTTGACTGGTTTTCACAAAGTTATCGTTCACGCATTCCTATATTATTTTTTGTAGGTGCTCACTAACAGTCATTTCATGTTCAAAAAATGTCAACCTTATTTTTGATGCAGTTGCCAATGATTAACTCTTTAGTTTTCTAACAGATGGCGTTAGTAGTACAATAACATTGTATCCAATAAATATAAAAAAAATAAGTTACAATTTTTTGGCAAATAACACATCTAGATATGAAGTTAAATTACTGTGTTAAGGCACAAATCTATAGACCCGATAGTTTTGCGTAATGTGTACCACAAAAGTGCTCATATTGTCGAATAGTGTTAGGACTCGCTTCGCTCGCCCTAATAACTAAAATATTTATAGATTAAGAATAAAACTGTTAACAAACTTGTTTTTTTTTTTTTGCTTGGGTAAATCATTTTTTTAAAACTTCTGCAATTGTGTTACCACAGGTGGTTATAGCATTTGATAAATTATTAAAAGATATCACAAAAATTCCCCAACCAGCCAGTTCAGCTTCCACTATCTTCTCTTCTATTCTCATGAGTCTTTGCCGCTCTAAACTTAATTGACTCTGATGTACGCGCCTGGTCTTTCGTAGGCTACGCTCTGCAGCTGTAATCATTGAACCAAGAACTGATTATGTAAGACAATATACATATTTGAAAAGTGTAATATCAAAGGGTCAAAAAGTTATTATCAGTGAGTAAAATTTTCATCAGCTTAGTACACTTACTGGAAGAAAGTGATGCTTCACCAGTTGGCGGTGGTTTAGATTGTGAGGATGCGAGTTCTTCCTCAATTACAATTACCACATGACTTTCATCATTAGAGTTTAGTAGCTGGTATCTAATAATTTGTAAAGATATGTAAATCCAGTGAAGTACAAATTCATTATTTCATATTTATATCACAAAAAAAGTTAAACTTACCACAGGAATATTTAATGGAAGTCTCAAATCTTGATCGCCTTCTGCAAAGCTAGACCCTCCAATTAAGAAAACAAGTCTTTCTTCCAACTCTGAAAGTAGTGGTATTTTCTCTAGCCCTCCACCAGTGCGAGACGATGAAGCGTTCCGTTGCGCAACCAATTTTTAAGGGCGTATTTTTTATCAGCCCAAAACTATAAAAAAGTTAAGTGCGTTCTTCTTAATCGGACACTCTTGGTCGTGGCTATCGATGGACAGGATTGCGTCTCGTCGTCGCTGTTCGCTTCCAAGGCAGCCGCACGTCTTGCGATGTTCCTCCATTGGAGGCGGCTGTTAGCAATGCGAGCACATTGTACTGCGGTAGCTTTCGTAGTACTGGTGATGAGGTCAATCCAGCGCGTGGGGGCTCGACCGCGAGGTCTTTTGTCTTCTACACGGCCTTGAATGACAAGTCTCTCCATAGAAGCTTCCTTTCTAGAGATGTGCCCAAAGAACTTGAGAATTCGTAGTTCGACAGTCGACGAAAGTCTATTTTGTTTATGAAGTTCTTTGAGGATGGAAATATTAGTCCGAAACGCTGTCCACGGAATTTTCAACAGTCATTTCCAACACCGCATCTCCAAGGCATTGATTTTCCGGCGATCTTGTAATCTAATCGACCATGTTTCAGCCCCATACAGAAAGATCGGAAATACCATCTCATTAGTCGAACCTTTGTATCCTACCTTTGTAACCTAATCGCTCTACTGCTGACCGTGTGATAGCGCATCAACGCTTGATCTCGTCTTCACCACCGAGTTTGGATATAGTAGAGCCGAGGTAAATATAGCTCTGTACTACTTCGCAGTTTGCTATACGCGGGACTCCTTGCGTGTTGTGCTCAGCCCGGTCTACTATCATGATCTTCTTAAGTGCGTTACAAGTAATGAAATATAAAAATGCATTACATCAAGTTTATATTTGATTATAGAAGGCTATCCATTTCATTGGCTAAGGGTTGTTAACATAAACAATAACATGTTCGTTATCTCAAGTGCTTAGTGAAACTGACTTACTTTAGCCCACGACTTGGCGTTTTTTGTTACGCGAAATAGGGAATTGAGTACCATCGCGACTTCTTCCCATTTTAATTTAATTTGATGGCGCGCTTGCGAATAACGTAAATGCCCTTTAGCAATTTCCGGATTTTCCTCTAAAAATTATACCAACTTTTCCATTTGAATGTACGATGGACGCGCCATTATTTATTTTTAGTTAATCAGTTATAGTTCTTTTATATCTATATGCGCTCTTAAATCATAAAGAAGAAGTTAACTTACCTTAAAACAAAATTCTAAGTTCATTTCAATTTAAAAAGAAGTAGAAAATATATTATAGACGTCGTACACAGTACAGTACACACGGCAGCAATTTTTGAATTTGACGCCAAGCAAACTAATAATTCTCTTAGGTTCGACGGTTCATAACAGGAACATAGGAAAACTTAACTCGCGCAATATAATACTAATATGTACTTTTGTAAATTTATATATATTAATAAGTAATCAGCACGTTGTTTTTTATGTAAGAAAACAATTACGCAACTAAAATTTTATGTAAAATAGATGTTATAACCGTAAACATGGAACATTTGTCTGTGACGTAATAGGCCGGATAGTTTCGATTCGGTTCGGGAGTAAGCATTGCAAAGCGAGTTCGAATCGAAAACAAAATCAAATACGAATCGAATTTGGGGATTAAGACAGCTGATTCCACAACTTAGTTTGACAGAAAGTTACGTGAAAATAGTCGCAGAGTCGTGGAACGCCAACCATCGAGGTGATAGCGATGGTATTTCGCGTTCGACGCGACGTGCGTTGGCAAAATTCAGCAACAGGTATATCCGAACAATTCCTCGAAGCACTCCCCGTGATCGATTCGATAAGAAACGCCAAGAGATGAAACATCTCTTCGCATAATGAAAGAGTCGAAACGATCGGAAAGGATTTGGTCGCCGAAAATTCGAGCAACTCTACGTTTAATGCGGTCAAATGAAGGTTGCTAATGTCTTATTTCTTAAAGCTTGCAGTTTTTTTTTATTTAGAGCCCTCTGCTTTTTACTTTGACTATTGAATTACATCGTATCTATCCGTCTAAACATTTTATATCTATTTTCTAATACCTCTGAATCAAAAACATTCGAGTGAAGCCACGTTTCTGTCATTATTATCGCGTCATTAGTTGAAGGTTCAGTTCTATTAATAAAACTTAAAAGATTGAGTTCCAAAAATATCACAATATAATAATCACAATATAAATAAGTTACAGAGGATTATTAATAGATTTAACAGTGGATATCAGATAGAAAAGCGTTTTTACAATGCAATAGGCATAGTTGATATCTCGTCAATGTGATATGGTCGTTAATTGCAACCATGAACATGTATGTTTCCTATGAACTTTTAGTTTTTAAAAGAACTGTACTTTTATTTGTTTCATTCAAATGGTTATTTTATGCCTCCTATTTGATATAATTTATTGCATCCGAAAATGTTAATTTAAAGTAATTATGGTTTCTCTTATTTTTCTAAAATCCTTCAATAGATGAAAGCTATTCATTCAAATAACTAGAAATTGCCGTCGTTATTTCAATGAATAACTGAGATATAGATAAGAATCAATTCAAAGGTTACTAAAATAAGTACTGCTTGCAAAAGCTGAGCCTTTTTTACATTTCTTCCTTAAGTTGAATCAGTTAAAGCTTTATGTACAATAAGAATAATTTCGTTAAGAAAATTAATCAAATACAGAAGTGATGGTGCTGCAAAGTTGCCATTTATGTTTGTTTTTCAACTGAAATATTCATTCATAACTTGATACACTATTTTATTATATTTCTTAGTCGAACACATATTGATGTTTATGACGGTCTTAATACGTTCTTAGTACGTTTTCGAGACCTAGTTTTTGGACTTTGAGCTGTTATGCGCATTCAGAGTGAAATACCTAATAAACCTATCAGTTAGCTTTAGATATTTGATCTGACATACTGTTAAAAAACAAAAACATACCGGAGTTTGTCTCCGATTAAATTGGATTAATAAATAATAAACTGTCGGTAGCTAACAACGGCATTCATATATGTAGTAACACCTAGGCCTATCCATTTTACCATGATGCTGCAAAGATACGCTTTGTTTGTAACCTCTTTATGCCAGTAGTCGTATGGGCGATGCTGAGCAGAGATGCTGCACTGAGGGCCGTGTAGTCTCACTCTGGGAGACTGTGATAGGTCAAGAGGAAACTGTTGATGTGGGTCGAGAGGCGACGGATTCAACGTGTTGTGGGCCTACCGACGCATGGGTTCGCCTGTGCCCGTTTCTCCAACCATAAATGCTGGCACGAAGTGACCTCGTGTAATCACTCGTGGTTTATATAAAACCTCAAGTGTTATATAAACCAAAAGCGTTAAACATACCAGATATTTAGAGACAGACTCCATCTTAAGATCACACGAAATTACGTAATTAATTTTAACGCACTACTGTGTCCACTTTCACACCGTACCTCGAAGTTAGGTTTAATGTGTACAAACGAATATGTTAAGCATATGTCAAATTTCGATTTCAAAGGTATCTTGAATGGTCTCTCGTGCTGCTAACAGCCCTAACGTTATGCATACCGAGGCTGGTTGTGACCTGGGTTATTGATTACATGCAAATAAATAAACATTTTTACTTCTTGATTACAAGGTTATTTTATTGTAATACTGTATTAATACATATCTTTATCTTAAAACATAATATTTGAAAACCTTAAGCCAACCTTATTTTATTGGATCAAGAACTATCTCCTTTATGATGAAGTATGACAACCATATGAATCAGAATTGAATTTATCGCAGACGCTGAGGCATGTGCTGCGTCTATAAAATTTAAATATTCGTAAAACCTTTTAGAGGTCATAATTTTGCCGCACTTAATGTGACACATAAATTCTCGATAGCATATTAAAAGTAATTTAATGAATAATAAAACAATATTTGAAAATAATACTGAATGAAAATGAAATCATTTAAATCGTCTTATTTACATATGTTTACGGATCAAAATTAAATTCTGTTAGTAAAATATGAGAATGAATGGAAAATTAAAAAAAAATGTTGTTACTTTACGACCTGTGCGAGGTTCAGTTTCATAAATATGAGTAGAACTAATTCAGCAACAGCCCATTGACACCGAAACTTTAAAGTATTGATATTGAAATGTTTATTTATCAATATTTGGTTATTTGATAACTTTTGTACACAGTGTACATAAAAATAAATGTGATTAAAGAAAAATATTTGTACAAAGGCCCTGACTTTTTCTTAAGAAATCTCTTCTAGCGGACCTGTGTGATTGGAAATTGGTCACAAATGGTGTTAATGGTGTACAAATAATAATTATAATACACGTGTATGCAATAATCACTACATAGTATACAACAAAGTCGTCCCGCTGTCTGTTCGTCCCTATGTATGCTTATATATTTTAAAGTACGCAACAGATCTTGCTGCAGTTTTTTTTACTAGATACTGTGATTCAAGTGGAAGGTTTATAATCATGTAAGTATAATACGTTGCACGCGTGCGATGCCGGGGCTGGTCGCTAGTTATAAATATAATATCAATACACAAATAAAAACATATAAATATTAGGTAAATACAAATAAATATTGTAATAATAAACTATACGTCAACAGCTTTGCTGAAGTCTTTTTAGACCGCGTCCTCTTGTGTGTTCATCGACTTTTGTTGGTTCTCGAGATTTTCTCAACTTATTTTACTACTTTTTTGATGTAAGTGTTATTGTTAATGTATTAAGTGATTACGTATATCTGCTCTTAAAAATTTTAGTGTGAGATGTTTTGGTAGCATGGTGAAGATTTTCAAATGGTTTTATGACTTTCGTAAAGCTTTTGATGCAGTAAATCACTACTTACTATTGGTCTAATTGAAGTTATCGGAAATTCATAATGCATTGCGGAGATGGTGCGAATATTATTTGCGCAATCGTTCTCAGCTCCTAACTTTTAAAGGTTTCAAGTCATTTCCTTATGCCGTGCCATTTGGCGTCCCTCAATGTTCTCATTTGGGGCCATTTTTTTTTTATAATCGGAAATGATATCGTCAAAGTATTTAAGTCCAACTTATGATGGATACAGACCAAAAGGTATGTATATCAAACTATTTAGTATGATGACGGTAGAGATAGTTGGTTAAGATCGCACTGTAAGATTTAATATACAGCGTGTCGTTACAACCGCGAAAATAAATGAACACACTTCTAAAGCTACTTGACAATAATCATAAAAAACTATAAACGTTAAAAAAAAGTCCATAATAAAAAAAACATTTTTCAAACAAACTAATCAAGTAAAAAAATACCAATTTTGTAACATCCTATACAACTACAACTGACTGATTCATACATTCAGAGACTTTTTCATTCTTTGCCACAGCGTCACATTACAAGCCTCTCCTTCTAACAGTATGTTTTGTCTCTTTTAAATTCATTCATCCGATTCATATGCTTTGTGACCTTTACAAATGAACTTTACTTTACAGTTTTATATGTAAGGATGTTTTAAAACTTTTTGTTTTGAAAAATTTTATAACTCTGTAAATATCGATGTTTAAAGAAAGTACATGTTTAATACAATTTTAAAAAGTTGTCCTCTATTGTGTTTTCATTTATTGTTGCGGTTGTGACGACACGCTGTATATTTATCGCATGTGCACATCCAGTAATACAATTCGATTGAACGAGGACATTTTTTGCAAATTCTCTAGCTTCAACAAGAAAAAAATTGTATGATTTATTGTCAGTGTAAATGCAAGTATTTATGAGTATACAGGGTGATTTTATAGGTGACGGACATATTAACAGAGCGTATGCAGAATTTGATTCTAAATCTGAATCTGGTACGTACTTGTGACCTCATTTTTTTTTTCAAAGATTGTTTTTAATTTTTAAAACATTATGGACACCTTAATAATTTCTGCCTTACCATCTCAATAATCTATTGACTAGCACTAAAACTATTCGCTGAACGCATACAATAAACTGCTTATCAATAGGGTGGCCACTCTTAACGGGATAAACAAACAATGTTTGAATTGATATTTTTCTTGTCAAAATAAAATATTAATGTTTTTTTTTATGTTAATTGAGTATTCCATATACTCAATTAACATTATGTCATAGTATGTACTTTGTCTAAAAAAATCACCCTGTACAAATGCATTTTTTAACTCTAGGCTCTCTATGCATTCTTAACAATTTTCCTTATTAATAAATAATTGATGAATTTGGCAATAGTTATACATTTGTATTCACAAAAGATACTCACTTTCTGTTATAAACAATAATTCGAATACATAATTTTCTAAAATTTCAGCTTTCTACTACGCCATTTTGTTAACAAAATGAATAAGAATGTAGGTGAAAATAGGATCTAATAAATAATTATTTTCACTAAATTTAAGATCTTAAGAAGAAACAACGCAAAGAAGACAAGGAAGACGTCTTCGTCTCATTTAACATGAATTCCTCAATTCCTAGAGATTTATCTGAATGTAATTTAGTTTGAAATTAATTACCCTCCTCAGATGTAGGGACAAAAATCTTCCGCCTCAAATTAATAGTCACGAATAGATAACGTTACCCCATTTTGATTAATTGCTTTGTTAACGGCCACGATTGTCACGCTTTCATTTTGGCTTAAATCCTTAGCAAAGGATAGATTGTTCTTATTATGTTTGTAAACCTTCGATTTATATTATAGAAATCCTTCAATCCCTGAGGATGAAGAATAATGGCTCGTGCAATACACTTTAAGGCTACCGGTGGTCACCCTCAACAAATTGTAAATATTTAAAGAGCAGAATTATACAGATAAGAAAGAAAGGAAAGGCTAGTTATGATAAAAAAGAGTACGTAATAAATAAATTCGAAAATGACAAAGAAAATTAAAGTTGATATTATTTATGCACGAAAATTTTCTTTCCGTGGCCAAATCTAAAAAGTTTGCATATTCAGTAAAAATATTCATTAGAAATTTGTCCCGAAATTTGATGCAGTTTATGAGTACGTCAGCATTGTTTTGTCCCCTGGGGATAAAGTCTGCGAAATAGTTAATACCATTCCGGATTTCATCGTTATTTTATCCTTATTTCTTGTTTATGTGATGAATGTTCAATTGATGGTAAGTCGTCTGTAACACATGTTGCGGTAGCGTGATCGACCTTTGTTAGGGCGAGCTCGGTTTAACTCATTCGCCAAAACAAACGCTCTAATTTGGAATACCACTGGTGGGCGCCGGACTTTTCTTTGGCAATGGCACTTTCCCGGATGTCATCACATTTTAATTTATTCATTAGCACAATAATAAAAGATATCATTTTTGGTACGATTACAAACTACAAAATCGTAATTGGTTAAGCCGTATCAATAATCTCTCATTCCGAAATTATCATAATTCATAAAGAAACAAGTTTTGAATTTTTGAATTATGAAATTCCTCAATCAATTCTTTATTATTTTAGATTATTAATGAAATAGCACAATCACATATTGGAAATCCCAAAATAGCCGCGCCGATGACCAAAGTGACACTTGACTAATCAATGTGGAGAGTAAGTAAATATATCGCTCTACGCATTGCGATCAGCCTAATAGGGGTTAATCATAATAAATGAAGCTCAGCAAACAAATAAAAACGGGCTAAGTGCGACTCAGACGCATGCACGAATGGTTCCGTACCAATATGTATAAAAACGGCAAGAAATATAATGTCTGTTGTATGGGAGCCCAAATTAAATGTTTTATATTCTGCTTTTTAGTATTTTTTTTATAGCGGCAGCAGAAATATATCATTTGTTACAATTTCATTTAATACTCATTCACTATCATTACTTATTTCTTTTTACGCATTCCATATAAAACGAAAGCCAGAGCCATGATAGCTCAGTGTCCGGGCCTTTAATTAAATATACTCGAGTAACCTGAGTTCGATCCCTGTGCCGACACCAATGAAATTATTAATTTTAAGTGCTGATTTATCACGTGTTCGGCGGTGGAGGAAAACATCGTGAGGAAATCTGCTTAAGCCTGCCGAGTTTCGAAAAGAAAGTAAAACTTTCATCATTTCAAAACAAGATATTTACATTATCGATGTCTTCACCGGAAGTCTAAGACGAAGAAACGTTAATATTCAGTGTCGACCCTATTTACTATGTAAAACTGTTTAAACTTTTACTACATTACTCAAACCGAAGAGCTGAAATTGATAAATATCGTGGTTAATTCGGCTCGTGTTTTAGATCGTCAAACAGGCCGTAAATCAATAATTTACATGTAAATTTTAACGAATAGCCCTTAAAGTGAAACGGAGTCAAGTTGATAGAGAATGTTAATGTTTAACCAATTTTTAACGTTTCTTTTTTAATAAATGCTGAAATAACAGAGAAATAACAAAGTAATAAATAACATAACATATAAAAATATTTAATGATTACTTTTTATTCGAAACTGGCCTGCGCTTGACTGCCATATCTCCTGATGGTAAGTGACGATGCAGCCTAATCAAAACCTATATAATCAAGGTTGAATCAACACGATAAAAAGATGTGGGCAAATTTAGATTTTCGCGAAAAATTGTAAGTACCAAAATTTACCTTAATTTTCAACTTTTTTATTTTTCAGAATTTTTTAGTGCTGTTAGAACTTACTTTTAGCCAAATTTAGTGTTTTTAGGTCAACGGGAACTACCACGGAAGTTTTCGACCAAAAACCTATAGGGTGCTTCCGGTTGATTTTGTATACACCTAATATTGACTATAGACCTTAGTATCTGGTATAAATTTCAACTTGCTATTTCCACCCATTTCCTGAGAAAATCGGTGGTGATTATTTACCAATTTTATTATGGCGGTATAATGGTTAGGTACAGAACCCTCGGCGCACGAGTTCGACTCGCTTTCGACCGTTTTTTTTAATTATTATTTAGGAATTTCATACTTTAATTCCCTCTCTCCCATCATCGGACATTCAGAGGCTCTGCAGCACTCCATCCTTTTCTTTTTGACATACCGTCAGTTTCTCCTTCTGGTTGCAATATTCATTTATTTATTCATAGGATTACCAACATAAGATACAGCATCTACAATCTAAAAATAAAATGCTAAGAATCTACGTAACTGTTCTTACAATTAGTGTAATCACATCATGCTTTAACAAAGATAAGAAGGATACACAAAGCATACACGAAGGATTCTTACCATTTTGTTAGTGAGATAAAACAACTATGTCTTGCTGACAATGAAACAATGGTCAGTTTTGATGTACAGTCTTTATTTACACGCCTACCATTAGAAGACTGCATCTCAATTGTAACAAGGAAGCTAAAAGAGAATAACATGCCGGAAGAGTATGCATTTCTACTTAAACATTGCCTAACATCTGGCTATTTGCTTTGGAAGGAGGAATTTTACATACAGATAGATGGTGTAGCAATGGGCTGCCCAGTATCTCACATTGTCGCTGACATATTTATGGACCACTTTGAGGAGAAGGCCCTTCGCACAGCTCCCATTTATCCAAGGTTTTATAAGAGGTATGTAGATGACACCTTCACCATTTTACCAACAAGTAAAGTTAATGCATTTTTAAATCACCTTAACTCAGTAAATTCCAAAATACAATTCACTATGGAATTAGAGAATAATAACTCTTTAGCTTTCTTAGATGTTTTGGTCATCCGCAATCCAAATAACACTATAAGTCACACTGTGTATAGGAAGGCAACCCATACAAATAGATACCTAAACGGTGACTCTCACCACCATCCATCCCAGTTAGCTACCGTGGGTAAATCTTTGTTTCAGAGAGCACAAGGGATCTGTGACAAACAACACCTGGCCGCTGAGCTTCAACATGTCAAGCAAGTTCTGCATGACAACAAACTTCGAGCACCGCGCCTACGTCACAGTGACCGAGTGAAACCAGCCACAGTGGAGCGAGTACCTGCTATTCTACCATATGTCAGAGGAGTCACCGACTTGGCTATATCTTAAAGCGGGCTTCAATTAATACATTCTACAAGCCGCTGAAGAAGATTAGTCAGTTTTTACCATCTGTCAAGTGTAATATCCCTCTGCAAGATCCAGGAGTGTACAAACTTGACTGTGAATGTGGGCTCTCTTACATAGGACAAACGAAAAGAGCAATAAAAACCCGCGTGAAAGAACATATAGCTGACATAAAGCATAGTAGATTGAACAAGTCTGCAGTTTGTGAGCACACATTAAATCGGCCCAACCACTACATCAGGTTTGATAGATCACAGATCCTTGCAAAATAACACCGATTCCTCCCAAGGATGATTCGCGAGGCTATTGAAATTAAAAAAACACCCTAATTTCAATAGAGAAGAGGGTTGGGTACTACCATCAGCTTGGGATCCTGTCATCAATAAAATTAAATCTAGGCCCAAACGAACCACTACTGCAAGACAAGATACAATTAGCTCCCTCTGCATAGATCGGACACAAAATTAATAATTCAAAAACTGACGGTAGCCCTCAGTCTGTCCCGTGACCATGAACGCTGTAAAGGGTTCGAAACGTCGGGAATTAAAATTAAAAATAAACCCGACAAATCTGTAAAATTAGTTTCGTTTATAAGAAGGATAACAAAAAGTTCAATGGATAATAAAAAAAAAACCTTAAAAATAAATTTACTCATAACATTTAAAAGTATACTATGTATATATTACTGAGCAAGAAGCGAAAGGAAGAGAATTTACAATCTCAACAGACGCTCATTTTACTTTTTGGTCAATTTTTTACTGGTCAATTTTTGCGTAATTATAAATTCTGCTTTTCTCAAAAAGCCGTTTTATTTTACTCGACTTCATACAGCCAAAAAAGGTTATACTACTTTTACTTATATTACGGTAATTATAATTTATATTTTAAAGTCCATAAATATTAAAAATTCATCATTCAAAATGTTCATTAAAATATTTTAGATTTACTTGTTTATAGTCTGCTGTAATTTGGGGACATAATTAATAAATTTTTGCATTTTAATTTTCATTACACATTAAATTTTCCCCTTTTAGAATCTCTTTCCTTCCTTTGCACGTGAACAGAACAAACTTGTAATGTGTACTCCTCGTGTAATTTATGTTTGTAAAACGTTCTTACAACACAGGATAATGTTATCCTAAAGTGAGGGCAATGTTTTTACAAAAAAAAAAAAACAAACAAAAACAAGGCCGTATTAATGGTAATGGGACACCAAGATGCGCTAGCTAACGTTTCGTCGTGGACAATTGGGAGTCCTCGGAAAGTTTCACCGGCACTCGGTTTTTCAGACTTAGGCCTTGTTTTTCAGAACCCGTCCCAATTACCAATGAAGTCAATTGTTATTGATACAACAATACATATTACGGTGGTAGGGCCACGCAACACTGTTGCACGAATGCGCAGGTCCGTCCGAGTAAGTACCACGACCTCACAGAAAACCGGCGTAAAATAGTGTTACACTCTGCGTTTCGTCTGGCGAGTGAAGTAGCCGGGGCCCACTCTATTCATGGGTGGCAACGCATTTGCAACCCTACGGGTGTTGCAAATGTCCATGGGCGGCTGTTACCACTTAAGATCAGTTGAAACACCAGCTCGTTTGCCACTTTCTTAGATAAAATAAATAAATAGCAATACATATTATGTCGTGTCAGGTTCTTTATCAATAATACTTTTACATATCCTCGCTATTCAGTAACTATGTGTGCACACGCAACAGTGTTCGCTGTAGCACCAATGGGCAGATCCGTTTGGGTTAGTACCACAACCTCACAAACGACCGGTGTGGAGTGTTACACTTCTGCGTTTCGTTGGGGAGTGAGGTGGCCGGGGCCCACTTTATTAAAAGGTGACAACGCATCTACAACCGAACGGATGTTGCAAATGTCTATGGATGGCGGTTATCAGGTAACAACAGATGAACTGCCAGCTCGTTGCCACCTTCTCATAAAACCTATATCATCTGCCAAAGATACTATTATATAGTACACCGCTTTTCTCTGCTGATTTTGCCACAATAATTTATTCCTATCTCTCTTAATTCTTCCTTATAAATTCGTTGATGCGGCCCTTTTTCAAATTTTCTTACGAAATTCACCTTCAACTTTGTGATTTAATAGTTCAATAATTAATACAAACATTGCATTTTTATAGCCCCTATTGCAATTTTTTTTGTATCGTAGGGTGTATATTACCCAGTTAAGTCAACCTAGATGTTCTATGAAAATATCACATATATTATGGAAGCTTTGAAAATAGTAAAATAAAATTATCAAAACAGTGTAATCCTTTGTAGCGCCATAAATTCCGACGTATAAAACGCGGCAATAAACTGTGGTTTGTTTAGATAGAACACTGAAACAACGAGTTTTAACGCATATTCCACATTAATGAGTTTATTTATATTTGCGACGAACATATAGCAAGCCAGACGGGACGGTGCAGCCAATAAATATGAAATTGCGTTTTACAAATATTCAACAACTTTTTGATTTGTTCTAAAATCTGTCTAAAT
This sequence comes from Iphiclides podalirius, assembly GCA_933534255.1. NCBI lineage: Eukaryota > Metazoa > Arthropoda > Insecta > Lepidoptera > Papilionidae > Iphiclides > Iphiclides podalirius. Next base: position 16,289,862 of record OW152820.1, on the reverse strand, counting down.
CATTGAAATTAAGTATTAATAAATAAATAATTAAATAAATAAACAAACAAATAAATAAGTATTAATGAAATGAAATTTAATGTAGTCCAATTTTTTAATGTGGAAAAATTAATAAATCAAAAAACCGGCCAATTGCGAGTCGGACTCGCGCATGAGTTCGGTTCCGTACCGTTATCTATAAAAACGGCAACAAAAATCATGTCTGTTGTGTGGGAGCAGTATTTGTTGTGAAGAAAAAAAATTTCAACTGTATAACTTTATATTTATACAGTTACCGTTATCGGTTCATGAGATACAGCCTGGTGACAGACGGAAGGACATACAGACAGACAGACACACAAACAGACAGACAGCGGAGTCTTAGTAATATAGTCCCGTTTTACCCTTTGTGTACGGAACGATAAAAAAAAACCTACTTTCAATTATAAGATGGTCGGGCTTTATCTTATTATTTATAAGCTTGGGATGAAATAATGCATAAAATTAAATCCATCCAACGATAATTCAATTTAAATATTTGTAAGTTAAAAGTTCAGACCTTCAATGTATTTACCAATTAGTTAGATTTTGGCAAAAATAACTTAATACTTCCCCATTTTTTGCGTATAAACTACGACATCATAAATATTATATTAAAAAATTGAAAAAGTTTTCATATGTTCATATGAGAGGCCTCTCTTAGACTCACATAAAAAAACTTCAAAGCTGTGACAAATTTTTACAAAATCATTCATTATTTTGAAAAATCTGTAATAACACCTTTTACAATCTTTAAAACGTAATAGAAACATTTGTATGTATTATTTGCGTAGGCCAAAATTGAACGCGAGATAACATTTCTCCGGGCATAATAAACACCATTTATATGTATAAATAGTATCGTGGGTTTGGCTATTAGTAATGGTGTTGTAAAAATTTAACGATTTTACAATATCAATATTGCCATATACAAAGTCCGCAAAACTAATATTAGTTGGTCAGTAGCCTAAAACAGCTTTCGAAAAAAGTTTATAAATGTATACCTGCTCTTCAACGCTAATCTCAGAAAGGGCCTCAGCCAGTGGTATTCTGATCATTATGATCAATTCAGAGAGTTTAACCATCCTTTTGGCAACTTAAATAACATTTGAAAAGCCATTTGACAACTGATTAGTTGGTCCTCTACGATGATCCGCTGATCATTCAGAAACCGGGCGTTAATATCTATGTTGACAAAAGTACAGGTTTAGGCGAAATGTTTTAAAAATGGCGTATTATAGGTTTTCGTTGCGGGTACGATTTGTACATGAAGGCAATGATGTGTGTCTCAAGGGATAACATTAAAAAATCAATACCACGCCTTCAACATGCGGAAGACCCAATAAATGTACACGGAAGGAAGGATCTCGTAACCATTGTCAGCAGGCTTGGAAACCATATAACGTATACAGAAATTGACTTACCTTAGTAGTGTCGTGTCAATAATGGGCGGAACTGAATAAAATATCGAACTCTACCACTAGAGTAGTAAAAGGTCCTTTCGGTAAAATTTCCTTCTTAATTACAAGGATACAACCTAAGTGAGAACAACACAATTTCAGGCGGGTTGGCATTTGGCCAACCTATAGTTTTCGATTGGCTTGGGGCAAAGTATCTTATAAACAATATGTAATAATAGTACATATATATTACTTAACGCTCACTAACACCTTGCTTTTAAAACAATTTGTATTTGTTAAATTATTTCACTTCATGATTACGTCAGCAAGTACTGTCCAGAATTTATACAAAGGCCACGTCTATAATCTAAAATAGTAGGGAGCTTAATTGTATCCACTAATCATTATTCTTAATAACTAATTGAACATTAAGTTATGAGCTTATCTTTATATGTATATAAATGTGTTTGAATGGAAAAATAACAAAATAAATATAATGCCGAATCCATCTTCCTCGTGTAGACTTTTTTTATATTTAAGCCATAATTAACATAGCTAACATTTGAAACTTGAACTAATTAAATTTTATACTGCTAATCTCTGTAATTGTGAGACTATGTGTAATTTTTAATGATCAGAGGTAGTTTCTGCACTCAGGATGGAACGTAAGATTTTCGCGCCGCGTGATCATCTGCCGCTTAGTCGGTAAAACACCTGTCTGCGTTACCAGGAAGGCGAAGTTTCGAATCCCACAAAATCAAAATCAAAATCAAAAATATATTTATTCAAATAGACGCTTGCGCGCTCTTATGAATCGTCAAATTTTACATGAAAGATTATGTGTATAGGTTCGTAAGGTACCACCGGTTCGGAAAGCAGTTTCTGTTGAGAAGAGACCGGCAAGAAACTCAACAGTTGCTCTTTTTCAAAAATATTTTACGTTTACACTACTTTACAGGATTGAGGAGGAAAGCATCGTCTGTGCATTTTTTTTTTCTCGAAGCTAAGATGCATTCGATATAACGCAGAGTAGAACAGGAAAATTCCATTTAAATTTGCATTTTCTGTTTTCTTTCATCTTTATCTCTTTCTTGATGAAAGGGAAAATATTAAAATGACAAATACTTCAATTGCTTTATGTCGTACTTACACAAAGCAGTTTTGGGTAAATTTATTTTAAGGAGTTTGGATACATATTTTATCTATGTCCAGTACCAAAATGAGTAGGCAATGTTTTACATCATTTTTTTTTTAATTCTTTTGAAAAAAAAAACATTGGCCTTACTTTAGGATAGATAACACTATATGTTGCGAGGAGGTTTTATATACATAAATTTCACGTGGACTAACACCCAATTAACCCGGTGACTTATATAATATATGTTATTACATATGTAATTAGATTTCACCGATGTGGCTGCTATAAGTTATTCAATATCAGAAATTATTTGAAGTTCAGTAATTCTTAGAAATACAACTTTTTTTTTATCATATAGCGACCCGCCCCGGCTTCGCAAGGATGCAATGAATTATACATATAAACCTTCTTCTTGAATCACTCTATCTATTAAAAGAAACTGCATCAAGATCCGTTGCGTAGTTTTAAAGATCTAAGCATACATAGGGACAGACAGACAGCGGGACGACTTTATTTTATACCATGTATGCCTAAAGACAATCCCGTTACTCGTGTTCAAGAATAACAAACCATAAATATCTCGAACTATATTTCATAATTAGACTTTTAGTACTTGTTTGGGAAACGCGTCCTACATGAATGGGGGAAAGTTTCCAAACAGTATGTGATGGAGCAATCTATAGGCGTCTTTCCGTACGATTATAATGTGAAATATAATCAATTTTTCCACGAACTCATTTAGATACACCGGGATTTCAACGACTTTCGCGAAACAATTCCGAAATATCGAATCTTGGTTGTTCTATTCGTTAAATAGGCATATATAGAAAGTAGACAAAATATTCATAAAGAATAAAATAATCACCAAAATAACAATAATATGTAATAATTAAATGCTTTAAGATGGTATGAACTTAAAGCATTGGATGGCTGCCCTTCAACTGGCGAGTGAGCTAGCCTCATTCAAAGGTTGACAAAGCATCATTTCACGTTCATAAAAGCCGGAGCCCACTTTATTAAAATGTAGCAACGCATCTCCAACCCTACGAGTGTTGCAAATGTCAATGGGTGGTGGTTATCATTTAACATCAGGAGAACCGCCAGCTCGTTAGCCACCGTCTCACATAAATAATAATCTGCAACTCCAAGAGCTGTAGCTGTAGACACGTTACATAGGCTGCGGTAATCATTCAACGTCAGGGTAACCGTCTGCTCGCTTGCCAACTTTTCACATAAAAAGAACACTCACGATGCTCTATTACCTCGCCAGGCAGCCGTTTAATAAAAAGTGAAAAAATTATTTGATATTTTTTTCAAATTAGATGAACACAGAACGCTATTAGAAGAAATTACTGTCATGAACTGTAACCTGTTTCTAGTCTCTTTCATAGCCAGCAAATATTGTTTAAATAAATATATATCTTTTTAAACAAATACAATAACTAATAATTCTATAAGAACACTGTTCTGTCACGTAGACAGCAAGCATACAAACGACAAAAGCTGACTTTACCGTTTTTTTTTTTTAATTATATACTGTGTCATTGGCATTCACACAAAAAACCGAAAACGAAAAGAAGTCAGTTTATATGTTTGTTTATTTCAATTAATTGCCCATTTAATTTTAAAGGTTCCTAATTTGCTTTAATTTAAAGCTACCTTATCCCTGAATAGGAAAGGTTTTCATTTATTAAAGTAACCATCATTAAAATTTGCTATTGAAGTTATTACGAAACGTCAATGTGAAATTTACCATTTGATCGTTCTTATCTGCCACATTAAACATGAATATGATATGGAAATTCACTATAATTTAGATTTGTCCATTCGTACGAAACGTGGCAATAAAATAGAAACGTAGTGAATTGTTTGCATAGAAACGACGTCCAGAATAACTTTAGCTGAAATATATGTATACCTCTGAACTTACGAATTCATAGTAACCGAAACTGTAAAACGATTGACATTTTATTACCGGCATACCGTGCAATGTTCTGAAGAAATCATGAATGTATTTAGTCTAATGTGTACTATCGACCATCGGAAATACAAACTGACAGCCTTAACGGCCAACATTAAAAACAATAAAATCGTCACATTTTTGGCAAGCCACCCTTAACATTTAGGGGGATGAAAAATAGATGTTGTACGATTCTCCACCCTGGCCGATATGCACACATAAATCGGTCGAGCCGTTTCGGAGAAGTTCAATTACAAACACCGTGAAACGAGAATTTTATATAATACCTATATATTTAATAATAATTTGCGTGTATGTGACTGTACTTTATACCTTTGGATCGAATTTGACGATAATTTTCTGTATGTTCAAGTGGATTCGAATTTTTATTAATAACTTAACACGTCTTAAATCCGTACACACGTCAAAAAATAATTTTTGACGTGTGTACGGCAAACGTCTGTCGGAGTACCCTAGTATTTATATATAATTGTTCATATAGAAAGAAAGAAGAAAGAAAGAAAATACATTTATTTACCAAAAAAAGAACGCTCACCATAAAAGAGAAAAAAAAAACTAAAATTAACAAAAAAATAGAGAAAAAAAAAAAAAATACTTATAAATAATTCTTTAACTTTTACAAACCAAAAATATTGTACGCCCTTTCCGGTAAATTAGGTTAGCAGCCCAGCATTATGCTATGCCGAAAGTCAAGACCACGGCGCTGATTTTCAGTGCTATCCTTATAGTTTCATAATACTTCTATGCCTTACGGACCCATACACAGCGAAGTAATACTAATACCAATTATTATTTAACTTATTAAAATTGAAAACTTATCAATAATTGACTATCACAAACATTAACAATACGGCGGATAATCTCTCCTCCATGCGCTCCGTCTAAAAGAAAATTAATTTCTATTTGATATTACCGTGTAGAAATTATGTACAGTTCTTTTATAAAAACATAATACGATGTATATATACAGACACATCGAAAGTAAAAATAATAGTAATTAAAAAAGAAAATACCGTATATGTATATTTACCTACTAAATATTACGTTCCATTAAATATCATCTATACAGAAGGTATGTATGATTATTATTAGACAATTATTTGCTACTGTTTATAAATAATTAAAGGCTGAATCTAACAAAAAACCACATGGCGTTGCAGGTAACCTATAAAGAATGGCCACGTCACTGAGATAAACATCCTAAGAACATCAGAATGGTATGGCAACAGGCACCAAGTCAAGTATGAATGGACTCCCAAGTATGCCGCTTCATTTTTCAAAAATCCCACCTTGCTCATGGGACATACCATATAGGTAATTTATCTCACAAGACAATATATTTAAGAATACCAAAAGAGTATAAAAAGAAAATAAATTAATTAATTAAACATGAATATGATATGGAAATATCATATCAACAATCAATCATATTTATAAAATCACTTCCGATGTTTCTACGCTAACATCTTTTAAGTCATGCAACGGATTTTAGTACGGTTTTCAGTAATAGAGTGATAGATTAAAGTATATTACAGTATTGTAAACATACTACTGTAGTGTACTGTAGTATACATTCATATTATAGTAGAGAAAAGCCGAGAAATCAAAAATGTACATTGCACTCGTGCGAAGCCGGGTCACTATTATTTTATTAATACAAAGAAAAACATAGACGTGTCAATTGACAAAAATGGTGCTTCATGCATCATTTCTTACAGGCGAGGCTGAAAGAATGGAAAAAATACGTTGACATCCATTACATATTTTGAAAAATCGACGTATTGGTATAAGAACAACCGCATAATTACTGCGTCATTGGCAGTCAGAGGTAGCCGAAGCCCAATTTCCAAAAAGGTTGTCAACGCATCTGCAAACCCTGGGGTGTAGCAGATGTCTATGGGCGGCGGTATTCACTTACCATCAGGTCAACCGGCTGCACGTTTGGCAACTTTTAATATAAAAATAAATATTATGATAATTAATTATAATTGAGTCTAAACGGGTTAGGTTAGGCTAGTTTAGCTGCTAATTAATTATAATTAAACGGGTTATTCATGTATCAACCACGTTGGCGTTACAAATAGATTGCATTGTACATGTTTATCGGTATTATGTTAGTCGAAGTTAGATGAACCGTCGAGCCGTCACCATACGTGATACAAAATCATTATTTCGGGTAAGAAAACCGAAATAGACACATTCAGTGCGTGCCAATGGTATTGCAACCAACTAACGTCATGAATGGTACGTACCATTTGTTTGTTTTTGTTTTCGGGGGAGGGGGGAAGGAATCTTCCATCCCTCACCATATTGCATAGACTAGCAAGACCACTTCGCACTATTGCTAGTGTTTGAACTCAACGGTACGTACCAAAGACTAGGCCACCATTTTTTGTACTCTTCTCAAAGCATTACATAAGGGTAATGAATTTGATGGTACTATGCGTTAGGCTTCAGTGCAAAATTATGTGCCGGTGCCACGCACGGCACACATACGGTTAAGCATTAGGTAATGTTTAGGCGTTTCTGTTTCCTCGTATTCATCCACGTGATTAAGTGTTTAAAACATCTACATGCTCTCATTAATCAATCTCATCTCTCCCAAATGACGAATATTTTTGGATGATATATAACTTCAGTTAAGATTCAGGTTCATAAAAAAGGACGTTCTTGTCAAAATTATGAAGAAGATTTTTTGCAGAGTCCAAAAGCACCTGAATCTATGTTTTAAACAAAATGTGGGACTAGTAACAAAAGCTTCAGGGATGAAAACTGGCTTAAGGTCTCTTAAGTTTATTATTTTATTGATATAAAAGTTTACTCCGTGCGACTATAAAAGTGTGCCAAGTTTGATTCAAATCAGCGATCTTTTAAAATAAGACAAAATTACGTTTAAAGACGCAGTCACATTCATACATATATACAGGTGAAACTAATAAAAGCGTGTTAAAATTACAACTATTCATATATCTTCTTATCCTTTAAACGAGCAATTCTTGTATATATATATATATATATATAATCGGAATCTCGGAAACGGCTCCAGCGATTTTCATGAAATTTAGTATGTGCATAGATTCGGGGGCGAAAAATCGAATTAGCTAGGTTTCATTTTTAGAAAATGTCCTTTTATCCCTGTTTTCAGGGAATGAAAAATATAATTCGAATATGACGGTAAATTTCGCCGCAAGAGAAAATGTCAAAATAGCTCGGTCGGTAATCGGGCGGCCCCAAAACAGACGGCCGTGGTTCGTGTCACGATCATTTACACATTTATTTTTTTTACTTTTTTTTTTTCGATTCCAGGTCATTGCTTCTTTATTTTTAATTTTTTGATGATTTGTTATTTTGTTACTTTTTTCCCTTTTTTTTTAAAGTTCTTTCTTTTGTGAAAAACATCAGTTCATATTTTCTTATTATTACGTCGGTAAGATCGAAAAATATTATGCATATTTCATTATAAATTTAAGAGTAAAAGTGACATGTTTCGTTACAAATATTCATAGTGAAATATTATCTGTAAGGTATTTCATGCTATAAAGTAGGCATTAATTTTAGGTGAAATTTATGTTTGTAAAACGTCATTACAACACAGGATAATGTTATCCTAAAGTAAGGACAATGTTTAAAAAAAAAGAAAATTAATAATGAAGTATGCTAGATGGCGCCAAGCATTGCTAAACATGCAACAGAAAAAGTTAATAGATTCAGAGAATTTTGCCTTACAAGTGACATAGACAGTCGTACAAGCCTATGAGTATATCCTATATACCATTCAATATTCTCAAAGGCTACGTTCACTTCAGCGTAATCACCTTTGTCAAAATTAAATAAACTAAAATAGATACTGTTCTTGAGTCAAGCTCTAATTAAATTTCTGCCATAAATAACATCAACCTAACTTTAGGGGCATAATTAAAATTCAACCGAAAGTCTAAAGAGTTAACTTCATTTATTATTACAGCAGAACAAGTAACTTCGATGTTTTAATAAGCGTTAACAACACTTTGGTAATTGTGTTACTCGATTGCTATTGTAATTTTATTTTCAAAGTTGTCTTGTAACTTCTCTTCGAGAACCTTATAGGAGAGTATATGTACATTACTCACGATTAAGATACCATTTCATTTCACAGTTTAAAAAGTATGGGTTTTGTAAATACACAACAAAATTATTAATATTCACAGAAGTTACTAAAAACAATCACGCCATGACCCTGCGAGCTCCTAACATAGCTCTACAAATGTAGTAGGCAAGTAGAGACTGATGAAGTATCTACAATAAAAGCTTAGGCTAAATATAAAGTAGGTAAATTAGGAACAAATGTATCTATTATAACTACAGTATATTGCTAGTTATATTTTTTATGTCAGAGCTATTGTAACCTTGTAGATGTTGGCGAAATTTACCTTCGTATTCTAATGATGTTTCAGCATTATTTCATTGCCTGAAAACACTGATAGAGCGACATTTTCAAAATTTAAATAGATCCATTTATCGCCCCTGAAACTACACGCACGCTAAATTACGTGAAAATTGGCGTTTCCGAGATTCAGATTCAATATATACAAGAATTGCTCGTTTAAAGGTATTAGATATAATCCAGACAGACCACAACACGCGACGTGAATTATAATAAATTTGTGCATACGGACCGTCCTTTATTACAGTTTTCAAATTTAGGAAATATCTTGGACATTGCGTTATCGTATTCCACGGGCTTAATTTAATTTCTGAGGAGGATATTTGAATATCCAAACTTAGGAACTTCCGCTTCTTATTAGTAGGTGGATTATTTGGCAATTTTGTACGAAATTGCTTTGCGAACGGCGTTTGTGTCTCCTTTACAAATATTTAAAACCTTAGTTAGGCGACAATTGCCTTTGGTAGTACCTATTTCAGAAGGTTCATTAATAATATCCAATTTAAATTGCTAAAAAATTGATAGCAAAGTAATTTCTCATCATTTTACCTACTTAGCGACCTTAAAAATGTTTTTGAAATACTTAAAACCTCACATCACCTCAAACCTGCTATTTACCACTCGATTAGCCTTTAACTGGTCGCTTCAAAATGCTTACGCTATTAGTGGCATGGATACGGAATCTATAGTTATTAATGAAACAACTAAATTTTTTGTTAACAAAAAAGAAAACCGACTTAAAATATCTCGCTCTGTATTAGATTAATACTTGATTTTCAGCAGTTTTCTACGTATCTCCAGCACCCAAGATCCAATACCAATGAAATGATTATATGATTTCATTGATGAAATCATTTTATAGTCTTTTGGAGTTCAAACGACGCTACACGGCTAATTAACGGTTAAATAGATGGAATCTTAAAAGCCGAATCAATAAAATCAAACCGTTTTATAATAATCAAATTCGACGTTGGATGAAATCGTACAATAACAATTTATTGACCTACATACCGAAGGGATATCTCGATCCGTTTGATTGAAATATATATTACTCTGAAATCATAAAATGATTTCAGTCCGACTCAATGAGAATTTAAAGCTGGTTCGTTCGCTTCATTTATTGCGAAGTAAGCAAAAATCGACGACCGTTTGCTACCGTTTGCCAACTAGCGAGAAATGGATGCCAATAGTAGAAATAAACCGACCCACTGAAATTGAACTGCAGCTGTTCGGAGTAATGTCTTGACGTATATTATTAATTACTACAACATGCAACTTCCAATCCAGTATGAATTATGATACTCCTGAAACAATGCATTCGTATACAATTAAATGGCGAATACACAGATTTGGAAAATCACGGAACTTCGCATTTGTTTCCTTAACGTGTTGGCGCTGGCAACACTGTATACCGAATATGATGTTATCTACTCGAGCGAAGGGACACGTGGCGGCATGGAGCAGCGGTCACTTGGATTTCGGCCGCGTTCCCGGACGGTGATATAACCACTAGCGCTGCTTGTCGTTATAATAGTTATTAATATTTAAGTTCAGTAATAAAATATTAGAATCAAAATAAAAACGTTAGAACTCTTATAAACGCTACAGATGTTTCAAGAGCAGACGCAAAATTAAACAGTGGTGGGGCCACGCAACAGGTCAATGTTGCACGAATGGGCTGGTCCGTCCAGTGAAGTACCATGACTTCAGAACACCAGCGTGAAGCGGACGTGTTATAGTTCTATGTTTCGTCTTGTTAGTGAGGTAGTCGGAGCCCACTTCATTAAAATGTATTTCATAATATTAATATTAATTAAATCTTTAAGTTTAATATTAAATCTATCTAAAGTTACATATAATCTAACAAACCTGATCCACGCGGCATGGTGCCAAGAACGCTAGTTGCATTTTCTCGCTGAATAGTTATGCTTGGCCTTTGTCACCAGCCGCGGCATTAATTAAAATTTAATTTTGTAGACAAATAAACAATAACTTTCATCGCTGCTGGATTCGTAGCTGCGTCTTCTGATATCGCGCCCGGAGGCTTTACCAACTAAGCTAAGCGGTGGATGACCACTCATGTTAGAAACTCTCTTCTATTGCATTCCATTGTAACAATACTTCTATTTTTTTTTTTTTATTTTAACAAAGTAACTCTACAGACTCGTGGTCCGTACTCTTTTTTTTGGTTAACATGTTTTTTTTTTATTTTCTTTTTGGGCTGTCACCGCCGCGTACATCAACCGGGCTGGTAGCGGTGCGCAGTGAGTTCATATTTATATATATATATTTTTTATTATTATGGGGGGGATATTCATTTGTTTTCTCGTCTGGTTGGGTTTATAAATAAAAATAAGAATATAGATACATATTGCATATATAAAATAAATATTATGGATAAAAATAAACATATACATATAAATGTTGTATATAATACATATATAAATAGGACCCAACCAGACGGAAACCCTCGGCAGGGGAGACCAAACGGCCGAGGGTTAGGGCGATAGGGACAGAAACCGGCGGACGATGCGGGCGGTATCGAGGAGCACCGCCTTCTACATTTGAGCTTGGAGCGATCCGTCCCGGAGTCCCAGTCGCCTCAGATGTTTGGAGAGGCTGACTGGGATTAACCCATTCGCAGACACGACTATCGGGATAATTTCGGTCGGCGATAATTCTAATTCTAATCGATAATTAAAATTTAATAATTTATTATTATTATTATTATTTCATACCTATATATAAAATAATTAATATATATATATAATTTTTTTTTTGTTGTTCTGCAGTAGCAATACTTGGCACCATCTGGTATGCATCCTTTTCATACATACAACACGTTCATAGTTTAAAACCCGACCAAGAGCAAGTCGGACTCGTGCACGGAAGGTTCCGTACAGTTATTTATGAAAACTGCAAAAAAAAAAAATGTCTGTTATATGGGACCGTATTTTTAAATGTATGAAATATGTCACATATATTCTTACCGTCATCTCGGAAGTTTGATAAATTTAGACTACGATTTACAGTAGAAAGCGACACAGGAGTAGAGTCTGGAAAAGAGTAAGGAGTACACGTGTAAAGAAAGTGTGTAAGGAACGTAACGTCTACTAAGGCCTAAGCTCACTCGGGTCGCTTCCCAAGCCGCTTATTATACTTTTTTAATTAGCGCCGTGCTAACAATGCAGCTTATAAGGGGCTGTTTTTTTAATTCTCTGAGTATTTCTTCATTTCATTTTAAGGCTCGTATATAATTATGTAATGGTTCAGTCATACCGACAAAAATGAATTAAGTTCAACAAGTAGATAGTGTCAGTGTACAAAGCCATGTTGTCAGAGATTTGTCCGTTATTTTTCTTCAGATGCCTTGAAATGTATACCAGACAGAGAGTCAATACAAATTAATATCACCAAAACGCTTTTTCATGGGGACCATATCTTGTTACCGACGTTAATGACCCACGTGATAGGTTCTGGTACTTTGTAACCAGCCTTGCCTTTGAAAACTGCCATGGCTAATGTCGAAAAACATCACTAATGACCTGAACGGAACAAATATCCACCACATAACTTCATGCAAATTGCCTTCCTATCTATGTGAACTTGTGATGAACGTTTTGAATTATTTAATTATGAGTTCACAACAAGTTTCTTCAAATTCCTTAACATTACCGTCGCTTTCTTGTCATTGTTTTAATTATCATTTACGTGCACAGAGAAAAGAGATTTAGAGTTATTGTCCCCGAAGGGAAAACAGCATAATGGAAGTGACAAAATTAACTTGCTTGTCGCAGTCAGAAATGCGACACCAACAACATATATATGATAAAAGTTAAATATGGAAGCGTAGCGTATTTTAGATAATGGTAACAAATGTTACCTTTCGTTTTGAAGCCTGCAGCCTATGTCTGCCTGTAGCCTGGAACTTGATGAAGGTATAGTGATTTTGGAAATACGTGATTTACTATGAAGTATAAGTTGAATTTATTTATAACTGACACAAGAAATAATTATCTACAACCTGTACTTATTACCGTCACATGTGAAAATAATACATACTCAGGAGAAAGCCTCTAAACCGCATCCGCCCTGATAATTACAGCTACCTCAAAAAAAATTGTTTCAATATGTACAAATATGTTGTTGACTAAGATAGTCATAATACGGATATTTTTTAATGACTAGATTGTTGTAATTGAATTAAGAACCATCTATTATTACGTCTTTTGTAGACGGAAACTTGACTTAGTTCAGATAAATGCAACAGAATTTTGAACTATATTTTATTCATTTTCTACACGCGTAATATTAGGTATATTATGCATGTTTAAAATGTATAAAATATATGCATTGCTTGATTAAAAGAGTGTTTCGTAAAGTAGTTAAAATAAACTGAATAATAGCCCATACAGGGCTAGTCGTAGTTATAAAATTATTTGTATGTATTTTGATTTTTGTGTGATCGTGTGTGGAGAATTTATATCATTTTTATGATGGACATCAGCTAGTAAGAAAGTTAAGTCATATTGAAATATAAAGAAATCAATACTTTCTGTTTTAGTTTTATTTCAATAAGAAAGCTAAACTTGGAACACGAGTACGCGATTGACGTGGCATTAATTAATTACCACCTCCCATGAAAATCTACAACACCTGACAAGTTGCAGATGCGTTGCCGACTTAAAAAAAAAAACTTGGCCCCAGCTTTTTTATGTATACATGAGTGAAGACTCACCAGACGAAACACGAAAGAATAATACTTCCAGTTCACGCCGGTCTTCTGTATGTGGTGCTTCCCCGGACGAGTCTGCCTTTTCGTGCAACAGCCGAAGCTGCTTGGCCCTACCACAGATAATAAATAGTTTATCTGGTCACTGTACAGACTGGGTTGTTTTATGTCCTTATGTTTATGCTTAGACTACCAACAAAGTTTGATTATTTATTTTGTATCGATCTTCGCACCTGGGACCTGGGAGCACACCAAGTTTAGATATAGTTTTATAAATTAACTTATGGTAACTATGGTTGACAAATCATCATTGCTACAAGTGTTCCTTTAATTCATTAACCTTCTTGCAGGAATGTGTATTGTTTTTAGAGGATTTGAAGTTTATGGAATCTAATGTTTGACTTTGGTGGTCTAAAATATGATGATAAGCTACAGACTTCTTATTTCAAATCCATATTCGTATTCAAGTAAATCCAAGGAATCAATAGATTGCCTTTTTTCCTCGTCTTAACTTATCTTCCCTCCAAAATAAAATTTTAAAACAAAAAGAAGTATGTATAACACTTTCGTACGATAAGTGAGGTATTCAGGGCCACATTTTTAATGTTATTAATGTATCTACAATCCAGGTGGTGATTTAGATGTCGTTAAATTCTATTTTCACTGGCCTACATCTTGAACAAATTATGCTAACAACCATGACTATTTTGTCTGTGTGTTCAACTATAGAAACTGTTTTTCTGTAGAACTGTTCTGTGGGTTTAACTATAGAAAACTGTAGAAAACGTATTTCAACTTCAAAAGTATTTTCAACGTTCGCATTGTGCCATAAAATTCTAGAATTCGGAACCAAATGTAATTTATTCGCATGGGCACCGCACCTTTTATGTGTTTGCCGCGCTCTGTTTATTATGATTAACTCCTATTAGGCTGATTGCATTAAGTACAGCCACATATTTACTTACACGCCAGATTGATTTGGCAAATGTTAGTTCGGTCATTGATGCAGCAACATGAGGAGTCCAGTTTTGAAATTTGTGATGTTTCATGTTTCATAATAAATGTATAATAACTTGACATAAATATCTTTATCTATATAATTCCTCTGTACGTGTGTAAGTCACTGATTCACTGATACGGCTGGACCGACTTCAATGATTTTTTTTGTGTGTAGAGGTAGATTCGTGAAAGGTTTAGATTCACAATCCGGTCCACAACATTGTTTTAATGTTTTTTTTATTTTATTTTTTTTGCTGTCGGATTCAAATCGTGTGTACAGGACAACAACACACACATACAAGTCTGTATTATAAAACTTTAAAGAATGGATTGGTAAAATAGAACATATTTAATGATACATTTCATTTTATTGTGAGAGACTATTGATAATCTTCAATTTGAATCTAACCTAATAATTTTAAACAGCTCTGAGGAATTTTAAAGGGAAATATTTTAAAATGATAAGAGGATGGATATGGTTGGTTAAATGAAAGATATATTAAGCGACGAAAGCAACACCGTACCAAATTCTGCCATACTGACGCAACATTTTACATCTTTCAAACATAGCGACTAAATATTAAAGAAATTATCAGTTCTCTACACTCGCTGTCGGTGCAACGAGCGTGATCGTTTATTTATAAATATACTATGAATATGATAATGCACTTGTCACTCTGGGGCAGCATTGGAAGGAATTGGTGTCTAATGCATATTAATGCAATACTCGAGTCCTTCCGTCCTTGCACGTTTTAGCAATTTTCCTCGTTCGTAAGAAGGCAACGTATTACGCAATGATTTCAGGCACGTTTCTCTACATCCTTGCATCAGGTGGTAAAAAATTTACCGTAAAGTTTCTTGGGCCCATAAAACTTGATCTATTTTAAGGGCCCCCAACGCTATTCGTTCTCATTTCAGATTTTTCCCTTACGCATTTTTATCGTAATTTATGATAATTGCATAACTTTAACTACTGCATAAATTTGTATTTGCACCTCCAATAAAGCATCGTTAATAACATAATAACTGTAAAAATGTTTACTTGCTAATAGAAAAAACTAGTAGCAACATTTATAGCATGTGTATAATTCAAATGCCTTAGCTTTGCCTTATGCCTTATGGAATGGAATTGTATAATTCAAATAGATTCGATCGAACCAGAACGAAGACTTACAAATAATTTGAAGCCGTGATGAGTAATAAGAACTTATTTACGAAGTTTACGGTTACATTTATTTCTTATTTATTTTTTCCAATACAACTTTATGCGTTGATTCTCGCATGAATGCGTTTTTCTAGTCAGTGATCCTGTATAGACCAGTAATCTATAGGACTTCTTTACTTTTTTAAATAAAGAAACACTAAATTTACATTGACACCTGACTCTGATTTATACAATATCCACCCTAAATGTATTCAGTAAATATATATTAACCTAATTTACGGTAAGGGATAACTTACAGAGGAAATCTTGAAATCGTTGTGAAAGTCATATTCTATATAATGAAATATTCAGAAAATTTATTGACTCGGAAATTTATAAATCAACCGAACGATCTCAAAGCATGAATATGTGGTAAGAAAATACTTGAAAATAATTTGCGGTGGGAAATAAATAGGATAATATTTAGAAACCCAATCAATACGTACGCAAAAATCAATCACTCACTCTCAGTCATAAAACGGTTTTTCGTAGTAAAATTTTATATTTTTGTATAAAAAGTAAGAAAAGTAAAAGTATCAGCCTATATATGTCCCACTGCTGGGCAAAGGCCTCCTCTGTATAGAGGGTATCAGGGCATAGTCCACCACGCGGCCCCACTGCGGATTGGCGGACTTCACATAACTTCGAAATATTTTTTTTGTTATTATTTCGAAAATATGCAGGTTTCCTCACGATATTTTCCTTCACCGCTGAGCACGTGATAATTCAGCACTTAAAATTGACAATTTTATTCGTGCTGGCATCGGGGATCGAACTCAGGTTTCTCGAGTATATTAAATTAAAGTTGAGCACCCGGACACTGAGCTATCACGGCTCTAATATTTTATTTGTATGATGAATAAATATTTCTACCACTTTCTATTTGATGACACAATATATTTTTTTTGATAAAATAGTTTACAACTCTCATTTATACGTATCATTTTACACTCTCTCCCATCAAAATTTTAAATTCAATGTCTAAAATTTAGATTGTATTTATTTCTTTGTCATTGCTGACACCTTACTCTAAAGACTACAATTCGCGTACTTAATGCCTTGAGGCATTCTCTACCATTATGCATACGTTTTTTAGAATAACCAAAGTAATGAATCTAAATAATATAAGAAATTTTGCGTATTTCATACGTAGTAACGCATAATTATACCTTCACAATAAGACACCTGACTAGTTTAAATGTACAAACCCTCTAGCTTAACCCTAGAAGCCCAATCTAGGTCATTTTTACCTACACACAAACAAATATCTGCTTTATCTTTTGCACACTACTTTCGATCGCCGTGCTTGATCCAACCAACTTAGTACCCGCCAAGAGGCCTAAGGAGACGGTGGTGTAGTATTGGTAAATCCCTTCATATTGGAGTTACCGGACTGTTGTAGGTCAATTTGACCTATGTTTAGGCTTTGTGTAACTTTTACTTTTATTTGACAATACAAAATGAAAATACTCAGTGGCGGATTTATAGTCTTGGCCGCCCTAGGCATCAGCCCATATAGTAAGTTCCAGCTACCCCTTTCTTAGAGCCCATCATATATCTTATAATCATCAGTGAATATTTTGTTAGGATTGGCCGCCCCTAACATTTGGCCGCCCTAGGCCCGGGCCTATTG
This sequence comes from Iphiclides podalirius, assembly GCA_933534255.1. NCBI lineage: Eukaryota > Metazoa > Arthropoda > Insecta > Lepidoptera > Papilionidae > Iphiclides > Iphiclides podalirius. The sequence continues at coordinate 16,272,334 of OW152820.1, read as the reverse complement.
AGCCTTACGGCAAATCCGCCACTGAAATTACGTCTATTGAATCAACTACAAATATACCTCAGTCATCATCAAACAGAATCATTGTGTTACCACAACGTTCATTACGCTCAAAGAATAACCATGTTTGGAGTACCGTAAAAAGTAGATCTAGTGGGAGGACTTCTTCAATAAGCGGATGGAAGCCCCTACTTTGAAGGGTTCAGTGCGGGAAAATATAACGAATATTCTTCAAAATGAGCCACAACCAGTGCCAGAGGCCCTACTAGAAGAACCAGAACCGAAAAAGCGTCGTAACTGTCTTATAAAAAACAGCGGAAAACATATTCACAGGCAATATTTCGTGAGCACAATATTGATGTGTTTTATACACATATAAATAAAAAAATATTATAAAAACTATTTTATTGATATAGAACATTTATTTCTTAGTAGAAAAAAATATTTTGTTTAGTGTTTTTGTTTAATTTTAGTTTAAAAGAAAAAAAAACCGAAAGGATCTCATTTTGTACCAAATTTTAGTGTTAATTAGTCATAGCTGTTATTTCAAAGTCTAATAAATACATATTATTCTAATTATGCTTTTTTTCATTTCCGAAATGGTTAATATAAATAAATAATGATATAAAATAATAAATTTAACAGAAAAAGTAAGATATATGTGCATTTACTCACATAGGTAAATTTGACCTATGATTAGGCTTTTTAGACAACAAAATATGATTGGGCTTCTAGGGTTAAAGGGGATCCCAGAATACCCCCCTCAATGGGAACCCACTATTTAATTTGTAATGTAGTGGGATAATTTAATTTTTGTCATTCACCAAAATAACATCTCCGCTAAGCAAGCAGATATCGCGACAAATCTTCACTTTAGACATAAATCTGCACGGCTTTATACCTTACGCAAAGACTCAAACATCATACCACTGTTCCCTGCTATAGGGCCATAGAGCAGTTTTAAATCCTTCACGGATGGACCAGAGTGAAGTCAGAGCAACAATATAATTTTTCATTTCAGCTGATTAGTGGGGTCTCACTCTCACACGGGAGAAAACTCACCGTCTTCAGAATCTGCAATTAACCTTTTGACGACCCAGTTGTCGAAGTGGGTAGTGGCCCTGTCTTTTGTGCCGAGGGTTTGGGTTCGATCCCCGCTACTAGAAAAATATTGTGTGATGAACATGTAGTATTTTTCTAGTGTCTGGGTGTTTATATATCTATAATATGTATATATTTACAAAAGAAAAGTACGTTTACGTATGTTTATCAGTTACCTAGTATCCATAGTACAAGCTTTGCTTAGTTTTGTAAACATGATTCCCAAAAATATTACGTTAATATATTATTCTTTATGATTCTGTAATTTTTTACGGCTGTCTTTAGGCGGTATAATCACTTACAGTTCGTGCTTTTCAAATACGATTTGTAAGACGTAATTAATTGACCATTACAGCTTGCATAAACATAGGTTCGATTAAGTTGATCCCTTGCGGCAAGATGAAACGTTTTTTCGGCATGACTGTTCTGATCTTTGTGTACTCAAGTTAGGCATTAGCTTTCCATGCTTCGCCTGTTTTCTTTTGCACAAACCGTAATATAGTTTTGTTTTTATCTATAGAACGTTCTCACACATTCTCGCGTTCGATGCGAATTTACAGCATCGCGCCAGTGCGAAATAAAAATATATTTTTGATGGGAAGTTCGTATTTTTATGCGATGGTAAAGCTTTATAAATAAAGGGTTCAAACTATTTTGAAAAATGGGTAATAAAATTTACATGAAATGAACTTTTTACGTCCTTGAAAATGTTAAATGCCGACTTTATGTATGCTATTCATTTTATTTTTAATGATGAATACAATAAGTCTATTCCGATTTTCTAATAAATTTTTCCACCGCTTGATGGAATCGCTAATCGTTATTTTAGAAGAGGTGAAGTAAGAAATATGTTTATTCAGGAGAAAAAAGCCATGGGTACGATAATGGATTAGTGTAATTCATAATGTAAACATGTAGAAACAAGTTTTAATGTGGTTTCGTCGGTCCAGCGAAATGGCAGCTAATGAACATGATTAAAACGACAGATTCTGACTTGTTTAGTAGATGAGTCAGTAAACAGTGAAACTAAAATAACCAAAAAAACACAACTAAATGAAAAAAATATTTTTTTTTGTATTTAATAAAATACTCTAACAAGGCTTTAAAGCAAATAGAATTAATCAATACTGAGGTTCAATAGCTGACACATCGCTGAAAATACATTAAATGTAAAAAAAAAGTAATATAAAGTTATTGCTGCGGGAAATTACTTGTCGGGAAGTAAAACATTTAACGGTTTATTTCAAACGTTTAACAAGCAATAGAAAATCATCCAATCACATTTACGTTTCAACAAAATTTTCGATAGTTTTCACTTATGTCTTTACCGTCTACTTTTTAGTTTGCAAAAAAATGATCTTAAACATTTTACGTTACTATCGTAACATTCCAGATTTATAAATTAGTAACACGTTTTTTTTTTCTGGACACGGCCGAAACTTTTCTAGTTTGGAGCCAACGCCAAACACTTTTTGTATGACGTAAATCTACGTCACTCATGCAGGCTGCTGCCAGCTGCACGCTGTTTTTACGATAGCTTTGGAAATTCTGTTCTTTATTGTCAATGGTATTGAATCCCACGCACGCATGGAACCGTTTGAAATCGATCAAGTAAAGAAAAACTAAGTTTTTAACAGACATCAACAGCTTTTGATACATCGCATAGCTTAGTTTGTGTAGATTACCCTTACTTTACATAGATTTATATAGATCAATGCACAACACTATATAAATTTATGTGAAAATATAAAATTAAGTTACATTTACATATAACTTTATGTAAAGTGTAGGGGTTTTTTTACATTCATTTCCTGTACTTACGCGTAAACTCTACAATAGTGTTAAATGAAACAGTTTCGCCATTTATCTCATTTTAAATATTAATAATTTGAAGTAGGTACATACAGGTGGTTATTATTAATTATTTTTATATAATATTTTTTAATAAATGTTTATGTATTGCAATAACATTATTTTTTAAGGTGTAAATGTAATTAAATTTTTGATTTTTACTGCTATTTTCTCTGCACTTATTAGGTAATTATTCTTGATAGCCAATTTAAAACAAATATTTCAAGTCAATTTAGATCTTAAAAATTTCTGAGGCGTATTACTTATGAGTCTTTGCGTTAGGCATAGGTAAATCCCGTGAAGATTTATATCTAAAGCAAAGATTTTATGCGATATCTGCTTGCATAAGATTAAGAGATTTATCATATAGCGATTGATCAATGAAAACATTTCGAATATTACATATTACATAAAGCTTTTGCTCAGCGGAGATGTTATCTTGGTGAATGACAACAATTAAATTACCCACTACATTACAAATTAAATAATGGGTTCCCATGAGGGGGGGATTATGTATTCCCCTTTCTTTCTGCAGGTTCTTCTCAGGTCAGGGGCTTTCCTTCCGAACCGGTGGTAGAGCTTCTTGACTATCAATGTAAGTGTAATGCTTCTAAATTGAATAAAGATATTTGACTTTAGCTTTGACTTTAAACTGGAGCCTTTTGTAAATTTAAACAAGTCAGGTGTAGTAAACCGTGAAGGGCGCATTTTTAATTATGTTTCTAATTAGGTTTTTAATTAGGTTTCTTGTAGGGAAGGTATAAGTTTATGCGTTACTGCGAAATACGCAATATTTCTTATATTACTTAGATTCCTTACTTTGATGTTCTAGAAAACGTATGTATAATGGTAGAGAACGCCTCAAGTCATTAAGTAGACTAAGGTGTCAGCAATGACAAATAACTAAATACAGTCTAAATTTTAGACATTGCCTTTAAAATTTTGATAGGGAGAGACTATAAAATGATACTTGTAAATGAGAGTTTTAAACTACTTTATTAAAAAAAATATTGTGTCATCAAGTAGAAAGTGGTAGAAATATTTATTCATCGTACAAAAATATAACATTTTACTACGGAAAAACATTTAATGACTGAGAGTGAGTGATCGATTTTGCGTACGTATTGATTGGGTTTCTAAATATTATCTTATTTTTTTCCAAGCGCAAATTATTTTCTAGTCTTTATTCAAGTCATAGTCAAGTCACATACAGCAAATACGAAACTTTTCATGCTTTGAGATCGATTAGTGGAAGTGCGACTATAATTAAGAAAGGTATGTAGTTTATAAATTGGAAGATATGGACTCAGTCCTTAACTTAACTGAACTTTTCTGAATATTTACTTTATGAATGTAGCTGATATATAGACTTTCAGAACGATTTCAAGATTTCCTCCTTAAGTTATCCCTTACCGTAAATTAGGTTAATATCAATTAACTGAATGTATTTAGGGTGGATGTGTCAATCAGGGTAAGATGGCAATGTAAATTTAATAGACAGTAATCTATAGGACTTCTTTACTCTTTTATTATTACATCTGTATAGAACAGTAGGTCTATACAGGATCACTCTAATCAAGCGCATTCATGCGAGAATCCAACTTATAAAGTTTGACGAATGCGGAAAAAAATAAATAAGAAATAAATATAACTGCAGATTTCGCAAAATAGTACTTCACAGCCCAGTTTATTAATATCATTATTATAGAAGTTGCAACTTTTCTTATTATCCATCACGGCTTCTATAAATAATTTGTAAATCTTTGTTCTGCTTTTTGAATTACACAAATGCTTTAAATGGTGCTACTAGTTTTTTTTTCTATTAGCAAGTAAACATGTTTTACAGTTATTATAAATAACGATGCTTTATTAGAGGTACAAACACAAATTCATACAATAGTAAAAGTTCAATTACGATAAATTATCATAAAAATACAGATGATTAGATTACATTAGATTGATTATAAGCTGAACGTAGCCCAGTGGCTATAGCGTTGGGCGCGTATCCCGCAGATTTAAGTTCTGACAACAGCGAAAATCTTTTCCTCCATTTTTCCACAATTTTTTAAGATTTAGAGCGTAAGTGAAAAACCTATCCCCTTCTACGCGCGTGAAGTTGAAGGATGTATGTATGTTTCCAATAATATGCTTATATGTTTGTAAGAGTAAATTTAACATTTTCAGGTCTTCTTTAAAGATTTTGTAGTCTGTATTAATCTATATAGCTGTGTTTATAAGCCGTGATAGCTCAGTGTCTGGGCGCTCGAGCAACCTGAGTTCGATACCCGGGTGCCGGCACCAATGAAATTGTTAATTTTAAGTGCTGAATTATCATGAGCTCAGCGGTAAAGGAAAACATCGGAAGGAAACCTGCATATTTTCGAAATAATAATAAAAAAACGATTTCGAAGATATATGAAGCTCGCCAATCCGCAGTTAGGCCGTGTGGTGGACTATGGAGGGCTCGAACTACCAATTATATGCTTATATGTATGTACGAGTAAATTTATTTTACGGTCTTCTTTAATGGTTTTGTAGCCTGTATTAATTAATATTAGGTTATTAATAATTTCATTTATGTCACAGTTGAGCATTGTTTCTCAATTAACTGCTTATGATTATTGATATCATCATAATCATTTCAGCCTGTTTAAGCCCACTGCTGAACATAGGCCTCCCCCACAGACTGCCGCGAAGCACGATCCTCGATATGTTTGTCATATATGTACGTCTGTCCCATAACCATGCACGCTTTAATATAATAATATTAATTCAAACATCGGGAATTTAAAATAATAGTGAAATGTGACGAAGTCCCTTGTTATTTATATTTAAGCACAGATAATATATAAGTTTAGGTATACAGATAAAACATTCCGATTCATCGTGCAATCCGAAGGCGTTTCTCTCATTATAACACGTACCAAATATTAAATTACGCTCTTAGAACAGAAAGAAAACAGACAGAGTTCGATATTCCCAAGGGTATTTCAAGGAAAGGTAGGGAAAATCAAATTGAAGAAAAAGATATCCGATGTTGAAGCAAAGTAAGAAAGATTTTCTTTGTAATAACTTAGGAATGGAAATGAGTATTAATTTGTGACCATCAAGTATTTGACTATACGAATAATGCTGTGTTATATTTGTGTCCGTAATCGCACTAGTCCACGCAACGGCCTTTTCTTTTGCACGAATGGCAGGTCCATCCGGGTAATTACGTGGACCTCACAGAAGTCTGGTGAGTGAGGTAGCCGGGCTTTTTTAAAAGGTGGCAACGCATCTGCAACCCTACGGGTGTTGCAAATGTCCATGGGCGGCGGTTATCACTTAACATCAGGTGAACCGCCAGCTAGCTTGCCACCTTCTCGCATAAAAAATAAATAAATAAATTATTCCGCGTGTAAATTAAGTTCCTCAAAACGTTTAGTAACTATCTATATTTGGAAATGGCTAGGGCATGTCCCCATATGTAAGTGGTCTTTTTTTTTTTTTTTTTTTTTTTTCATTTTAAAAAGAGCTTTATCACTGAGTGATAACAACGCTCTGTAGGGTTAACAAAAAATAATATAACACATCAACACAACATACATCTATTACAAAATCAAGTTTTTCTTAAACTAAGTTCGGCAATCCTGGCCAGTATCCGAGCCTGATCTGATATCGGAACAGCCAGGATACTGGTCACAAAACCAACATTAAAATTTCGGGAACCCATCAAAGACATTCTGAAAAGTGGTCATCTTCTAATACACTAAGGTGTTCACAGCTTTACTGTTCTAATAATCTAATACTAAGCATATTTAAATCCAACGTTGCACTTTAATGCTCAACATAATGAAAACGAAAATTCCATTTATATGCAAAATGCTAATGTTAATGGAATTAATGGAATCAACAACGTAATTACAAAAAGACGTATCCTGCTAAAACTTCGCTTATTCACTACGTAAAGTTTATCTCATTTTATGCTCACTAGTTACAACATAGCCCAATAAGTAAAGAGCCTACACAACAGCGGCCCCGATACATTCCAGTGGCACAAGGCGCAACTCAGCAGGAACGTGATCATTGACTCAAACGGATGCAATCGGCGCTCGCCAATATTCGATTTCCTAATTTTTGTTCTAATAATTATATTCATTCTAGATCTAGCATCGATCAGATTCAATACCTTTCTAGTTATAATTATATTGTAATTTTTATATTATAATAAAGTATTTTTAAATCAGTTTCGGTTTTTTTTGGGTCCTTCGGCTGCAGTTAACGTAATTCACTACATTACAATATTATGATTATAAGTGTAAACATATTTTTATTTCTTTTGTTTTGGCCTCACTACCTCTTCCTCCTTTTTATCTACTACGTTTATCACTATGAAAATCCTTCATGCAGATCCTTAATATAATTAGCCAATATCGCACAGGTATATTTAATTTATCAGAAATCTAAAATTTCTTATGTAAAAACTCCATATCTGACTATTCTCCAGTATTATTTGCATTTAGAGTGTACAATAAAATGCAATAGCTCATAAAAGTATTGAGTGAATTATAATTTAAAACAAGATTATTCGCATCTGTTCGGGAACTTCGTATACTTTCTTCACTTCGACCTAGTCTAACTTTGGCATTGCTTCTTTATCAATACTTTTCAAGTTTTATTAACTTCGATAAGAATTCTTAACATGTTTCTTCGTGAAACTGTCGAGCGAAAATAATTCTTAATTTCTAAAATAACTTATATGTAGGAGCAGTTTTAATCTTTATCATAACTATAACGCTATCAAATCAATAACGCTGTTTCCTCAACTATCAAATATGTCCGGTTTTCAACTTTCTCGTTCGAATTTATTTACAAATAATGTGCCTATTAATGCATGAAAAAAACTTATCGATTTACCAGGTGGGAAGGCCTGGCACCTGAACCTGGGCATAAATGTATTTCTAAGTTCAGTGATTTTTGCATTACCGCATTGCTTTATGCATAAATTAAATTTTCCTAAAATCGGGAAAATGGATCAGGGCAAAAAATCGCATACGTTGCCAATTTCAGAGATTGGGTTGTAAGGCATACAAGCCAATCCAAATGTTGCCGTCAGATGTTTCATATATTTTACTAACTTTGAAGTCTTGTAACATGCAGACCTTTGAGGCAATAACTTTTTGAAACTCATACATGTTCATCAAATCTTTTCATGATAATGCAGGAAATTGAATATTTCCTTTTTATTTTATTTTTTTACAAAAATATTGCCCTTACTTTAGGATAACATTATCTTGTGTTGTAAGGACGTTTTACAAACATAAATTCCACGTGGACAAACACCCAGATGCGAAACATCTATCTGTGGGTCACACAAATATTTGTCCCGTGTGGGAATCGAACCCACGACCCCCGAAGCCGAAGCCAATACGTTGGCAACTGCGCCACGGAGTCATCATCGGGCGTGAATAGTGCACGGTGTATGTATTTCTTTTACTATCAGCACCGACAAATGGAACCTTTATGAAGGCTTCGGCGCTGGGTTGAAGGTTCCTTTTCCACACGGGACAACTATTTGTATGAGCCACAGATAATTTTTAGGATCTTGGTGTTTTTCCACGTTAAATGTATGTTTGTCAAACGTCGTTAAAACGTTACAATACAAGGTAATTTATAATCATACTGTAAGGGCAATGTTTTTCGTGTTTTTTTTTTAAATAAGGACAAAAAACTACAGGGAAGAATATGTCTCAAGTAGAAAAAATAAGTCACGTATCAAAAAATATATAGAAAGAGCACGGAAGTATTTAATTTATAAATAGCAGTCAAACTAACATTCAAAAGCCCACATACGATTTTAAGTTTTACTTATTTACTAAGTTTGTTCCGTCCACTTATTACTATTTTGCTTAAATAAATTAAGGTCAGCAGGTCAGTTTGTTATACCAAATACCCAGTAAAACTCCAAGATCAGCATGTGTTAAACGATCCAATTAATGTTATAACATCCAGCCATTTGTTTGAATTTATTTATTTCGTGGAAATACATTTTCAAAGTAACTTGTATGAATGTTTAGCTTTTTCTGGATATATGTATATTTTTACCTTTTTCTCTTTCTTTTTTCATTTTTTAAAAACATTGCCCTTACTTTGCCCTGTGTTGTAAGGATGTTTTACAAAAAATTCACGCGGACAAACACCCAGATGCGAAACAACTATCTGTGGGTCATACAAATAGTTGTCCCGTGTGGGAATCGAACCCACGACCCCCGACGCCGAAGCCAATACCTTGGCAACAGCGCCTCGGAGTCATCAAAATATTGCGATAAGTCGAGATTTATCTCAAAGTAAGGCAAGTTATAAAAAAGGAGCAATTTGTTACAACATAGCACCGAACTTTTGAGATAAATAAAATTAACATAGAGTATACAAGTACGAATCACATATCGAAAAATTTAAAGGAGCGTTCGCAGACATTTTTCGTATAATTTTGAAGTTATAATTAAAAAAACTCATAAAAAAATAATAAAGTAAAGTAGTAAAGGGTAACATTTACCTACAAACAGACCAAAATAAAGCTTTTATCTCTCTCCCTTCGCTAAATGGGTCTAGCGATAGAGCAACGGCTTCCGGAAAAGAGTTCCTATACATTATCGATGTTCACAATGTAAGAATATTATTATGCGTAAAAACGCACGAAGGATCGGTAAACTTTCGCCACCCAAGAGTGAAATTTTTCGTTACTCCGAATGCGGGAAAATATTTGCATATGTTGTACTTTGCTCTTCCGGTGTTGATATTTAGCCAACGGAAGTTACACTGATATCAACTTAAAAGATATTTTTTGTACTCTTCCCTTTCACATCTATAAAAGTATTGAGGTAAAAGTTTTCGTTTTGCCCCCACTGCCATAAAAAAAAAATGATGATGAATGAGAATTTATCTGTCTTATATATTGTATCTGTTAATGAAATAATGGCCTCAAGCTATGTTTCCTATTTATTTTGGTGGTATTGGTGTAAGGAAAATTTCTAGTGTCGCTCTACTTAATATTTTTTTTTAAAAACATTGCCCTTACTTTAGGATAACATTATCATGTGTTGTGGGGACGATTTCCAAACAGATATTTCACGCGGACAAACGCCCAGATGCGAAACAACTACCTGTGGGTCACACAAATAGTTGTCCCGTGTGGGAATCGAATCCACGACCCCCGACGCCGAACCCAATACCTTGGCAACTGTGCCACGGAGTCATCCTATATACTTGCATTCCATGTTTCTATAAATAGCGTTCTTTAGTGTATTTAGAGCTTTAAAACCCTTCTACTATTTATTTTGGCTATTTTAATAACATGTTTATTATGAAAAATATACTTTTGACAAGCTCTCTCTTACTAAGATCGTTATTATATTTTATGTGTATCACATAGGATATATAGATACTGGGCCTTAGAAGGGCTTGAAACAGTCATTAGTTTAGAAAAGGGCACATCTAACTTTTAACAAGTTAACTTAGTTTGAAATTGAACGAACGGACGGTAAAGGAAAGCTTCAAATTAGGTACATACTCGTAAAATAAAATAATGTACGTAAGTGTCAATATTAGTCAAAATAATAAAGGCGTGTTAAAGTGGCGGCAAAATAGCCGTCATTACCGCATCAAATTTCTATGACAATAACGACCTTTATAGGCATCGTCGGATTTTGCAGTATTGTCGCAAATTTTGTTAAAAGCTTTCTCAAGTGAAATGTACTCTAAAATAAACTATGTGTGTCATTATATACGCACGTAAAAACTTATACTTATTTAGAGTAACAAAAGGAAATTAACTAAAAATTTCATCTCCTGATAGCTCAGTGTCCGGGCGCTCGCCTTTATTACATTTACTGGAGCAACCTGAGTTCGATCCCCGGTGCCAGCACCAATGAAATTGTTAATTTTAAGTGCTGAATAATCACGTGCTCGGCGATGAAAGAAAACGTCATCGTGAAGAAACCTGCATGCATATTTTTGAAATAATAATAAACGAAAATGTTTCGAAAATATGTGAAGTCCGCCACACCGCAGTGCGGTCGCGTGATAACCTCCTTACAGGGGAGGCCTTTGCCCAGCGGTGGGACATTTATAGGCTGTTAGTTCACTTTTATTTTTTTATCCCCTGTGCCAGAACTCTTTGTTTGTGAATAATACAATAAACGTAATTGATAACGGCTTAATTAGATAACTTGGAATTATAGTTAAATGTCAAAAAGTTGTCATTGGTTGCCACGGTAATGCAGTATGCTTGACGAAGTCGCAAAAATTTTACACTCATAATTATTTTTCAAAGCGCCAAAAAAAAATAAAACTTTAACATTAAAGTTTGAAAATAATCAATATTTATCTTTTTGGTACACAATGACCGAGAAAATAAATATTGATTATTGTACTTTAGCATTTCACATGTTTTTTTTCTATTTTGCATTACTATATTCACACAAAAAGTTTACCAAACATAAACGAAAAAGAAAGGAAAATATTTATTCGTTGCTAATCCATAAGCATCGTGGATGCTGTACTAATGTACATTTAATATATATATAAAGAAATCTAGAGTCAATTGGATAGATGAAAGAGCAGATATATAAAAATATTCGGGCGCCGCTTGCGAGTGGTATGGTAAGACTTGACTGATTGCTTATGCGTTTCAATTAGATGAATTATTGATGTTATTTTCAATTGTAGTACGGTACCGGATAAATATTTCAATCAAATTGGTAATTTAGAATACCTATCACTCGTAGTAGGTGGGCGTAGTTCGGACGTCATCACTTACCCGATGGATAACATTGTTGATTATCGATTTCATACACACACAATTTTAATTATTACATTCAGCAATCACTCATTCATTCACACATTGGTCTATTCCTTACTTCCGCCTAACCCCTACTTTACCAGTCTATGATCAAGTCGTGAGTACGATTAAGTCTTTCCTTTAACCCACACACTGCAACTTTAAATAATCTCTTTTTTTATAAAAACCAAAGTCATGTTCGTCAGAATCTTGTTACTTAAGCTGTGAGCAAAGGTAACAATTGATTAAGGTACCAGGAACAGTTATTGGAATGCGTCATGGCGAAGAGACAAGCACACAAACACATGGAAGTAAGCACTCACTCATAGGTTAACGGTTTAAACTTTAAAACGTCCTTCTTTCCCAATGTTGATTACCACTGAATGGTCTAATGACTGCTAAGTTGGGTAGATCATTCAACGCAGCAACTTCTGCTGGTAAGTGAAGTAACCGGTACACACTTTTTAATAGTTAGTAGGCCATCTGCAACCCGTCCAGCATTGTTGATGACAATGAACCGCTTACTTGAATGATTTTTTTTTTGTGTTTTTAATTTTTACGGTTTTATTAAGGTTTCACCTTTTCACATAAAAAAATATTTTAGCGAACACTTAAAATAGTGCTCGCCTAATTTATGGAATTTACTCGTAAAAAAAACTAAAACTACACCTTGATTTTGATCATTTAATTTTAAATATCGTAAATATCGTAAAAAAAAAGAACCAAACTCGGTTCTTGAGAAAATTACACAATTACAAAACAAAATTACTGTCTTCTTTAAAGGGTAAAATATCTCGACAAAGCTACAAAGTGAGAACAAGCGGCTTGGCACATGTTTTAGATAGCTATTTAAACTCATCAATGCAATTTTTGAGTCCTGCATTACCGCATACCATAATAGTTCCTATAAAAGGACAATTTGAATTCACGAATTACAGAGAATGGATGAGCACAGATTCCAGAAGCCGATATGAGCTTTAAACATTAGTTTTAAGAAATATATCTAAATGTTTACATATGCGTTTAAGACCTTGACATACTTTGATTTCCGTAATAACACCAAAAATGTATTTACTTGTGACATAATCTTGAATTGTAGTATCAAGAGGTACACAATATATATTATAATTCACCTACCATTGTTGAAATAGATTAGAGAAAACTGTTAAAAAAACTTTTAAAGCGTCATAAATTCATTCGATGTAAAAAGACACAAAAAGCCTACTTTTAGGCTTTTTGTCGAAGGAACACTGAAATAACGAGTTGAAATAGATAAATTGTACACTAATCAATACTCTTCCAGACTATTTATATTTATTTGTTTATAAAGACTCGTATCAGTAAATATATTGGTAACTCTGTTCATTTTTAAAAGTTATATACATAACCAAGTAATTAAAAAATATATATAAGACTATGTAATTGTGAATTATTAAAAACCAAAAAGAGAGCGAACTTAAACAAAAGCTCTAACTAGGGAACAAGGATCATCTTATAAACATCATTGTTTCTGGAGGTGAATCTTGGATTCATCGTAATAAGCCTGATTCAAAACAGGATTCCATTCAGTCACAAAAAAGATCACCGTTTAATGTCTGAAATCAGTCGGAAAAAATAAAAACTAAAAATAAAAATAAAACTAAGAGGTATTAACCTCTTCCTGATAGGAAAGAATATGAGGAAAAACCTAAAACTGGGATAAAAGCAACTCAGTTTAGTTACAAGGCGGAGTTTTTTAATTAATTAATTATGAATTCGTAATTCTCACTGCAATCAACGGTTGTAAATAGCCCCATAGAATTCTAATTATGAGGGAAAGCCACCGGTGGTGGTCGCGCCTAGAATTTATCAATGTAACTAATAGATATTACTATTGTATACTATTGCGAAAGGTGAATCGAGGCACTTTGTGCAAATTATACTGCGAAATTAAACAAAAACATCAACGTTTTTGTAGATCTCCTCAATTTGATGATCTCTGAAGATCTAATATACCATAGACCTAAAGAAGCGATGTACCTGTGAAAAGAACGAATATAATTCAGTTATAGTAAGCACTAATCTAAAACGAATCTACATTGAGCAAATCAAACTGATGGCTACATAACACTTGAAATGTTAGTCTCAATTTTTTGTTCACAATTTCACTAATAATTGTTGCAACATAAATATCATACACCTCTCACTCGTATAGGATAAAACTTTATGAGAAAGGAGGAAAAAGTTTGATGTTTAGCTTTCTATTAAGACTGAAATAGACCTCAGATAATAAAAGACACAATAATGTTAACCTACATGAAAAAGTGTTTGATGAAAAAAATGTATCAAGTAAATAAATACTTCTTTTAAATTATTCACAAGACAGCATCTTCGTTACGTTTCTAAAACAACATCGGAGTGACAAAGCGGCGATTCGATTAAAAGGGATCAAATGTCTGAATCAACTTTTTGAGTCTAATTAACGTAATAAAGATCAGAAAGAGCCTTTCTCTGTTCGAATCGGCTGAGACAATCAAGTATTTGATATCAATTACAGCTTTTGTGTCGTGCCCTCGATCGATGAACTGTGATGGCTTCAATTTGAGACAGTGTAGGAATTGGACTTTATTCTCATAATTTTGTACCGCGCAATTAAATTTGTGCTAGACTTTGGAAAGAAAAATTACACGTACATTTTTCACTCGTCATACCTTGAAGCAGTTGAATTTGAGCTCTATCTTTCTTTATTTTCCATTTTTTTTTTCGCTCTTAAATCTCCTCTCCCACTAATTGGCATTATACCATAATAAAATCCAAGAAGACTGTTTAAATAACCTCACATCCCGTAAAAAACGAACGAATTTTGTTTATGTTCAAAGTAACATCAACTGGTTACTTATTAATATCAAAAACCAAGTATCCGTAGTTTGGTAATAAAATGTTTTTATTTTTTAATTAAAAAAGCTCAACATTATGATTACACACGACTTAAATCCAACAACAACTTATAAATAAAAAAAAAAACATTGTATTGAATCGAATTGTGAATCTTAATCATTCTCGAATGTACTTGAAGACACAAAAAAAATTATTAAAATCGATCCAGACGTTTAGGAGTTCAGTGTCATACACACCTACAGAAGAATTATATAAATAAAGAACATAAAATATACAGATAAATAAAATTGGACTGTCTGTTTGTAATATTATTTAATATTAAATTAACTGGTTTTAATAAATGCATATGGGTGTATACCCGCTACATATACCGAAATAACCGGCTTATCTCTGAAACTGATTTTCACGGAATTTTAACTGGCAGATAGCTGATGTATAAGGAGTAACATGGCTACTTTTATTTTAGATTTATATATTTAATTATGGTTTTTATTTTCATGAATATATATATATATATATATATATATATATATATATATATTCATGAAAATGAAAACTAGCCTTAAGTTAAACCACGCATTGCGCGCTTGCTGAATATTTTATTTAGTAGTTTATTTCTCTTTTATTTCTTTTTTTTCTTACAGGTAGACGAGCAAGTACTTTTTCTTTCTTTCAACCAACAAATTCACGGAGATCCGTAAAATAAGAAATATTGTTGCTTGTTAACCTTTTACAACAGTTTCCAACTGTCAAATGAAGTTCAATGACGGAAGCTAAGTCATACTGCTATCGGTAAATTTTTACAGCACATTTAAACATAGGTTGTTAAAACTTTGGAATACCAATTAACTTAAAATGACATAACTTTCTAGGGTTCCGTACCCAAAGGGTATAACGGCCCTATTATTACGGCTCCGCTTCGGTCTGTCTGGGTCTGTCTGTCGGTCTGTCTATCGGTCTGTCGGTCTGTCTGTCCGTCGTTCACCAGGCTGTATCTCATGAACCGCGATAGTTAGAAAGATGTAATTTTTACAGATGATGTATTTCTGTTGCCGCTATAACAACAAATACCAAAATACAGAATAAGAAATATATAAATGGGGCTTCCGTACAACAGACATGACTTTTGACTTTTGACTTTTGACATGATGGTACGGAACCCTTCGTGCGCGAGTCCGACTCGCACTTAGCCAGTTTATCCACTTGTTAATCCCGCAACCATTTCATCGAGAAGTACGAAGTTCGAGTGTCATCTTCATATTTCTCCTCTTAATGAAAAGTTTTAGACTTCAGTTGTTTTCCATCAGCTGCACAGATGCAAGATAATGAATTTTCCGATAGACCCTTAGTGGCTGTGCCTATCGGTTAACTTTAATTAATTGCATGACATCTATTACGCATGTTTTGAAGTTATAATATTAAAAAAACTTGCGATTAGGAAAAATTCTTTTATTTCAATGATGTGTGCAGTATTTCAATGTCCATGTATAATAAAGAGAAAAAAATATTGTTTATATATGTATACTACTAGAAATAAAATAAAAATACAACTATGAAAGTAGGTTCTTATTTTATACAGATACTATTTTTCTTTCTTAAATTATAAGTAAATAAGAAATCAACTAAAACTAATAAAGTTTTGCATTCTAGTAAAGAACAAATCACATATGTATATGTGACCGTCAGTAAAATAACATATGGACTCGGAGCTAAATTTAAAATTGTGTTATACAAAGGTTTTAAATACTGTTCCATAAATATAATTACATTATTTTAGTAGGGCCACCCAACAGTGTTGACTGTTGCACGAATGGGCAGGTCCATTACGGGTAACTACCACGACCTCACAGAAGACCGGCGTAAAGTGGAAGTGTTACACTTCTGCGTTTCGTCTGGCGAGTGAGGTAGCCGGGCCCCCACTTTATTTAAAGGTGGCAACGTATTCGCAACCCTACGGATGTTGCAAAGGTCTATGGGCGGCGGTTATCTTCATCTCTTCGTGGTAATCTGGAAAGTTGCCAAACGTAACGTATGCTACAGACAGTTTCGGTGAAATAATGGCCTTGGTTATCATACAGTTGCTTCTTTAACACTTCAAAAAGACTTAATAATATCTTGTATTCCTATTGATGTTTTACGATAAGCAAACATAATCGAAAGCAGAAAATCATGACACAACGTAATAAATATAACAACTTTTAATCGTGTTACACCGACATATGTTATAAACAAAATATGTGAACTTTACTTATCCACATACAACAACTCAATAAGAGTTTGCTTTTAAAAATGTAATATTTTATCGCTAGAACCGTTTCACGAGCGATTTTTAGAGTTCTTCTATACACTGTATGGGCTAAGCGTATGTCCCATACTTCTATACCATAACTGTGTAGACAGATAAACTGTACCTACCCACTTTTTTTCACAAAATTCGTCAATACTAATAATTGTACTTTGTAAGCTAACACTACACGAAGGGGGAACAATTTAAATTGGAGAAATCCTAACAATCAAATCACTTATTCTTCTACTCCATGTCTTACTCTAAAACACATCTACCAGAATCCGTGTTTATCACATCCATATGATCTAAATGATACGATGAAATCAATTACATTTTAAATGAACACAGTATTATATCTATGATACATAAGCAGAAGACGATATTTAGACTCATTTGATCCGAATTATATTTTAAATACTTTGAATTACCAATACAGAATTTATCCAAGCAAATAACATTATTCTAAGCGTTTAATACACTCTCTTGGGTAATGCTGTCTCGTCAGTATCAAATTACCAAATTCTCTGTTATTCGTTTAAATTAATTAAATAGTTGATGAGGGAATTCTAGTCTATTGTCAGGAGTTTCAGCGGTTAAAGAAATGTTGAACACAATTATATAACTCGGGCTTTAATAATAACAACGATTTGCAGTGTAAAAACTTGCATTCAATTCGTACGTGGTTATGCTGTGTACCTACACTCTTAAGTACAGGGCATTTTAAGTTCATAGTTAACCCGGCTGTAAAGATGTAATCTACATACCTATTATAGAAATTTAGATAAATGGGAGCCATGAATAGCCTTCTCCTGTCTCCTATCAATTGACCCTCCTGTCTATACATAAATCAGTATCAATTAATATCAGTAGATCCATCACTGCATAGTATAAAACAAAGTCGCCCCGCTGTCTGTCTGTCCCTGTGTATGCTTAGATCTTTAAAACTACACAACGGATATACGTTCTAATAAACTACATATACGTTCGTACTTATATACGCTGGCTAGTGCCAGATTCAAAACCTGATGGATTAGAACTCAAACTACTAGAATATAATCGTTCAATCGTAATTTCCCAAGTACTAAGCCACCGTAGATTTAAGACATAAGCAATCATTTTAAACATTTCGGCGTACTAAAACCATGGTAAAACATCTATTAACAGGTTTAAATAATTTATTAAAGGAAAACTTTTTAAAAATGGTTATTATAATATAAATGAATAAATTAATGATAATAAGCCCTGGGAATGAGATGATCGCTCCTAAGCTGTTTCTAAAAAAAAATATGTACTGAATGTCAATGTATTTAAAACATGTAGAAAAAGTTCGGAAAGATTGTCGCCGCTGTGGGAATCGAACCCACGTCTTCGGCATTCGCGGTCTGACGCTCTAGCCACTAAACTAAACGGCTAATTGCCATACCGACGAAAATTTTAACGTCCTTTATCTAGATTTTTTTAAGCATTTGAAGCAATGCTTGGCGCATCCATTGTTATATCCTTTCCAGCATTCAAACAATTTCGAATATCGTACTACAACGATAATTCGAACGAGAGATGTCGCCATTGCTTTTTTAGAAATTTAAATTATTTATAGTGCTAATCTTTGCACTTAAGATTGAACATTAAAATATATAGGAAAAGTTCGGAAAGAAGAAAACAATGTATTTGTTGAGAAAAAAAATGACAAAAAGAGGATACCTACGGAGTTTCTTTCGCCTGTTTCTTCTCCGTTAGAGGAACCTCATTACGAAACGGTGGTAGATTTAAAAAAATGACTATGGATAAATGAAATGTATATTTCTTATTTGGATCAATAAATGATTTGAATTTGAACATGTTTAGTTGGTTGCGCAATTCGAAAAGTATTTTGTATTGTACATCTACATAGATAGACAGTACAAAATGTATTGTATGTTTATGTAGATCCTGCGGAAGTTTATCTTGTATACTACACAGTTTACAAGATAAACTTCCGCACTATTAATCGATTTTAACGGTGCGTAAAGATCAATATGAATAGATCGCGTCTGAATCATTCTTCGATGTATTGAGATAAAGATGGCCTTTGAGTCATCATCAGGCTTTGTGAACGATAATAAAGACAATATATAATATGATATTTATGACCCTGACCCGTGACAATAATACAAAGAAGCTAAACTCTCTTCCTGTAGATAGGGCGATCGATATATACTCGCATGATATTGAACCTTACTTGGTGTCGCTTACTAAGGTAAGATTAAGATCTGTCTGAAATTGGGACTCAATAAAGTTACCACTCACCTCCTCATGTACTGGAACTTGACCACGATGAAGATGAGCAGCGTGTTGGCGGAGAGCGAGGTGGTGAGCACCGCCACGTACAGAACTATGATCGTGAAGTCGGGCTTGTAGAACACGCCCAGGTCCATCGGGGCCACACCCCATTGCTCAGAACTGTTCCAAGACGTACGCTCGATAGACGTGTTGAATGACCTCAAAGGCATCTTTGGTTACTTCTTTTCCTTTTCACTTATTTAAAAACTTTATCGTTGAATGTCATTCTATTCTTTTCTGTATTACACAGGAAGAATCTATCCATCAGACCTATTCTAGTTACAGTCACAGAAATTTATTTATTTATTTAATCTTTGTTGAACTAAAAATTGTACAAAGGCGAGCTTAATGCTATATTGCATTGTCTACCAGCCAACCCTAGATAGAACAGAAACATAATGACGTGAGAAATTTTATGGATTCAAAGAATTGTTTGGAAAAATAACTAAGTACGTAAATGACTCCGAATGAATAAAATATTTGAAGCTTAAAAATGTCAACTTCAGCGTTTTCAAAGTGAGTTATTAAACTTTTGAAACGATAATAACACAAGTATCTTTGAAGTGATGGGATTTCCGTAGTTGTTCCGGGATGTACGCGTAAATGTGTGTATAATAAAATCTTTTAATGTGTGTTTCACAACAGTCAATGATTTAAAAGATTCCGAAATCTTGTTTTGATATTTGGATTACTTATTGCCATTATGAGTAAAACATCATTATAGTAAATTACCCGTTACAAATTGATTTTCTTTTTGGACTTTCAATATCGTGATTTCCTTTTAAACATTCATCATTGATTCATATAGTTACAAATGAATATGTCTGAATGCAAAGTTTCCACATACTTTTAAAAAGCCCATGAAAAAGTCCAAATGTATCACACTCTAAATCGGCTATTGACATCACTTAATTTTTTTTCAATCAGCAAATACATCACTAATTTTAAGTTGAAGTAATGACAGTAAGACGGTAGGAAAATACACGGTAAATGTTGTTATCTCGATTTATTTTTAAGTATTTGATGGAATAAATTAGGCTTCTTTTTAAAAGAAACATAACACATTTCTAAGGTATGTACTGTAACCATAATATTCGAATAAGTAATAAAGAACGCTATTATCCTCGAAATTTATTATTGAAAAAAAATTGTCATTACGCGGCATTAATATTACGATTTTATTAATGCTTTTTTAGAAAAAATAATTATTATTTTAGATACTTGATTATTCTTAGATTCTATCAAGTTAACAATATATACTAAACTAAATAGTCTAGTATATATTGTAGCACAACTCAATTATTGCTTTTAAAAAAAGCTTTTAATATTTTTAGATACTTAAATAATTCACTAACTTTTAACTTGACGATATATAAATACCTCTATTATAGTTAAACATTTGAATAAACGACATTCAAGTTACGAATGGTCACATCAGGGCGCAACTTTGCGAGTTTTCACAAACTTTTACGTTACATTTATCGTAATCGCGGATTTGGGTACTGAGAGGTAAAGGCCATGCGTCGTTACAGGTACGGCGTTCGCGCGCGACTGAAATTCAGACAAAGCTTTTGATATAACGCAAGGAAAAGCTTAATATGCAACCTTTTTCCATTCTCTTCTCGTTCTCCTCTGCAAATTAATCACGGAAACTTGACCTCACTTAACTTTAAATTAACCGTAGAAACGTGTTGCGTACAATCCTTTATTAAGAACAGTTGGTTCATATAAATATGTGTGTGGATATTATAAAACACCGCGATGTGTAACAGACATTGTTATTGTATGGCAATTAGGATTTATAATGAACTAGCTGACCCAGCGAACGTTTTTTTGCCATATACATTATTTCTGTGAATCTGAACACATAGAAAAAGAATTTTCGGAACGCACCCATAAAATGTTTGACAAGTGGGAACAGTTTGTATGGGAAAATAAAATTGTTGCTATTTCGATTTTCCGTGCAATTTTTCCATAACTTCTCCTCGTTTAGACCTTCCCTGGACTGCCACAAATATCTCAAAACCAAAATTAGCTAAATCGGCCCAACCGTTCTCGAGTTTTAACGAGACTAACGAATAGCAATCCATTTTTATATATAAGAAGAAGATTATAAAACAGAATAAAATAAAGTTTGCTTAGTTGTCCAAATAGAATAAAGTTTGTTTAATTTTATTATTAATAAACGCCACTTTTCCGCAAATGACTCTCTAAATGACAAAAATTTGTAAAACAGTTTCCTAAATTATGTTTTCTTCGCGTATAATAAATTCGCGTAAATGTTAAATGTAATATTTGTACACCGGAAGTGGTAGAACACAAGAGAAGTTAAAAATTTTAAGACCTATAGTGTAACATGTTTTAACAAATAAAAGTATCTTTCTTTCTATATCAAGATATTAATGTAACTCCTCAAGTGAGTAAGACTATTCATAATTTTCCCAGTCGTTGATAAGTTAATCGCGGCCGAGAGCGTTGTTTATTATAACGATTTCAACAAATTACTTCATCGAAGTTCTCGCGTTTACTGAGCAAAGAGCTCTAGTACTTTCATAGATAACTGGTGACTAACAACTAAATCGGAAGAGCGTTCTTCGTACACTATTAAAGCAAATCTATCAAATCATCTGACATTCGTGTTTTATTATACCAATCCTAAAATATTGTTTATGACTGTTCTTTTATTTCTGTTTTAGATGCATCCGGTTCTTACTGAGGCAACATTGAAAACGGATGTGACGCAAATTGCTCTACTCTTTCTCCTGGAAAACAATGTTAGTTTTATCGATGCAAATATGAAAAGTTTGTTATAAGGCCTGTAAGTTAAACACCTACGGATTCATAGCCGCTTAGTACATAATCATTGGGGGGATATTCATTTGTTTTCTCGTCTGGTTGGGTTTATAAATAATAAATAAAAATAAAGATATATATATTGCATATATAAAATAAATATTATGGATAAAAATAAACATATAATAATATATATATATATATATATATATATACGGCAATGATAGTTTCATTATTATTATTAAGTCAATAATAACGGCAATGATGTTTGGTTGTTCAACGGCTACCTATGAAATTTAATTTTTATTTTTCAAAGCAAGTAGTAAGCACTCAAATGTTGTTGAATAGTCTATGATTACTTGGTCTTAAAATTAAATAAACTTGAGGTTTCAAAGCACGTTTTGCCCACTGCATGTCAATAAAGCTAATAAGCTGTAGCGATGTTCAATGTTTACAGACCAAAAAATATGTGTTAGTGGTTCTGAGACTGGTTTTTATTTTTGGCAAGCAATTTTAAATATCAAAATGTTAATATACAAGTCTTATCAGCCGCTAACCTCAAATTAAACCGTCGGGCTAGTAAATGGAATTTGGTCTATTACAGAATATAATAGATATTGTTTCATTTTTAAAACAAGCAATTATAATATGATTGTACTGTAAAGTATATGTAACATTTATAAACATGACAATAACGAAACGGACAAAGAAAGAGTCTCAAAATCATTCGGTCTTATTCATTACTATCGACCCGCCCCGGCTTCGCACAGGTACAATATATTATACATATAAACCTGCCTCTTGAATCACTCTATCTAGTGAAAAAAACGCATCAAGATCCATTGCGCAGTTTTAAAGATCTAAGCATACATAGCAGCAGACAGCGGGATGACTTTTTTTATACTATATAGTGATATTGAAGTCGACCAAACTGTACTCCGAAGGTGTTAATAGCACTGCCCGTCCTAGGTGACTGAGAAAAATATGTTTCTTACAGTTTAGCATGTTACAAGATTCGTAAGAATATAGAAAAATAAATGTAATTTGTTACATATACATGTTGCATCTCAGTTGCGTTTATTGGATATGTATTATAATTCGCGATTGAAGATTCATGCATTCTACCGTATTTGCGTTTTACGGATTGCGTCCGAAAAATCCTTTATATCAAATGTATGTACAATGGACACAAAGACTTCTACGGAGGTCAGGGTAACTGTATCGTTATGCGATCTCATATGCTTGGTAAAGCAGCGACGTATGTCAATACGCTTGCTTTGAGTACATGGTCAAAGCAAGCGTATTTACAAACGTCGCTGCATGATTTTGGAATATTCGGAAATTTTCTTTACTATCTTTCGATTTTACGTGTTTTAGCAGTTGCAGTCGAATTCGATAGATACCAATCGACCGTTCCACTTGTCGGATCTAAATTTAATACCTTTAAACGATATATATATTATATATATATAACTGTATATATATATATATATATATATATATATATATAGGAGTTGTTTGATCCAGCGTTACGTATGATCAGTTTTTTGTTGATCCGCTCAAATTTGTTGATCCAATACCATATGTATGTGATTTAGTGGCTCCATTCGGATCAACAACTTCTCGTCAATATCTTTTTGAAAGTAGCTACAATTTATACAAATCCACTCCGTACTTATTTGATCCAATTCAAACGGACGAATCACAGATCACAGCAGCATTCATTGGTTGAAATCATCACCTTACGTCAGTGCCTACTTATTAAGAAGAATTACTGTATCACGTGAATGTGATATTTGTTTAAATACATGCTTTAAAGGGCCAGCAATATCTAGCGCTCGCGCCCTTTTCAGATTCACGTGCACCACAACCATTATATTTTAATGTAAAATTCGTTGCGCGCGTGATAGTTATTTAAGAATTTACATATTATAATAATTAATAAAAAAAATATTGGTATCAATAAAAAAAAAGTAAAGTAACAGCCTATACACGTCCCACAGCTGGGCAAAGGCCTCCTCTATACAGAGGGTATCAGGGCATAGTCCACCACGCGGCCCCACTGCGGATTGGCGGACTTCACATATCTTCGAAATATTTTTTTGTTATTATTTCGAAAATATGCAGGTTTCCTCACGATGTTTCCTTCACCGCGGACCACGTGATAAGTCAGCACTTAAAGTTAAAAACTTCATTGGTGCCGGCACCGGGGTTCGAACTCAGGTTGCTCGAGTATATGGTATCAATACTCAACAGTTAATTATTTAATTAATGTATAAAATGAATGTACTTCTACTTTAATATTTAAAAAATAATGTTGAAGAATAAATAAGACTTGGAGTGTTCTAGTCGTATCTTCAATAGTTTATAAGTAATTTTAATAGCAATGGAGAATACCTGATAGGTAACAACAAGTCCAAGTGTACAATAATTTTAAAATTATATCAAAAACAGAAAAATAATAAACAAAATTTTTCGTAATTCGTTTGTTTATAAACAAGCGTCTGTTCACAAAACCAAATAAAAAATTAATTAAATTATAATTTTTTTATGATGTAAGAACGTGATAAATTATGATTTTAATAAAATGGTTCCATAATGTTAACGCTAAGCAACAAAAAATTGTAATTTAGAAAAAGCGTTTTTAGCAGTGAAAATTTTTTTTCCTAAATGTCATATTTTCATAAAGCATCATATTCGTAAAAGAAAAACATTGAAAATCTTATAAACAATGTATTTATTTATAATAATTATTTTAACAATTCAAGTAATTTTTTTTACAGGAACAGAATAATCAAAAAATTTTAAAAAATCTTGATTGATTTATTAATGTTTTTCATATTTCAATGCTTTAGATTGGTAATAAAACAATGAAAAATTTTTTTATGGAAATCTTTTCTAAACTCTTTCGAGAAGTGAACAAAAATATTCTGGGTTAGACTACATAGAAATAATTTTAATTTTTTTTCGTGGTATAATTATTTATTCATGTGTCTAGAAAGAACTATATTTTTTATTCCTTAATATTCTAATTTATTCGGTTAAAATAATCTTTTAGAGTTCCGTACCCAAAGGGTAAGACGGAACCCTTATTACTAAGACTCCGCTGTCTGTCTGTCAGTCTGTCCGTCTGTCACCAGGCTACACGTTGTACATATCTCATGTGGTAATGGTGATAGTTAGACAGTTGAAATTTTCACAGATTATGTATTTCTCTTGTGCCATATAAAACCATAATTTTCGTGAAGTTACAGGTTTTCGTTAAAAAAGCACTTGTTGACTAGACTATTAGCAAGATTACATTTAATAACAATCACTTACTTTTCGCTCAATTCTTTGAGTTTCCCTTTTCATGTAAAGATTACCGATAAATCGCACATTATCTCTTAACTAATCTAACTTTAACCCACTAAATAGCACTAGCTTAAATAACACTATTGATTACATAATAAACAATAATAATTTATTCTCTTGTAACCAAACTCATATTTGATAATGAGTTGAGCAATGACTTGTTAACAAATTTAACAGTTAAAATAAAACTAAAATATTGTCATCCTCGTCTCTTTAAAGAAATTTTCACATTACATCATTTGTCGTATTACATTGCGACCGTTGTTGATCCGTTTCCTAGTGCAATAGTAGCAATATATTGTACAACTAGCTTGCGCTCGCGGCTTCTCCCGCACATTATATCGTGCTTAAAAATACCTACAGAACCCTTCGTACGCAACTCCAACTCGCAAGTAGGCGATTTTTTTAACTTTATATAAACCATATTTTTACAGACCATAGTTAACTATAGTTTCATCGCACAAATCTACAATGTGGTTGTTTAAGTTGATATAACTATTTTATTTATCATCCGACTTAAATAAAACTAACAATAAATGTTAAGAGAAACTTACTACAATGCATTTGTAAAAGTTGCACTGAAATCGGAAAGTTAGCCAAGTTAGCGCACACAGACAAACAGATAAACAGACAATAATGTTAACTATCATTGTTTTGGGTTCTACTGCATTGATAAAGGCGCCTAATAATAGTTTTTCTCAAATATCTTCAATGTACAAACAACAATCAGTTACATTTTTATTATATGTATAATATTCTTTGAGTTCATAGTTCGCCGCCGCGCCAGTTGCTTAAATCAACTCGGGATAATATTTGGATGCCTACTTAGGAGTACAGCATTTTGGCCTTCACCTCAATCGAATTAATACAGGCTGCATGTGCTAACAAGCATAACAACAAAACTATACACTTTATAGTAAGTAGGTATTTTGATAATGTCCCAAGGATTCATTAATATCAAGCGATAATATATACAATATTAATTCACTAGCATCCTATGGTAAACTAATTAATAAGAAATAGGTTATAACCATCTCTTGGTCAATTATATTTATGTAGGTTATTATATTCGACATATAGTAACAGTTTACTCAATAGAAAATGTACATGGTAATTCAGTTCTTATTACAAACACTGTGGAATTAATTTTACGAACACTGTCGTCGAGCTGCGTATGCTCGCTCACAGGGATCAAGAAATGTTTAAAAAGTGCCTGAGAAAAAACCGTTACGCAGAGCCACAAATACTTTGGAAAAGTATAAAACAACGGTTAGAGTATATTGCTGAATTTAGAATATGTCTAAGCGACACAATACGCTGTTGAAATATATGCTTTCCGGCCTTTAAAATAAAGGTTAAGGGCAATTAAATTTGGACAGAAAGGTGGATCAACAAAGTACTCTTATAATTTTGCTGGATCAAACAAGTTATGGAAATAAAAAGCAAAAGAAACGTTAATTTATTTACCGACTAAAAAAATTTGTAATACCTTCGTAATAAATTTTCAGTTTCGATATATTACAATATCGGCTACTGATTTACCTATTGACAAAGAAAACATAATCCATGTGTCGTTCAATAAACTCCCACTTTTTTAAAAAAACGACAACAAAACAACGCAAAATTAAACATTTTTAACATTGATAAATTAATGCAAATCTTCAAACAGGTGTTTCAATGAACGGCTTGTTCAAGTCGACATAAATGTTTAATTAATTCACAGAGTTTTAGACACTTTGTAAATAAAATTTCGTTCATGATTCAGATATTAAAATTGAGAAATGAGTGGTTACATATGCATGTTTAATTTCAATGTTATTTACGCGCTCTTAGTTAATTCGCCCTTTAATTAATCTCGTGATATTCGAACGTCCCACGTTCAAAAATATTTTTCACTTTCACTTTCACTTTTGTAACACCGTATCGGTTTTTAAAATCGACGAAACGAAACTACATTGTGGAAAATCGAGTATTTTATTTTCCAAATCACAAAAGTGATACCTATAAGTAGGTTTTGGCTAAACGCTAAACTGGTTGGAGCAGTTATTGTTGTCCGTAATACTCCGTAATACTGTGGCAAAATGCTGCGTGAGCGAGAACTTTTGCTGTGGCAAGAATCTTAGACGCCCTTTATGCGTTAAAGACGTCCCTTGGAAATCGCTTAAAATCTGATGAACTTCCTGCCAACTTAGCAGCTGTAAAACAAATAAAACTTCAGTTTAACGATGCCTATTGTTTTTGTTAATCCCACAAGTAAAACATAGATAAATTCGTTTGTGATGATTTCCAGTGATGAATTAAAACGAAACCTTACAATTTTAGTGCTGTAGGGATGTTGATTATTGTTTTGGTTAATCCCATAAATCCCAAGTTAAACATACGAGTATATACATTAGTTAATGATAATTTCCAATGATTAATCAAAACAGGGTGTGAATTAGTACTGTAGGGATGTAGGGAAATCGTTAACCTGGGTTCTGGGAAATATGAGCTCTGATTAGTACAATCATTTGTATAAAGTGCGATTATAAACTCGTAAACCGCCCTAAGACAAACAAACAAATTTACCTTAACTTCTGAATCTGGCAAGACTCAATGAGATGTAAGAACATCAGAAATAGTGCGGGTTTAATTCCTACTAATAGAAAAATTTTGTGTGATGACCCTATGGTCATTTTTTTTTATGGTCATTTTATTCAAAATTTCTAATATATTTCTAACATCTAGGTGCACCTATAATAATATGTATTTATTTATTTAAGAAAATTACATTTAAGTACGATTATAACTTACCGAGTGCCCAAAGAAAAGCTTTGCTTACTTTAGGACTAGAAAATGTTGTATATGTAATGGCATGAGCCATATGGTAGATCTAGGTCTCTGTTTTTTGGATGCGTAGCGAATTAAAGGATCTGAAATCTGAAGTAAACGGAGTGAAATATGTCCAAGGAAAATTGTAGAAAATGAATGACAACAATTTTTAGCAAAGTCTGAAAATGAACATTACGAAACTGCCAAAAATTTAAGTCAAAATGCATTGTAAGAACGCCATGAATACAATCTGAAAAACTTAATATATTAAAACATTGTACTTTTATATTTCTTATTATGTCTGTAAGTTCTTACGATTTTTGGTGCTCTCTTTTAGACAACCCGAATGGCGTAGTGGGTAGTGTACCTGCCCTCTGCGCCAGAGAGTATGGATTCGATCCCCACTAATAGAAAAATATTGTGTGATGAACATAGTGTCTGTGTGTATATATATGTACAATATGTATTTATTTACAAATTAAAAGTATGTTTATCAGTTATCTAGTACCCATACTACTATCGTTGCTTAATTTGGGACTGGAGAACGTTGTGTAGAAATGTGTCCTTATATATTTATTTATTTTCTTTCTTTCTTTTTCTTTTTTTTAAAAACACTGCCCTTACTTTAGGATAATATTATCCTGTGTTGTAAAGGACGTTTTACAAACATAAATTTCATGCGGACAAACACCCAGATGCGAAACAACTATCTGTGGGTCACACAAATAGTTGTCCCGTGTGGGAATCGAACCCACGACCCCCGACGCCGAAGCCAATACCTTGGCAACTGCGCCACGGAGTCATCAAAAAATTTATCTCTTTGGAATCTAGAAATAGTGCAGTACAGTACCGCCATCTTAGTGTATTCTAGTTCGTGGACATTATATAACTTCTCCATAACTTTGTACTCAGAATTAATGTCAGAACAGATGTCACACAGTTAAATCCACGTTGCGATATCGAATTCTAGCAAGATGTAACAATAAATTATCTGACGAGCCTATGCTGGGTTAAACGGAAAAGCTGATGCTATCTTTTCTTGCAATAAACGACGGTTGATGTTCTAAAAGATTTATTAGACACGTTAGTATCGTAAGAAACGTTAGAAACAAATACATAAAACGCAGCCGCCACATTATTCCGTCCATATCTCGGCGCAAGTTAATAGTGCTTAGTTTTTATAATTAAATTAAATATTACTTATGTTCATGTTGATTTAGTAAATATAAAACAATTGTTGGTTTGATGGTAGTGTCAGTAATTTAGATGTGAACACATCCACGTCTCTAAATCTAAAACACTACAATGATTTTTTTTAGTTTCTTGCCCTCCACAAGCAAGTAATCAATACGATTGCAGGGCTTGAAAACGAAATTCTCTATTAAATACCAGTGAATCCAGTAACCATCAATATAGGATGTGAATACATTGACTAATTGAATAAAAAAATACTGTTCGTAATGGAAAAGGTATTATCTCAGTCTGAATCAACATCTATCAACACACTACAGTTGATTTCAATTAATTTAATCTGATGTTGATAGCGTTTTAATGCCACCTTTCTACAAACATTTTTTTTGTCGAATGTCTGCAAAATGACCAGGAGCCTGTAATTGTATTGCAATTTCGACAAGACCTTGTGCGCCACTCGCAAATTGCTTTCCTTTGTCTGAAAATTCTTGTTGCTTATTTGTTCACAAAAGTTTCTATTTTTAGCAAGCAAAGTAGTCTAGTTAACGACATATCGAGTAGCTCCAACAAGTAACGACATGAACGCAGGGTAATAATATCTTATTACTTTGACATTTATTATTCAAAAAATATACTTATCAGCTGGATTCTTCTCAATAAACACCAACTAAATCGTTTACTTAAGTTGATTAACTACCAAATTTTAATGAAACTTATCCATATTGGATCACAAAAAATATTTAAGGGTTCTGTATCCAAAGGGTAAAACAGGACCCTATTACTAAGACGCCTCTGTCTGTCTGTCTGTCCGTCTGTAATTACGTTGTATCTCATGAACATGAGTTAAACAATTGAAATTTTCATAGATGGCGTATTTCTGTTGCCGCTATAACAACAAATACTAAAAACAGAATAAAAAAACTATTTAAGTGGGGCTCCCATACAACAGACACGATTTTCGTTGCCGCTGATATAGAATGGTACGGAACCCTTCGTGCGCGAGTCCGACTCGCACTTGGCTGGTTTTTAACAATATTAATATATTTTCTCGTTTGTCCGACGCAAAATAAAGACATTAGAAAATAGGAAATAAGGAAATCGGGAAAAGCTCTAAAGAAACCAAATATGAAACAGATATATATGTAAATCGAAACAAGCTAGGCGGATTTGTGCAACCGATATTCTGTACTCGAAATCGTCCGCTCTGGCTACATTCAAGTAGGTGATATTTAAATTTCACATCGTTTGTTAGGTTTTCATAAGAAATGTTCACAGTAATTATTACACATTGTGAGTAAAAATATAATATCGTACTGTTACCAACATTACTCATGTACATCTTGTAAAATCAAATATAATTTAGTTATATTTAGGTTACCTACATATTAATTCAAAAAGGTTTTTATTTTACTATGATTTATCATTACGTCGACTATGAAAAATAGTATTATAGGTAGTATATTTATTACCTTACTACCTTTTGCGCGCGACATTGCCCGCATGGATCCGAACCCCGAATTAGTTTTGAACAATCCTAATAGCGCATGTTTCATCATTCGATTGGTACCGATATTTGTTTTTTCTGTTATAAAAATTAAAACAAAATGCCTGCTTACACCTTACTTAACCTTTTCCCCTCAAGTATGACCTTAGATATATAGAAAACTTTAAATTCCTAATTCCGTTATGTATCTATGTTTTTTGTTTGCATGTTAAAGGTATAGTTTATACAGAATTTTCCCATAATATTTTTTACAATCAAATATGACATATCCCACTGCTGGGCCCCAAAGGCCTCCCGTCTATACAGATATAAAAAACAAACCAATTCTATGAGTTTTGTGTTGTAATCTTAATTAATTATTATTATATATATAGTATTGACTCATACCATTATAATTTAAATCATGTTGGTTAAAAAAGTAAAGTAAAAGTAAAGTAACAGCCTATACATATCCCACTGCTGGGCAAAGGCCTCCTCTATACAGAGGGTATCAGGGCATAGTCCACCATCCAATCCATTCCATCTTCGAAAAATATTCTTTTTTTGTTATTATTTCGAAAATACGCAGGTTTCCTCACGATGTTTTCCTTCACCGCGGAGCACGTGATAAGTCAGCACTTAAAGTTAAAAACTTCATTGGTGCCGGCTCCGGGGATCGAACTCAGGTTGCTCGAGTATATTGAATTAAAGGCGAGCGCCCGGACACTGAGCTATCACGGCTCACGGTTGGTTAAACCTGATTTAAATTATAATTATTATTATATTTAAAAAGGTGGTTTACATGGCTGGTAAATTAATGTACACAAAACAAATATTTAACTCAAAAACAATACATACAAAAAAAATATATGAATAAAAGCGACTAACGCCATTCCTATTGCTGAGGACAAGTTAAAGATTTGATTGAAGTAATTTTCTTGGTTCCAGAAACAGGCCAGTTCTAATGTTGTTTAAATTGAAAAATTTTTAGGTCTGCATAGATAATTATAAAGTAACTCAGGGTGACAAACGCTATAAATTACAGAATAAGATCAAATTAATATTTCTGACTAGCTGACTCGGCAAACGTTGTTGGGCCGTATAAATTATTTCTAGGGAATTTGTCAATCTGAACACTTAGAAAGGGAATTATCGGAACGCACGCATAAAATGTTTGACAGGTTACGCAGGCACAGACATAGTTGACAGGTTGACACGTACACTTTGTACGGGAAAATAAAATTGTTGCTATTTCGATTTTCCATGCAATTTTTCCATAATTTCTCCTTTCATTATTAATTACCTTCCCTGGAGTACCCCAAATATTTTAAAACCAAAATTAGCCAAATCGGTCCAGCCGTTCTCAAGTTTTAGCGAGACCAACGAAAAGCAATTCATTTTTGTATATATAGACGAAGAAGATTGATTATATAACCAACTATTTATTTCACGATTTGAATTAGCTCAAGAGGTAGCGTTCCAGAACACAATTATAGTTACTGTTTTTTTGGTTAATTTATAAATTCCCTTGCGTGGGTTACATCTATGGGTCTACATAATTGACTCAAATTCGGCTCTTTATTTTAATATTAAAATTGTGACACGGGTCGTGTACGATTCTTCGAGTTTATTTTCTCTTTTTGCGTGTTTTTGCGCTTGTTTTTGTTTATTAAAATTTTACTTTAGTCCCTATATGATCATCATTGAGTTATTTTATAATTTAACGTAAGAGTTTTTGCCACTGATTATAAACGGTACAGCCACGCAACTGTTGCACAAATGAGCAAGGGGGAAGTACCACGGCCTGACAGAAGACTGGCGTGAGATGGAAGTGTTTCTTCTGCGTTTTGTCTGGTAAATTAAGCCCGCGTGATTAAAAAGTGGAAATACATTTGCAACCCTACGAGTGCTGAAAATATCCATGGGCAGCGGTTATCATTTAACATCAGGTGAATCTTCAGCTCGCTTGCCACCTTCTCACATAAAAAAAAATACTTTTTAACAAAGCTTTAGGCAGAAGTCGATGCTTAGTATTTGGGCTCTGAAAATTGAAAACTAAGACAAACTTTACCCAACGGGAGACAATTTTTTCAATGAACAGCATTGTATACCATTCATAGGATTTGATTATGTTAAAATTCACCGTGAAGAATTTTAGACAGATAAACTTACCGCCATACTGCTTAAAATGTGTAAGGTATTATTCTACGAGCTTTGCAGCTTGCCAGAATTGGGAAAAAGGGTTCTTAAAGAGGTGGGTTTCTGCGTTATGCCATTTTGAGGCGTCTTCCAAGACGACTGTTTGTTCCTGGAAGTATTGTATTTTAAAATTATTTCTTCTACTATAATATTATGATATTCACCACGAATGTTATGTCTTAAATAAACTATGAAGTATAAGTTACATTCGAGTCAAGAAGATAGGATGAGTTTTCTTTTTTCACTGAAAAACTTTAATAATAATAATAAAAGTTATTAAACTCAAGGAAATCATTTGTATCATTAAGGTCTAATTGTTCTAAAATCTTATTTAAACATTTCTAAAAATTAGACCTACGGTCCCTAATCTACAGATAAGTTCCTAATTTCTTTATTTATATCCTTATTTATCTTAGCAAATAAAACTATGTTCTGCAGTCAAAACGTTTGTACATAGTTATAATTGTCAGCTTTAGTTTTCTCTTCAAATGTTATAAGATCGCAACCAAAAATTTTTTTGTTTTCAGATCTGAATTGACTCATTAACTAGCCACGAAATGAAAAAATCGACCACGTGCGCAAAAGCCTAAGCTTTTTTGTTGGAAAGCCGTACAATGTGCTGTATTTCTTGCACAAACATTATCTTGCTTTTAGCTAAAAGTAGTACGAATCCATTGATGTCATCATAATTGACACCTGGACCTTTGCATATTATTGAAAAACCTTTTCAGTAGCGAGAAAAAGACCGACCAAGTGCGAATCGGACTTGCGCACATAGGGTTCCGTATCCATTATCTATAACAACGGCAAAAAAATTGTCTGTTGTGTGGGAGCCCCAATTAAATGTTTTTTATTCTGTTTTTAGTAATTGTTTTATAGCGGCAATAGAAGGCGCCATCTGTTAAAATTTCAACTGTCGAGCTATCACGGTTCATGAGATACAGCCTGGTGATAGACGGACAGACAAACAGACAGACAGACATACTCCGTAAGTAATATGGACCCTTTGGGAACGGAACCCTAATTATAAGACCTAGCTTGTTAAAGGGTGTTTTTGATAAAATTAAATAAACGCTGAACATCGTTGCTTTAAATATGTAGACCCTTTTCGTTTTAAACCCCACTTACAGCGTACTCTTTATTTGAACCTTATTCGTTTACACGTTCAACCGTAATTAAATTACCGCTAACTATAAAGGTAAAAAATGCGTTTCTATATTAACAAATTTGGGACGAGAATATCTATAGAATATTATTTATGGCCCATACCGAGCGATATTTTTTAAATGAGTATTTTGTTGTGCTGGTACACACAGGCTGAAATTGAAGTATAATTTTAATAAATGAATTGTTGAGACGTTTTAGTCATTGCATTTGATTGCCTTATAATAAGATTGTTTTGTTTTGACAATTGGTGTGACAGCTAAATAGCGTTAAGTGGCGTTTCAGTATACGAAATTTTCACTGAGTAGCGTTTACGTACATCTTAACTTGACGAATTTAGTGTTTACGAGCTGCTCAAATGTTTAAGGTGCCTTTAAATATTTAAATTATTGTCACGTGTAGTTTGTTGTAAGCCTGACTTCGGCTTGGCTATGTCAGCTGCGGCGGAAGAGGTCCGCGGGCAGGTGACCCCTGGACTCGGGAGAACAACGTAGCTGGTGCACGGCTGGCTCTTTGTACTCCGCAACACCCTGCTAACGAAAGATGGACAATCGAAACAGGTGGGGCACGACACGAGGGCCCTTCAGATGGAGGTTCGAACCTCGGCTTGGATCGCAATCGATGAAGCGACCTACCCAGAGGAAGGGATAAGGTTGAAATGGCGACTCAATACCGAGACGTAGCGGTGCCGCACTTTCGCTTTCTAATGAATAATTATTCACGAGAACAATTTGTTTACGAGATCTGTTTATATTAAATGAAACTAGTTTACGGATTTTATAGCGTCTGTCTATAACTTAGTCTGTCCCGTGAAAAGCGTTCGATGCGTCGAGAATTTCAAAATCAAAATAAAATCGCGACAAAATCCTTAAGCTAGTTTCATTTAATGTGTATAATATTACCGAAAAATCAAGAAGTCAATAGATTCTTTATTGAAAAATTCAAAATATCGCCGACAATCTTTTCGTACTTTTTCTACAAGTTTTAATTTTCAATCTTAAGTGCAGAGATGAGCAATATAAAAAAATTAAATTTCTAGAAAGCAATGGCGACATCTCTCGTTCGAATTATCGTTGTAAAACGATATTCGAAATTGTATGTATGCTGGAAAGGATGTAACAATGGATGCGCCTAGCGCCTGGGTTAGATTCCGTTTTGACAATCTTTTTGTACTTTTCTACAAATTTTAATCTTTATTCAAATAGACGCTTGCGCGTCCTTATGAAACGTCGAGACGTAAGATTGTTTGTTTGTTACCACCACCGGTTCGGTGGTAACAAACAAACAATCAAACTCTTCGGCTATATTAAATTAGTGTAGAATTGAGCAGTACTTAGCGCCACCTAGTATGTACTTTACAGTATATTAACATTCTCAAGGAACATTAATTTACCTAGGATCATCGATAACAACAAAGTTGGCATTGTTGTAACTCCATAATTAAATATGCTAATTCACTGTCAAAATATTTCGGACAATAGGGTGATAAAATAAATCTTTCCAGTTATAGCGATCATTAGATATGATATTGCTTCTAAAGTAATGAGCTATAAAAATCTTAGCAATATTTCAGGAACGAAGATCTCAATTATATGTAATTAAGATATGTTTTTTGTAATGTTTTTTTATAATGTTTTTTTACGCATTTATTTATTCTAATATCCGTATTCAGTATATTCCGTACAGATATTATTATTACCGTTAATTACCGTTTTTTTCTAATTTCTTGAATTATTCATAGCCAAATCGAAAAAAAAGTGTGTGTGTACTTATGTACACGCGTTAGAAGTTATACTCCTTTGGCGTAACAAGATAAAAATCTTTTCAAAAATTTCATGTTTCGCCTTATTCTATGTTTGTAGATAAAACGACACTAACAATAGTAAAAAAAGGTATTTAATACATCGAAAGTTATATTATAAAGCATTATCTAGTTAAATAAAGTTTATTTAAATCGCACGCATCGTAAAAATTTACTCTCATAATTTTTCCTAACGCACCAAAAGAAAACCTTGTGTAAAATTATATAAAAATATTTCTTCCTTTAATCTATTCATAGTTTATGACATTCACCGCGAAAGAAAGCCAACTTTGAAGATGAGCTAAGAGAGATGAGAGTTTGTTCATTTACTATAAATAAGATAAAAATTATTTATTTCAATAAAAGAAATTAATTAAAGAGAATTGTCATTGTATTAATTTGTTGTCTTGTTGAATAAAGTGATTGTTGGTTGAGCGGTTATTTAATATATATATAATCATCATCATCATAATTTCAGCCTGTTTGAGTCCACTGCTGAACATAGGCCTCCCCCATAGACTGCCATGAAGTACGATCCTGAGCCACCTGCATCCATCGACTTTCCGCACATTTGCACAGGTCGTCACTCCATCTAGTGGGGGGTCATCCCACACTGCGATGGACAGTTCGAGGCTGCCACTCGCGAATCTTTCTATATGATATATAAATCTTATATATAGTATATAAATAGTTTGTAAATGTTAACGTTTTCCTTGTTAGAATCTATCTATGCACCTACCTAATTTTGTCCCAAGGTTGGGAGATAATGCTTTTAGCATTAAGTCCGCCTTTGTACTATTTGTGCATAAAGGGTAAATAAATAAAAAAAAATCTTCGTAAAATTTATTTTAAGAATAATAAAATCATATACATTTTAATATTCTTAAAATAAATTTTTGTGTGAACATCTAAGCGGTAGTTTCTGGCCTCTCCAAAGGAATAGTTTGTGTGTGGATTGATAAGTAAATGTAAATCAATGGTAAATGTTTGCCGGTTTATTTGTTTCGTAAATACGAGAAAAAACAATGGGTGACACAAGTAGTAAATACTTAATACTTTCCCCCAACCAACACAATCATATTTGTGTTGCGCCCTTATATATTAATAATAGAGTTAATGATATCATTTCTTAGAGTGTATTTGAGACCACGAAGTTATTGTTTTCGTTTGTTTTGGAGTCACAGATAATAATGGTCTGTATATAAACTATTACTACATAAAATATTACAGTAGTTTTTCGATACACAGGCATAAATTAATATAATAAACATAACAAAAATCTTGTCGCTATAAAATCGATGTAATTTGATTTTTAGTGCATAACACTTTTGATTTAGTAAAGAAGTATTTAGTTTAGTAGTTTTTGAATCGCCGGCTTTGTTTTCCACCTTCTTACATAAAAAAATAACATGCAAAACGTTAGAGGTTCATTTCCCTCGATTTTATTTATTTCAAGGCGTATTCTTTTAGTTGTAGTTCCCTGAGACAGCATGATTAAGTACCACTTGAACAGTTCGTCTTTTCCTGACATGAAAGGAGCGATTTTAACACTGAAATAAGCATTACAATAAAAGTTGTTAAATAACTAAAGTGATATATTGCTTTTCCATTTACGGTTTTATACACTTTCATACGATTATTTCACACTGATTACACTTTAATGACTTAACGCTCAGTTAACTTATTAGGATGGTCTAAACAGAAGCATAGTT
This sequence comes from Iphiclides podalirius, assembly GCA_933534255.1. Taxonomy (NCBI): domain Eukaryota; kingdom Metazoa; phylum Arthropoda; class Insecta; order Lepidoptera; family Papilionidae; genus Iphiclides; species Iphiclides podalirius. Next base: position 16,234,573 of record OW152820.1, on the reverse strand, counting down.
TGTAATTAACTGTCCAGTCTGTGTCGCCCCTTCGACGCCTATTTAAACGTCTGTGTTTTGAAAGTTGATAACTAGTATATAAATTATACCATATCAAGTTTAATCCTCGTATCATCATTGTTGAAATTTAAATAAATTATTTTCAAGTCCCTTGTATTTGTTTAGAAAGTTGGTACAGACAATTACCGAGTTACAATTGGATCTAGTAAGGATTAATTGGACTTTCCAGAATCATATTCAAACGGAATACATTTTATAATAATCCTCGGGGTTCCGCATCCGGTTTAGACACGATATTTGTACTGCAAAAGCAAGCGATACGGGCTGTCTATGGCCTGGGTCCACGTGAGTCCCTTCGGCATATTTTTAAAAAGATAAACATCTTAACGCTCCCGTCGCTATACATACTTGAGAACATCATGTATGTACGAAATAACTTACACCATTTTACAAAAAAACATACCATATCGCGTCGGGGCCGTGGTGACACGTTGGAAATACCGAGGTTTAGACTAGCTAAAACTCGTTAGAACTCTAGCGGAAATCGTTTCTTGGTAGATGTATTAACTTATATAATAGAATAGGTGACATCCACAAACAATTAAGTTTAAATAATTTCAAACATTTTGTAAAAGCCACCTTAAGGGAAAGGGCTTATTATAATGTCGAGGAATACATTGAGGACAAGGATGTGTGGAAATGACTCTTGCTCTGCACTTGCAAGTCCCCTGGCTCGTCCTAAATTATACTAAAATAATTTTGCGTGTATACTTCAATACTTTAAAAAAATATATATATAAATAAAATATAAATATATGACCGCAGAGTTTCTTGCCGGTTCTTCTCTTGCAGGTCTAGTTTAGTGAACCGGTGGTAGTTTTTGACGTTCAATAAGAGCTTAAAATAAGCCTATGTTGAATAAAAGACATTTTGACTTAGACTTTGACTTGACTTTGAAAATAATCATTTTTAAAACTACATAGAAGAACATGCTTCAAATTTATTTTTGTGCTGCGGTGAAGCCCTAGCATTGAAATGGAAAACAGTATATACAAATTAACAATGATTTTGTAATAAAGTTGACGCATGTCCATACTGCGCTGCGTTTAAAATTATTCCGCTTTACATTGTATGATATAAAATATAATTGAATGAGGGATACGGAAAGAAATTGCAATCTATAAAATTGAAATTTTCATACAACAATTGGCGTAATTTGAGTGCCTCATTCTTGGTGCTCATTATATTTTAATAATATCAAAGAGACAATTAAAAGTTTTCTTAAGACAATTAAATCTTAAGGGAATATTTATTTCTGAGAAATTAATAATTTCCGTCGGAAAGTCCATATGGACTTTTTTTAGAAAAAATATTAAACCGTCGGAAAGTCCATATGGACTTTCCGACGGTTTAATATTTTTTCTGATGTACAAAATGTTTCATTATTGAAAAATATACAACTCCATATGCATATGCAACTCCATAGCTTTATAATAATAATTTGTCCATGAATATGTTCACCAAATCACTTCTTCCGATACTCGACTGTGCGGATGTCAGTTATCTAGATTTCACTGAGGAGCTACTTGATAAGCTAGTGTAAAAGTGTTCCAAATGTGTATGAGATATGTGTATGACATATTATGATCATATGATCATATGATCATAATATCCCATATTTCCGTGCCAAGCTCAATTGGCAACATATTCGTTTTCGGAACGCTCACATACTTTCTCTTGTTTACAACATTCTGTTTAATCCTTCTTATCCTAAAGAATTATTTCCAATTTCTACGCGATTCCCACTCTGAGTTTCCAAGATCGTCAGAAAATTTGGAGCTGAAAATTCCTACACACAAAAATAAATTTATGAGTAGGTCATTTGGTGTAGGGTGCGACTCTGGACCTCTGGAATGATTTACCTCTAGAAGTAAGACGCGCTCAGTCAATAACTATTTTCAAAAATCGTGTAAAGAATCACTACTTATCTCTTTAATCTTATTTCTAGCTATAATATATGTATTTGTATATTTGTATTGTGTATTTATAAATGAATATATATATATATTTTATGTTGTATATGTATATATTGATAGCCTCCTGCAGGAACATTTATTTATTTACTTACATATTTAAATATCTTATTTATTTTGATGGTAGTTAGGTAATTATTTATTTCCTTCATTAAAATAACTAACCCACACCTTTATTCTTATTGTAATTTCTAATTTCTTTTTAGTCTATTCAAAGGTTCCCTGGAAGACATGACTTTTAGTAATAAGGCCGCCCATTGTACCCATCATTTCTTCATTAAGTTTGTGATTCTTGTTTATTTGATTTTATGTGCAATTAAGAATATTCATTAATTCATTCATATTCTTTCGTTAATTAATCCTAAATCTTCATTCCTTTTTAAATTTTAAATTAATTCGGAGCCGACGACGTAATTTAGATTTCAAAACTGAGGAACTTCCGCTTGGTATTAAAAGGCCCGAATACATTCATCCACCGCATTCGGAGAAATTACGTCCAAAATGGCCGCGATTGTTTCTAATTTATCGAGGGTTAAATCCGTTACAAGAAAAGTATTGTTATGCTAGTGAAGTTCCATTCCAAGACCGCGCATTTAATTCGCTTATGTTATGTTCTTGAAACGTCACTGAATGTTATTTCATATAAACGCAAAATCTTTAACGTGCTTAATTTTCAAATTTTTCATCTACACTAGCCGTGATGGGTCAGTCTCCGAGCGCTAGTTCGTTATACGTGAGCAACCTGAGTTCGATCCCGGTGGCCGCAACAATGAAGTTGTCAATAATTGCAAGTGTACTTATCACGTTAACTATATATATATATATATATATATATATATATATATGAATATGTATATAACGTTTATTTTAACTTAAAATTTAATTGAAAACTTTTGCACCTGCCTCTTTTGTCTCTGCGTCGCCCATAGGTTGACTGGTAGAGAATGCCATAGGGATTAAGTCCGCCTATACACAATGTTAATTTTTTGTGTAAAAGTTTAAATAAATAAATAAATAAATACAATTATTAACAATGAAGTTGTTAATAATTGTAAGTGTACTTATCACGCGCTCAGTGATGAAGTAAAATATCGTGAGGAAACACGTATATTTTCGAAATAATAACAAAAAACGTTACCTCCCTGAACGAAACAAACGTAAAAATTTCTGTTTCACACCGTTTTTCTGTGAGCCAGTACTCTCCGGTCAAGCCAACCCACTTGTGTAATAACAAAATCAGCCTATAAAAACGTAAAAGGGGAGACGATTAAAAGCTATCCAACAGGCTCGACTTTGAAGTCGTAGCCCCAGTCGAACATACGCACTTTCCCTACATAGAGGGACACACATCGGATGTGCTTGATATTGCAGTCGTCAAAAACATCAATCTGACCATGCGCGAACCGGAGGTGATACATGAGCTTCACTCTGATCACCGACCAGTCCTTCTTCGGATAGGGCCCTCAGCAATAGCTGCCCCCGAAACTAAGACAGTTATCAGTTGGCATAAAGTAAAAACTAGATTTAACGAGCCCAATCCTCAGCTATTACAATCAATTCCCGACCAACTTAATAATAAACAGGACACAGAGACCGCAATTCGAGCCCTCACGAGCCACGTCAACACCGTCGTCGAGCAATGCTCGATACAGGTCCCAGCGATGGATGACCATCGATGGGCCCTGCCAGACGATGTGCGCGACTTACTGAGACGCAAGAATGCGGCCACACGTGCCTACGATAGATATCCCACCGACTCGAATCGTAGACTGCTACGTAAATTGCAGTGTGAGGTCAAAACACGCATAGCAGACTCACGAAACGAACGGTGGGACTCCACCTTAGCTTCAATTAAACCATCCCACCAAGCCTTTTGGAAACTTCCCAAATCCCTCAAGGGAATTGCCATTACAAATATGCCACCATTAGTCCGCCCGATAGGAACGCCAGCAATGCTGGACGAAGAGAAAGCCGAATGCCTAGCTGATAGCCTAGAGTCTCAATGCTCCCCTAGTTTGCTTCCGGTCAGCCCCGAACACCTCCATAAGGTGGACGAAGAGGTTAAAAGGAAAGCCTTAGAGCCACTTCGCGATTCCGTTCTCCCGGTCACGTGCTCAGAACTTGCAGAAACCATTAAAAAACTACGCCCACGCAAAGCGCCTGGCTCAGATGGCATCACCAATAAGGTGACCAAACTCCTCCCTACTAGCATCCTTCAGATACTAGTAATAATTTACAACGCGGCTTTAACCGAAGGCTTCTTCCCATCCGCATGGAAGGAAGCTGACGTCATAGAGTTCCTCAAACCCTCCAAACCAGCCACTCTCCCAACCTCATAACGTCCAATAAGTCTTCTCAAAACTTTTGGGAAGATCTTTGAAAGACTATTATTAACCCGCCTAAAATCCCTTATGGACACTAAAGGCCTCCCCATCCCAGAGCAGTTTGGATTTAGACCCAAACACTCGTATACCCATCAAGTGCGGCGCATCACGGAGCATATTCTAGCCAAACGCCAACGCGGGCTCAACACCGGTGCACTCTTCCTGGACGTGGCCAAGGCGTTCGATAAAGTCTGGCACAACGGGCTCGTATACAAGTTATACGGGTTCGGTGTCCCCGACCGTCTCGTATGCATAATACGAGACTTTCTAAGTAATCGAACCTTTTGGTATCGCGTCGAGGGCGTGTGTTCGACTACGCACCCCGTTCGAGCCGGGGTGCCCCAAGGGTCGGTTTGGGCCCAGTCTTGTTCACTCTCTACACCAATGACATGCCGCGTGTCAAGGATGTAGAATTTGCCCTCTTTGCCGACGACACCTGTCTCTATACCACAGGCAGAACACCCGAAATAATTCATCGACGCCTCCGAGCCGCAGTCATCACCATCGGTGACTGGTTTCGGCAATTCGGCATTCGGAGGATCGAAATCAATCCCGCCAAGAGCGCGGACGTCCTTTTTTCACATAAAAACATTCCTAAACCACCCCCCGTTAAACTCATGGATAGTCCGGTACCATGGGTGAACAAAGTTAAATATTTAGGTGTCGACCTCGACTTCCAACTAAAATTCAGCCAGCACGTGACTCGGGTCAAGAAACGGGCGGCCTTCGTACTCGGTCGCCTCCATCCGCTTCTCAACAAAACGTCAAAAATGTCCCTTCGGAACAAGGTGACCTTATATCAGGCAGTAGTTCGCCCTATTATGACGTACGCGAGTCCGGTTTTCACGCACATTGCTCCGAAGCAAATACACCGGCTTCAGGTCATCCAATCGATTCTTGCGCAGAGCCACGGGAGCACCCTGGTTCATGCGCAACATCGACCTACATGTCGATTTAGAGTTGCCCACCATCGCTCAAGTCGGCGTCGCGCCGATATTTCGATTCCGCCGCCTCGCATCCCAACCCGCTAATCGTAGGTGCCGCCACCTACAGACCCATGCCGCTAGGTACGTTCCGCCGCAATCACCGTAGACCGCGACACGTTTTCGACTTCCCTGACGATGAGACGACTATCGCCATCAAAAGGATCAAACAACTACGCAAGCACACCAATACACACCGCACTCGCTGGCGAGTGCGGCAAACATATACTAGGTTCCGCCATGTACCTGGCAGGTTCTCCCCTATTAATGATAGAAGCGTTGCTGGAGTTCCTTCCGCCACTTCTTCTCCCAGCGCCAACGCTTTACGAAGTGGTAGTAACGATAGCTCTAGAGATCCCCCCAGTCAGTTAACAGCTACCGATCGAGCCGAGGTCCGGCCCTCTCGGGCACCCTCGAATCGGAATGCTAAACGCGTGCTGAGTGACAGCCCAAGCCGGGGACCTCGGCTCTCGGGCACTCTTGAGCCTGATCACTCCATGGAGCGTCCGCCAAAGCGCCCTAAGAACTTGGCGGTCTCCCAAACCGGTGAAATTAATAGCGTGACGGCCCGAGCCGAGGTTCCCTCGGGAGCCCTCGAGCTTAGTCACCATAACGCGTAACAATAATACGCGAGGTTCAGGCTAGGCGCCTCGAGCGCCCGGCCCCCTCAAGTCCGTCGGATCTGTTAAGGCCCCTAAGGCCAACAGTGGCTCATCCAGCCCAAAAAAAAAAACGATTAAAAGTCACATAAAACATGTAAATAAGAAATTGTTTTCCAGTAAATCGTTTATTCATCGTCATCATTTCAGCATGTTGGAGTCCATAAATACAGCTCCTATTTTTCACGCGTACCTAAACTTACCGTATGCCTACCTACCTAACTCTCTAACTGTAACCGAAAATATGACTTAGGTTCTTCCGGTTTGGTATTTTTTACTAGCTAATAATAATTAAGGGTGGTTTTTCGAATATCACAGGTGGATGCTGAAGGCATAGGTGGCTGGCAAGCTGGTCTGAGCTGCTGCTCGATTAAATAGCGTTTTTTACCTCCAGTTGGTAAGTGTTTCACATCTTTATAAGTGTAGGTAGATTCATATCCCTGCCTTTGTTTGTTCTAGAATGAAGTGTTTGTTGGCAGGAGGTCTCCTACATACACCCCAACAGTGTGGCTGTACACACCACACTTGGCCTGACTTTCTCTACTGGTTCTGAGCTGAACGCTGACCTGTGCATACAGGGCAGGTGTCTGCGGTGACATAGATTTAAAATAACTTTTTTTTAGACTTTGTACTTAAATTGAATTGCATAACTTTTACAATTTCAAATTAATTTAATTATCTAACCTTTTTATGGCCGCACAAAGTAATATGTAGGTCCTATGTACTCACGACTCCCTGAGATACTTAATTGTAATTATTACAACTGTCTGTTCCTAACAGACAAGGCGCCCAACTTATTACTAATTTATATTGTATCTGAGCTAGTCCAGGGATTGTAACTATAAACTAAAGGGATAATTACAACATCTTAACTGTTGCTAAATCTTTTATTAAATCTACCCTTAATAAACCATCTTCATAAATTAAAACGTTACATCCCTAGTGTAATATGCAATTTATTAGCTTGTCGCATAGTAAAATATCCCTCCGATGCTTATTTAACTACCTCGCTTTTTGTTTTAAACTTTCATTCAATCTAACTTTGCGGTGAGAGGAGTTCCAATTTCAAATAATATCCCGTTACCGCTGGTTCACTGGCTTCAATGAATTGTTGCTAACGCGGTTATTGTGTCCAAAAACAAAACAACAATGACAGCGCTTGTTGAAGAAAATCATTATAATTTAACTAAAGTTAAAATGAATAAAACAAGATCACTTGATCACTCATATATACTACATTTGCGCGGGGATGCGCAGAAATAAAAGGAGTTTTAGGCACAGACATAACCTTCATCAAAATACCCATTTGTGTTATTATTTTGCACATAAAACCTTTTTTTGTGTGAGTAGGTGGCAAGGGAGCTGGCGGTTCAGCTGATGTTAAATGATAACCGCCTCCCATGGACATTTGTTACACCCGTAGGGTTGCAAATGCGTTGCCACCTTTTAAAAAAGTGGGGCCCGGCTACCTCACCAGACGAAACGCAGAAGTATAACACTTCCACTTCACGCCGGTATTCTGCGAGGTCGTGGTACTCACCCGGACGGACCTGCCCATTCGTGCAATAGTCGAAGCTGTTGCGTAGCTCTACCACATAAAAACTAAAACCCTTGTTGTATACATGCGTGTCGTTACCATCGCGACAATAAATGAACCCACATATAGGGGATAACTTTTTAAAGTTGTATTAAACATTTAAATTCTTTAAACATCAATATTTACAGAGATATTAAATTTTCCAAAACAAACAATTTTAGAACACCCTTACCTATGAAAGCGTAACGTAAAGTTCATTTGTAAAGGTCACAAAGCATATGAATGGGTTGAATGAATTAAAAAGGGACAAAACATCCTGTTAGAAGGAGAGGCTTGTAATGCTGTGGGGCGAGTTGTATAGAATGTTACAAATTTTGTTTCTTTTTTACTTAATTAGTTTGTTTGAAAAATATTTTTTTTTAATTATGGATTTTGTTTAACGTTAATATTTTTTTATGATTATTGGCAAGTAGCGTTAGACGTGTGTTCATTTATTGTCGCGATGGTAACGACACGCTGTATAATAATTAATAAAACCGGCCAAGTGCGAGTCGGACTCGCGCACGAAGGGCACCGTACCATTATCTATAAAAACGGCAAAAAATCATGTCTGTTGTATGGGAGCCCCGTTTAAATATTTTTTATTCTGTTTTTTGCAATTTGTTGTTATAGCGGCAACAGAAATTTCAACTGTCTACCTATCCCGGTTCATGAGGTACAGCCTAGTGACAGACGGACAGACAGACAGCGAAGTCTTAGTAATAGGGTCCCGTTTTACCCTTTGGGTACGGATCCCTAAAAAAGCAAGTCAAGCGACAGCTAGATATAAAAAGGGTTTAGAGCAGTCCCAAAATTGAAAGGTCACTTTAGCGAAAAATGAACTGATATTTACCAACTGCATATATATCTTCTGCATAATGTATCATGCAGTAAATAGATCTTATCGTTTCATCGAATGGAAACATCTAAATACAAGATTATCACCCAATATACCGAAAGGATATTTCAGTCAATGGTCATGATCGGAATCAATTCAAACTGACTCAAAAAGAATTTTTCAACTCGACATTTGAACCGAATGGGCAGGAAGCAATATCAACGAATGGAAACATTCATTTGCCTCCGAATGAATGATTTTTAATGTTAAAAACAAACCGGCCCGTTGAAATTCTGCTGCTATTTTTGAAATGGGTTATTTCTGTTATATGATACGGGTAACCCGCGGAGAATACATTGTGCTAAATCAGAAACAATATACCATCACTACATAGGTTAAAACAAAGTCATCCCGCTGTGTCTGTCCCTATGTATGCTTAGATCTTTAAAACTACGCTTGATGCGGTTTTTTTACTAGGTAGAGTGATTCAAGAGGAAGGTTTATATGTATATTATTTATTATATTTAATATATGCATTTTATTTCTTATGTCTTATATATTCAATATGCATTTATATGTTTATTTTTTATCTTTATAAACCCAACCAGACGAGAAAACAAATAAATATCCCAAAAAAATAATTATAATATTATTAAGGAATTGCTACAGAAATTTCCCGGTTAATCACATTATTTCAAGTTTTTTTTCTTTTGTTATATGTTTCTTTTATTATTTATTGTAATATGTTTGAGTCGTTTTTAAAGATAAAGTGGCTAGATAAGCTAGCAACCCAATCCGCGTTAAATGTTTACAACCCTTGGAGGAAATCCACAATAATAATGTAACCGCCAGCCTCATCATCAATCAAAAATCTTTCTAATTGCTGTTCCCAATAAAATAGTCCCATGTTACAGAGTTATCTTTTCGCCTGAAAGGAAAAGTATGTTCTAGTTCGTTTATCAATTATCTAGAACCCATAGTATAAGCGGTGCTTAGTTTTTAACCGGAGGACGATGTATAAAAACGTCTTAAATATTTATTTATTCATTATTTATTTCGTCCGTTCAACCTTTGAAAACTTATTTTAATCAAAAATACTTTTATAACTTTTCTCTTTTAATTCACTAAGCGTACATTTGCATGAAGCAAATTAATATAGAGATACTTTGTTAATTTATTGTATTTCTTTTTATAAAGTATGAGCCTTAAGATTCTCACGCGCACGACTGCGTCTAAAATTAAATATACTATTTTGAAAATTCTTTCATGCAAATTTCACTTAACGTAACAGCGCATATCGAACATTCGTTACATGCCAAACTATTTACACGAGCGTACGCTACGTGAATTTGGTAGACCGCGTTTTTGTTAAGTGAAATTAATGGCCTTGGATGCGGCCTGTTATATAGCTGAAGTTAAATCTATATTTATGACAAAACTTGTTTATTCCAATCATGCTGGCTTATACAGAATTATTGACTGCAATTCGTAAAGTCTTTAATTTTCTTAAAAATATATCTCAAAAACTTTCGGCGCTGCGGGATACGTATCTGCGTCTTCCGAGTAACGCTCCCAGACGCTTTAACAATTAACCTAAGCAGCCGATGCATGGAAGCATAGAACATTCTTACGACTAATATTAAACTATGATTTCTGACGATGGATGTCGGTTTTGATCATTTATCTGCAAAAGTTCACATTTAAGGTTTCGCTTTGAGTGCCAAGACTATCAGATACTAAGATTTTTCATCGATTTTAGGAAAAAATTCCGCTATAGGCAGAATTGATTACGCTTTTCGAATTATTCTGTTTCGTGGCGCCGCATAACAACGCGACGATAATTATAATCGGGCTCAATATTGCCTTTAATCGCTTCAAGGTTTCTCAATTCCTACATGAACACTGGAATGAGCGAATTTCCAGATGATTCCATGTATGATACGTTTATGATATGACGTATCTTATCATATACGTATGTGATAGCTCAGTGTCAGTGTACTCGCCTTTTATTCAATATACTCGAGCAACCGGAGTTCAAATCCCGGTGCCAGCACCGATGAAATTCTTAATTTAAAGTGCGGACCTAACACGTGCTCAGCGGTGAAGAAAAACATCGTGAGAAAACCTTATTTTCGAAATAATATCAAAAAAAATATTTCGAATATATGTGAAGTCCGCCAATCCGACATGGGGTTCTCGTGTTGGACTATGCCCTAATACCCTCTGTACAGGAGGCCATTGCCCAACAGTGGGACATGTATAGGCTGTTACTTCACTTTTTTTAATATACACATTATGCGTTATCAATTTGCCCCAGAATTTACTTTCGGTGAAGAACTTTTAAAATGATATCATTCCTTAAAAGCGTTATAACCTTACTCGTCGTTCAAAACACAGCAATCAACTAAGGTGTTTGCAAAACAAGATACTGAAACAATGAAATTTCACATTCGCGTAAAGAGCGTCTATCATTAATCAATGCTTTTCGAGAATATTTATACCGGAACTGTATTCAACAATGGTAGAAACATTGTGACTTATGTTTCTATTACCATGATTAAAACTGTGCTATTGGAGGTAAACTCCAGTTCAAATTTAAAAAAATTGTACTATTTACATTTTGCTGGCACGTTCTATCTTCTGTTATGGTTCCAAAAAGTGTGTAGGTACTTGGCTTTTCGCTATATCAAGAACATGCTCGATTTAATATGCTTTCCCGCATTTTAATACATTCCAAGCCGTCGTCTTTGAATTCGATAAACCATCAATAGACTGTCGCGCTTGACATATTTAAATTCAAATTCAAATTTTTACCGTATTTTTGGAAGTAGAGAACATGCAGTGAAAATGGAGAACTCATAAAATTGAAATATAGCCATTTACTTCGCAGATATGCAGGAACGCAGGATACTATTGAGAGTCGAGATCCTACCGCGGCTTATCCAGGTGTGAGATGATATGATTTTTAAATGTTTGAGCCCTAAATCTATGGGGGTCGTTCTACTCAGCTATGGCCAATACGGAACTGCCACTCAAGAACCTTTTGCCGGCCACATACCAGCTCCTCCTATATGACCGACCCATTATCACTTCAGCTTACCAATGTTCTGAGCTATGCCAGTCACATTGGTTCTGCTGTGGATATCTACAATACAAACTTGATTTGAGTTTCCTCATAGCGTGCAGTGAAGCAGTGAAGTATCACATCTCATTTTCATAACTCATCATTGGCAACACACATTTATTGAAGAGTAGCTACTGCCCGTGACTACGTCTGTAGAATAGGCTGAATGCGTAACTTTTAGACAGAAACACAGATATACATAAAATATGTATATAATTTATAGCCTATGTCTTATTCTGATGTATAAGCTGTATTATTGTTAAGTTTCATTAAAATCCATGCACTTAGTATTTGCGTCAAAGAGTAACAAATATCCATCCATACATATAAGCTTTCGCCTTTATAATATTAGTAAGTTTTCAAACATTGAAGGATAATTTATGGCAGGAAGAGCCGTGATAGCTCAGTGTCCGGGCGCTCGCCTTTAATTCAATATACTCGAGCAACCTGAGTTCGATCCCCTGGTGCCGGCACCAATGAAGTTTTTAACTTTAAGTGCTGACTTATCGCGTGCTCCGCGGTGAAGGAAAACATCGTGTGGAAACCTGCATATTTTCGAAATAATATATTTCGAAAATATGTGAAGTCCGCCAATCCGCAGTGGGGCCGCGTGGTGGGCTATGCCCTGATACCCTCTGTATAGAGGAGGCCTTTGCCCAGCAGTGGGACATGTATAGGCTGTTACTTTACTTTTATGACAGGAAGATCCCCCTACTGAATGGAGTAATGACCTGTGCAAATGCGCTGGAAATCGATCGATCAATGAGTCAGGATCGTATTTCGTGACAATCTAGCGGTGGATTAAGAGATGTTTAGATGATTAACAGTGGTAGGGCTACGCAGCAGCCTCGGCTGTTGCACGAATGGGCAGGCCCGTCCGGGTAAGTAGCACGACCTCACAGAAGACCAGCGTAAAGTGGAAGTATGACAAATACTTTCGCGTTTCGTCTGGTGAGTGAGCTAGCCGGAGCGCAATTTTCAAAAGGTTGTCAACGCATCTGTAACCCTCGGGTGTAACAGTTGTCCATGGGCGACGATATTCACTTACCATCAGGTGAACCGTCTGCTCGTTTGGCAACTTTTCACATAAAAAAAAAACATTACGATGAAGAAAAATCTGTTTCCTATCTATGGGATATTTTGTAAATAAAAAAAAAATTACAGCACAATTAAAGCATTAATAACAAAAAGGAACAGTTTGACACAAATTTTGTCGCGCTTTATTTCAAACTTCAAAGCTTCAATTTTCAAAGCTTAAAAGGAGCAAGGTCCACTATAACATCACGTTAAAATAATTTTCTGACTACTTTAAATTTTATTATAAAACTTTTAGAAGCTGAACGCAGTGGTCCTTTAAACAGTGCATAGAGAAATTGCCATTTCATATGTCTACAGCAGAAGCTCCAGGGCTTTTTTTAATTTGTTTTTCTGTTGACGTGAAACTATGCACAGAACGTTTATCAAGATCAACATCGCAAATATTTTACGCTGGGCTGGTGAGAACTGCAGACGCGTGGTGGTTAGATGAATGATTTAAAAGAGATAAAACATACTGCTAGAAGGAGACACTTGTAATACGACGTTGTGGCAACGAATGAAAAAGTCTCAGAATGTATGAATCAGTGAGTTGTAGTTGTACGGGATGTTACAAATTTTGTTTTCCTTTTTTATTTAATTAGTTTGAAATTTTAATCATGTATTTTTTTAACCTTTATATTGTTTTCAGATTATTGGCAAGTAGTGTTGGAAGTGTGTTCATTTAAGGTCGCGGTTGTAACACCATGCGTGCTATTACTGCGAGCTTCGTTAATACAACAACAGAAGCCGGTTTATGAAGCAGCCGCATTTTACCCAGTCAACCACTTTACTTAGGTAGGGCCATGCAGCAGTCTTCCCTGGTGCATGAATGGCATAAAGTGAATGCGTTACTTATTGCGTCTCGTCTGTTTACTCAAGTAGCCCGGGCCCACTTTATTTAAAAGTGATAAACCATTAACTAACGATAACCCAACTTTATATTTATTTACCATTATGGGTCTATACATTTTACATATTATGCGAATGTATTGTATAAATTTTACCTACAGCGTTAGTTCTGCACTACTACACTACCTTGCTTGGCTCTTGGCTTACAGCTTACAGGGCTATACTAGCGATAATAACATTGCAGGTTTACTTTTGTGCATAAAAAGAAATAAGGTTAGATACACCCTTTAGTAAAAGTAAAGTAACACCTATAACTTTCCCACTGCTGAGCAAAGGCCTCCTTTGTACAGAGGGTATCAGGGCACAGTCCACCACGCGGCCCCCTACTGCGGATTGGCGGACTTCACATATTTTTTGTTATTATTTCGAAAATATGCAGGTTTCCTCACAATGTTTTCCTTAAACGCCGAGCACGCTTTAGTATTAATATTCATACCTACAATATCCATAGGGGTACCTCGTTGATGAAGAATAATAAAAGAGATTAGATAGTGTACTGATTTAATATAAATAGTTACACAAAACCATGAAACGTCTTAAAAAAACGATTTCCGTAGTATTGGTCACCTGTACTATATATAGTACAATTGTAATCGATAAATAACTTAAGTGCAGATTACATACACAAAGTAGTACAAGCGTTTAATATGATATAAGCTTCACGCTTTGCGTTTGTCACAACCCTTGTCACAACTTTAATATTGAAACTTTAATACTTAAAAGCACAACTTCAGTATATCATTGGCCCAGATGTTATTTAGAAAAGGAGGTATATTACTATAAATAACCTACGATTGCATTTGTCATGTGGGGTCAAAATATTTAGAGAAGAAATATTTTAAATAGAAAATAAATGTTTGTTAAAAAATGGGTACGGTGTAAATATGAGAAGGGTATATTTTGGCGTTTAATAAATCGTAGCCATAACCTGTGGTCAAAAATAATAGTTAAAATTGATCACAGCCTCAATTTAAGAACCAATCCACTCTTATTTTAAAGTAATCGCGATCGAACAGAATATTATTTTAAAATTTGAAAAACTATTTTATTTTAGTTTTACTTATTACAATTCTATGTTTACGAAATATATAATTTTCTACTTTAGTATTGTATGTTCTGTTGATGTATCGTTTTTGCTGTACATAAATAATATTAGTTTTAAAAAAGGCAAAGAGAAAGAGAAACTTGAAAGTAGTTTTCGCAATCAAGGCGTCATTAGAGACGCAGACATTCACAGGACTAAACAACTCAACAACAACGCTTGATATTGGAGATTGAAATTACTGGTCTTCATCTCAGCTTAACACAAGTCAAGATTGAATTTCCAAGGATATTAGTATGGCCTAGTTGAGCTGTTAATTTAATTAGATATAAGAATAAAAAGGCTCTAGACTATCTGTGTAGCAAATTTCATTTAAATCGATTCAGTAGTTTTGGCGTGAAAGCGAGACAGACAGAGTTACTTATATTAGAGTATATATTACAGTATGGATATAAGAATTTATTGGTAACAACCGCAGTGCAATAATATTGTAAATTTTATGGAGGTGAGTAGGTTTTTTCGCTTGTTTTTACGCAGCAAATTCAACAGGGCTTGAACGAAACCCGTTAATTAAATCCAATCCTAGGACACTGCCTGGATTGGATAAAGTAATAAATAGCGTATAGGTTATTTATTACTTTACTTTGCTCTTGCTGAGCAAAGGCCTCCTATGTACGATGAGTTTGGCCACAGTCCACCACGCGACCCCACTTCGGATTGGGGTACTTCACATACCGAAATTTTTTGTGTTATTATTTCGAAAATATGAAGGTTTCCTCAAGATTTTTTCCTTCATCGCTGAGCACGTGATTAGTTAGCACTTAAAATCGAACTCAAGTTGCTCGAGTATAATGAATTAAAAACGAGCGGCCGGACAATGGGCTATCACGGCTATCTGATAATTCGGCAAGAAACAATTTTGCAGGAAATGTAGAACTACGAAGATTAATGTGCAGTTACGTATTTATATGACCTTGCAGCACAAATTCATTGAAGAGAATGTGTGTGAAAATCTTGTTGTTTTAGTTTAATGTGTTAACAAACCTGAGCCATTTATTTGGACAGTGCTGTTTGAATGTTTAACATGGATTTATTGTTATTCGTAAAACAAACAGTATTTTACAGATAGAGTTATTTAAGACATTTCAAATAGTTTACGAAATGTTTCAGAAATTTCTTAATTTTTTTTTTAATCACCATAAGACACTATTCTTTTAGAACGTCTCAGTAAAGCATTTTTAGATGCATGTGTATTCGACATCAAAAGTTGTTGCATAACGTATATGTCCCGTAACAAAACGTTTCAACATGTGCCAATCACCTTTTTTTACCCAAATAGAAGATTTTTTTAAATTAAAGAAATCTTCTAATTTATTTATCTAATTTTATTCTGACAAGATCCGTCCAAGTACGGAGCTTTGGGAAACTCGCCGATAAACAGATTTTAACGTAGACGTGGCTAAATCGTCTGCCAAAGTCTATCTTAACGAACTGTGATCGCATAGTGGGTAACTTGAAAGCCATTTGACAGCTACTGAATCAAACCAACATCAAATCTAAAAAATGCAATAAAGCAGTTGTTGTGTCTCGAGCTTGTCTAAAGCCAGATTGTAACTCTGGCAAAGTATAGTTATTTCGTTCACTGCTTTCTCTAAAATTTTGACAAAGTTGGTAAAATACTTATAGGTTGCAAATCTTTTCGGTAAGATGTTGTGTTTTTTTCGAGATACTTAGGTTTTATTATAACAATTTTCCAAATGTCAGGATATGTACTAGTTTCTACAGCTTTATTTATTAAGACTGTAATAGCATTACATGTTCGTGGTTATGTCAGGAGCATCATATCAAGGGGTATGTCACGATGTTTTACGAGTTGAAGTTCATTGCTTCAATTTATTCTATTAAGTATCTCTTCAGATATAGCTTTAGGCTTGAAAACGCTAGAACTGAAAACACATTTTTCACTGATTAACAATTTGTTTCATCTCTTTATAAGTCTTGAAGAAATTTATTGATTTCAATACCCTTATGAGTGACTTTAATTTATGGTAATAGGTAAACTATTAAATAAGTTTGAAAATTATTAAAATTAATCTAATGAATATAAAAATATTCATACTTTTTTTATATTATAACGTCTCAGTGTTAAGTCATTAACACAGACGTATACATTCTTTCAACTCAGTAGTAAAAGAAATTTCGCATTAAATAATAAATTGAATATATTTTTGTTGTTTTCTTGTAATGAAATTACAATTTGCTTACTTTCCCATTTTTCTATTGAAATTAACTGTCAACTACACTCCAGAAAATAAAGTTATACGATGACATGAGTCATTTTAAAAGAGAAGTAATGGTCGGTTGCGAATTAACGATTCCTTAAAAATTGCGTCACATTTAATAGCATCTATGTAGTATTCTTGTAAATTTAATGAAACAATGACTCCGTTTTTTTTTTTTTCTTAAAAGTGATATAGATTTTTAATCATTGTTTTAAGTTATTAAAAACACCCTTAATTTGACTGTAGACTCAATATTCGTAACATTTTCAATAAAATTAGTAAAATTTCCACACATCAGATAAATAAAAAGAAAGAGAAATAAAGCAAGAGGTTTATTTGACACGACACAGATTGATGACCACAATACTCATTTATAACAATAACAAAAAAAAAACATGTAATAAATACGAGGTAGATATGACACTAGCGCACCAAAATTGAATTATATATATTTTTAAATATCAATTAAAACAATTTAGGGTTCCCTACGCAAAGGGTAAAATGGGACCCTATTACTAAGACTCCACTGTCTGTCTGTGTGTATATCCGTCTGCCAATACGTTGTATCTCATGAACCGTGATAGTTAAACAGTTGAAATTTTCACAGATGTATTTCTGTTGACGCTATAACAAAAAATACTAAAAAACAGAATAAAATATTTTTCAAAGGCGGTCCCGTACAAGAGGTATGATTTTTTTGCCGTTTTATAGACAATCAATTTTATAGTACGGAACCTTCGTGCGAGAGTCCGACTCGCACTTGGCCGGTTTCTTTTATTGAACATCAGCCATAGTTTTAAGCTTTAAATTTAGAATTGAAAAAAAAAACCTCTTTTTCAGTCCAGAATTTAGTTACGTTTTAATCTTCAGATAGAAATTAAGTTTAAACCATATTCAAAAAATATAATTGTACATCATGTCATCTTCACAGAAACTGAACTGTTAAAATTTTATAGACTAATAAATTAATGTGTACAAATTAATCGGCCCATTTGGAAAATTGATGTGGTTCATCAATTTTCCAATTTTTTTGCGTGTTGTATTCATTCTAAAAAGAAGTGACAACACATTCTACGTGATATTTAATAAAATAATAGATATAACCAAACGAATACTTTTTGCATTCATAATAATTATCCGTAACTTAAATATTTTAACTTTTCTTTAAAAATTTAATAAAAGATATTCTTGAAAACTATGGGCATCAACTTTCTCTCGATTTCCGATCAGGTTGGATTTGCTATTTGGTTAATTCATAGTCAATTATTTTATTGGATTTTGATAAAGAATATCCAATAATATAAATCCTTAAACATATGTCCCGCTTTCCGAGAGTCTTCCGCCTGGGCACAGATTGCCATGGCCAATCTGGAAGTCTTTAAATAGACTTCGCACTCAGGTTGGCCGGAGCAAAGAAAATATGGTTAGGTGGGGACCCTCGGGGAGCCAAGACATAGATTGTGTGTGTGGAGCGGTGCAATCCATGGCTCATCTGGTGTCCTGTCCTGCCTGCCCTTCCACCTGTTCGCAGCAGGATTTGATGGACGCCACGAACTGTGCAGTCGAAGTGGCCAAGTTCTGGGCCGGAAAAATTTAATTTGTCATCGACACGCAAAGAAGAAGAACATACGTTTAGCAACACATAGAATGAGACGCAGCTTACGTCACAATCCGCGTTCGAAATCAAATTTTCGTTAGGTTAGCACGCACTAATTATACTAAAATAAGCAGAACATATTCCGCACATGAGCAATATTTGTCTTAACTGGTTAAGCTCACTGTTACGTTTGTAAATCTAAGCACAATATCCAACTATTCCGTCTGCCGAACAGTGAAATAAAACGAAATAAAACAACCTCCAGGGAATTCCCCATCTGTCTCAATTAACCTCCAGTCACTTGTATAGGGAATTATGCAATACCTACGAATAGTAATGATAATAACAATGTTTCAGGACTTTTTTTTTTTTCAACAAAACGTCAAGTAGTTACACATTATGATAGAATGATATTTGGATAGTAGTCGAAATTGCAGCTATGTAGCCGATGGGAGTGCTAAACCGTTCCCCAAAAATAAACTTGGATATCCCTATAAAAATAAAAAAAAATACGGAGCATATTGTAGACATTGTTTGATATTAAAAGCGACGAGAGATGGACAAAGTCCCATGTTAGAACTTAAGTTCAATGTTTATTTTATACTGTAAATCGACTTTCGTTTGTTTACACTTAGTTCTTAAGTAAGCTAAGTAGTATAATTTGATAATGAAATTTAATTTTTCTTTATAAAATTCAACAACGCAATCCATAACGAAAGTCACATCGACTTTGAAAATTAAGTAAATTTTCTTGGGAACCATATAAAAAAACTGCTTAGAATGCGTATTGCATTTTCTAATATTTCCGTTATTGGTTTTTCCAATACAAAAATTAAAACACACAGATACAAAAAAATTACCTCCTTATAAATCATTTAATCAGTAACTTACAGCAAAAGTCCGTTGCAGTGGTAGTTATTCCTCTTAAGTTTTGTAAACGTAACGTAACCCATTGAAGTAATAAATAGTAAAATAGTTACAAAAAATACTTGCTTCGTTTTATATCTGACAGCATTTTACTGAAAGTAATTACGGCTTTCCGGAAACCGACAAAGAATACTGAAAAATACTTAAAACGTCTTTTAAAAAAAATTTCCCATTAATGATGTGTACCGTTCATGTAAGCCTATAAAATTATTAGGACTAAATTAAAAAGTCCACAGAATCGTAAAATATGCAAATCTCGCGACAAGCTTTTATCTCATTTAATAAATTGCATAATAATTTACACCATAAATTAAGAACATTCATCATCCATCTTCAGCCGTCATTAATCAGAAATTAATGAATTGATTTGTTGAAAAAATTACTCGTTACTTAATTAAATCATAATTACTGATTTAAAGCGTTTATGTCTAAATGTTGTTTCCCGAAATATCTAATTCTTTTCAGCGTTCATGGTCATGGGGTAGGCGTTGGAATGCCACAGTTATTCCGGGGTACAGTTTTTAAACTATCAATTTTGTGTCAATCTACGCAGAATGAGCTAATTTTGTCTTGTCTTACAGTAGTTGTCCATTTGGGTAAGTGATGGTTTGGTGCTACCATCCCAAGTTGATGGTAGCACCAAACCATCTTCTCTATTGAAATTAGCGTGTTATTTTTAATTTCAGTATCCTCCCGAATCATCCTTGGAAGGAGTCGGTGGTCTTTTGAAAGGATCTATGGTCAACAAAACTTATATAATAATGGTTTGGGTGATTTAGTGTGTGCTCTCATACATAAGTTCAGTTTGGTTAAAGTTAAGTTTGGTATGACCTATGTAAGCCTAGATACACAGTCAAGCTTGTATATAAGAGATATTGCACTTGGCAAATGGTAAACTGACTTATCTTCTTCGTCGGCTTCTAGAATGTATTAATCGGAGCGTGCTTCAAGATATAGCCAATCTTGTCGGTGACTCCTCTGACATATGGTGGATAAACGCCATGAATCCTTAATTTTAGTTTAATTTAGTTATGTTTAATAGCGTAAATATATGAAATTACCATAATTACTTTTCATTTATTCAACATTCATTGTCATCATCCTCCTGTACCTTCATAATGATGTAAGTGGTTTTGGCTAGGATTTTTACGACTGACCCACATCTCAAACATTTATCTTTAGGTCACATAAATACTTGTCTCCTGTGGGAATTCACGTAATATGTCTAGCACCTACTTCAAAAGTTCCCGGGCGCCGAAGCTGACAGCGTAGCTGCTCCACAGAGTTATTTATTATTATTGCAATGATTTATTTAATCGTACTGATTGATTACCCACGCTGCACTTCGTAACATCTGCTCCTTGCATCCTCCTCTGCCCACTTTATTAAATGGTGGCAACGGATGTTGCAAATGTCAATGGGCGGTTAGTATTTAACATCCTTCTCCCTAAAAAAAATCCAAAAGAAAGTGTCGAAAGTGGCTTATAATGCAGCAATCATTGGTCGGGTACACAGTGATTTAACAATTTTTTTTTTTTAATGAATTTTGAAATTTTGTGTGCATATCTTATGGGTGTTCTTTATGCAAACTATGTATGGCTAGGACAATATATTTGGACCATCTTATCTAGATACTTATGGTTGTTTAATTTCTCTTATTTTTTTGTGTGTGTGTAAATTTCTAAAAATAATTTAAAAGATACAATACATAACACCACAATTTGGCACTGACTGAAAGGTAACATCCCGACCTCTACACGTGTCTTGTAATTACAATCTCTAAATATCCCCTGTACCGTATTTCACGAGGCCTTTAAGTCCCGTTTGAGAAACGTACCCTGCACAAATGGAGTCATGTTTTCAAGCTCAACGTAATGGAACGATTTATTGTAGTCCGACTAAGTCATTAGTGCTTTTGCAATCAAAGTAAGTACGCTTTTTACTGAGTGCGTTTGTCTTGCGTTGTTGGCGTTGAATTTGTTGTTAACACTATCCCATATCATTTAATTTTAATGGGTTCGATAGAGATGGATGACATTTTATTATTATAGCTATGCCTAAATGTGCCGGTTGTATTTGCGCGTATCAATTTTAAAAGACGCAAAAAATTACTAATACCGTTTTATAGTATTAAACTGATCGATTTATACTATTAGATATGTGGATTAAGTCTAGCTCGAGTTAAAGTGGGCCGTTTCTTTGAAATAAATAACAGATTTTATCAGTTTCAATGTAATACTAATAATAATAATGTTTAATGACTCCGTGGCGCAGTTGCCAAGGTATTGGCTTCGGCATCGGGGGTCGTGGGTTCGATTCCCACACGGGACAACTATTTGTGTGACCCACAGATAGTTGTTTGGCATCTGGGTGTTTGTCCGCGTGAAATTTATGTTTGTAAAACGTCCATTACAATACAGGATAATATTATCCTAAAGTAAGGGCAGTGTTTTTAAAAAAAAAAAGAAAAAAAATACGAGCGCATTTATTGAATTACATTATAAAATATTAAAATGTTATATTTAAATATTAAAATTTTAACTGTGGTAAGGCCACGCAACAGTGTTCACTGTTGCACGAATAGGCAGGTCCGTCCGGGTAAGTACCACGACCTCACTAAGCCGGCGTTTCGCCTGATGAGTGAGGTTGCCCGGGCCCACTTTATTAAAAGGTGGCAATGCATCTGCTACCCTACGGTGTTGCAAATGTCCATGGGCGGCGGTTATCACTTACCATCAGGTGAACGCCAGCTCATTTGCCACTAAGAAACATAATAAAATCTATTAATCAATGAACATGACGATGTGGCGATGTAAGCCAACAGATAAATTTTTAAAATTTGTGTCCTCCTTTCACCTAATGACGTAATGACTTGGGAAAATATAAATACAAACCCATCCGCATTCGATTTTGCGCAAACATAGATCTCACTCTTAATAACTTTACAACCGTTCTCACTTGTCAAGAAGGCTCTGTAAAAATCGATTACCACTAGCTATTCCTAACAATATCTTCAAGAGCATAATCGTCTGCAATCCTCCATGATGATATTACGTTATAGACTTAAATTATTTTTAAATAAATAAATACAAATTCACACAAATCTGTGCCCTTAATCCGCCTAAGAAGCCCAACGGACGTTTAGATTTATTTCAGATTCGTTTAAATTTATTTCAAATTCATACAAGGACTCCAGACGTGACATTAACGCTATCTCCTAATATAGGTCACTATTTATCAACGCAAGGAATTTATTGCCTCTGCCCTCGAGTAAGGGTATCTGAAATTACATCAGGCTAATGGCTTTTGGGGAATTATCTTTAGTTCATGTAAAAATAAATGTTTAAAACGCTATTTTAAGTTGTGTATCCTTCTCCTTGGCGTAAAAATTAATTACGGTAAATGAAAAACTTCGTAATTAGAATGATGTATGCACTACTTATTTTAAATAAAATTGACCTTTCCTCGATAACATAAATGTATACACAAGTATATAAGATACGTTTGTTTTTGAACACAATAATTAATATCATTCGCTGTACTGATCGGATTCATTACTATCAAGATTTAACCCTCAAAAATTATATCAGAAAAATGTTTACATTTTGATATATATTTGATAATGTTATGTGCATACATAATACATGATAATAAGACCGGGAACACTACATAATGAACAGAAATGTTAGTAAGGGTTTATAGACATAAACTAGCGTAAGACAGGACAGGAAACTAGCGAAGACACTTTATTATACTTCTAGAAGATAGAACATTTTTGTTCAAGGATTTGATACCAGCCCGCAACTCATGAATCTCTCTGCTAACAGGAAAGTAATAAATTTTTCAATGTTATTTAAATGTACTCATTATCTTTATAGTCATTTGATAATAAAGTATCCGTGGGCCCTCGAATTTCGAGGATTTAACATAAAATAAATATGCCAGGAATCTAGTTCAGATAATCGATAAATTATTATCCTATATTAATTTATTGAAGCTCAATGATTATCCGGGCTTACCGCTTCTAGTTGCAATACTCAGTTCTCTTGGCAAGTGAAATTGATTGCTAAGACGCTAATCTTTTATTATAATATGTTGGCGTGAAATAACGAGGTCATGAATATGCTTATGGCAATTATTGCCTGTTCGTATTTTATCTGTAATGAATCAATCATTAGAAGTTGGTTTATCATTTACACCTGCACATGTATATATTCCACATATTCTTGATAATTTTAATTTGCAGTGACTTTTCGTGGCGAAGAGTTTTATAGTAATGCCTGACAGGATTTAGGGATCATTGTTCGTACATTGATTAATAAAATGATTTAACAAAAATGTGGCGTATCTACACAAAACTAAGTAGAATTAGGAATTTGTGCACGCACAACGCATAATGCAACCAGGACTTGAATTAATTTTGCTTCCGTCTACTTCATTACGTTTTATCTTAGGAAATGTTTCAACTTCCGTTCTCGCGTGACTCGGTTGATAATGACCGGAGCTGTTAAGTTCTCTTAATTAGTTGCCTATGGTTAAAAGGAAAAAAATAGAGATAGAGTAAAAACCAAACCGCCATTTTTTTTAAACTTTAACATGGCCAACTATCTAGTAAACACCGCCGAAATAGACATCACTAGCGAATCTGTAAGTGCTACCGGCCGTTGAGTTGGTGCTTCCACTAAGTCTGAGACTGGAAAAAATGGAGCGTTCATTGACAACGGAAATCATTCTCATTGACCACGTCAATGGAACAAATTATCGGTTAAAAACTATTCATAATATGTGGTATGAAACGTAAAACCAAAGATAGCATACAGTTACGACTACAGGGTTGACGTCTTGTTCGCCAACGACCTGTCTTGACAACCTCAGTAGGTGTAATGTGTATAGGAATGGAAAAAAGTCCTGCCTTTGTACTTGCAAATTCGAAAAATAGTCGGTTGGCTTGCTTGAAATTAAGTTGCAACGTTGCATTCGAATAAGCAATTCTTCCGATTTCTTTCATTCCATTTATTCGTCGAAAGCAAAACTACATACATTAATTTAGTCTATCTATATGAAGCCCCGGTATGTCTTTGTTCCTTGCTGTCATTCACATATCAGGGTTGCAACCCCTGTCACCGTACAAATGGGATATTGATTTTCAAACGTTAAAAATTAATTTTTGTGCACGACGTTTAGTACAAACTCGTTTTTCAAAATTCTCAATTGTTATCGGTACTTATTACAGATTATACAAGAATTACAGAGAGCTACAATAACATGTTTTTAAATGTAGAAATAAAATATAATAATAAGAAAAGTAATTTTGTAATAATAAATTTTAACAATGATAATTATGTTTCCTCTTGGCTTCACAGTCGGGTACCAAGTCACGGCTACTACATTCCTCCGCATCAAGGTGTAAACCCAGTCGGAGGGGATTCCCCTTGGCTTCTACTTTCTAGAGCGTGACCTTAGATTGTACCTACCGTCTTCAGTTGCTTTTAGTAGATATTTCCTTAACCTCTACATTGGGTAGTCCATTGTGTTTATTGGGACCTCACAGAAGACCGGCCTGAAGTGGAAGTATACTTCAGCGTTTCGTCTGGTTACTGAGGTAGCCGGGGCCCACCTTATTAAAACGTGGCAACGCATCTGCTATCTGCGGGTGTTCCAAATGTCCATGGGCGGCGGTTATGACTTAACGACAGGTGAACCGCAAGCTCACTTGCCATCTTCTTACATAAAAAAATGCCAACGTAACGCTTTGGACTCAATGCGTAGGTGTACAAAAACTCTCTTAGGTGGCCTTTATTTAGTTAGAACCAATCTAACTATGTTACCAGAGTTAGAACCAATCTAACCTCATAGTGGCGGCTCTGAGGTAACAAACGAAAAAAAATACAGTCGAACTGAGAACTTCCTCCTTTTTTGAAGTCGGTTAAAAACTCAGAACGGTTAGGATCAATTTAATCTCGCTGGGGATCCACCTACCATATATTATAGGCGGCCGTCCAGAGTAATTCGGCCGAAATACCCTAAACCCCAGTCTCCAACAGCGTTGAAAATCTACACAGAACAAACAGTTCTTGGACCGTCTCACCCTACGACAGGCCATTGTGCACACTATAATTCAGCTATTGTGAGCGGAATGAGGCGAATAAATCATAATAAATTAACAAATCTTTGAACCCACCTAACCCACTATACTATGTAATGATGATTAAAGTGACAAGGGTGAGAGATAAGAGCAGTGGAGACGACTCTCCAAGAACGCAGTTGAAATCAAAGTGACTGCGCAATATGTCTGACTGCTCGCAGCCTGACGTCATAACCGGTCATTAATGTTGCCAACGTTGAGATTTGTTAAATAAAATAATTCTTAAGCATTCTAGTAAAACCATTACTATCTTAGATCTTTCGAAAGGTAAACTATAACACGTTAAAAATGAAAACTGAAGTAGACAATAACAAATAGTAGCAGGGAGGGCGCTGTAATACAAATGATGCAATTCTACTGCAACTCGTTCAATTTTTCATTACGTCTACATAGTAAATACAGGTGTTCGTGTACCGTATTAATGTTACTATTTTCCTCTGCAAATCTTATAGCAGTGACAATGATATATTTCATTCGTTTATACTCTTTAAACATATAATAACGAGAAAAGTACGGGTTATGAATACGTAATTAACAAACTGTAGTATACCGAAAAGTGATGTAATTTCAGATTGCCAGCTAATTTCATTTAAAATAATTACAACGGAACATTTAATAACAATTAAAAATTCTGTGTGAATAGGTTCCTTGAAAATGAAATTTATTTAAAACCTAGGAAATAAAATGTGAAACAAAATTTTACGGATAACACAATTGTAAATTTCGCTTATTAATAATACTAATAATGAGCTAAAAAAGGTCATTTTGTAAGATATGGCCTTTTTATGTGTTAGAAAATATTACAGTCATGTATAAAGGCGCTTTTTAGATAACAATAAGATTCATTCTTTTATATCATCGTTTTATTTTAAACTAAAAAAATTGTAAAATCGTTTGATGACTTTTATGGGTTGTACACAATTGTTTTTAGTTTTTTTTTATACAAATGGAAAAGTAATAAATTTTTACACAAAAAAGTTATACTCAAATCATTATAAAG
This sequence comes from Iphiclides podalirius, assembly GCA_933534255.1. Lineage (NCBI taxonomy): Eukaryota > Metazoa > Arthropoda > Insecta > Lepidoptera > Papilionidae > Iphiclides > Iphiclides podalirius. The sequence goes on along the minus strand of OW152820.1, from coordinate 16,207,997 downwards.
TCCTATACAAATCGGTTTTCCTATTTAACCACCCCAATTTAATTATGAACCCACTTGAAAACTTGAGTACAACTGCATATAATATTGCACTATTTCATATGATGAAAAACCACTCGTGTTAATCTAATTAATCTTCGTTTGTTTGTTACCCTACAGAAACAAATATTGATCATGCATACGGTATATAATTAAATGCGTTTGCAAAATCTTGCGCCTCTTGATACAAACAGTTCGCAATCGCTTATGAATGCTGTTGTGTTCTACATGCGGTCGTATAAAGAACAGAGAAAAGCACACACACACATCGCCACATAATTTACTACTAGTAACGTATTATTACATACATTATGGCTAATGTTGGATGTAAGGAAGGTTTATATCAAATCACTCACATTTTTGGAATTCAAATGATTCTTGATCGAATTCAAAATTATAATCATTATAGCTACCTTTACTTTGACCATTTACACTACTATCAGTTAACGAAAAATAATTTAGTCTTGATAATATTTGTCTTTGTAAAATTTAGTGACATAAAAAGGTCAATTAATTGTATAGTCATTAGCTAAGAAATATAACCTAACTAGACTTCACATTTAAACCATTCATTGTTAGATAGAGAGATCCTTTGGTACATAGCTTTGGCCGTTTTCCATCAAGTAACCTGTGATGATTCTCTCGCTGTTCAGGAGACACATATGAGAACCAGTGGATAACTGTGTTATTCTTCTTTTGATGGATGATACTTTTAGTGGGAGTTTATAGATATCTTAATTAATAATTCTTGAAGCATGTAGTGTCTGCGTTTATTTCAATTTCACGTAATTAAATAATTTAACATTTTTACCAATATATAGGCTATAAATGAAGCCTAAAAAATTATGAACTTTATTACGAAAGAGCCGGAGACAAAGACGGAGAAAGCGTGTAATGCATAATATTTTTAATATAAAAAGAGCCATTTAGCTTAGTGGCTAAAGCGTCAGGGCACGAATCCCGAAGACGTGGGTTCGATTCCCACAGCGGCGAAAACTCTTCGTACACTTTTCTACAAACTTTATTGTTTAATCTTAAGTGCAGAGATTCGTACTATAAGAAATTAAATTTATAAAACGATATTCGAAATTGATGGTATGCTGGAAAGGATATAACAATGGATGCGCCAATTAAGATAAAGACCTTAAGATTTTCGTCGATGTTGCAATCAGTCAAAACATTTCGTACTTTTGCTAAAAATTTTACTAAAAGCATAATATATTCTTACATCTAAAATAATAAGTATGATTTTCTATTATATTCTTATTTTAGTTAGGTTATTGATTATATGGAATTGATAGTTTTAATTATTTGTTTGGTTTATAATATAATTTTTGGCTGCACTATCGCATTGGGTTAGCTTGTAATAATAGTTGTGTGCGTGTGTGTAATAAATAAATTTATTATTCCATGCTATAAAGGCATGGGTGGTTTCGTGAGGTGTGCAGGCTAATGGTTAACCCTAAATAAATGAAGAACTTTAAATGTCAGCTTTATTCCGTAATCAACGGTCGTTAACACGAGTGGCAAATATTTGCTCGATACGCTACATTCCAAACTAGGCTTGTGCTTTAGCCCATTTATTAACAAATGACGCAGATAAATAGGTGTCACGTTTACAACGCCCACGATTCCAAACTTAGCTAGATAGTTTTGTAGTTACCAACCAGACGGTTATAGTGTCTTATAAATTTTCAAGCGGAAAACCTGAAGAGGTTTAAGCCTGAAAATTGGAAGCATCGACCCCGTTTATTTAGCATTTGACTTTCGTTATAGTTCATAATTCATCGTTAATGTGTACACCTAAGCATTGAATCACCAAACGGTTCTTCGACAGAGCCGAACATCATCCCAACCCTCTGGTGGTAAGCGCAGCAAATTACCAACCCGACATTAACGCGAATGTCCTCATCGACCGGGTCGAGGAAGGGGACTTAAGTACACTCAGCGCATCAACAAACACCATAGTTCGTCCTCGCCTTCGAGCACGGCGAAACCAACACAACGCGTACACTAGATACACCCGCGTTCCAGGGCGGTTCTCACCGCCCCTAGCCACCGACTAAGCACAGTCAACGGCCACCGGGGTCACGGTCTGCACCGAACCTCGATGGCCCGTAGGCGAAATGCCATAATTAATGCACGCATGAGTACATGCGCGGCCCTAGCCACTGAGGAGGGCCTCAAACCTGTGGGTTCTGGCTAGCCCACCGGTTCTGGCTAGCCCACCGGTTCTGCGTTCAATGGAGCTTTAATAGTCTAAGGACTGAAGAGAAACGATTCTGCTTCGCCCTCGTAGGTCGTTATCGTTATTATATGATCAGTGATGTTAAATGCCCTCTAACCGTCCTCAAGAATTATGCTATGAAATGCAAAGATTTTTACAAATCCGACTCAAATCCCAGAGATTTGCAAGTTCAAACAACGAAACAAACAAACTCTTAAGCTTTATTATATTAGTATTTAGTTCAGATTTTAAGGAGGATAGATAGACTAGAAGATGAAGAATGTAATTAAACTCTCTTAAACAAGTAAATATAGAAAATATTTTTTTCTTTAAAAGGCAAGTTTTATGGTTCCATAAGGCAAAACTAAAAAAGGAAACCTTATAAGATCACTCTCTTGTACGTCTGTCCGTGTGTCACCACCGATTTTCCCATGAATGGATGGACGTAGCAAGTTGAAATTTATAACAGTATAAATGAAACTAATTTTACAGATTTGTCGCGTTTATTTTTAATTTTAATTCCCGACGTTTCGAACCCTTTACAGCGTTCATGGTCACGGGACAGACTGAGGGCTACCGTCAGTTTTTGAATTATTAATTTTGTGTCCGATCTATGCAGAGGGAGCTAATTGTATCTTGTCTTGCAGTAGTGGTTCGTTTGGGCCTAGATTTAATTTTATTGATGACAGGATCCCAAGCTGATGGTAGTACCGAACCCTCTTCTCTATTGAAATTAGGGTGTTTTTTTAATTTCAATAGCCTCGCGAATCATCCTTGGGAGGAATCGGTGTTATTTTGCAAGGATCTGTGATCTATCGAACCTGATCTAGTGGTTGGGCCGATTTAATGTGTGCTCACAAACTGCAAACTTGTTCAATCTACTATGCTTTATGTCAGCTATATGTTCTTTCACGCGGGTTTTTATTGCTCTTTTCGTTTGTCCTATGTAAGAGAGCCCACATTCACAGTCAAGTTTGTACACTCCTGGATCTTGCAGATGGATATTACATTCGACAGATGGTAAAAAACTGACTAATCTTCTTCAGCGGCTTGTAAAATGTATTAATTGAAGCCTGCTTTAAGATATAGCCAATCTTGTCGGTGACTCTTCTGACGTATGGTAGAACAGCAGGTACTCGCTCCACTGTGACCATGAACGCTGTAAAGGGTTCGAAACGTCGGGAATTAAAATTAAAAATAAACGCGATAGATCCGTAAATTTAGTTTCATTTATAATGTGTAATCGCGTAAATACAAGAAATTATTATTTATAATAGTCTTTAATCCCCATTAGTTGTATAAAAATCAAGGTCTCGAGTAAACCCGATAAAGAACGGGCAAATTTAAATCTTTTTTTAAATTTATCGGAATTTTCCTTTACTAATGTTAACAAAAATTGACAATTCTAGGTCCACCGAAAGTACCCTATAGGTTTTGGGTCCTTCGTTTCTGTTCGTGAATTTGTTCCTTAACGATTAACTCAGTTATCAAGCTACCTAACTTCGTACTCAGAAAGCTCAGTGGTAAATTACTAATTTTACCTACCCCCTTAGTATGTACACACGCAAGTAAAGTATATTGTAAATATGTTTTACTAGCTGCTGCCCGCGACTACGTCTGCCTAATCTTCAGGCAGAAAGACAGATATACATGAAATATGTAAATAATTTATTGCCTATGTCTTATTCTGATGTTCATTAGCTATGTATTCTGAGCTTTATTATTGTAAAGTTTTATTAGATTCCATTCAGTAGTATTTGCGTAAAAGAGTAACAAACATCCATCCATACATACAAACTTTCGCGTTTATAATATTAGTAAGGATGAGTTTCGTTAACTTGATCGTGTCTATTACAGGAAACTAAACCGTGATACAGAGGAATTTAAATTAAGAAAAAATCGGCATAATTATAATCATACAGTTATGAATACTTAAAGTTAAACTAAAAGTAATATTTAACTTAACCTAAAAAATAACTTTGAAGGTGTAATAAACATTGAATAGAAAAGAGTTAACTTAATTCGTACACAGCAGATTTAATAATGTTTAAACAATTGTAATATTTACTATCCTTATCGTTTAGACTTCTGAAGCCTCTTGTAACTTATTTTCTAATCTTTAATATTTGGAGATATCTTTTATTTTTATTCTTTTATATTTATATATAAAGGATTTAAATTTCGAATGTGTAGGAAAAAGAAATCTTACGTTTGGTAATCACTAACTGACACTAAACTAATGTAAATTAATTAAAACATTAAACTAATGTAGGTTCTCGACTCTAAAACTACAATAACTAGCACAGCCGTGCATATCATGTGTACTATAAAAGTGGTCAACAGTTTCAAATGCTTCTGAAACAGTTGTAAGTCTCAATAGGCAATAATCCCTTAACGATGAGGTGAATAACCAGCTTAAATAAATTAATACTCTGAATTTACGAAAAATCTTTTTCATATTAAAAGTCCCTCGTCACATTAACAAAGCTTAAAGTATGCCAAAACATTACTCGGAACGCCTGTAAAATTTCATTTAAGCGGCACGTTTGATATGTTGTGACACTGGAAACCTTTTTTTTTTATCCCGAGTCATCAAACAGGAGATTGCATATGATATTTGCGTTCTGACCAACAAATAAAACGAACGAACGGATTGCATAACTCTAGCTAAAGCGAAATTGTTTTAAAGCTTTGAAACTGATGATTTATTCCGAGAATATCCCGGACGTCAGTCTGAGCGAGATTAGAATGGCTCTTGACCATCTTAAGAATGGCAAGGCATCGGGAGAGGACGGAATTACAGCAGAGCTTCTGAAAGCGGGTGGAGAACCGGTACTTGTGGTCCTTCAGAGGCTCTTTAATTCCGTCCTTCAGGGTGGTGCTACACCAGAGGCGTGGAGCAGAAGTGTGGTGGTACTGTTCTTCAAGAAAGGCGATAACGCTCTCTTGAAGAACTATAGACCGATATCCCTTCTGAGCCGCGTCTATGTGCTGTTCTCAAGAGTCATCTTGAATCGTCTCGCTTCCAGACTCGACGACTTCCAGCCTCCCGAACAAGCCGGATTCCGAAAAGGCTTCAGTACCATAGACCACATTTCGGTATACAGGTTCAAATACATTTCGGTAGGTGGTAATATATAAGACATCGATCTAGACATCAATTAGACATAATCATATTTTTAGCATTAATATCCTTTTTAGCAGGAATGTAGAAATATAAATAATTCGACGGTGTTAGGACCACGAAACAGTGTTCGCTGTTGCACGAATGGGCAGGTCTGTCCGGGTTAGTACCACGACCTCACAGAAGACCGTCGTAAAGTAGAAGTGTTGCCCTTCTGCGTTTCGTCTGGTGAGTGAGGTAGTCGGGGCCCACATTATTGAGAGGTGGCAACGCATCCGAAACCCTACGGGTGTTGCAAATGTCCATGGGCAGGCGGTTATCACTTAACATCAGGCGAACCGCCAACTCGTTTGCCACTTTTTCACATAAAAAAAAAAATCACCGTAGTTTTGCTTTCTACAACAATAACACTGGTCTAACTATAATTACTTATTTTCAGTTTAAGACTAAAGAAACACGGATTTAATTTGTGATACCGATTGGGCAGCACTATCCCGTATACCTTGTGGACAGCTAAAAAGGATCTGAAATGGTCCTTGCAACTACAATTATACCACATCGAGTGGCACTTCCTTTACTGTTGCCAACACATACTCTGAAAATGTTTCACTTCTGATTTTGAATATGCGCCTAGATTTATTTTGTTCTAAAATATTCACCGCTTAGCCAGTAAATTATTGCGAAAAGTGAACAAGCAACAACGAAGCATAATATAAAATTGGTCTCCGTTTCTTTCGCTTACCGCAAAGTTAGATTAAGAAACTTAAAAATCTGTAAGAAAGCACAAAACATAAATGAACGAGAAATGCTGAACGAGATCTCGAAGTGTATCTATTTATAATATTTGCAATGGTAGTACTAATAATAGACGATAATAATAGACTGCTTATAGGTTAGATTTACCTGGATTATGTACCTAAAGGTTTGAGAAGATAATTGTTACAATATTACTTTACTTTTACATTGACAAGTGATCTAGGACGGTGCTCTAAAAAACCCATATTACATATACTTTTCTTGTAAAATGTCCTATTTTGCGATCTCGGTAGATCCGTTAAAAACGGGCATAAACATGCTATGTTTAATTTAACTAACACACAAGAAGGATTAGGTTTATCAGATAATATGTAATTTAAGATAGATTTAATCTTGTAAATATTAGATCAATAAAGCTTGTATGACTCATAAAAAAAATCACACAACTAAAGTTGAAAATCGAGCAACAAGACTGCCCGAAATAGAGGGTAAAAAACAAAACGAAAACTTCCGCAGAGTAGCTAGCAAAACAAAACAAGAGGATATTATTGCGGTCATTCATAAAGGAAATTGTCATTAATTAAAAATAATCTATTTGTAGCCATTAAGAAGAAGCAGAAGTTCGTCAGATCGGAAGAGTAAACAGAAAGCTATTCTTATTTACAATATTCAATAGCAAACTGAATTTGCCATCTGCAAATAAAATCGACGACCCGAATAGAGTAGTGGGTAGTGTACCTGCCTCCTGCTCCAGAGGGTGTGGGTTCGATCCCCACTACTGGAAAAATATTGTGTGAAGAACATGGTGTTTTTCTAGTGGCTGGGTGCTTTTATTTGTAAATATTGTTCATTAATGCAGTCATTCCATCAAATTTTACAATTTCGGTTATACAAATTATTCGACCACTAATTTTATCAGATAATATTAGTGAAATAGTCAAAAAGGTACGAACATACACACAAACCTTTGCAGCTAACTACGCATCTGCACTAACTACGATTGGGCTTCGGAAACACGTGACGTAACGTTATGTAGTATTTTATTTACAGGCTGCACAATCGAAGGAAAATCTCCCCTCTTCGCAAAGCAAAGCGATCCCGAAAGTGTGCATTTTCATCCGAGCTTCGAAAACAATGCGAGAGTTATCATTCAACCTACGCCCGGCATTTTACGTGGCGGAATTTTTTTAGAGTTTTCAGCTAACTTCCATCCTCTGTATGAAGTATACACCGTGGAAACAAGTCCCACGCACGATCAATACTGTTTTCAATTCATAAAAGATTAAACCGTATTTGATCAGAAGACGTAAAATAGCGATAGAACTGTGTAAACTTTTCCATAATCATGTATTAAATAAACGGGAATATTGAACGTTTTAAAGAAACTGCGCTATTGATGATACCTTGTTTAATTTTATTTCTCACAATCTTACATTTACAGAATTTATGACGTCCAAATTTTCAGACTGCTTTTTTTCTATTCACTTTTTTTTTTTAAATGTGAAATGGTGGCAAACGAGCTGGCGGCTCACCTGATATTAAGTAATAACCGCCGCCCATTGACATTTATATCACCTGTGCCAGTTGCCACTTTAATAAAGTGGACTACAGCAACCTCACGTACTCTACGAAACGCAGATGTGTGTGTCCACTTTATTAAAAGGTTGTGACACATGTGCAACCGGTGTTGCAAATGTCCGAAGGCGGCGGTTACCCTATCGGTACATGCTTTGGCGACATTGGTCGAATACCATGAGGGTGAATTTACAAGAAACAGGTTTTAACTTATTAATTTAATGGATGGCGTTTCGGCTTATGTCTCGTAAATATTTTCCTCTTGTACAGGTAAATAAAATTGGAGTGTCTGTTTGTAACATTCAAATAATACAATTTTAGTCTGTCTGTCTGTCTGTTTGTTCCAGCTGATTTATGAAACGGCTGGACCAATTTTGACGGGACTTTCACTGGCAGATAGCTGATGTAATTAGGAGTAACTTAGGCTACTTTTAGTTAGGAAATTTTATTTATTGTTATTATATATATGTATATATATAATATAATTCCACTTGGACGAAGTCGCGTGCTCAGCTAGTTTAAAATAGATTCATTAAGACCGTGCGTTCTTGTGCTAAATATATTGATTACGAAACTCACTTAATTGGCCCCAATTAATATCTCCACCAGACCGATTCAAAATGAATTGATTTAATATTGGTCCATCAGTAAACGTTTATAGGAATATTGTGGGGCAATTAAGTTATTGGTAAAGAGTTAGAGCTGAGGGCTGTTATATTTATATTGCATGAACATAGTTCGAGGCAATTGTATTTTGTTTAAGTTTGTATCGAAAATCTTACCACCAATAATCCTCGCCTGGACACAGAGCTATAGCATATACTTAATCATGGGATAATATAACGAGATTCAGACTAATTTAAATAAACAGATATATTTATTAAATTGTTTACACTAAAAATCTTAAAAAATAACCATAATATATAACTTTTGTCACAGCACTGTAATGAAGTTATTTTCCAAGTCTGTATCAAGTTACCAAGTTCCCGGTTATTCCTTTAACTCGATTAAATAGTTAACGCTGCTTACATTTTAGTCTATTGCTCGTAGAGTCTCGGCTTTTATTGAAGGATAAATTTTATTTGGTAAATAAACCAATTAACGCTAGCGAAGTTGCAGAGCTTAGACAATGAAATTAAATATAATTGTCTTTCAATTTACGATGCCCTTTGTCTCTAGAGGTGAGTATAAATTTCTTAGTAAATTTCACATCACCTTTTATTCATCATTATCATACTTGGCCTGTATTAAAAAGATAATTTATAAAGATCACTCTGATTAAAAATCTTCCGTATTAAACAAAACAAACCAACTAATGGTTACAGCTGTCGTATAATGCTATAGGTAAACGGGTGGTGAGCCGCGATGGCTGTGTCCGGGCGCTCGCCTAAATTTCAATATACTCGAGCAACCTGAGTTCGATCCCTGGTGCCTGCACCAATGCAATTGTTAATTTTAAGTAATTCCGTTTATAACATGGGCCCCAAAGAATAGCTAAGTAATTAGTTTAGGGAAATAAAAATATTGACTATAGCTTCTCAGGACATACTTGTAAATATTAATGTTCCATAAAAATAAGAAAGACTTTTCAAGATTTAGTAAAGTGCATGATGTAAATACTAGGAATAAGCATGAGTTAGTTCTACCCTCTTTAAGAGAGGCCATTAATCAAAGAAGAAGAAGAAGAAGTAGTTCTACCCTCAACTAGATTGCGTAAAATAAGTAAGGTTAACAAATGTTAACAATAAATTTATAATTTTAAGAAATTTCCATCTAGATGTTACCAAACAAACATCGAAATATCACTGCGCAAACTTTGTCCTAAAAGAGAAATATAACAAACAATACGCAACTCAACCGTGAAAAGACATGAATCTGTTTTCAAAAGTTGACCCCGATGGAATAGACGTTTGAATTTATTGTCCTCCCTAGCGTGCGCCTAACCCCTACGCTAAGCTTTGACATCGACGTATCTTCTTATTTTTGTTACTATTTATCATATCGTTTATTGAATGCATTATTTACGTACTTATTTTTTACTTAAATACAATTATAATGACATAAAGTAGAAATGTAAGAGTGAAATGAATCGTTTGATTTTCAGTGAATTATTCTTGATTGATTACACTTTCGAATTTTGATGCCTTTAAATGACGACAAATCTAAGCACCAATTGTAGGATTTCTACAATAACAATTGATTTTGCAGTATATGTTTTTTTCTAAGTTTTATATTGGACTACTAAATGATAAGTAATCACTAGGGCACGGTGACAATATAAAAGTAATTACAAGAAAAAAATAATTATGATATAAATCATCAGGTGACATCTCTCAACTTAAATGTATAATAATTTCTTAAATACCTTCTTTGTAAACCGTCTGGGCGCGTCTGTACCTGGAAGGCGCAGGTACAAATCTCGCAGCGATGACTGTTTTTAACCATCTATCTACAAAAATGTACTTAAAACCATTATTCGTATTTAGGGACAAGCACTAAAAATAAAAATTAATCCTTAAACTTTAAGAGAAATGGCGACATCTCTCGTTACAATTAATAGTCTTCACTCAGAACATTAAATCATGTTGTATACTGAAAAACGGGCTTATTCGAGTCGGACTCGCGCACGAAGGGTTCCCTACTATTATCTATAAAAACGACAAAAAAATAATGTCTATTGTATGGGAGCTCCAATTAAATATTTTTTCATTCTTTTTTTTTTTAGTATTTGGAGTAAATAGCGGCATAAATACATCGTCTGTGAAAATTTCAACTGTCTTACTATCGCGATTCATGAGATACAGCCTAGTGACAGACGGACAGACGGACTAACAGACAGACAGACAGCGGTGTCTTAGTAATAGGGTCCCGTTTTACCCGTTGGTTACGGAACCCGAAAAAAGATGCACACTAGATCGCGCCAAGCATTGCTAAAAATGCAATAAAAGTAACGATAGACGTCGAGATTTTCGCGCCATGATATTATCGGCCGTTTAGACCTGATCGTTTGTCACATTTTGGACTGCTACCCCTTTCTTCACGTAGGAAAGCTGCTGACATAATGCTTGTCTATAAATTAATAAATGAAAAAAAAAATATTATGAAAAATATTATTTATTAATATATATATATATAGGTTTACAATTGATACAATACTAACCCCCACTAGGCGCAGCCTGTCCTATGGGGGAAGTTGAAATGGCATTATTGATTCCCCGAAGTTATTAGAACGTTTATATTTTTCGGATCCGCGTGCAGGTTGTCGTACTCATAATAGGAAAACGTTTATTTTGCCTCATTGTAGAACGAAACTCGGCCAGAACTCTCCTATGTGTCGCATGCCTTCGCTATGCAATACTATTAGATTTGATATTGACATATTCGCTGGTTCTTTGGCATCTACAAAAAAGAAAGTATCCAGGTTTTTTTCAGTCCTTTAATCATTAAAGTAGTAAATACTCATTAATTTAATTATTTAAGTAAAGTAAAGTAAAGTAACAGCCTATACATGTCCCACTGCTGGGCAAAGGCCTCCTCTATAGAGAGGGTATCAGGGCATAGTCCACCACGCGGCCCCACTGCGGGTTGGCGGACTTCACATATCTTCGAAATATATTTTTTTTTTGTTATTATTTCGAAAATATGCAGGTTTCCTCATGATGTTTTCCTTCACCGCGGAGCACGTGATAAGTCAGCACTTAAAGTTAAAAACTTCATTGGTGCCGGCACCGGGGATCGAACTCAGGTTGCTCGAGTATATTGAATTAAAGGCGAGCGCCCGGAACACTGAGCTATCACGGCTTTATTTAAGTATATTATTTAAGTATAATGTTTTATTTAGTTTTATATACAAAAAAATAATATACAAAAAGATAAACCTGTTCCTAATGTTATATTGTTTCATTGTGTATGCTGTGTTTGCTATGTACAGAATGCAATCATTTTTTCTGTGTAAGTAGATTTCTTTTGTAATCATGCTAGATTGTATTCAGTTAAGCAGACCAAATAAATTAAAAAAAACGGAGGAACTAGCGAGGGTCGCGCGGGTTCGGCAGGAGTAAAATTCGCGCGGGCCCTCCGGTCTCCGGCACCGCAGCGGAACACCATGTCTTAATTGAAAATCTTAGCGTTCTCTTTGAGACTCTCGCTTCCACAACACTCTTGGTAATTCGTACAAAATTTATAATAAACGTTACTTTTTCAAAAAAAAATAAAGAACTCATTTTGCGTTCTGCTCGTAATATTCGCCCATCACGCAAACTAAGCCTGGTTGGTAAAGCGCCTGGGCGCGAAACCAGTAGACCAGGAATCCTGCTGCGCATAAAGTTTTTTTTTACTTCGTCTTGAGTGCAGAGAATTACCCTCAGTTAATTAAGGTTGAAACTCATGTTAAATGAATTTGAAAATTGTGAAAATAATTTTAATAGACATTCGTTTAAATCAAATTCGAAAAATTTCTTCAGTCATGACTTTAATCCATTCAAATGTGGATCGAGATTCTATGGATGTGGTGTACAATGCATCCGGTAATTAATTGAATGCGTCAGTATTGGCTTTTCACTGAACACATTCTCAATCAGTGATGCGAGATATTCTCTGTAGTTTACGAGCATCACATAAATGAGGAACAAGTAAATTTGATATATGATATAATTTTCATTAATTTGTAAATAATCAATCATCAAATTTCAATAATTTCATGATTCGTTTATACAATTATAACATAAAATTTGACTCAAAATTATTCAGGAAAACCGTGTGTGTACTTATGTACTCACGTAGTTAATACTTAGATTACGCTAACAACTCATTTCTTCAGATACATTTTTTCGAAAGTTTTAAGAAAAAAAATTGTAAGTCTCTGTGGCTTAATTTGAAGTTTAACAATATAAAAAAAAAATTGAGTTCATCAGTCTGCGTTACGACCCACGATTTGTCGGTATGACAAAGATATCTATGGCAGCTGGTTTCAAACCATTTTTGTAAGAAACAGTCAAATTAGAAAAGTATGAATTTTTACTTTAATCTTGAAAGTACAATTTAAGAATATATCACGTATTACTCAAAAATCTATATCTTTTCTAAAAATGGTACTAAATCATGTTTATGGTCGCTCAACATCTACAACCTGTATTCCAACTGGTGGTCGATATTGACCATGAGAAGACTTTATATTTGACTTTAAAGATAATATTACCTTAAAATGAAAAGTTTTACATGACTTCACGGTATTAAGTTCAAAGTAAGCTTACTATCAATTATGTACGAACATACCTAACCTTACTACATTTAATTCACGACTCCGAAACTAGCATCATGTATAATAATGGTTAATCTCTACTAACAGCCTAACTGGCTGTATTAATATAACACTGTACTGTTAACATGGTGAACGAAATATTCTCCGTAATCTTACAAGATTCATTAATTATTCAAACACGTGTTTATAAGATTTAATGGAAGATTACGCGTTTATTGAAATTTCCGACTAAATTCTGATCAACGTGGATAAATGGTATTTTCTTTAAAGACAGCGTAGATGAAAAATTTACGAATTTAACTTTAAAAAAGAAATAATGAATATAATAACTAACTAACTGGGTGTTTGGGGAGCCGTGATAGCTCAGTGTCCGGGCGCTCGCCTTTGCCCAGCAGTGGGACATGTATTGGCTGTTACTTTTTACTGGGTGTTTGTCCGCGTGAAATTAATGTTTGTAAAACGTCCTTACAACACAGGATAAAGTTATCCTAAAGTAAGGGCAATGTTTAAAAAAAAAAATATCTTTCTTTAAATTTGTCTTTATATTGTCTATCTCTTATATACAATTTGCTTTGACCAAAATGGTCAATATCGTTCTTTCTTTGATAAAGTAAAAGCAGAAATTCTGTATCCAATGACCTGCTGGAACTCACACAGCTCGCTAGTGAGTATATCTTTTGGGGTTTCTGTGGCATACGTCTCCACTCAGCCAGCGCTAATAAAATTCTTTAGCTCTCTGATGGTCCCTGGAGCCTTGATCGTCGCTTCGGAACGTCTGAAACATGCGTCTATTTGATTGAGGTTCGGGCTTCGAGCCGGCTAATCCAATGGATAAATTCTGGCTTTTCCATATAAGCCATATGCGAGCAGACCAGTATGCGGAAGCTATGTCATTAATAAAAACTGAGTTTTCTCTAAGCGGCGCCGCGCTTTTTTGTAACGCAAAACCTTCCGTTACACAAAACCGCGTGAAGACTATCTTTTTACAACGAATTTATTTCTACCTAAAACATAACACTCCATCATAAGGTGTGATTGCAGAGGCATATCTTCAAAATATGCCTCTGCAAAGCATTCTCCAGAATTATTTTGGCTTGCAGAACAATACCCTATACCATTCGCACAACTGTGAATTGTACTGTAATTGTACTTCAGGTGTCAGTGCTCACGGAGTAATTTAGGGGTCCAGTTCAGGTGATAACATCGTATATTAGCGCCGAGAAGTCTTCTTCAGTTCGTGCATAAATTAATTTCATTTCGAGTCATTTGGACTGTCTAACGACTTGCGTTTAACCTATGGGCCAAGAGGTGCAATAATGTTTTTTCCGTATTCCTTTCAGAAAGGAAATTAATCGAAGCCGGTAATTTTTTCTTCCAAATGAAATACACATTTACATTAGTAAATTTGTTTCTAAATCATCTGTTTGTAAAACATCATATAAGCAAACATAAATTTCACGTGGCCAAGCACTGAGATGCGAAACAACTATGTGTGGTTCTCACAAATATAAAAGTAATAAATCGACCAATTCAGTGATTAATTTTCAGGAGCACTTACGTAAAGTTTGTCATATTTAATCCTCATAGACTACAGCATTGTCGAAAGTTAGATTAATTTTGTTCATATTTGAAGTCCTTTGTACTGGTTTATAACTTGGCATGGCATTTAATAGCCTAATGACGGGAACAAGTAAATATTAATAGGGCATTTTGTAATCTACACTCAATAATATCAAAAAGTAAAATTTCTCTAAACAACACTAAAAAACTATTTTATGTTTTAGTGCAATGCCAGTTGTTTTAAAAATAGTAAGATCCATAAAATGTATCGAGGTGTCCTGGGAGCATTTGGGATTTTCTTTTGCCGAGAAATAAAAGGATTAGGCAGAAATGTCAAAAATATGAGGCATATATTGTGGTTATACATAACACACATTACACCGTATTCGGTTTATGTGAGCGAAACAAAACAGTAGCTATTACTGCTTTTATTTCCTGCATGTCCCGTAGAGTTGCTTCTATTAATTTTTAAACAAACTTTTTATTTAGAAATAAACGAGTTTAATCTTATTTTTTCAAGGCTATTTATAAATTCCAAATTAGAAGTTGTAAGAAAGATTTCGATTAATTAATTCAATCTTCGTTATGTTTACTAACCTTGAATTATTTATCTATGTATTGTATATCGCTGATACATGCATGTGCATTCATTCCTTCTCTCTTTCCTTAAATGGCGGAATGTTAAACAGCTTCCGCCATCTTCATTTATATTTCACAAAGGAACTTTGTTATTAACAGACCCAACAGATTGCTCGGTGGCGTTTTGAGAAACTGATTGTTCTTCCGTTGTTGTGTCTTTAATTCTTAGTAAAAGGTACTTTGTTTTGTAAGCAATCTTCTGTTTTTATGTTATTGTAAATAATTTATCATCAGCCGGAAAAGTCAATTGTTAAAGAAAGGTTTTAAGAAAGGCTATTTAACTGTGGTAGGGCCATGCAACATCCTTCTCACATAAATTTAGAATATATACTTATTTAAGTACTTTGCTATCTCGCATTTCGAACTTCTATCTTGAAACTGGCTCATAAATTGGCGTAAGTCTTGAAAGTAAAAATCAAATATCATCCTATGTGTACCAATGTTCAGGTATTTCTGGTTATTTATCATCTACTTTTTTGTTGTTTTAAATTTTCAGTCCCACAATGGAGCTTGATAAAGCGGAATAGAACTTCCAATTTCAAATGAGGCCTATTTACCTCTTGTACATTTGCTTTAACGAGTTGTTGTTTGAGTTTCGTTTGGTCACGATTTTTAAATATAAAAAATATGTTCTAAATGGGATCTGAATTTACTACAAACAGACTGACCATCTGGAACACAAATCGTTCTTATTGACGAAATAATTTTAAGAAAAATAGGGGAAAACAATAAAAAGATACCTTTATAGTTATAGACCTTTATAGTTACATAATTAAATCATGTCTCATAATAAAACCATTCCGAACTCACTCTAACAGTTTTTGCACGTTCATCCGTTTCATTCAATGCACAAAACGCTTATATCGAAGAATGTTAACGATCGTTTGCTCTCTCGTAATGAGTCAGTTGCTACTAACATAAACGAGTCGCCCCATTGAAATTGTACAGCTGTTCGTAGGTAATGTTTGTATTATGTTATTTATTGCATTCTGCGATCGGCCGGAACCGCAAATCGCAGTCCTCATCCGTTAACTGCCGCAGCTATTTCACTGCCACATATGTTTATAGTTTTAAAGTATTACATGAGAGGCAAATTTTTCGTTCACCGATGTGATAGTTCAAGTAACAGTAAGAGTGCGTTTAGACATTAATTACGATAAAAAATGTACATCATTATCTATCTAAATAATGGTCATCAAATTTCGTCAACACCCCCTCGATTTTCAAGACATTTCCTGCCTCGCACAACCACTGTGTGGAACCAGCTGCCACCGGCGGTCTTTCCGGACCGTTGCGACCTGGTAACCTTCAAGGAGAGAGGATACTCTTAATTTAATTTAATAAACCCACACCTGTTATTCCTTAATTTATTCTAATCCATCCAAAGGTTGCCTGGAAGAAATCACTTTTAGGAATAAGGCCGCCCATTGTACCCATCATTTAAACTTAAAATTTTTGTTTTTGTATATTTCATTTTGGTGTGCATTAAATAAAATAATATCTATTATTATTATTATTGGGGGGATATACATTTGTTTTCTCGTCTGGTTGGGTTTATAGATAAAACATAAATATATAGATGTACCTATATTGCATATATAAAATAAATATTACGAATAAAAATAAACATTTAGATATAAATATTGTATATAATACATATATAAATAGGACCAGAGCAGCAGCATAGAACGAGCAGAGTTTCCGTTCCACGAGGCCATATTTCAGAGCGAGCTCCTGGTGTAGGATTCTGCCTACTAGGTTGTGTCCATGCAGATACTCAGAGTTAGAAAGCATGGACCAACCGGAGATAACATGCCGAAGCGACTCCCCGGGATGGCGACTAGCTCGACAGATGTCCACGGTGCCATCCCTTAGGATGTATTTCCGATAGTTGTTCGTCTTAATAACCTGAGCCTGTATCGCACAGACAAAACCTTCGGTTTCCCCAAAGAGGTCACCGAAAGGCTCGTGCAGAGCCTTGTAGAACCTCCCTTATTGTTATCATTATTATACTTTTTCCTAAAAGACCGGCAACGCATTTAGAAGCCCTCGGGTGTTGCAGATGTTGATGAGTGGCGGTAATCACTTACCATCATAGTCAGCCTCCTACTCGCTTGTCCCTTTCCACCATAAGAAGAAATCTTACTGGATTGGCCAACTCGGCCGCAGTTAATTAGTTAAATATATCGTATATCGGTTTCAGCCTATTTGAGTCCATTGTTGAATAAATGGTTCCCCGCACACTGTAATGCGCCTCCCTCCATTGACTTCCCGCACATTTGCATCAATGGAGACATCCGCAGTAGACCAAACGTAACAAAGATAGGTGAGCGATAGTATAATATATAGTGAGCGGTAGTATTTTGACTATCAATAAGCAAGTGTAGGTTGAAGAAAGATTTTTCATTTGATTTGAGCTGATGTGGCACGCGGCCGACCATAGCTCTAAGAATCGATAACAGATGAGGAAGAAAAGTTCTCGTGGGACAGTATTGGCCATCGTATTCCTCTAGATGGAGTGACGACTTGTGTAAGTATGTGGGAAGTCGATTGTTACACCAATCGCTTGGACTTATTTTCTGTGAAAAGTTGCCAAGCGAGCAGATGGTTCACCTGATGATAAGTGAATACCGCCACCCATGGACATCTGCTACAACCGAGGGTTGCAGATGCGTTGACAACCTTTGGACTTAACCTTACTTAGCGCACACCGCACTTGAACATCACATAGATTTTGGCATTAATACAGTAAGCAGGGTTACTCAAGATGTTACTGCATTTGACATAGGCAATATTAAACTAATTGTTAGTCTCAAAAGAGAACCAAGAGTACAGTCACTCTCGAGCACGTGCCGAAATATGAATTTAACGGTTCTCCAAGCAATGGATAAATCCGCGGAAGACGATGATCCGCGTTACGATTATAATGCCTATTTTACTGCTGGGAATAAACTTTTATAACATAGCATAAAACAACTTTTACTTCACGCATTAAGCGTTACGATGAAACGCGTTTTCTGTTACCATTCGTCCCTGAACTTTAACTCAATATACGAGTACATAAGGTTGACATAAGAAGACTTGTAACTCCAAATTGAAGTTTCAAGCCTTATTATTAATTGGAAGCTTGGGTCCAGGGAACCCGAGAGTAACTTATCAAGGGCAACAAATATATGAAAGTTGTAACGCATTAAATGCATAGTAATAACGAAATAATCTCTCTTATATTGTTTTTCCATTTAAATATTTTACTAATGTATCAAAAAGCTACATTGAGAACAAGGATATGTGTGGAAATGACTCTTGAATGCTTCTCTGGAGCGTTTTTCTAGGGTTCCGTACCCAAAGGGTAAAACGGGACCCTATTACGAAGACTCCGCTGTCTGTCTGTCCGTAACCGGGCAATATCTCATGAACCATGATAGGCAATTGAAATTTTCACAGATGATGTGAAATATTTGTGTGGGGCTCTTTTTTCTGGACTTGATTTTTTGCCGTTTTTATGGATGATATTACGGAAGCTTTAGTGCGCGAGTCCAACTCGCACTTGGCCGGTTTCGGTAAGTGTAGTTTTCGAAAGAGAAGAAGTTTAAGAAAGAAGGTCGAAAGAGACCTGCAGACTCAGAAGTAATAACCTAGTTATAGGTGCATCATGATGCTGTCCGCTTCACTGGATGGAAAGACGGATAGCTGGACTAACAAGGTGGGCACGATATGACCCAAGGCCTTTTCATTCTCAGCTTGGACAGGGGTACCTCCCCGGAGGAAAAAAAAATCAAATTGCGATATGATCTCGAGACGTACTAAAACCCAATAATTTTTACGAAAATTAAATCACTGTAATAATTAGTTTTTTCAAAAACACGGACAGAACAAACTTAATGAGAACCAATAATTTACGAGAACATAACACTCACGAACGTAATAAATTTGCGTAATCAAACAATTATTCGAAGTAAAAAGTTTCTTAATGAAATACACGATGATCAAACGCAGTCTCGAGAGCCACAAGAGTCTCGATTTTTATTTCTCTAGAAGTTTATTCTCAAAGCTCTACTCACTCATATAAGCTTCTTATATTGATTACTTTTTACAGTAGACATGTCACATGAATTCTGTGTAAAATGGATTTATTGCCTGCTTCGGCACAAATCATCATATTATCCGAATTGACATGATTTTATCCACAGAATGTTATTGTAGAAAAATTTTCAGCGGCACGACATTGTCACAGTCCTTTGTTCTAAAAGCTTTACTTTATACTTTTGACCTTGCACAGTCCTTTGTTCCACTTATTTCGAAGAGTTTTTTTTAAGAGGAAAAAGAAACATAAAAGTTATTTTCACTCCGGTGAATACTATAAAGGATTTAAATTATAGTACAATCGGCAGAATAAGTTATAGACAATTTTGACCATTACCGACATTTTTGTCACGGTGATGAATAGTACATTTCAAGAAAGAAATGAAATTATATTTTTTCCCTAAAAATGGAGGATATTATTAATATTACAACAAATTGAATACTCAAAATATTTTGTTCCGAATGAAACAAATCTAAGAAAAAACATCCGCACTGAATTTATGTGAATTAAAAAAATTACTACTTCGCTAAATAATTACTTCGCACGTATATACGCAATATACTGCACTTTTATAACGTGGAATTGGTTACATAAACTTAGATTTTATCCGTAAAGCTTTTTCATGGTCTACAATACGAAACGAGCCTTCACCCGAAAACGTTGCATCGTTGTAAGACGATATTTGAAATTGTCTTTAGAAAAGGACATAAAAATAGATGCGTCAAGCATTACTTACAATGCGAAAAAACAAAGTACAACAACAATACTTTGAAATTTTCGCCGGTGTTTATTTTAATGAGCCGACAAACTTTAATTTAAATAGATTTAAATAGCTTTTTTATCGTTTTAAAATATTTCTATACTTCTTGCCTGTTTCATGGTACCGCCACACAACAGACGAAAAAGTAAATTTATGGTTTTATATTTTTATCCGAATACACGCACAACTCGGGATTTATCATTGAAGCTTTTTTGTGCAGAGCAGAAATATTTTGGGGTTTGCAGTAAACGGAAGTCCTTTGTGTGACGTATATCTACGTTTTTTATGTATACAAGCAGCAGGCAGTTTTTACCCCTTTTTGGCACTTTTTCCACCAAATAAAACGATGCCGTTTTCATTTCTTAAAAAAAAATAATAGGACTGAGTTTTATTTGAAAACAAAACGACAGCTTGTATGTTCAACAGTTTTCATGTTTGAATACCTCTGTGAAGTATAAAGCTGCATATTTTCGAAAAAATAACAAAATAAAATATTTCAAAGATATGTGCAATCCGCCAATCCGCAGTGGGGCTGCGTGGTGCACTACGCCCTAATACCTCTTTACAGAGGGGGCCTTTGCCCAGCAGTGGGATAGGCTGTTATTTTACCTATACTGGTAAATAAATGTATTTTCTTTCTTTCTTTCTTACTGTACTTTTTTATAATAATAACCAAATTCAAAGATTAAGGTGCTAATAACTAAATACCAGTCTTAGATTATATATTATCCGTACTACAATTTTGCTTCTCAAGCATTGGCTTTTAATCCATCCACTTAGAAAATGATCACGTTCTTACCTTAAATTATTATCATCTCGTCTAATTTTGAGATATAAACTATTTATGAAGGCTCTAAATCTAGGTCATTAAAAGATACTGAAATATTTAGACCTTATATAATTCGGATCTATCAAATTCGTGGCCATAATTTATTGATTCTATAAATAAAATACAACTTGCTGAACTTTCCAAACAAGGTAACTTTGAAACAAACTAAAGGGACTAATATATTCATTCAAAAGGCAATCACTAGCTATGCTTCAAAAATATACGACGTATACATAATACTAGCCGTTTTATATACAGTTTTTCTGCCCCTTAAGTAATAATAATAATCCAACACTCTGTAATTGCGAGTTGCAATCTGTACACTGCTGTTACCTGATTGGCTTAGTGGTGCCTGCATCTTGCGCCCGAGGGTTTGATCCCCTCTACCGTCGTCGCGTATTCATACAAGCTATGCTTAGTTTGGGACTAGAGAACGTTGTATAAAAATGTGTGCTAATTTTTTTTTGTATTTGTAGCTTGATTTACTTATATTTAAGCAGTTCCTGAGAAATTATTAAAAATTTTCTTTTTTCTAGAGTCGAACCTTACGAACTTCTGTCTAAACAGAACTCACTTTCAGTGTTTGCCATAAATGTGAGACTTCAACATATGAGCAAGCTTTTAGTGTGCTGGCGAAATAAATCAGAGCTATCTATGGACCAACAGCCCACGGCAAAGTTTATGTAACAGTCCAATGTAAACAGTCGCAAACGCCATCAATAACAATTATCGGCTAAACCTCTTTGTTTTCGGTCGTGAGTTGGCACATATTTCGGCTTACAATGTGGTAGCTGAGGTAGCTGGGCCTCTAGCCAAGTGGCAACCGCTCCGTGTCGATTCGATATCGGAAATTGTTAACGCTGAATCGATATCGATCGCTAAGTGGTAGACAAAGTTACGTCAGCGAACCGAACGAAAAGTCGAAGCGTTTATTCGCTAAATAAAAATAATTTTCAGGTCTATTAAAACAAACATTTAGAAATATCGTACATATGCTACAAAATTATGATAATATAACCTAATTAAAACTAACTAGGTAACTAAAAATTTACATAACTTTAATACAAATATGCTTACTTAAAGTCTACTTATTAAAAAAAAAAACTAAACTAGATAAAAAACGCTGGCCAAATCGCTGCCGTCTGTGGGCAGCGTGCCCAGCAAGCTGGCCGAGTTGCCACGCTGTATCGCGAGGCTGATTCTTTGTTTGCCATTTAGCGATCGAAAGCGATTGATCAGGTGACATTTCGAGAGCTTACGTCATCATCATCTTCATGAGCCGGGAGACGTCCACTGTTGAACATATGCCTCCCCTTAGAACGCCACAACGAACGAGACTTTGCCATTTGCATCAACCGGTTACCATGAACGATGTAAAGGGTTCGTCGCGTCGGAGATACGTATAAAAGTAAACGCGATAAATCCGTAAAGATAGTTTCATTTGTTACGAACGTTATTTTCTCCCACGGGCTCATAAAGTTATACAAGTCTTGAAATGAATAGGGAATAAAATTACGATCTTGTGTTATCACCTTTCGCCAAGCATACAAGAATTTCGTTGGTTTTGCCTTAGCGGGTAAATATCTAAATATTAAATGCTATCAAAATTACATGCTATCTAACAAACCTAGTCCACGCAGTATGATGCCAAGAACGCTATATTTCCTCGCTGAATGCTTAGCGTTTAAGCGAGAAAATCAATCACCCACCGCAGTGATAAGCCTAGGTAGGACTTACATCACAAGTTATCGTACTTTATACTTATAGCCCAAAATACCGTGCTCATTATGGTGGTCTCCCGTGACTACCTCACTTACCAGCAGTAAAATAAACCCTGACATTACAATTAAAACAGTAAAAGTTTAAAGTCCTAGTGGAGTTTCAGGAAAAAGTGAAGTATCAAACAAATTAGAAACTTTCTAAAGAACCCAATGTTGGAACAAAGCAGAAAAAACATTTGATTACTTTTCCTTTTTCCATTTAACGTCTTAATTAAAAATTGCTACGTAGCTTTTGCATGCCAGGAAAGGCGGAACTCGTCTTAATACAGTGGCGCGGTTGCCTAGGCTTCGGTGTCGGGGGTCTAGGGTTCGATTCCAACACCGAACAACTTTTGTGTGACTCACAGACGTTTCACGACGACACAGTTGTTTCGCATCTAGGTGTTTCTGCACGTGAAATTTATTTTTGTAAAACGTCCTTACAACACAGGATTCAAAAGAAGGGCAATGTTTTTAAAGAAAAAAAATGGGCCACAAACACAGATAAAAAAATACAGCTTTTAGCTGTTTTAAATCTTTGCATTTTCTACGCGAGTCAGTATAACTTCATTTAGATGATGCAAACAAAACCAAATTTATATACGCTTTAAGTGTGACCATTTTTCTTCTAACGCATTCTTCTGGAGTTGGAAAGTGTTGTCACTTCTCCAAAGGTTTTCCAATACATCTTCTATGAGATTTAAGTGTGGGCTGCCAGCCTGGCAGTAATACCGACATCTTGATTTAAGGAGCAGTATGGGGCCGCGCACATTATTTATCTTCCACAGAATGACGATATGATATAATAATAGATACGAGCTTGGGACCTTCAAGGAGAGAGCTTACTCCTACCTTAAATGTCGTCACCGCAATTGTAACTCCGCCGATGTTGCAAGTGTCCATGGGCGGCGGTGATCCCTTACCACCAGACTACACATAGCCATTGACAACTGTTTTTTGCGTTCGGTTAGATACGTATGAATGAAACCAAGTAAATCAGTAAATCACTTCGAATTCCATTGTATGTAAGTTTCTGAAGTAGTATGCAATGGTCTACTTTATCGAAGGCTTTTTTGAAATCAGTGTAAACAAAATCCACTTGGATACCTTTATCCATATGTTCAAAGAGAAAATTTGTGTAAATTAAAGATTACTAACGGTAGAGCGTTTCTGAACAAAACCATGCTGCTGTGGTATAATAACATTACGAAGGGCTGAGTATATATAGTTATGTACTAGCTTCTCAAAAACCTTCGATATAGTTGATAATAATGAAATTGGGCGATAGTTTTCTACTTCGTGTCTTGAGCCGCTCTTATGTATAACATTGGCGATTTTCCAGGCAGCAGGAAAGTTACCTTCACGAATGCATTTATTATACAAGATAGTTAAAGGGATGCTGATTGTGTTCGCTGTATGTTTAAGAAAAATATAAATTATATATATAAATTATAGCCTATGTGTTATTCTGATGTATAAGCTATATTATTGTAAAGTTTCATTAAAATCCATTCAGAAGTATTTGCATTCAAGAGTCACAAACATCCCTCCATACATACAAACTTTCGCCTTTATAATGTTAGTAAGGATAGTGAACTTAATTCACTATCACAAAGGATAAAGTTTAATGGGATAAACGTTATACGTTAAAATAAACTTGTAACCTTAAATCAATTTCCTTCTATACAACATACTCTTCATATCAAAAGTGTCAACCACAGATAGTCTTCCATTATGTGCCAACAAGAAGGAACGTATTTATAGAATTATAATTACCTACACAACCTAATTTGCGAAATTCTGACTTAATTCTTCGAAAATGAATTCTTTTTTGATAAATCCGTAAAAAAATAGTTTCATTTATAATTTATAATCTTATTTTTTTTTTATGTGAAAAATTGCCAAACGAGCAGACGGTTCACCAGCAGATGGAAAGTGCATACCGCCACCCATGGACATCTGCTACACCCGAGGGTTACAGATGCGTTGATAACCTTTATAAAATTGGGCTCCGGTTACCTCACTCACTAGACGAAACGCGAAAGTATTTGTCATACTTCCACTTTACGCTCTTCTATGAGGTCGTGGTACTTACGCATTAAGTCCGCCTTTGTACACAAATGTTTGTGCAAAAAGTTTAAATAAATAAATAAATAAATACTAACCCGGACGGGCCTGCCCATTCGTGCAACGGCCGAGGCTGCTGCGTGGCCCTACCACCGTCAAAAAAATCGCGTAAATACAAGAAATTATCAGGATTTCTTTTTGTTATAACGGAATAAGTTTTACCTTGATTGTAGTGTTTTTTGAATGGAAGGTTACAAACGTTAAAGACACTGCTGATAGTGAGTATCAGCCCACACAGTAATCTTGAAACTCCTCTCACATTCCTGTCTACGCTTAGGAACAAATTATGTATCATACTACAATATACGAAACTATATTATTATATATTATTATATACTACTATATACTACTACGGAACAAATTATATATTATTGTTTCCATGTTATCGTAACGATTTCATCAATCGACATTCCATAAAAAAACTAGTCATTACGAGTTTATCAAAGGACTTACTTTAATGTGTTGGACACAATAAAAATACATACAGTCTAGCCTCCTTTGAAGTCGATAAATGATGTGTAGGACTGTAGATAGAATCAGCTACATCTATTATTATTATTTTTTTGAGTTAGATACTTCTGTTTTCATCCAATAAAGTTGTTTTAATTATATCATGTTGTCAACCATATTATTATTCCATCATCTATTCCAAATGAGCAACCGTTTTTTATTATTTTTGCGACATGACAATTTTATTTTAATTAAAGTACAATGCCCTAAACAAATTGGTGCACTGTTATCGGTCGCTCTGTGGATAAAGGTATATTTTCTTATATAAGAAGATGGCAAGTATTAGATAAAGTATTATATTAGACAAAGAATTAGAAGTAGCTAGTAGACGGTAAGCTGGTGGTTCTATAGCGATTACTGCCGCTCATGGACATTTGCGACACCCGTATGGTTGCAAATGCGTTGCCAAATTTTAATAAAGCGGGCCCCGAATAATTCACTCGCCAGGCGAAACGTGGAAGCTTAAAATTTCCACTGCACGCCAGTCCACTTTGTGATCGTGGTACTTCTAAGTATTCCCATCCCATTCATGCAACAGCGAAAACTGTTGTGTGACACTACCACAGTAGATTGCGTAGCCCCACCACTTGTGTGTACGCAGTAAACATTTAGGGTATAATTTTTCTTTTTCTTGAAAACATAACAAATCCGATACTGGTACGGATAACAGTGTTTCACATACGAACTGCTGATTGACAAAAATCTAGACTTGGAAAAATTATACTTTGCATGTAAATTCAGGGCGCAAGCTGCTTTCTGTTTTTATTTTTTCTCATTTTGCGGTGTGACCATTTCTGAGTAAATACGCAGCAGCTACACCGCAAAATTAGAACATACACAATATTATAAATTTTCAGGTTTATCATATTGCGTCTGTACTGGGAAAGCTAAAAAATATCTTTCTTATGAAACTTCATGAAACTACAAAACTTTATATATACGATTACATAAAAAAATAATATGTTTGTTAGTTACCATCTATATACAATTATATACATTTTAAGTTACTTAAGTAAATAAAAAAAACTTTTCTTTCACGGTGGCTATTGATGCAAGGGAAGTATATCATCAAGGTTGCCAGTTCATGTATATACGCGTATTCTTATATGTATACTAGCTTACTCGGCAAAAGTTGTTTTGCCATATAAATTATTTCTAGAGGAATCGGAACCCGGTCAAAAATCGTTTGACAGGTTGACAGGTACAGTTTGTATGGGAAAATAAAATTGTTGCCATTTCGATTTTCCATAATTTCTCATCGTTTAAACCTTCCCTGGACTGCCACGAATATATCAAAACCAAAATTAGCCAAATCGGTCCAGCCGTTCTCGAGTTTTAGCGAGACTAACGAACAGCAATCCATTTTTATATATAAGAAGATATACTCTTAGAATGGAAGAGTTTGACATATTCTCTCGATTTTCTTGCCCTCGTTAAGATTCTAAATGAAAATATTGAAAATTTAGCACATATTAAGTAGCTTATTACAGTGAGATGACCAAATCTAATTTGAAGATTTTATTACGAATTTCATTTTAATTTACGAATAGTGCGAGTAAAATTAATTAAATTCAACAGGTTAATTTCCAAACCAAATGACCGACACTTAACTCGAGACCAATTTGTGTTAAACGATGCAATCAATTTAACGGGACGACTTGCAGCCTTATGTTAGGGTTTGTCCTGAGTCTTAATGAATTGAGGTCAACAGGTCAGTTTACCGAGCCAAAACACCAGCACTTAACTCGAGACCAACTTGTGCTGAACAGTTAATATCTAGACTGCTTGCTTCCTGCAGCCCTTAGACTTCAGAGATACACTAAGGAACTCTCGAAATCACTATATAGTATAAAACAAAGTCGTCCCGCTGTATGTATACGTAGATCTGTACAACTACGCAACGGATATTGATGCGAGTTTTTTTTTACTGGATAGAGTGATTCAAGGGGAAGGTTTATATGTATTATACATTGCACCCATGCGAAGCCGGGGCGGGTCGCTAGTCAAATATAAAAAACGTTTAATGAGTGAGACATTTGAAGTTGGTTTCAATAAAAATGTTTCACTTGCTCAAGCTAAGGTTAATGCTTGGAAAGCATGCATATTAATTACGAATCCGTTAGATCTTTAAAAAGTACAGAAGATTGTTTAGTTCGTTGACTGTCTACATTAGTTGGCTTTAGTATTTTGAAAAGTCGAAAGTAAAAGCGAAGCAATTGGAACTTATGATGTTATATGAGGTTAAACAATTCGTGCAAAAATCAATTGAATTCTCTTGAATTCTCTTCTATAAGTCTTTTTTACATTTCCTACGTATCAATAGAGAGGAGTAATGTAAAAAAAATAATAGAATTACAAGATATTTTTCTGTCTGGCTTTTTAAGTTAAGTGCGTTCGGGAAAGCACCACGATCTCACGAAAGACCGACGTGTAGTAGAAGTTTACAATTCTGCGTTTCGTCTGGTGAGTGAGGTAACCGGAGCCCAACTCATTAAAAGGTGGCAACGCATCTGCAAGCCTACGGGTGTTGCAAATGTCCATGGGCGGCAGTTATCACTTAACATTGGGTTAACCACCAGCTCTTTTGCCATCTTCTTGCATAACAGGCAACTGGTCGTATAGAGAAATGAATGTTCCGGCCCCTGGCTTTCCAGGGCATTCCATTCGTATTGTCTTCGGGTTCTATGATGTCTTGGTAAGCAAAGTAATTAAGCATGATAGAATCTGCAGTTCTAGGGTTAATAATTTATTCTTAGCATTGTAAGTTACCGAATTACGTAATTGGCATATAGGTACACATAAAAGTAAAAAGTAAACTTACAGCCTATAAATGTCCCTCTGCTGGGCAAAGGCCTCCTTTGTAGTAGGGCATAGTCCACCACGCGATCCCACTGCGGATTGGCAGACTTCACATATCTTCGAAATATTTTTTTGTTTTAATTTCGAAAATATGCAGGTTTCCTCACGATCGTTTCCTTTACTGCTGAGCACGTGATAAATCAGCACTTAAAATTAACAATTTCATTGGTGCTAGCACCCGAAATCGAACTCAGGTTGCTCGAGTATATTGAATTAAAAGCGAGCGTCTTAGTTGAATTAAAATTAGCTATCACGGTTATAAACACATAGTCTACACACAACTCTAAACAGAGTTTAAACCTGTGTTCAATTTGTTAAGTTCTAACGCAGTACTAAAACAAATATTAATAATAAATATTCACTTGATAGCACTTGTAAATTAAAAGATCACTTTAGAAGAAAACATGAAAACTAATATACAAATTAAATCTGATAAAAAAATTATATTATTGAAAGTAAAGACAGAATAAAAATACGGTTAAAGTATTTTATTTTCAAGTCTTATATTTAAAAAATCTCACAATCGTTTCATAACTTCCCGTGGACGTTTTATCGCAAAGGTTCTATTTAGCTGACGTGTTATGAATTTGGACAGCCGAGTCTTACTCACCAAAGATCTATTTTCGTTGGAAAAATAAGTGCTTTGCCGCATTTCTGATAGGGCCATTAGGTTATCTTGACACTTTCGAAAAGAAAGGAAGACCAGATAATAATGAAGCCGACGGAATGTTTTATGACATCTCACAAATCTTCCCGTTTTGGCAAGCTTTCTTTATATTGTTGCGTACAAAACGCTATCTAATATTGTGGGAAAATATAAAAAGACACTGGTTACCTAATTTATCAAATGCACTAATATTTAACGCGAACTGGATCCTGTGCAAATGTGCGGGAAGTCGGTGGATGCAGGTGGCTCAGGATCGTGCTTCGAGGCAGTCTGTGGGGGAGGCATATGTTCAGCAGTGGCCTAGAGACTTAAACGGCTAAATAGGCTTAAACGATGATGATGGGAACACTGATTGCAATCTGTATGCCATGAAACGGCTTTTGCTGTTGCACGAATGGGCAGGCTCGTGAGAGGAGTACCACGGCCTCACAGAAGACCTGCTTCATGTGGAAGTGTTAACCTCTCGCGTTTCGTCTGGTGGTTGATGACACCGGGGCCCACTTTTTAGGGTTCCGTACCCAAAGGGTAAAACGGGACCCTATTACTAAGACTCCGCTGTCTGTCTATCTGTCCGTCTGTCAGACAGTATAAATTTTAACAGATGATGTATTTCTATTGCCGCTATAACAACAAACACATTAAAAAAATTAAGTAAGGCTCACATACAACAGACCTTTTTGTGGTTTTTATAGATTACACTTAGCCAGTTTTTTAAAGGTTGCCAAAGTATCAGCAAGTCATTGGGTATTGAGAGAGACATCCATG
This sequence comes from Iphiclides podalirius, assembly GCA_933534255.1. Classification (NCBI taxonomy): domain Eukaryota; kingdom Metazoa; phylum Arthropoda; class Insecta; order Lepidoptera; family Papilionidae; genus Iphiclides; species Iphiclides podalirius. Next base: position 16,178,459 of record OW152820.1, on the reverse strand, counting down.
AGTGGCGGTACTCATTTAAAATCACGCGAATCACCTGGTCGACTACTTTCGTATGAATTCGAAAAAGTCAGACGGAAAATGCCTCCTTAATTAAAATCTATTCACATTCACTTGTCACTGCTTAATCATATTTGCTTTGTAGATTTTTTTTTCTTTTGTTATAAGTTAACCAATTAATCCGACCAAATAAATTGCGTCCATACCCACTTCATATTGAAGGAGTAAATTAGATTTGGTAAATGTCGAATTAATTTCAGCACGCGTTTTTGATCGCTTTCAGATATTCCGAAAATTAAAAAAGTTTGATGTCAAATATTGAACAGAAGTTACGAACCTAAGTTACGCGTTTTAAGACTTTTTTAATTTAAACGTGTAGAATTGTAGATCATAGACTGTCTACATGTTCAACTCGATAAAGGTTGGTAACTTCTAAGTGAAATTTAGACTTCAAACCACACTGTTTCTGAACATACCATCCAATTTCAACACACCATAATTCCAGGGATAGCAATTAAAAATACAAAATTCTAATAGTAATTCATTTTTAGAAAATATTTTTTTTATATTGCTAAAGTCTGCTGCACTTTATAGTAATTCATTTGTTACTTAATAAGAAGAAAAGAACTGGCCAAGTGTGAGTCGCACTTAGAAGAGTTTCGTACCAATTATCGATAAAAACTGTCCGTGGTATGGGAGCACTTTTTATCCTATATTATATTTTAAATATTTTTTATCCTGTTTCTTAGTATTTGTTGTTATAGCGGCAACAGTAATACATCATCTGTGAAAATTTCCACAGTCAAACTATCACGGTTAATGAGATACAGCCTGGTGACAGGAGGACAAACAGACAGCGAAGTCCTAGTAATAGGGTCCATTTTACACATTGTGTACGGAACCCTAAAATCATTGATTAATTTAGATTCGTATCAGTTGCAACCGTTTCACAAATGATCATCAGTACTCACATATACATAACAACGTTTTCTATTTTATAGGTTATTAAATCTACAAAAACAAATTAATTTCTTAATGACTGATTCTTCACCAGGACATTCAACCCATTTACTAAGCCGTGACAATTGGTTAATGTATCGCCTTCGTTTCTAAATATGTTTGCGGAATTCCAGAATCTTAGAAGTAAGAAGTGGTAACTTGATTCAATACTTCGTTACATAACTTAATTATAGCAAAAATAGGATCAAGTATTAAGAATCAAATGAAACAGATAATCGACAGGTTTCATTTAGTAAATGAAAGCGTTATTTTACCAAACTATAGGTTAGTAGTCTCTTTTATAAAAATGAAACTTATTCGACACAACCTTTACAGCAAAATTTCCACTGTTAATATTCTTTGGCGATAACCCAAAAATGGCAATATTATCTAGCTAGTACTAACATTTTGGAACCAACATAAAAATAAATATCTATATTAATTCAGTATTTTCCCTTTAAGTTCTGTTATGTATATTCTGACATTGGTAATGGTTTCCGGTACCCATCCAAAATAACGTGATATGTTACATAATTCATTTGTACTTCCAGTGAGAAATATTTTTCGCAACATTTTTCCACAACATTCGAATTATTGCTATATTCAATTAACGTTTATCATTTACATTTAAATATGAGATGGCTTAAATAAAAAAAAACACATGCTTACTAATATATGATATACCAAAGCTATCAGCTATTGTTCCGACAAAACATTTATATTTATAGTATCAATGTGACCACAAACGACTAGATCGTTCAGAAGTCACTTGCTCTTGTACCAACAGCAATCTATATATATAAAAATTTCGTGTCACGATGTATGTTTGCGATAAACTCCAAAACTACTGAACCAATTTTTATCAAATTTTGTAAGCATTTGTAATTTGGTCCAACTTGGTCGATAGTGTAGGGTTTATCTCAATTATTGATCTCAATATTTGTTGTTGCAAATTATTTGTTTATGAGATGACAAAGAGCTATCTGTGAGTCCCATAAGATTCTAACAGATGGCGGTGTAAGATAAATTTATCGGCTGGATTGAGTAAGTATCCGATAGATGGCGCTATGCAAAAATTGGAAACGTATGGACCCGGACAATTGACGCAGACAAAGTTGCGCGGGGCAGCTAGTACAGCAATATATTTTTAATGGAAACCTAAATATAAAGTACTTAACACTGGCATTTTCACTGAGAAAATGTCAGCAGTTATATAGGCTTGGATCTATGTTATAAGGTCAGTTCATAAAGACAGATTCGTTAAATGACGAAATTAGTATTTTACATGACATGATCTTACGAGACTGACCACTTCGCTTATAGTGAGTGAATAATTAACGGAAACATGTGAAGTTATGAATTGTGAACGGAAGGAATCTGCGTCTAGATTCAAATCCTGGCAGTGTCGAAAAGCTTTTCGTCAATTTTTTTTAAATTTAATCTGTAGTGCTGTTAAAATTAATATCCCTTAAAAATGTTAAGTTAAGAATTAATATTTCCATTTCAATTTATTATGCTGTTTCTTATTCAGTGCGAGTGTTGGATATATGTCGCGCACGAGTGCGGATTTGCGCCGGTAATATTAAATTAGGCTTTCGAGAAAATTCTTAACTAAAAATTTCCCCGAATTTCAAAGTCGAGGCGCTTTCACTGCTTACGCGATGTTACTAACGCAAGCATAAGCTACGTAAATTTATTTGCTATGGCTTCGGGCTATGGTCGAGCCTGTAATTTTAATCCCTAGTATAATTAAAAATAACTAGCTGTTATCCGCGGCTTTATAATAATTATTTATTGTTAAGTGCAGAGATTAAGACCAGGGTCGATGATTTTTGTAACCAAAAATTACAGTAGGATGAAACTCGGATACGCTTACTCGGATACGGATACGCTTTCAGACTTTTTACCCACTAAATCCAGACTCTTTAACCACTAACGGCATTGCCACAGCGAGGAAAAAAATTCTAAGGAATGCTTGGCACATCTATTGTTATCTCCAGACAAACACTTATTTTATCTAACGCAGAACTCGTGGGACCGCCATATCCTACTAGCTTAATAAGCCTTCCGCGGTCAAGCGTATAGAGGATGTTACTTACGCGCCACAGAGTTTCAGTACGGATCGTGACCCCGATGGCCGTTGACTGTACTAATCGATGGCTGGAGGCGATCAGAACCGCCTTGGATCGTTAATTATCAAATCGAGAATTCCATAACCATAATTCAATTGGACTGACGTTAACCTCAAATCAATGTAACATAGACTATTGCCATGAATAGTGATGCGATGACAGAAATAAATAAATTAAAAACGAACATGGCTTTCATAAAAATACTTCAAACAGTTGTTGTACAATTGTGAATCGAAGTTTTTAACATGACAGAAGTTAATTTATAGTCTCAGTACAGAATGGAAGACTTTAAATAGTAAGAAATATTGCTTTTATGTTATTTATCTTCTTCTTCATTTCGTTCATCTTTTGTTTTATTTACGTCCATTTACCTAAAACTGCATATTTCTACTACAGAATTTACTGCAAAGAAATACATATTTGCTCTTTTTATGCATATACGCTTCACAGCGCTATTGAACGGAATATGCATATAATTTTATTCAAACGACACTGACTCTACGTCGAAACGAAAGCATAAAGATATTCACGCCCGATGTTCGAAGACCCGTCTTACCCATAAACTATGACATAGACGATTCATTAACGTGATTTAAAAGGAGGAGGATCATTATGCTATAGTATAAAACAAAGTCGTCCCGCTGTCTGTCCCTATGTGTGCTAAGGTCTTTAAAACTACGCAACGGATCTTGTTGCGGTTTTTTTTACTAGATAGATGTATAAAACATTGCACCAGTGCGAAGCCAGAGTGGGTCGCTAGTATCTGTATAAAGTAAAGAAAGTAAAGGAACAGCCTATAAATGTCCCACTGCTGGGCAAAGGTCTGTATAGAGGGTATTAGGGCATAGTCCACCACGCGGCCCCACTGCGGATTGGCGGACTTCACATATCTTTGAAATATTCTTTTGTTATGTATATAGCTCGAGTATATAGAATTCAAAGCGAGCGCCCGGACAATAAGTTATCACGCCTTGTGCTGTTAAAAAAACGAATTAAAAAAAAAACGCAAAAGCTCATTTATTCATTTTTAAAAAGTATCAATCTGCGTTATAGAAAAAATAATAAAAATCGGCCAAGTGCGAGTCGGACTCGCACACGAATTACCATACCATTACTCATACATGGTACTCACTTAAATATTTTTTGCCTCTATCAATATTTGGGAGCCTCACTTAAATATTTTTTACCCCATTTTTTAGTATTTGTTGTTATATCTGCAACAGAAATACATCATTTGTGAAAATCAGTTCTACTGTCTAACTATGACGGTTCAAGGATACAGCCTGGTGACGGACGGACAGACAGACATAGAGCGGAGTCTTATTAATAGGGCCCCGTTTTAGACTTTGGGTACAGAACTCTAAAAACCTCACTAAGGAAAAAAAATGGGGAAAGTGGTACCGAGTGTGATGTGAGTGAAATCTTGATATGAGTTTGATAGACACAATTGTGCCCCTATGAACTACTAAACGGTTATAGGCCAGATTTGGCCCCTCTCTTATATTCTTAGTTCCCCAAATAGAGAAGAGAGTTTCCGTTAAGAGAGTTATTAAAGAGAGTTAAGAAGAACAGTGTAAGGAAACAACTTAGGCACCTTTGAAAAAGAAAAGTCTGTAAAAATTTTGCTTATTTTGAGGGCGTTAAAAAGATATTGGAATAAATTATCGGAACGATCTGAGAAGTATTCGTATAAACATTAGTAGTGCTATTTATTCATTCGAAGCTTAAAAACACGGCCGTTAACGAAGATTTGTATACAACGAGCACTAAAACAACAAAATTTCACATAAATTCGACAGTAATGAATGACTCCAAGATTATTTATACCTACATTGAATTCCTTACAACTAGACTGGATGCTTTCGAGAAAATTCTCCGGTACAAATGTATCCAATTCAACAATTAATTCTATTAAGTTTTGCTCTTATGTTTGTTTTTAAGTTTCTTACATTATTGTCTTTACCAAGCATTGACATGTATTCGATTATATATATAACTAGCGACCCGCCCCGGCTTCACACGGGTGCAATGTATTATACATGTAAACCTTCCTCTTGAGTCACTCTATCTATTAAAAAAAACCGCATCAAGATCCGTTCTGTAGTATTAAAGATCTAAGCATACTTAGCGACAGACAGACAGCGGGACGACTTTGTTTTATACTATGTAGTGATGAATACAGTCAAACGCTTAAAATTCAGTTGCACATCAAATGGGATGATTTCGTGTAGCGATACAAATACATTCAATGCGTAAGTTACTACATACAGTAGACATGGCCGTAAATGTAATGGATACAATGGACTTTTGACACGCTCAAACATGGATAAACATACATAGATAAACAAGTTCAACAAGGGTACTACCCTTTATACACGAACTTGTTTATCTATGTATTCATCTTCAGATGTCTTAAGACATAACTCATAGATGGTTTTCACGAAGAAACATAATATTTTCTTCGTGAAAAATATCTATGAGCTATTATCATCTAAGTCAAAGTCATCTAACGCACGGTTTCTGAAACACTGATAATCGTAGAAGTCAACTAATCAGCTGTCAAATGGCTTTCCATTTGGGATGTCTAATGACATTTGAAAAGCCATTTGACAGGTGATTAGTTGACTTCTACGACGGTCAGTGTTTCAGAAACCGATCGTAAAACTGTTTGAGCATCAAAATATGCTACCACCGGTTTACTAATTAAGACCTGTCCAGACAAAAGGCGGCAAGCAACTGTGTGGTCTTGTCCTCCTTGTTTTTTTTTTTTTGGTTTTATATGATATATACAAATTTTTTAAGTATGAAATCTGCAGCAGCCAAGGTACTTGCAAGAGACAATGACAATTTAGTGTCAGTTGTATTTTTATTATAATTATGTATAATAATATTTGTTACCCCTGAACTCCATCATTTATGAACCGATTTTAGGTCAAAATAAAATAGAAAAGAGAGTGTTAGTTTTTGTTACTAGAAATGTTTCTGTTCCCATTACGTGCACGGCTTAAAGCTGTAGTCTTGGTTAAGGTGTTAGACATAGTTTCGACACGCACCCGATTTTACGAACATTTGGCGTGTTTGCAACCCATTATTCCTGTTTAGTTGTAAATTTTAGACACAAAACGCCTTTATAGCGCGGAGTAGGGTTACTACTACTAAAGTAAAAATAGTGTTGCTTAATTAAAAGCGCAACAAGAAACTGAACAGTAATAAAATAACTGATCCCTCACATAATAATACTTAATGAATATATTGCACTTTACTTCTATTGGCTTGAAGAGCAGATATAAAAATCCTAACGTTTAATATAACATTTTTCTTAATTCCAAAACAAATATTATTTTTAAGGGCCTGGCTTTAAGTAATAAGTAACTGATTCTGAAAACATAAAACGGTTTGTTTCGAGTTCACAAAATTAATACACCAAGTGTAGACAGTCAACGAACTAAAGGATCTTCTAACGTTTTAAAAGATCTAACGAATTCGTAATTAATATACATGTTTAAAATTCATGCATTACTAACGCACACAAATTCGTTTTTGTGCGTGAATAGTAACATTTAGGTAATTATGAATGATTGTTTACAGCAATCATATTTAAGTAAAGCTAATTCATTTTTGAAAACATCAAACATTGTCAGTTGTAATAATCCGTTGTGAAAGTCACTTTAAAGTAAAAAAATAAAAAAAGCGATCAAGTGCGAGTCGAACTCGTCCGCCGAGGGTTCCGTATCTATCCATTATACCGCTATAATAAAATTGGTGAATAAAATTTTCTCATGAACGTCTTTTTGCCAAATTTCGTAATTCTAGGTTTACGAGAGATACCATATAGGTTTTTTATCTAAAAGTAAGTATCTAGTATAAATTTCAACTTGCTAGATCCACCTGTTTCTGAGAAAATCGACGGGGACAAACGGACAAGTGACTGATCTTATAGGGGTGTTTTTTTTACCTTTTAAGGTACGTAACACTGATTAACACACCTTTAAAATTTTTATAGTGCTAATCTCTGTACAAAAGTTGAAACATTTATAATGTGTAGAAAAACGTACGGAAAGCTTTCCGCCGGTGTGGGCATTGAATCCCAAAAAAAAATCAACATGCAAGAGAACAAGAAGATTCGTAACTAGTAGGCGTCTCATCAGATGAAGTAATTAGCACTGCCCTCCGCAACACCCGTATCGCTGCAGTTTCATTATCCTGTGCTTATGTCATAGGAAAGAAAAAGTTCCAACGTAGACCGACAGAAAACAAAAGATCATAAACTATTATCTGTACTGAACCTGACGCTTGTACGTGAACGTCTCCCAACGAAAGGAGAGTCAGCAAAGAAATTAAAAACAAATGAACTGTTATAGTATTTTGGTTAAATTACTAATAAGCAAATATATAATAAGATGGAAAAATTACCTTAACAATTTTGACTATAATCTATTAATAGTAAATTGTGTATATTTATAAGTAAGTAAGTATGTGTGTCTATTGACATGCATATATCTTTAGCCTTTTGCAGATACATTGAATTATTTACCTACATATTTATATTTCTTGTTTATAAATAAGTATTTATTTCCTTCATTAACATAATTATAATGTACCCACACCGTTACTCGTAAAGTAATTTCTTTTAATCCATCCAAAGGTTGCCTTGAAGGAATTACTTTTGGCCGCCCATTGTACCCAACATTTCTACATTAGGTTTATGGTTTTTGTTTACTTTATTTTGGTGTGAGTATGAATGAATATTCAATACTTTATAGTATTGAATATTCATTCATTCATTCATAATAAGCACATTGTATCACTATTATAAAAAAAACAGCGCCCCTAAAGTATTGCATTATTTGCATAGGGCTGACGTGTTCAGCGGTGAAGGAAAAGATTTTGAGGAAACCTGTGTATTCTTGAAAAAGTGATTCAAAAATATCATATGATATTTCGAAGATATGTCAAATCCACCAATACGCAGTGGGGCTATGTGCTAATACGCGCTAATACTCTCTACATAGAGTCCTTTGCGTGGCATTGGGATATGTGTAGGACATTACTTTATTTTTAACCGACTTCGAAAAACGAGGTTTCTCAATTCGACCGTATTTATTTTTATTGTTTTTTATGTGTGTTCGTGGATAACTTCATTGTTTTCTTGTTGGAACGGAGATATCCCAAGGGTGGTGACCATGATAAGGCGACCCAGATCTGATGATGGCATCCCAGAGAAATCGAGTGCCATCATTGAATGTTATAGGTATTAACAATGTTTTTAATTTTCTGATTGAAGTCGTTTTTTTTTTTTTAAAAATTATACTTGTTTGTTATGGATTCTTTACTATAATGGCTGGCCTTCAATAGTGCAAACATTTATCAAATGCACATTTTTAACGCACTGTCACATACCACTGAGAACCGAACCTTATACGTATGTGACTGCCAAATAGAGCCACTATTTTAGAGGCGGGTCTTTGTTTAGTTTCTTTATTCCAGCAATTGTCTCTTGCCAATAAAATTATATTAATCAACAGCTGACAGAGTGTGTGTGGTTATTCCTTTAGAGATAGGAATATAACAAACATTTAATTTTCGCGATTGAATTTTAAAGCATTAAAACATTAATTATTTAGTTCGCCAACGGAAATCACAAAACAATGGAACGGAAATTTAATCCCTCCAAATATCCCAATCAAATTAGAGGACTGCCAAAGTTGATAAGGTTGTTGTATTGTTGGTACCAGACTGGATTTTACTGCCCATGTTTTAATTAAAAACGAACAAACATTTAACATAACAAAGATCAAAATTAAAGTTTAAAAACATATATCGTTCTTTACATTTAAAGCTTTCCTCATTCCTCCATCCTCAAACAAAACATGTAATTATTCTTTCAGTGATTTAACGAACATAAAGTTGCTAATTGTTAATGTTCTATTTTGCCATTTATATTAAATATGAATTTGGTTTTCGATATATGTATGTGCGTAGCATAAATGCTATTTCTGTTAATATTTTATAATTTTATGGTCCTTAAGTCCGAAAGTGAGGGCACGTGAGAAAGGGAATACTTGTATCAATCCATTTTCTGTCAAACAATTGTCAGTTTAACCTTTAACGTTTCGTTATACTACTTATGCCCGGTTCTTATATTCAACGAACGGCCGTTAGTTACATAGCTTCGACAACTTTAACGACCTGTTGATTAAAGGAACGCTAGTAACTCACTTTCCGTAGGTAATGCAATGGCTCATACGGAAAACGCCTCGTTTTGTTAATATAGGAACCGGGCGTACACGCCTTTTATCTACCAGTCTTTATGAAAGTTACGAAGCTATGTAACTAGCGGCCGTTCAATGAATATAGGAACCGGACATTAGTGACGACCACCGGCCGATACTCTCAAACGTAACACAAAAGATGGATATGGATTTGGTTATGTTAAGTTAGGTTTAGGTTTAACCAAAAATTGAATAAAAGGAATAACTGCTACAGCACGGAGGATTTGAAGGAGGTCCCGTGTTCATTGCACTGACACGGCACCAATGGGCTGGACCGGGTGTCCAAATACCCGGAGAGAGGAGGCCTGGGAAGGCCGCGCCGGGGTTAGCGGAACATTGTATCTTGTATCTTGTATTAACTGATGTTTTTGCTTTCAGTCCCGAGACTATTAAAGCTTCATCTGACGTAGAACCGGTGGGCTAGCCAGAACGCACGGGTTTGGGGCGGAACATTGTGTTTTCGTGTTCCCGTGTCCCCGACAAAAGCGCAGGTGCAACGTGTCTTGGATTTCACCCACGTAAAAAGTTTGAACCAAAACTTGTACTATGAGTACCTACTAAATAAATGATGGTCTACTTTTCTTTTATAAATAAAAACGTATCACAGATTAAAAAACCGGACACTTGAAAAAAAATAAAATTCGCACTTATTTTTAAAAAAATTGTTATAAATCTATACTCATACCTACTGAATATACATATATCGTATATAAATTTCATCAAAATCGGTCAAGCCCTTTCGGAGGAGTATAAACCCTAAAACTGTGACACAAGTTTATATTTTAGAAAAAAAATTGGTCCTAGGCTCTGCGGATGGAAAATTAAAATTTACTTTGCAATAAATCAATTCGAGAAAATTCGTGATAAGAATACATCTGAATGGATAGCCAGATTTTTTAAACTGTTTTACAATGATCCTCAAAGGGGTTCAATCAAAATATGGCAGTAGTCAAGCAGGCGGTTGGGGATTCCCCAACACGCCTAGAAGCCACTGCTTCAAAACCACCTTCTGGCAATCCCACGTCAGTACTGCGGTTAAATTCACAAAATATGAAAATCTGAAATAACTATCAACACATTTATGACGACCCGAATTTTGTAGTCGGTAGTGTACCTGCCTTCTGCTCCAGAGAGTGTGGGTTCGATCGCCACTACTGGACAAATATTGTGTGATGAGTAGTGTTTTTCTAGTGCCTGGGTGTTTATATATGTACAATTGTGTATTTATTTACAAAAGAAAAGTATGTCTATCAGTACCAACGGTGGTAGGGCCACGCAGCAGCCTCGGCTCGTCCGGGTAAGTACCACGACCTCACAGAAGACCGGCGTAAAGTGAAAGTAGAATACTTTCGCGTTTCGTCTGTGACAGTGACCGGAGCCCAATTTTCAAAAGGTTGTCAACGCATCTGCAAACCCTCGGGTGTAGCAGATGTCTATGGGCGGCGGTATTCACTTAACATCAGGTGAACCGTCTGCTCGTTTGACAACTTTTCACATTAAAAAAAACAGAGTTCTAGTACCCATAGTACAAGTGTTAGTTTGGGACTAGAGAACGTTGTGTAAAAAGAATGTATCCTAAAATATTTATATTAATATTTATATTTATATTCTTAACAGAAAAAACGGTGTAACGTGTTCGCTTTTAACTACGTAGATAAATAGGCTTGTTACGGCAAAAGGTATTAAACGTTTCATCGCGTTTTTAGATCCCACGTTGCAAGTACGATTTGTACATCAAAGCAATGGTCTGTCTCGGTTTTATGTTATGAGCGTAATGCAATCGAAATTACTTTGATGTGTTTAATAAGACGAAATTAAAAACAGCGTTATAAAAATTTCACTGACGACTTGTTGACGTTGAAAGTAAATAAATAATGAAACGTTTAAATTATTTCTGTTTGGTGATATTTTTTACATTAAGAGGATGTAGTGAACGGATCACATTTAATGAAAAACGGTCACCACCGTCATTGGATAAATAAACAATAATCTTCGCCGTTATCTCATCTGGATTGGGTCGGCACAACTCTTAGGAATCAGATTTATTGTGTTTACTATTTTTTACGACCGACCGCATACCTGACCACCAACCTATTATTTATGACTATTATACCTGTACTCATACCTACATATCGCATCAAAAATGTAACGAAAGTAATGCAAATCTATCTTGTCATAACTAATTTTCTAGTAAGCTAGGAAAATGACTCGCATGAATAGCAAAATGATTTATTATATTTCTAGACGATTTTGGTCCATTTAATATATCTGTTGTCTTCAACCAACCGCTTCCCGTCCAACTGACCCTATCAAAATATTTTGTTACCGACATGATTTAAAATTACTAATAATTCATTCCGACGGCAATATTACAACTGGCAACCCTATAACTTTTTTTAAATATCTTAAAAAGAAATTTTTCACAGAAAACGTATTCAAAGGCGGCGTCATCATTAAAATCATTAAAGTCAGCAGAGTTCAACAACTCTTGATTCACCGCGACGAAGAAAATGAAAGGTTGAAAGTGCAACTCAAGACTCTTCATTCACATTATAATTTTCCCAGCATTGTAGGCGCTATGCAAGGACAAGCAATTAATCATTCAGCGCACGCGATCGTTCCGCCACCAACATACTTTGATTTCGGCAATTTAATTAGTGCTATGGAAACGTGAGTTCAGAAAATTACGCACGGTAAGATGGATTATTATCGCTTTCATCAATTGCGCTTGCTTCCTCAATCTTTTGAGAATACATGGCAATAATGACTTCTCTATCAGAATGAAAAGTGACGAATAGTAGTGTCAAATAATAATTGTACTAAATATCGAGAAAAAAAATTACTACTACTTGCGAATAAGCTTAACACCAAATTCCTCAGTTTTTACTATTTGTATCCTAATAACTTTAATCTTAGTGTCTGTGATATTTTGAGTTACTATGATGATTTTATTATAGGTACGAAAGCATCCAGAAAATTCGCATTTATCATCGAATGCGGAAACAGAGAACCTATTAGTTTTACTTTTAGTGCTTGTCTCTTCATATAAAATAAAACTTAATGGGTTGATAATTTGGCACCAAGCATTGCCAGGAATGTGATAAAAACAAAGTAGAAAAGACGTCGAGATTATCGCACGGTGGAGATAACGCTGAAGTAAGTGGCCGCTTCGATCACGTGAAATGGTTAACGCGTTGACAGTTTAATAACAGGTACAGGCAAAAATTTGTCGTTAATTTATAGAATAATTACACTACACGCATGTTACATTTATCAAAAATCAAGGACTATATTATTACTATAAATTAGATCCATGATTTTTGTTCACCCAAAAAGTGGTCAACGCGCCTAAAGAAGTTTTCACTGAAAAAAAATTCAATTGCAAAAGCGACATCTCTAATTTTCAAATACTCGTCTTAAAAATGAAAGTACGACGACCTCACAGAATTCATTTTGTTAAGAAATATAAAGGCTGGCAAGCACTGACCTGGACTGTCCTCAGTTGCCGTAGTCGATCCGGGCCCGGTGTGGATAATCTTCTGGCCTGATACGTCCACGACTTCCTTTTATCCACAGGTTCGGTAGAGGAACTGTCTTAGTATTGAGTTTGGAGCAAGGGAAAAAAGATATGGGGTTGGACAAAACGTATTAACGTTAGCCGATTGCGCACGTAATCTTGTTCAGCGTTAGAACGTAAGTGAGTGGTCAATTGGTCAAAAAGTCGTTGCAAAAACGGACTTTGGATTCAAATTTTGAGTGCTTGCCAGTAAGAAAAAAAAAAAGAAGGGTTAAGTGAATATTATGAAAATTTTTGACTTCCAAATTGTGCTGTTTTTAGATTCCTAAACGTAAGAAGAAAAAAAAAACAATATTTAAATATTGAGTAATATACTCTGTACGCAACACATTTCATTCGGCGATATTCACTTAACATCAGGTGAATCACATCATGAACATCGTGTGCTCGTTTGGCAACTTTTCACATAAAAAAAATAATAATATTAAAGTTCAGTAATAGTTAAAGTATTAGAATCAAGGTAAAAACGTTAGAACTCTTATAGGAATCACATTAGATAACGCCAAGCATTGCTAGAAATTCCATAGTTTCAGACGACGAGGATTACCCCCACTTAGTTTAGTAACGGACGCGTAATTTGCCGCAGGTTCAAATCCTCGCAACGGCTTAAAATCTTGTTTGACAGTTTTATCAACCTTTATAAGTTACTAACACGTGTTTGTATTTTCTGATTATTCGTAATCGTGCGCGGGTAAAAGATTATGCAAACAATACTTAGACCTTAATAAAACTGTGAGTGAAAGTATAATTCGCACACGAATGGTTCCGTACCATTCGTGAAAAAAAGCTATAAAAAGGACAAAAAAATCATGCCTGTTGTATGGGGGCCCCCACTTAAATATTTTTTATTCCTGTTTTTAGCATATGTTGTTATAGCGGCAACAGAAATACATACATCATCTGTGAGAATTTCAACTTTCTAACTATCACGGTTCATGAGATACAAGCCTGGTGACAGACGGACGGACAGACAGAAGGCAGAGTCTTAGTAATAGAGTCCCGATTTAATTTTGGGTACGGAACCCTAAAAAGCAAGCGTGAGCTTAGGCGTCTGACTGGCTTTTGAATAACGTCAAAAGAATATACTTAAGTCTTGCCCCAGATTGGTACCTCGTAATAATTGTTAAGTCGTACATAGAGAGTGACAAAGCGACAATTCGTTTGAAAAGGACCAAATTTCTGTAGCAATTCTCGGAGCTAATTAATAAAATAACTTTCTTTCAGAATTCGCTCTCTCGCGTTTATTGAATCTACTGCGACATCGAGTATTTGATATCAATTACAGCTTTTGTTTCGTGACACCAATGCGAACGGCCATTTTCAAGGGTCTTTTTAAAATTGTATTAAACATTTACATTATTTAAACATCAATATTTACCGAGTTATTAAATTTTCGAAAACAAACAATTTTAGAACATCCTTACGTATAAAACTGTAAGGTAACGTTCATTTGTAAAGGTCACAAAGCATATTGAATGAATTTAAAAGAGACAAAACTTACTGTTAGAAGGAGAGGCTTGTAATGCGACGCTGTGGCGCGAATTAAATAGGATGTTACAAATTTTGTTTCTTTTTTACTTAATTAGTTTGTTTGAAAATTTTTTTTTAATTATGGATTTTGTTTATCGTTAATATTTTTTATGATTATTGGCAAGTAGCATTAGACGTGTGTTCATTTATTGTCGCGATGGTAACGACACGCTGTATACAGTTTTTATATATTAATTTTTTTTACCATCTTAAAATGTATTTCGTTCATACTACGAGATTGTTTTCTGAATTTCTGAAATTCTTGAATAAAATCTGTTTAATAAGCATCAGCGAGCAGTGATAGCTCATTGTCCGGGCGCTTGCTTTTAATTCAATATACTCGAGCGACATGAGTTCGATCCCCGGTGCCGGCACCAATGAAATTGTTAATTTTAAATGCTCACTTATCACGGTTCAAAGGTGAAGGAAAACATCGTGAGGAAACCTGCAAACTTTCGAAATAATAACACTTGGCCGGTATTTTAATAACGTATCTAATTAAAAGCAGAAGGTAATAACATTTACTCGAGCTTTTAGTGTAGCGATGATCGGTCTTGGTTTTATGTTGTGAGCGTACTGCAATCGAAATCACTTTGATGTGTTTAATGAAACGTAAGTAAAAGAGAGTGCCGTTAAAATTTCACTGATGACATGCTATTTATCTACGTTTAAACTGAATAAATAGTTAAAACGGTAAAATTATTCTGCTTTGGGAATAATTTTTTTTCATACGTTGGGTAAATTGTAATTATTTCAAATTATTTATGTTAAACTTTGAATAGACGTCTATGTAAACCTAAAAACTTGCAATTGTCCAAAAGTGGTAAACGGTATAACGGTAGACCTATACGATAGTGAAATATACTATGTATATTATAATTTAGTATATTACCTATACTGTAGTATAAAACGGTAGTAATTGGTAATTAACTATGTCATGACTCGTTTAAAGACTGTCCTAAAATCATTAGCGTCAGCAGAAGTCAACAACTCTTTATTCAGCTTGATGAAGAAAAGGAAAACTGAACTTACGCTGTCGTGAGGGCGACTTTTTCACTTTATAATGCTCGGGGGCATACAGACACCAAGTAAGAACAACAAATGAATCGATAAGAGCACATAATTATTTCCCACTGCTGGTCAAAGGTCCACCATTGCGGATTGGCTGACTTCACATACCTTCAAAATATTTTTTTTCATTAGATATATCGAAAATAAGCCGGTTTCCTCACGATGTTTACCTTCAACGCTGACCACACGCTAAGTCTGGACTTATAATTGTAATTATCTATTTCTTTGGCACCGGTACCGGATATACGATTCAAGTTGCTCGAGTGTATACACATCTTATGATGTGTATGCACTCGAGTATTATTATTAATAATTAATAAAACTCAAAAGCCCAGAAACATGCATTTCTAGACAAAATATTTTCACATTCATCAATAAAACCTCTGCAGAGGGCATAGCGAAAGAGATAAAACGCTAGCGTAAAAAATTTACTATTGCACGAATGGGCTGTTCCGTCCGGGTAAGTACTACGACGTCACAGAAGATCGATGAAAAGTAGAAGTGTTACACTTCTGCGCTACGTCTGGTGAGTGAGGTAGCTGGGACCCACTTTATTAAAAGATAAGGTAGGCAACGCATTTGCAACCCTACGGGTGTTGCAACATCCATGGGCGGCGGTTATCGCTTGACATCAGGCGAACCGCCAGCTCGTTTGCCACTTTATCACATAAACTACTTTACGGATTTTATCGCGTTTTAATTTTGATTTTTACTTCCCGATGTTTAGAACCCTTTCCAGCGTTCATGGTCACGGAACAGTCTGTCATATGTATAATATTCGGGTAAAATCAAGAAATAAATATAAAACAGTTTATCAATGCTTGTAAGAGCAAGTCCAATCCCCTTAGATTTTAATATTGCTAGCGGAGCATTTAGGTATTTAATCGATAAACTAACGTAATATGCAGCAACCGCCTTGAAAGACGGTCGTGGGCACAGACAAAAAACATTTTTGATTAGATCAGTTAGACAGATTTAGAGGTCGTCAATCTAGAATTTTAGTGCTATCTGTTATAAATAAACCTAGGGCAATTTTATTTAAGGCGGATTCATAGTTTTAGTTCTACAAACTTATGTTCAGTCATGAACTATTTAGATCATAAAAATATGTTATTATATTGGTCATTAAATTTAAAAAAAAAACAAAATGTAAATTATTTGTTAATGAGCAATCTTGAGATCAAATCTACTTTTTACATTTCACATAAATTAAGAGTATAATAATAGTTTATTAGTACAATGAATTTATAATTATATTATTAATAAATTAAAAAAAATTAAATAAATTAATGAATAATAGGTATTGTTTAGTTTATTTCTCATAAAACTGAATGTTGGCCACACTTGTTGTCCACATTCCACGAATAAATGAGAAATAATAAAAATGTTGAGATGCTCCAATGTCACACCGAGGTAGTTATAATTAACAAAATTAATTTAAAAATAATCTTCATATATTGCACCTGACATAATTTTAATAATAATGGTATGAAAATGACTATAATAAAGTATTATAGGAATAAGCTATTCTGCATGTCGCATTGCTTCTCCTCAGAAAAAACTACGAATTCTGTTACGATTACGACTACGTATCTTGGTAATTTGGAATAATGCTAAATATCTATTACATTGCGACACAAACAGACACAATCTATTGGAAAACCATTAAATACCACAATAAAAACGATTTACGCACTAATACCAAGGTGATGCATATCGACTTTTTTTTTATGTGAAAAGTTGCCAAACGAGCAGATGGTTCACCTGATGTTAAGTGAATACCGCCGCCCATGGTCATCTGCCACACCCGAGGGTTACAGATGCGTTGACAACCTTTTGAAAATGGGCTCCGGCTACCTCACTCACCAGACGAAACGCGAAAGTATTTGTCATACTTCCACTTTACGCTGGTCTTCTGTGAGGTCGTGGTACTTACCCGGACGGGCCTGCCCATTCGTGCAACAGCTGAGGCTGCTGCGTGGCCGTACCAAACACTGACACTGAGCGGTGTTTAAAAATTGATCCAATTTACATTACATTAATAAGTGAAGCGGGACTTTGCTGGATGCAGGCCGCTTCAAACTGATCGAACTGGAAAGCCCTAGAGGAGGCCTATGTTCAGCAGGGGACGTCGATATAGAACATGTTACGATGACGGGGTTGACGTCTTTAATTTCAACGATCTGTCGATGACAGTTTGAAATGACGTATATGATGTTATTTTAAATTATAAATGTCCCTCCTCCTGCACCCACGAAGACCTGCTTGAAGCCAACTCTGCTGCGGTGGATGTGGCTAAATACTGGTCGAACAAGATCTAACTAGCTATTTTGACTCGAAAAGAAGAAGAAGAATAATAAAGATAGTTTTAATTTGAAAGAAGGTTCGAATTCCAGAACTTTATTTAAAAAAGGGCGCAATTCCGACTATAAAAGGGGCTCCGAGCGCGCTAGATGGCAGTTCAGTGGAGGAACTCGAGGAAGAAGTAACAGGAAGAAGAAAATGACTGAATTTGATGACTCCGTGGCACAGTTGCCAAGGTATTGGCTTCGGCGTCGGGGGTCGTGGGTTCGATTCCCACACGGGACAACTATTTGTGTGACCCACAGGTAGTTGTTTCGCATCTGGGTGTTTGTCCGCATGAAATTTATGTGTGAGTGAACAGTATAGTAGTGAATAGTGACGCGAAGTGACTAGTAGAGTAAAGTCGACGGGTACGTGTCGATTGGTGCGAGAGGGAGCCACCGGCAGACGTGTCACTGTAAGATTGGTCCGGAACGGGAGAGTCGTCGCGCCGTTGGTAGTAGTAAGTGTTAATTCTTTAGAGAATTAATGAAATGGATTTTGTAGGCTTTGAAATAATTTAGAAAACTCGTGACTGTTTAGAAACTGTGTATTGTAGCAAGTAAGAAATGGAACATAACAGAACATTATAATATAGTGAATAGAGTATTGAATGTCGCTGTGCAAGTCGTTGTTGACGACAATAAAGTAACTGACTGATCACCGTAGATGTCAACTAATCAGCTGTCAAATGAATTTCAAATGTCATTTGAGTTGCCAAAAGGATGTTTAAACTCTTTGAATTGATCATTCTGATCATTAAGAAGATCATTCAGGTCAATTCAGAGAGTTTAACCATCCTTTTGGTACCAAAATTGTAATTTGAAATCCATTTGACAGCTGATTAGTTGACATCTACGATGATCAGTGTTTCAGAAACCGGGCGTAAGAATTGAAGGCTATTTACACAAACTTGCATAATTTGAGTGCCTCCGTTACGGAGCACTAGTGTCATATCTACCTCGTATTTGTATGTAATATCATTGACTAATACACGGTAACAGAAAGGTTAATGTAAAATTGAAATCACTGAAGTGATAACAGTATCGGTATATAGGTCCATGCCAATCAGATGAACGAATAGTTAGTACTAGCTGCTGCCCGCTAAGCCTGCGTGGAATAGGCTGAAGGTGTATCATTAAGACCGATATACATAAAGTTCTAAGACATGGTCTTAGTCTGATGTATAAGCTATATTATTGTAAAGTTTCATTAATATCCATTCAGTAGTATTTGCGTCAAAGAGTAACAAACATCCATCCATACATACAAACTTTCGCCTTTATAATATTAGGAAGATCAGATATATTCATTCTGTCATCGGACAAAGTCATATATCACCTGTTGTATATCAATGGTACTATTTTATTTTACTTTTATTTTATTTATAAAGATCTACCCCAAAAACATGTTCGGGGCACAATAAAAGGTTTTAAGTACACATAATTAAACTAACAAATGAACACATCAATGACAACTATGTCAGAAATAATATTTCAGTGCCCACAACATTCAAAGTTTCACCTAAATCGGATAAAAAATAACGCGAAACCATAGGGTAACATCACAGAAACATTGATTTTTATGTGAATGACGAAGTAAGAGACCGCAATGCAGAGTGCATTTTAATTGATGTCCGCGATAAAAGAATGATGTTATAACAGATCCCCGGATATCTAGAGTATGTGGTTTTTAAACAATATGTTCCTATTAAATGAACGTGACTATTAAAACTGGAAAGAGTTAGAAACGTCGGGTATTAAAAAGGCAAAAATAAAACGCGATAAAATCCGCAAACTATTTTCATTGAATATTTAACTATACTAACTTTATACTACTTAACTATAATTTGAATTTTATTCTCGTAAATTCATGAGATAAATATGGTCCTTTTTTATTGTTTACGTATTTTGTACGTCTTTTATTGTTTTTAATCATATAAATACAAAAAATAAATCTCTAACCGGTGTCACCAAGTTACGAGTTTTAGCTCAATCACCTCGGCGTCGTATCTTGTGACTAATTGATATTAATTACATTAACATGTTTTTCTATGATGTACAATAAACAATTTTATTTTGAAAAAATAACTGAATACAGTAAGTCTGGGTACTGTAATAAAGTTATTTGAATGAGCCATCGAGACTGTATCGAGTTACGAAGTTCTCATCTCTTCGTTTAACTCGATTAGAATAGTTAATGCGGCTTATGTTTTAGTCTATTGTTAGAAATTTCAGCTTTTATCGCAATTAGTCTATTTGGTAAATTCACCAATTTGCTATACCGACCTTGCAGACTATGACAATGAGATTAACGTGAAATCCTCTTGTAATTTACCAAGCACTTTGTCTCCATTGAAAAGTGTGGGGTAGACTACATAGTCAAATTAAATTCACATAATTGCACATAATGCTTGGCCTTCTCTTGTATACATAGGTATCATCAGTATTAACCTACTTTCTAGGAAAACTTAATAAGATTTAATAGATACTTTACGACTACAATAACATGGTATATACTCAAGTTTCTATTAATAAATTCTAAAAATAAAAGGTGTTAAATGTTAAAAAAGTTTGTGTCATGCTAGTGCGAAAGTGAGGTGACAAGGGTGCATTTTTTGCTGACACAAGAATTTTAACTCGTCATTCCATGACAATGAGTCTAAAAACTGCGTATCGACATCTCATTGACACATCATTGCTGCTTTTCAAATTGTTTTCTTGAAGATAAACTCCTTTTTTTTTGGCACGTTTCATAAAAAATATGAGAGTAAAATTTTTATGATGCGCGCGACACACTGTCAAAAAGCGACATGATAAAGTTGCTAGCAAAGCGACGAACTTCACTGCATTACCGTGGCAACCAATAACATCTTTTGACATTTACCTGTAATTCTAAATTATTTCATTGTTTTCAATTGCATTCAATGTCTTTTCACAAACAAAGAGTATTGGCGCAGAGGAATAAAATTTTTTGTTATATTTCTTTTGTCACGCTAAAAAGAAGTAATACTTTTTAGCGTGACAAAATGTGCGTACATAAATATAAACACATTTTTTTACTTTCAACCAATGTGATTGAAGAACCGACACGATTGGCGTGACCATCAAGGACGGGTGCAAGCCCATGAAACATACCACTCAACTGAAATCAGCACTCACCTCCTCATGTACTGGAACTTGACCACGATGAAGATGAGCAGCGTGTTGGCGGAGAGCGAGGTGGTGAGCACCGCCACGTACAGAACTATGATCGTGAAGTCGGGCTTGTAGAACACGCCCAGGTCCATCGGGGCCACACCCCATTGCTCTGAATCGTTCCACGAGGCGTCCTTAAGGGATGTATTAAATGTCCTCAGCGGCATCTTTTTTTTGCTATCTCCGTTTCTACGCAAGTGAACACTACACTACACGAATCGGTAGACGTAGCGTTGGAAGGCCTCTAGGGCAACCGGTGGATGCAAATGGCAAAGTGTCGTTCGTTGAGGCGTTCTAAGACCTATCCCAGCACCTTTAGAATTATAGTGATCAATCTAAAAAATATCATATGAACTATGAACAAACGCGGTGATTGGGGTGGAGAGAAAGAGACCGAAGTATACGTTATATAGCTTTCTAAAATCGGGCCTTGTTTTAAATAAAGCCAAATTATGGGTTCTCTTTAATTCTAAAGGTGCGCCGAGTTCAATAGTGGACATCTTGCGGCTCATGTTGATGACACTACACTTGAACATTTAAATTACTAAGGACGTAATCTAAGTGGCCAGAGCCAAATTTTCAAAAAGTTGCCACCGCATCTGGAACCCTCGGGTGTTGCAGATGTTCATGGGCGGCGGTATTCACTTAACATCAGGTGAACCATCTGCTCGCTTGGCAACTTTTCACATAAAAAAAAATAAAAAAAATAAAAAGTTTTATAATAATAACAATATATACCTATAACCTACATGAACCGGAAATATGATTCTTCAAAAGAGTCCTTTTTAAAGCTAAGTTCTTTTTTATTTTCTATTTGAATAGTTCTTATGCTAAAAACAATATTGATAGAAATAAATCTATCTGACTCAAGAGAAGAGTAAACTTTTATAGAGTAAAAATAGTTTAAATAATTCTGAAAGTTCGCACAATTAAAATCTCCTATATACCCGTCTTTTAATTTCGCCGGCCGTCGTCTTGACGCCGGGTTAAATGTTATTAAAGTGAAATACACATAACTAAGCGGTGTGTATCTTGAATACTAATCGGAAAACAATTGATTTACGTCATAGCACCGGATCAAAGGAATATACAACTTTTTGATCTGGAAGCATGGTAGTGATTTATCAAAAATTGTTTGAAGACTATCACTTACATTGAAAACTAAAAGTACGAAAATAAGTCAAAAATATAGTTTTTGAAACCTAATATACGATAAGGCATTTTGACAGACTTACTCAAAAATATAAAAGTTATTTAAAATTAATTAAATTACTGGTTTTTTTTTTTCATTTTTTTTATATTTATTATATTTCTAAAATTTTATAGATAATTGAAAATTAATAAAAAATATATTTTGAAACTAATTAACTGAAACAAATTAAATAATTGATTTTAATTTCATTCTAAACTTTCTAAATTCTAAACAACGAACCAAGATTTAATTTAAAACTTTTAAATTATTGTAATGTGTTTCAAAAAATCCTTCGAGTTACAAGTGGATAACAGTAATTCACAATGTATAGTAGTAAAATCGCAGGTATTAAAGTCAGACACATCGATATTCACACGAATATACCTCACTAAATTCGCGAGATTTCACAAACTTTACGTATCCAATTTCACGAGTACGCCGCGGAGGGGAAAAGTTCCGTGCGTCGTAACGGACGCAGCGTCCGATCGCAACTGAAAACTGAAAGACGATATTTTTTAACGTAAACCAAGAGAAAAATCTCCTGTTATCCATTTCTTGTCACGGTTTATCAACAAAACCAAATTATTAACGCACTCATTAGTTTTAGAAACTGATGTACTTTCTATTATTAACAGAACGCCATGACTTGTAAACTTGCTCTCAAATAGATTGATGTATTAGGTTTAGTGTTTTATTGGGTACTAGCGGCCGAAAAAGATGACGAATCACAATTTTTTTTCGTCTTTATGTTTTATTAGTTGTTTCGTAGATATGTGTGTCGAGAGCTGTACCACGAATACACATTAAGGATTCGTGGTAATACTTTAATACGTTCTTATATAAAAACGAAATTGTGTGTCTAGTGCTGTATCATGTCATATAATCACAATCGAGGATTTGTTGTAAAGCATAAAAACTAAAACCGGGCAAGTGCGAGTCGGACTCGCGCTTGAAGGGTTCCGTACAAAAACTTTAAAAACGGCAAAAAAAAAAAAAACGCATGTCTGTTGTATGGGGGAGCCTCACTTTAATATTTTTTTATTCTATTTTTTAGTATTTGTTTTATAGCGGCAACATAAATAGATCATGTGTGAAAATTTCAACTGCCTAACAATCACAGTTCATGACATACAGGCTGGTGACAGACGGACAGACAGACAGACAAATTCAAATAATTTATTCATCGAAATAAGAAATATACATTTCATTTATCGATAGTATTTTTTTTTTAATCTAACACCGTAATGAGGTTCCTCTAACGGAGAAGAAACAGGCGAAAGAAACTCCGTAGGACCTCTTTTTTGTCATTTTTTTTTCTCAAACAAATACTTTTTTATACAGGACATATTTTTTTAGAAACAGCTTAGGAGCGATCATCTCATTCCCAGGGTTTATTATCGTTAATGTATTCATTTATATTATAATAACCATTTTTATAAAGTTTTTCTTTCATATATTTCTTAAACCTGTTAATAGATAGGCTTTGCACATTAACTGGGATTTTGTTGTAGAAGCATATACACCGTCCCATGAACGAGTTATGACTTTACGGAGTCTAGTAAGTGACAGACAGCAGAGTCTTAGTAATTGGGTCGCGTTTTACCCTTTGGGTACGGAACCCTAACAAACGACGAGTCCAAATCCCACACAATTAGGCAGTCGCTCATAACGATACCAATCCTCCCTTTACACATAAAATATAACCAATTAACTCGTAATGTTTTAGTTCTCGTATTGCTGTGTGAGAAAAGTATCCCCTCTTATATTCTATTCCTGTTCGCCAAGGTACTACTAGTACAATCAGGCAAATTTGTAGAAACTATGCCAAGGCCACGGAGCAGTATGTTGCACGAATGGGCAGGTCCGTCCGGGGAAGTACCACGACCTCACAGAAGACCGGCGTAAAGTGAAAGTGTTATACTTATCGCTTCGTCTGGTAAGTGAGGAAGCCGCGGCTCGCTGTATTAAATGGTGTCAACCCATTTGTAACCCCACGGGCATAATGTACATGGGCGGCGGTTATCACTTAACATCAGCTGAACCGCCAGTTCGCTTGTTATATTTTTACAAAAAAAATATAAAAACACACCCCGCATTGACAAAGTAGAGGTTGCACTGACATCAAGTTAGGGCCCTCTAAGCCCGATATATAGACAGAAAATCTCATGAATTTGACTCACCGAGTCTAATATTGTATTGCTCGAGTTGTTGGAACCGCCATGGAATGCGGGAGTACTTTATGTAGGGAGTACTATGTGTTACAAGCTACGTTGTATTATTTGTCATGATTGTTTATGTAATGTTACATTCCGTAACGGGTATTTTCTGCTTTTAACGCTGGCGTATACAAGTCCAAAAACCGTTTCATAAGTAATCCTTAAAATCTCGTAAAGTATCAGCCTATAAATGTCCCACTCCTGGGCAAAGGCCTCCTCCCTCTGTCCAGAGGGTATCAGGGCATAGTCTATCACGCGGCTCCACATTTTTGAAATATTTTTTTTATATTATTTCGAAAATATGCAGGTTTCCTCACGATTTCTTTCTTCACCGCTGAGCACGTGATAATTCAGCACTTTGGTGCGAACTCAGGTTACTCAAGTATATTAAATATACTCGAGTAACCTGACTTCAATATATATTAAAGACGACCGCCCGGACACTGAGCTATCACGGCGATAGCTCAGTGAAATCTCATACCGTTATTGTAAAATTGTAGATTATATTTAACGAAATATACAATATAACTACATATATGTACTTTCTATTAGTATACGTACAAAATAATGGAACGATTTTCCAGCTTCCGTCGTTTGGTCTAAATGTGAGTGTTGTCAACAGTAATGCTTCCACCGAGCCAATTCGCTTACAGCTGATTTTACCATCACGATAGCGAATATCCAGTTCGTAATAAGAAAAGAATCGATGTTACACGAGTTCGTAATAATAGTTAATCGATGAACATATGATCATCATCGATGGCTTCAAGGTATTCGGATGATAAATATCACGTATTACTTTTCCACAAATAGTAACATAATTCAAAATATCGTATAAAAATAGAATCAATGCTCATTTTGAAGCGTTTAATTTTATTTAAAATATCTTTTCGATCAACGTTTCAAGTAACAAGTGCACTTTATTATACCAGTATGAGGACCGAATAAAGATTTAATATTATTAACGAGTTAAGCTAAAACGGAAATTTCGGATTATTCTACTTTCGGAATACTTAGCACAATGGAGACTTAAACTCTCTCTAAACGATAAAATTGCGGGCTTATATTTGTCTAAACCGAAAGCGGAACTATTTTATTTTTACTTTCTTGATGACGCACAACTTCTGTCAATGTTAAAATCGAAATTTTGAATATGCTCCCAGCTACGCTCAACCGAATTTCTAGTCTGCCTGGACTTAAGCCAAGAAAACAATGAACCACGGAATATGGTTGACGAAACGTCCCTATTCATTTTTTATTTGCATTGTTTATTAACAAAATTAATGTTTTTTTTATACAGTTTATTGATGTAACATTTACGATATTAAATCTATATAAAATGACTTATTATCTTATTAACCTAATCCACGCGGCATGGTGCCAAGAACGCTAGCTGCATTTCCTCGCTGAATAGTTATGCTTAACCTTTGAGTGAGAAAAGAACCAGCTCGGACTAAACTCACGGACCTAAAGTTTCAACAGCAAATGGCACAAATACATCATCTAAACATAAAGACTCATATTTGCGCCATTTACTTACTTCAGCTGCCTCCGATGCCGCCCCGGCCCTGACCGTAAAACCCCTTAGATGAGAGGAAGCCAGAGTCTACACAAGTGGCGTCCCAAACAAGGGCTTTGCCTCTCTTCCAAGGGATCAAGGGTTAAACCGTCGGATCTCTTGCCATCGTCGCGAAAAATGTCACAGGGCTCTAAAATAGATGGAACATTGATGGAAACAAGAGCCCTACGGATGATGTCATTCAGGGAACCGTGGCGGGAAAAGCGGCAAGCAGTTTTTTGACAAGAAAGCCCGTGGAGACCATTCTGTCTACACTGAAACCACAAGGACATTGGTGTGGTTCACAAATCGGTGCCCCAGACGGATACCGACAGCAATGCGTGAGCTTACATCGTCAAGTAAGGTGCTCATGTTACATGATGGTCAGGCCGCGAATGCCGAAGACGTGGGTTCGATTCCCACAGCGGCGACAATGTTTTCGTACTTTTTCTACAAATTTAGATAATATAGATAATAATAAATGCAAATCATTCATAATAACAGTTTTTAGTGACTGTGACTTTATATATTGTACCACTCGACCTTGCATCATACGTATAGCTAGGCGCTTTACTCTTCTTTATTTGAAACAAAATTAATAGATAATTGACTACCCTATAATTTTTAGATTTCAGTACCGAAAGGTTTACCCTTTCGGTACTGAAATCTAAAAGGACAGGACCCTATTACTAAGACTCCGCTGTCTGGCTGTTTGTCTGTCTGTCCGTCATTCACCAGGCTGAATCACATGAACCGTGATAGACAGTTGACATTTTCACAGGTAATGTATTTCTGTTGCTGCTATAACAACAAATACTAAAAAACATAATAATAAATTATTAAACGGAGCTCTCATACAACAGACATTATTCTTTTACCGTTTTTATAGATAATGGTACGGAACCCTTTGAGCGAGAGTCCGGTTCGGTTCATTTATTATAATAGATACGAATAACATTATAACTATTTGATTAAAATGTTTGCGGAAAAGCGATTGTGTGCGACCTTTGACCTCAAATATAGATATAACCGATCAGAGAGTTTAACCATCCTTTTGGCAACTCAAATGACATTTGAAAAGCCATTTCACAGCTGATTAGTTAATTTCTACGATGATCAGTGTTTCAGAAACCGGGCTCAAGTCTTATTATTTTATTTTTGACATTGTTAGCATGTGTACATCAAAGCTTTTTGTACTAAAGTTGTAATATATACCTACATGAATAATGTTCTTTGGATTTACAGCAATTAGCTTGATCGCTATCAGGTCCTTAGATCGCAGTTTAATTATAACTTTCAGGTACACACCGACCTATGGTAATTACCATGGGTCGGTATGCTAATCCGGAAGCGTCTTTTAGATCTGTTACAGAAAATGGTCGAAGTGAAATTCCGAACCAATGCATCGTCCCTCATTTGACGACTATATTAATAGCAACTTAAAACAGTTCATATTTTAATAGCAGGTATTAAAGGCGTGCGTGGGTTCAAATCCCAAATGTACTAATGAGTTTTACGTTTTAAGAGTTTTCATGTAGATAAGTGGTTTCAACTGCAATAGCGCTTACGCTTTATAAAACGATGGTATAGAAAAATAAATCTCCTGATAATTGTTTTTGTCAGTCATTTAAGCACGCATTATTCCGCCGCAGTAGTACGCCTTTCTTAACAATTAATGAATGGCTAAAATTCTTGTGTCTCAGATAAAAACAAATTCTTGTAGTAGAAATCAGGAACAAGATATAAAAAGCATGAAGAAAAATAAAACCTAGTTAGAATTCAATAATAGGTCCATGCAAATTTTGGAAAAACATATAGGTGTGAGATACGAAAAGAGAGAAATTTTGTAGGTACTTCTTGGAAGGTGTTCAAGAAATATATTACAATTTGGAATAACATATGTTTATAGCAACAGAATAAACATCAAAATCGCTTTAGTTTTACAGTCCTAACTTTTACAAGTCACCTTCTATTATTACCCTATTTTTAAGTCAGCCGAAAAATTGCCTATGGACGCATAGACAATTTTTCGGGTCACGTTAGCAGCGTTTCGTGATTCCACACAAAATCAGTTAGGTCAAACCCAATTTCCGGCGCGTTGGAATGAGTTTTCGTTGTATTAATGTTATGGGAAAATCCGTTTAGAATTTTAGTTAAATTCAAGAGAGAGTTTTGGTATTCCTGAGTTATAAATTATAATATCGACGCATGTGGCCAGGTAAAAGTTGTTAGTTAATCGCTGTTGACATGACCACTGTATTTTGAAACTGCCTGACCTATAGTATGAAAAATACCTCAGAGCAGAATTTAACAAAACAGAAGTATCAATTCCGCATGTTTCTTAAAAACCTGGCCAAGTGCGAATAGGACTTAGGGTTCCGTACTTTTCCATGCGCGGCCCTAGCCACAGTACTACCCTCAAACCCATGGGTTCTTGCTCGGGTTCTGGCCCATCGGTTCTGCGTTCGATGAAGCTTTCATAGTCTAAGGCCTGAAGCGTTAACATCAGTTAAAACATAAACATTTATTTATTTATACTTTATGCACACAAAATATGTACAGAGGCGGACGTAATGCCATCAGCATTATACATCCCCTGTGTATGCGTCAGAAGCGAATATTAATAAACTAGCGGCCCGCCCTGGCTTCACACGGGTATATAACAAAATTTTTAAATTAAAAATTATCAAAAAATATCGAAAATTTCAACTGTGAAACTATCACTGTTCATTAGATACAGCCTGGTGACATACGGACACACAGAAATACAACGGAGTCTCAGTAATAGAGTGCCGTTTTACCCTTTGGATACGGAACCCTTATAAGTCCCTATAAAAAAAAACAGGTAACTCTAACCATGAACTTAAATGCATAAAATTGCATGCACGTCCCAGTTTTGTTACGCGCTGTACTTTGTTGAGGAATAGTTAGAATTAAGGGATATTCTAGTGGATCATACCATCGGTGTAACTCAGAGAACCCTTTTAAGTTGGCCGTGTCTACCGTGCAACACTATATCTCTAGGCCATTTTAAGGGTTCCGTACCTAAAGGGTAAAAAAGGGTAAAAAGGACCTTATTAATAAGACTCCTCTGTCTGTCTGTCCCTCTGTCAACAGGCTGTATCTCATGAACCGTGATAGTTATACAGTTGAAATTTGATCTGGGTGTTTGTTTCCCAAGAAGGGTTGACGTCAGGTAGACGGCTGGTTGTAAAATATAGCCAAAACCGCTTACAATATGGTAAATGTTGTGCCGACCCCACCTAGGTGGGATAGGGGCAGGCGGATGATGATGGCTTGTATACTTGTCCCCCTATTTTAAAAGTTCGTGTCAAATGAAGTCATTTGAGAGATTCCTCAATATTAGGGAGACTATCTTTTCCAGAAGCACAGCACATACCATTTGGTTCATCCACCCATTTTTTGGTAGATCACTTAGAGCAGATCTTATTCGTGGCTCCGATTTGGACGGAAGACTGTTGAGCATAATAGCATAATGCATGAAAGCTGATCTATTACTGTGAGCTAAAATCAATTACGAACTCTAGTCGTTGACGTTGATTGTCTTTCTCTCTAATCTCGTGGGCGTTGGGAACGCTCAGAGCTCGATACCCTAGTCTGAATTTGTATATCCATATTATTTTGCTCTTCAAGCCGCTGCAAACACTACCAGACTCTCTCCGACTTGTAAGACGATTTTCAGCTTCCAGTAAAGATTCCTCATTATGACGTATTTTTGATGTCCTCGCATTTCCCATGCGAGGGCATCAAAAATACGTCATGAATTATTTCTAAAAAGATGAAATCTTGAACTTTTGGACATTTTAAAATGAAAAAAAAAAATACTTATACTGCATTGGTACTTAATTATTCCTTCAAATCGGTTCAGTAGTTTCGGAGCCTATTCAATACATACAAACAATTAAATCTTTCCTGTTTATAATATTAGTACAGATAAAGTTCTTGCGCCTTCTCTCCACAAGGACAATGACGTAGTTACATAAACTTCATTCATTTCCCTTTACCTGTCTCAGCCCTGTCTTTGTAGAATGCAAAGACAATGACGTGTAATAAAGCAGCACGTAAACCAAATAGTCCATTAACGTCAAACCATAAACCCTGATATTTCGTACGTCGCACACAACACGTGAGCAATTGTGAATTCCGCGTGATAAATTGGCCACTAAAGAGGCGCGCCGGATTTTGTTCTTCCTGGAGTGTAACACGCCGGCTAGGTGATTTAATGCGTTATGGAACTTGAAGAAAAGATCCTTCTTGTTGCCGTCGAAAACTCGAGACTTATAATCATTATCATCATCATCGTCAGCCCGTATCACCACTGCTGGGCATAGGCCTCCTCCCTCTTGCGCCATTCTTCCCTGTTTTGAGCGTATCGCATCCACGTTTTTCCTGCGATCGCTTTGATATCGTCGACCCAAGATCGAGACTTATAAACTCCTAAGAAATTCTTACAGAATCCCCGAAACGCACGCTTGTAAGGTTTAAAGAAATAATATGACATTACATAATGTATGTGCATCTGGCGCCCAACCCTAGTGAGTTTATGCAGTTTTCTGTAGTCGAGCATTCCAATTAAAATAAATAATTTAAATTGAAAATTGGCAAAAAATCATAGGTTCGCGTCAACAGCATGCTAAATTCACGACAATTGTTTTGTCGGTGATGTCATAAAAATTGACATTGACATTAAAATGTTGATACCATTTTTTTGTTTTCTCATAGTTCTCATCTCTGTAAAACAACTTCCTAGTTGTTCGATCGTACTTTTGTCACGCATTTTAAAATTGAAGTTTTATAAAATTTGCCGGAAAATTATTAAGGTTCATATAAAATCAAAAAGCTACTTAATACTGTGTTATTGACTTATGTTGTGACTTATTGTGAAGAATTGCAAATCTTGTTGGACATCCAAGACATGAGGGCCAAGCAGCCTCGGCTGTTGCACGGGTGGACAGGTCCGTCAGGTTTTTTCTTGCATAATCTACAACTGTCGACCTCAGGAGACATTTACAGCTCATTGGCGTGAAGTGGAAGTGTTATAGTTCTTCCTTTCGCCTGGTGAGTGAGGTAGCCGGGGTCCATTTTATTAAAATGTGGCAAATGGCAAATGTCCATGGATAGCGGTTATCGTTTAACACCAGCTCGGTTGCCGGCTTCTCACATTAAAAAAAAATCAGGCAACCAAGACTTGGTAAAATCTTTCACCAACACAAAGCTCCTAATTTACAATGGACCGTTACAGGACTTCAAGAATCACTTTCTCTCAACAACTATAAGTAAAGCTTGCTCCAACTCATTTTCACTTAATCTCAGAATTCAGATAACTTTTAATAGAGGAAAAATTGTAACTATTAATAGGAAGTGAATAATACCTTAAAATACTCCGCGTCCCATGATCATGTCATATAATATAAGACAATTATCAATAAAAATCCATTATAATGTCAAAGTGCACTAATAATGATGGCCAATACTTCAAATTCTTAACATAGTTTAAATTTAAAAAAAGAAATTCGATTTCTTATAATAGAATAATGATTTCTTAAATACGGAAAATACTTTCTTACTATATACTATTATATAATCTACATATGCATGGTTCTTTAGTGAAAATATGTTTAAATGCAAATTAAAATTCGTTTCAATTCGACCAATTAACGCACTTACTGTTAAGAGATCATTTCTACCTAAAAACTTGTTCAACACTAGTCGACTTGCTAATGCGAAACCGGCTTTTACTTATAATAGTTTAAATGTTTCTTGTCTTCATTGTATAAACAAACCTTAACATATGGACGGTTATCACATTTGTCGGCAGTTTGCATTTTTCAATTGAGTTATCATCAAAACGTAGGCTGATGTAATTATACTATCAAGAAATCAACAATGATATCCATCTTGATCCAATTTTGCTCTGCTTTACACTCGCGTAAAAGGAAAAATCAATAAACAGTACCCGATTTACGGACTACAAGCGCAAATAAATCTGTCTTAGTTATCGGTCTAAATTGATCCCACTGGAATGGACGGACAATTTATTTTCTCTAGCATACCCGTGCTGACATCAACGTAATCTCTAAATATCGACTAATATTTATCGTCTAAAGAAATTGATTGCTTTTGCCCATGCATTAGTGTCTAATGTGGAATCAGTCTAATGAATCTGTGGAATTATCCTGTTCAAGTGAAAAATTAATACGGAAAATGAATTGTGTAATTCCAAGTTTGAGGTTAGTTACAAAATTTTGTATTGGTCTTCATTACTATTTTCTTTTTTTAACACATGTTTTGTAACTTACGCTTGTTTCTACCAAGATAAATAAATAAATAAATTAAAATAAATTAAAAAGCTATGTTTACACAACCTTCGCTGTGGTTTAAAATGGCAAGACACAGTTATATGTAATTACGTGCATGTCGCGGTAGCCACGGTGCCCACGGGTTCTCTACATATTCCATTTACTCCAGAATCTTGAGGCCTTGAGGCCTATATTCAGCGGTGGACTCTAACAGATTTACCAGATACTTGGCGGTAAATAAGTTATTAAATAAAAAGATATTTCGAATATATGTCAAATTGTGAGTTCTGTATTTATATAGTTTGTGAATTTTTCTCTTTTCTTTTTGCCGTTTTTAATTTAGACACAAATACCTACGTTTTTAGTCTAGATTTTTCAATAATTAAAAGTTTGGACACAAATAAGGTTTTTGTTGTAACATTAGTCGATAACTTAATTGAAAATTGTATGCCTACAACTGGCAAGATGTATTATGCAATGTTATTTTTATATTTGTTTTGCGGTTGGCGTACCTAATAAATAAGAAAAAAAAGATATGAGAAGTCTGCAAATCCAAAGTGAATACACGTAAGAAACTGCGCCTAAATATCCTCTGATCGAAAGAGGCCTAAATTCAGCCGTGGGAATGTTATGTATACCTTTGCTATTCTATAAGTGTACAAAAATCTACATGATTTTTTCTTTAATCTGAGTACAATCTTTATTGATCTAATATTTACAAGATGAAATCTATAAAATCTATTTAGTCTACATGATTAGATTTTCATGTATATTTCTTCTATACATACGTTTATCTAATAGGTTAACGGTGGTAGGGCCACGCAGCAGCCTCGGCTGTTGCACGAAAGGGCAAGCCCGTCCGTGGTACCCCCACGACCTCACAGAAGACCAGCGTAAAGTGGAATTATGACAAATACTTTCGCGTTTCGTCTGGTGAGTGAGGTAGCCGGAGCCCAATTTTCAAAAGGTTGTCAACACATCTGTAACCCTCGGGTGTAGCAGATGTCCATGGGCGGTGGTATTCAGTTACCATCAGGTGAACCGTCTGCTCGTTTGGCAACTTTTCACATAAAAAAAAGTAAAATATATTTTCCTTTCTCTAATAACTTTTTCCATTCATTATGGTTAAGTACACTATTTTAAAAATTTACTAAATTAAGTCAAACTTTCAATAATGAAATCCGTTTTCCATGCTTAAGCCGATACAGCTAGCAGTTTCGTGTTTGTCATAAAAATTATTTTATACGAGACTGTATTAATTTTAATAATCCAACATTTATACGCTCGTAATTACTGCTTAATGAACAGAGAGATGATAAAAGTTTTATATACATGTACTAGCTTTTAATTATATGAGACGAAAAATAACTATAAAAAATGCATAAAACAATGATTTGATTGCCCGTTTACATACTTAGTAATAAGAAGGAATCGATATATAAATACTTAGCTCTTAACAGTGGCTTCACCCGCGCGGCCAAAGGGAATTAACAATGAGTTTTATATTTTACAGAATATCTCACAGATGGCTGGAGTTTTCTTACTTATTTGACACTTGTCATTACCTGCATTTTGGAGAATTTTTGTTAATTTGTATGTATTTGTATCTTTATAAATTATAGCTTATGTGTTATTCTGATGTATAAGCTACTCGTATATTATTGTAAAGTTTCATTAAAATCTATTCAGTAGTTTTTGCGTGAGTAACAAATATCCATCCATACATACAAATTTTCGTGTTTATAATATTAGTAAGGACTAGTAAGGATAGTAAGGATAGTAAGGATAGTAAGGATAGTAAGGATAGTAAGGATAGTAAGGATAGTAAGGATAGTAAGGATAGTAAGGATAGTAAGGATAGTAAGGATAGTAAGGATAGTAAGGATAGTAAGGATAGTAAGGATAGTAAGGATAGTAAGGATAGTAAGGATAGTAAGGATAGGTATTTCTACCGACCACACAGCGATGAACTGTGGGCTAATCACGAACATTTCACGACTATCGAGTAGTAAAGTAATTTGTATGAAATTCAGAGCAGCGGTCCGGTGAGCGTAATTGTAATTAAAAATTGGAATCACGAATGAAATATATACTACTATATAACGAAATATATACTTTACGTATTATGACGAATACGAAGTATTCGTATAGTTAGTTAACGTTCATTTGACGTATGGTATCGAGAGTTAACGCAAGTTAACTATCGACATTTCTCACTGGATTTTTTGAAGTGACAATTTAGATTTAGGAGACGACTCAATTGTTTACACAACTTAGTGAGTGACGCCGCTTACGAGGCTGTTTATCGGTAACCCACAGCGCAGCTGATTCTGCTGATAAACTTCAACGACAAATCAAATCAAATAAGTTTATTCATTATAGAAGCATTACACTTACTTATTGATTGTCAAAACGCTACCACCGGTTCGGAAATAAATGCCACTGACCTGAGAAGAACCGGCGAAATAAACTCAGCGGGACTTTTTTTACCATTATCTATCAAATGAAGACATGTTTACAAATGTATTGAAGTCAACTTGAAAGCTCCTTATTGGTTCTTTTTAATGGTGAGTACTCACTTCTAAAGGCGCTAGCTTAGACAAACTTAACAGACCATTCCCTCCTGTCTTGAACATACTCCCGTCATACAGATAAATAAATATATAACTGCCGTTCTACGTTTTTTACGTGTACGTAAAGGGGTGAAAATTCAAAAGTTCCTTGGTCAAATAGAAACTTACGAAGAGCTCACCTGTAGTAACATACATTAAAGGTTCCAAGTAACTGATTTTACATACCTAATGGAGTTAGACTGTGATGTCATATTATAATAATAACAGAGTTAAATATTATATTTTTTTAATTCGTACAACGTACAAAACAATAGCATTCGAAAAACGCTTTTTTCCACTCACCCTTCTAGATTTCTTTTTATTCAGAATATCTCCAAGTTTTAGGTAAAGCTACTCGATAGCTACACCATTTCAAAATGGATAGAAACACTTTGCCTACAACTAACAATTCAAGAAAATTTTCCTAGGAATCAAATTGTAGAGAACTTCTGGTTCAAATTTCTGCAGATCATAAAGCTACACAAGGATAATATAATAATACCTTATCCTAGGTGGATCAGTATAGAAATTGAATGTCTCAAAAATCAAAATCAAAATCAAGATATATTTATTCAAACAGACGCTTGCGCGCTCTTATGAATCGTCAAATTTTACATCAAAGATTATGTGTATAGGTTCGTAAGGTACCACCGGTTCGGAAAGCGGTTTCTGTTGAGAAGAGACCGGCAAGAAACTCAACAGTTGCTCTTTTTCAAAAACATCAGGGTACAATATAATATACAGGTATAATAGTCTTATTCTAGCCTACGTGAGTATCAACAGTATTAACTCCATACATTGGCGTCGTCGAGATATTCTGTAATGGTATAATATGCTTTAATCATCAACTGATTTTTAATTTTACATTTAAATTGGTCAAGCGGCAGACTTAATATCGACTGTGGGATTTTATTGACATGAACGACTTATTTACTTTTTGTAGACGAAACAATGGCGTAGTAAGTTTGTCCTTATTTCTAGTGTTTATTTTATGTCTGTCACTATTCTTTAGGTAATAATTAAGGTTATGACGTATATACAAAACATTACAATAAATGTGTTGAGAAGCAACAGTGAGTATATTAACCTCTTTGAAAAGATCTCTGAGTGAATTCCGGGCTCCGATATTGTAGGTCTTCTAGATAATTCTTATACGGTCGCATGAATAATAAAGATATTTAATTTCAAAAAACATGCAACCTATAGATACCGAATTAAATTATAAAAAGCACGAATAAGTTTCTTTTTATTTTTTTTGTTTGTTGAATTTTTGATACACTACAAATTTGCAAGCTTTTGTCTTTGGGCAGATTAGAGGCAATCTAAACAAATTAGCATTTTCCATTTTCTTTTGCACATTTAAAGCAGTGGTCTCACAGAATTGTGATGGGTCGAATTATTCAACATCTTAGTCTTATAAGATACAGCAATCTAGGTTTTTTTTAATATAAATATTATTTCTTTGATATATGTGTGACGACTATATAATTATGTTGTTCACGATAGTAAAGGGCAAAATTTTTCGGCATATATATATATAAGTAGGTAAAATTATATATTTTATGTATGTAAACGAAAATATTAAATACATTTTTGTTTCTCGATGCACTGTATCTAGTTTGAAACATCTTTCATGGTGTTTTTACCTAACAGTATTATCATCAAAATTACCTCGTTTTTGTCGCATTATCAACTGTTTGATTTATAATAATAACTCAACGTATCACTTATATCGTACCCCTATGTAGCATAGTAGGTGACGTCACGGGCACATTTAATGATAAGATAATTCATATCTGCCGTAAATTGAATTGTAAGTGACAAATTACAAAAGAGACCAATTGAAATATACATAGATACTAGCTGGCCCGCGTAACTTCGTCTGTGCCAATTCTACCGGGTTCATACGTTTCTACTTTTAGTATAGCGCCATCTATCGGATACTTACTCAATTCAGCCGATAAATTTATCTTACAACGCCATCTGTTAGAATCTTATGGGACTCACAGATGGCTCTTTGTCATCTAATAAACAAATAATATGCAATAACAAATTTTGAGATCAATAAATGAGATAAAAACTACCCTATCGACCAAGTTGGACCAAATTACAAATTCTTACAAAATTTGATAAAAATTCGTTCAGTCATTTCGGAGTTTATCGCGAACATACATCATGACACGAAATTTTATACTTAAATATTTAAGGACACATTTTTACACAACGTTCTCTAGTCCCAAACTATGCAATGCTTGAACTATTATTTATTTATTGAACAGTTATCCAGTACCCATGTACTGGATAACTGATAAACATACTTTTCTTTCTGTAAATAAATACATATAATACATATATAAACACCCAGACACTTAAAAAACAATATGTTCATCACACAATATTTTTACAGTAGTGGGGATCGAACCCACACCCTCTGACGCAGGAGGCAGGTACGCTACCCACTACGCCATTCGAGTCGCGAATACAGATGAGTTATTAAAAATGTAGTATACCGTAAAGAGACGTCGAGACACGAGGTTTTTCAGTTCTATGTAGCAAAAAATTAATTAAAGCCTCTTCGCAGAATATCAAATATTTAATCTTGTCGTCGCTAGTTACTAAACACCCGTCAGTTTACAAATATTGAGTGTGCTCTTTTAAAAGAATCTAATGATTTCATCTCTTATGTCTACCGAGATGAAATAAAATCACGCATGAACTCTGCAAAATTCTACGGGTTTTAAATTAAAATACATTGAACTGTCTGCAGTTTATTACGATATTTGCTATGTTTGCTGCGTATTTTTTTAAGAGCATAGACATATTTTTTTTGATTACGTGAGTCTATGAAGTTTTAGACATCGCCTGGCAACGTATATGGTGGTAGGCCCTATAGACAGCCGTACAGGCCGGCGATAATGATGATGATTCTGTTTTGATTGATTCTAATTATTGGTCATTGAACCTCTTCATTTTTCGGGAAAGGTGCTTCGGTTTTCTTCCCTATTATTATAAGTTATGTAAAAATCGAAAATTATGTTCGCTTTTCTCAATCAAACTTTTTGAAGAAATGACATCGTACAAATGATTTATGACTGACTGAATTAAGAGACGTAATAAAACTTTATTAAAGGTATCGCGAAAATTTCATTTTCATATATTTTTAAAATTTTCAAAGCTTCTAAATTAGGTATGTACATATATATACTAGCGCTCGACGGCTTTCGTGCTAGGGAGCACGATAATTTAAATCGGAATCGTGAACATTTCGTCGAATCAATTCTGCTCCGCAGCCCAGAAATCTGCATTGCAAGGTTTTAAGCCGCGCTTTCACTCCAGGAAATAATACCGAAAATGGCGGTTCACTTAAAATTATTATATGTATTCGAGTTTCAAGCACGAAATGGTACTTTATAAACGTCAGATTAGTATATGAAATGTAAAATTTAAGTTTAAAATTTAAAATGACAAAATAGATTTACGTGGCGTGTGGCTTGGGATGATAGTATTTAGCATCGGTCATAATTATCCAACGGTGATAACATAGATTGGCATAAATAAGCCTAGAATTGATTCAAAACCGATTGGCTTAGTAAATAAGGAACATGACTCTCACGTCAGAGGGTGTGAGTTCGATCCCCACTACTGGAAAAATACTGTGTGATGAACATATAATATTTTTCTTGTGTTTATATATCTATAAAACGTATTTATTCACGATTATATAATGTACAATATGTTTAAGTATGTTTATCAGTGATAGCTCAGTGTCCGAGCGCTCGCCTTTAATTCAATATACTCGAGCAACCTGAGTTCGATCCCCGGTGCCGGCACCAATGAAGTTTTTAACTTTAAGTGCTGACTTATCACGTGCTCCGCGGTGAAGGAAAACATCGTGAGGAAACCTGCATATTTTCGAAATAATTACAAAAAAAATATTTTTCGAAGATATGCGAAGTCCACCAATCCTCTGTGGGGCCGCGTGGTGGACTATGGCCTGATATCCTCTGTATAGAGGAGGCCTTTGCCCAGCAGTGGGACATGTATAGGCTGTTACTTTTATGTTTATCAGTTTAGTCCCATAGCACAAGCGTTGCTTAGTTTGGGACTAAAGAACATTGTGTAAATGTGTCCTAAAATGTTCATTATTTCTTATTACTTAAATTGATTCAAATCCAATTGACGTACAAAATAATAAATATGTCTCTCCCTTACGGGGTTCGATCTAGGTTACTGAAAAATTATTGTGCGATGGACATACTATTTTTCCAGTGTTTATATTAATTAATAAAAGAAAAGTATGTTTAAATATGTTTTTTTAATAATAATAATTAATAATAAAATATCTTTATTCACATAGACGCTTGCGCGTTCTTATGAAACGTCAAAATTTTACAAGAAATTAACACGTTCGTAAGTTACCACCGGTTCGGAAAGCAGTTTCTGTTGAGAAGAAACCGGCAAGAAACTCAACAGTTGCTCTTTTTTAAAAAATCAGTTTACAATATAATAGTACAGGTACAATAGTCTTGTTTTAGCCTACGTGAGTATCAACAGTATTAACCCCACACATTGGCGTCGTCAAGATATTCGGCAATAGTATAATAGGCTTTAGCCATAAGTTTACTTTTAATTTTTCGTTTAAATTCATCAAGTGGCAGACTTAATATCGACTGTGGGATTTTATTATACATGCGCACACTTTGCCCCATGAACGAACTGTTTACTTTTTGTAGGCGAAATAATGGCGTAGTTAGTTTGTCCTTATTTCTAGTATTTAGTTTATGTCTGTCACTATTCTTTTGATAATTATTAATATTCTGTTTAACATACAAAATATTACAATAAATATATTGAGACGCAATAGTGAGTATATTAATCTCTTTAAAAAGATCTCTGAGTGTATTCCGGGCTCCGATGTTATAAATTGCTCGGACAGCCCTTTTTTGAATAATAAATATTGAATTTATATCAGATGCACTACCCCACAACAAAATGCCGTACGACAAGATGCTGTGAAAATAACTGTAGTAAACAAGTCTGGCAGTGTCGATGTCTGATCGCTGCCTAACCTTCCCAATTGCAAAAACAGCGGAGCTTAACCTATTCGCAAGAGATGATAGAAGGGGACTCCAATGGAGCTTTGAATCTACTGTGATTCCCAAGAATATAGCGGACTCAACAGGATTAAGGGTTACGCTATTCAATTTTAAGCTAAAACTTCGCCTTCTTACGTTGGGAAGGGCAAAAAGAAGGCATTTTGGTTTTTTTAGCATTTAACACCATATTATTAATGGTAAACCAATGGAGGATACGCGAAAGTGCACTATTCACGTCGTCATAATTCGATACATTTCGGTCAACCTTAAAAATAAGCGATGTGTCGTCAGCAAACAGTACAACATCACATAACTCACTGGCATAAAAGGGGAGATCATTTATATATACTAAGAATAATAATGGGCCGAAGATTGATCCTTGTGGGACACCCATTTTCATGGGGGACCCTGCGGAATTTACATCATTTATAGATACTTTTTGAATTCTATTACTAAGGTTAGAGGCAATGAGATTGAGGGCGATGTCACGAATGCCATAATAATCAAGCTTTAGAAGGAGGATTTTGTGATCCACGCAGTCGAAAGCTTTTGAAAGGTCGTAAAAAACACCTATTGCATCTTGCGACCCTTCCCAGGCGTTATAAATATGTTTGACAAGTTTCATCAGTTACCTAGTACCCATAATACAAGCTTTGCTCAATTTGGGACTAGCGTTGTGTAAAAACATTTTCTGAATATTTATTTATTGAAGTATATAAGGAACAATTAGACCTTTTATGAGTGCTTCTTACCACTTAGGTGGATTGATTTTCAATAATTCTTTCTCAGTGCTCGTATACGAAAGTAAAATAATAAATATTATACTAGAACATCATACTTCTTGATCCACTGGTTTAAATTTTCTCTTCGGTCCGTTGGTCCGTCAATGTGAGAACCCTGGCATCTGTGGACCGAATTCGCGTATTTTAAATTAAAATTGACTTGGGCACAATTTGATAACTGATTTGATTTCCACGAACTTGAACCCGTTAAAACGTAACTCCCACGTTTCGATGCCCTGTTACACCCACGCTCAGGGCACTTCAGCGGCCCTCTGTCGTAGTCTTATTTACGCCGACCCACGCCAAATATCGCTAAGGCAAACCATCCGTGCGGCATAAAAAATACGTTAAATCAATTAAGAAAACATTACACACACTAACATGTATTTGACACATACACCCATATTATATACCCTTGTTTATTGTGTATTAGATTTGAGAGTATATTCGAATTTCGAACCACTCGGCGTCCACTAGTAAGAATAAATGAGTAGAAACTGCAGTCCAACGTAAACGTAGTAATTACATTCTCTTTGCTGCAGTCATCTTTGTGATAACAACCTTGATTCCACGATGAACACCCGGCACATGTTACATGCGTGTATATTGTTCAGTCAATACATAATACGTAATTTATTCTTATCATTGTTCTGCAATTTGTCTCCGCACCCCGAGTTGACTGGGAGGGCCTAAAAGCATTATGGAATTCCTTCGGAATTCTTAATTTAAATTATTTCATATCTTATATGTCTATGTACCATATATGTCATTTCATATCTTATATGTATCTCTATTTAAATTCTTTCATAAATTATTGCAATGACTATTATAAATCAATGAAAACTTCTAAGGTACACTAGATTTCGAACCCGCAAGCACCCTCTAACTTAAAGTATGACCAACGTTTTTAAAAAGACATTCCCCAATGCGTGCAATATTTAACACATCTCAAAATGCAAAAGCACATCTAAGCAAACGGAATGAGGAAATAGAGCAATGAAAATACCAAAAAGTAATTGATCACATTTATTACGGTAAAATTTTGGCGACACTTGGCGACATTCACAGAACGCAAATGCGCAGAGCACAGAGTTTCGATTAGACGCATGGCGACCTTTAAAAAGCGGGGGTTTCCCCCAATTTGTTGTGGATTCCGTTACGTAAGCGCGGCGATTAATGGCGCCTAAAACAAGCCCACGCCGTCATCAATATTTCAGCAGAGGCCGGAGGTCGCGCCTCGCCGTTCGCTTTGATCTCTTTTATCACCCTTCCACGAATCGAGGACGGACCTTTATAACGCATAGACCCAACAAGAAATTCAGTGTGAAACGCTTTTTACTCACTCTACGTCATGCTAAACCATTCATGGTTCGTTGTACTTGTATGTATTGAATGTTCGTGAATTGTTCATATGTATAAACAATTCATCGCCTTCAACTGAGCCAACAAAACACCAGACGATAGTTTTTCATTCGTATTTATTTAGAAACGAACTGGTTCTTGATATTGATTCAGGCTTGTTAAAGTCCTTTAAATATCGCTGCCTTTTGATTTTGACTTGCCTCACCGCATTTTAAGCGAAAAGCGTTTAGTGTTGTGTTTTAGCATAACCTTGAACAAAATTCTGTATACGAAAAGAATTTTATCTTATTTAATTAAGTTGCAAAAGTCGCCATTCATAAACTATGTGAGCGAAGGTATACATATAATTATATCTTAGTTCACATGGTATACATCCAGAAAGAAAGATTCTTTTAATATACGAGCGAAGTGATAAGAAGTATATTGTTTTAAATAATTATAAAGTCTATTAATTACATTAGTGTAAGACATAATACTTGTATAATTTCGTTTAATACCTACAGAACATATATTTTATAATATATTTACAAACGTCAGCAGTCATTTTAAATGTTAGAAATATACACAATATTGAAAAAATGTACTAACTTTCTCATCCAATCTCCAAAAATAAACTCATACAAAACAAGGAAGAATAATCAAATATTAAAGCACTGAGTAAATGTTTGATTTGTCGAAAGATAATAAAATTTAACCTAATTTCCTTCTTCGTAATCCAAACAAAACGGAAACAAACCAAACCTTACGAGGTTTGGTTTGTTTCCGTTTTGTTTTTGTATGCTACAGCATATCGAAACATATTGTCATATATAGCAACATCTAGATTCCCATTATATAAAGAGAAGAAATCGAACAATTACCTGTAATCTCAATATAAGCCTCGCTAAAACGTTGACGTTACAAAATCGTTCATAACGTATAACATATATGTCACGCAACACGTAATACCATACCCAAAGACAATCGCGTGTCTGTCCGTGTGTTGCTACTTTACTCATACACTTCACTCAATTCGATTCGCACTAACAGATCCGCCACCGAAAGGTCCAAACGCGGCTAGGCCTTGACCGTTTGTCATTTCTTCCCCAACAGGTCATCCAGCAGGTCCTGGTTGGTCATGTTCAGGTCCCCCAGGAGGTCGCTCCTGGCTCCTGGGCTCCTGGGCTCCGGCCTGGTGCTCCTCCGGCCGGAGACGGAGCGCTTCCTCAGCGCGGGCGCGGAGTCCAACACCTGGTCGGTCAGCGCCTTGAAGTTGTCATTCAGCTCCGACAGGGCCGCCTCGGGGATTCCCCCGTTGGAGTTGACGAGGTCGTTGACCTTGTCCACGGCGCGGAGCCGCTCCACCAAGCGGTCGCTGTCGTGTTTCGTGCTGTTGAACTGCTTGATGTGCCTGTCTATCACCTTGCTGCTCTTCTCCAAGTCCTGCATGATGCCTTTGCAGTACGTCTCTATTGGTTTGGCCGCTTGCCTCTTCGCCTTCTTATCCGCGTCGTTAGTGATGTCGTTCACGACGATTTTCGTGGTCGTCTCTTCTACGCTCTCGTAGAAGGAGACGCTCGAGTTCCTTCTCCCTCTGGATTTGGGCCGCTCGATCTCTGTTTCTACTTCTATCTGCTCCTCTATGGACTCTTCCGTTGATTTCCTCCTCAGGCCGCTGTTCCGCCTGGAAAGCGGCTCGTCGTTGCTCTTTATCTTCTTCAGTAAGTCGGCTTTTAGGATCTCCATCCTCTCCTGCATCTCTTCTGGGGAGCAGTTCTGCAACGCGTTGTCCTCGTCGGCGATGGCCAGGTCGGCCATGCCGTTCTGCACGGCTTTGGCGATTTCGACGACGTCATCGCCCTTGGGGCCCTTTTTGGGGTTGAGGGTGGAAGGGGTGGAGCGGCTGCTAGTGGAGTTGAAGCTGCGGGCATAACGTGAGCGTGGCTCGGTGGAAGAGCTAGTATCTTCCTCGTTCGATAGCGCACTGCTGACAGAGCGAGAGTTCTCGCATAGCTTCGCAATGACGTTATGGTCGACCTGAAAACGTTTAATAATTCTCGTAGACTCTGTAGCGCAATTGCCAAGGCATTGGCTACGGTGCTGGAGGTTGTGAGTTCGATTCCCATGCGGGACAACTATTTGTATGACACATAGATAATCGTTACGATCTGGGTGTTCGTCCACGTAAAATTTATTTTAGAAAAACGCTCTTACAACACAGGATTATGTCATCATTATTTTACAGTAAGTCCTATGTTTTTCAAATAAAACACGAAAAAACATTCCGTCTGGAATATTTTATCAGCGCCGGATTTTTACTAGGGACACATTGATCAATTAATCGGTGGATGCAACAGCTAAGCTGCGGCGGTCTCCATTCCCCG
Organism: Iphiclides podalirius; assembly: GCA_933534255.1. NCBI lineage: Eukaryota > Metazoa > Arthropoda > Insecta > Lepidoptera > Papilionidae > Iphiclides > Iphiclides podalirius. Next base: position 16,133,840 of record OW152820.1, on the reverse strand, counting down.
ACGATACAAGTATCTGTTTACTCTTTTTAAATCGATTTACGTTAAATATTGTAGACATAGTTGTTTGCCTATCTGAAATCTGTCTATGTATGCTTTGAAAAAATAAAGAAAAGTATTATGGAAAGTAAAGGTGACTTGTTGATGAATTTTAGGTCTTCAAACAAATGTTTATTATAATACAGAAGATATTGCGATGCTGTGAGCATGTGGTTGAATTAATGATTCAGATTATTAGCGTCATGTTGCAAATCAATGAAAATTACGTTCATCCGTTGTTCGTTCGCTCGCAGCGCGGTGGACTCCACACTCTTGGTCGTCTTGCTGAGCGGACGGACCACATTCAAAGTCGAGCTGCTTTTCACTGGAGACTTCACCACGCGGCTGGCGGCTGTGCTCAGCATTTTTTCTTTCATCTGTATATTATATGGAGAAAAGCTACGGCGATCCTGTTGCGACTCGATAACAATTAATCCGGTTCCAACGTACAGTAAAAACCGCATTGAAAGGCAAGCCTGGATACTGTGGTCCAGTGTCCAGGCTTGGCTTATAATTCAACACACACGTCCCGTTGCTGGGCAAAAGCTACTCCGTACAGAGAGTGTTAGGGTAGGTTGGACTCCACCACGCGACCCCACCGCGGATTGAAGGACTTCACATATCTTCTTTTTATTACTTCGAAAATATGCAGGTTTCCACACGTTTTCCTTCGCGTGATAAGTCAGCGCTTAAAATTGACAACTTTAATGATACCTCCACCGGAATTTGAACTCAGGACGGGTGCAAGCGCCCGGACACTGAGCTATCATGGCAATGACACTGAGGAACGACAAATGAAGGATGAGCATTTCTGTTACAGCCGCCCACCTCGATGATGGTCGACAGCTTGTCCGCGTTGCTGATGGCCAGGTCGAGGTCATGCCTCGTGTCCTTGTGCTTGCTCATCTCCTGGCGCAGCTGGTGCTTGAAGTTCTTCGCCTCCAGCGCGAGCCGCCGTTGGAGGGCGGATATCGTCTCCGCCTGCTCCTCCACCTTGGCGCTCAGCTCCCTCACCTGGTTGAGCAACTTCTCGCGTTCCGGCAAACCCCTACGGTGGCGGTCTTTTCATTTATTGATTTATTTAGTCTTCATTGCAATCATTAAGTAAAGAAAGCAACAAAGGGCGGAATTAATGCCCAAAGACACTCTCTACCAGTCGACACAGGATGTGGTGAGAGTTTATGGTAGGTGTAGCAAAAGACGCAAGAGTACGGCTATATAAATAACAATAAGGAATACACAGTAAATAGCATTTATTATTATGTATATTTGTATTGTTGAGGAATAGGGAAATATATTTATGTGGGAAAGGTTAAACATAAAGGAAATGACTACGTGTTCACTCTAACTGTATTTATTCGCGACTAATAGGTAAACTTAATCGGCGGGCGCAGCCGCCTCTAATTACTCAACATTGACACACACATACATATCCTTACATGCATATACTCGTACATACAAAACTCAGTCATACTGTACCTAAATATTGTAATATTCTACTTATCTATTTCTGATGTATCTCTCTTAAAAGCTAAGGTCGCGTGCTGTTCGCAACCTCTAATGGGGCGTAAATGGTGGCGATATATATCGAAAGGACATTGTGAGGAATAGTATTAATTAGTATTATACGGTGGAGACTCCATTGAAGCAGGTCAGAGACTCTGTCAAGCCATTTGGAATGAAAGACCAAGGTAGGTGTCGCTTTAAAACATGCGAAGGAGGCAAATTAACGTTCTGTTATATATTAATATTGTATACTTTAGGGCTGATGCATTCCACCTCTCTACAAAGGAGCTGTGTCAGCATATTCATAGTCGCTAAGCGCATCAGATAGAGCTTGTTCGAAAACAGTCGTAAGACAGTCGTTAGTTAGTCTCAATCCGGTCTCCATCCTGTTAATACATTTTATAATTCTATTTTCTAATTCCATTTTATATTAAGCCAGTGTTAATTAATAATAAAGTTCTTTTTTAAAAAGGCTTTTTAAATATCCCGTATAACAGTTCGCTCCGCATTAACCTTAGAATTTTGATGTCGAAGATTGTCTGCTAGCGCTCTAAGCAAAACAACGACATTCGCATGCTATTAAAATGAAACCTCGTTATCAGAGTAAAGATCTAAATACTGCTATCAACTGTACAGAAACCGGCGAAAGATAAAGTCAATTACCAAGCGACTTTCATAAGCACCAGGGAGCAATAATGATTGCCCCTGCTGTAAAGATGTCTTTATTACACTTTGAAAAGACCCTTTTTCTTTTTTTATTTAAGAAGAAGGCAAACGAGCTGGCGGTTCAACTTATGTTAAGCGATAACCACAGCCCGGGAACATTTGTGGCAAATATGTTGTGTTACCATTTAATTAAGTGGGCCAAGGTTACCTCACCCACTGGACATAATGAAGAAGGATAACACAGACACTTTACGCTGGCCTTCTATGAGGGCGTGGTATTTCCCCGGACGGACCTGCCCAATCGTACAACAGCAAAGCAACGGCAGCCTATCACTTTGAATACCTTTTTAGGGTTCTGCACCCAAAACGGGACCCTATTACTAAGACTTCGCTGTTTGTCTGTCTGGCTGTTTAATAGCAATGGCGACATCTCACGTTCGATTTATGGTTGTAAAACGATGTTCCAAATTGTGTGTATGCTGTAAAGGATATAACAATGCACGCGCCAAGTATTGCTCGAGATGCGAAAAACAATGCAGATAAAGGACGTGAACATTTTCGTCGGTGTGGCAATCTGCCGTTTAGCTTAGCAGCTAAAGCGTCAGGCCGCGAATGGCGACGACTGGGTCGTACTTGTCCTTGGCGAGCTCCAACAGGTGGTGGTGCTCGTCCCGCAGCTGTTGCAGCTGGAGGTCGCGCTCCTTGAGGCGCGCCGCCATCTCGCGGCACTGCTGGCGCAGCTGCTTGCACCTGCTCTGCTGCACGCGCATCTCCTCGTTGTGCGAGTTCAACACCTGTGGCAGCTCCGCGTTCGAGTTCTCGTATCTGTTGCAGCGTTTCAGATATGGCTAGGGGATTCGATCCCGGTCATACTGTGGTCCCGAAATTTACCGGCTTCGAATTCAATGAACCCGGGATTTTCGGGATCGATGCATCGTTCAGTTGAGTCGATAAAAGCGCGCGTGAAACGAAACGCGCTTACCTAGATTCTGACATTTTGACAGCCATCTTGTTTTCACAGCTGATTTGAGTTATTGAAGTTTATTGTTTGTTTCATAAATAATTTTATAAGAAGAAAGTATAATTCTGTTTAACCACCTTTTTAAAGATTTTAAATTTCAATATTCTATGTCTTCACAAAAGTAAAAGATAAATAAAAAATTGATTTTGGTATGTTTGACTGTCTTTTTGTTACCACTTTCCATTACCAATACAATCACGGGACTATCCCGAAATCCCGGGATTCAAAAAATCGACCGGGATCGAATCCTCTAAATATGGCTTGGTGAGTTTTCGAATGAAAATAGATTAACGACCGGTTACAATACTAAATCTACGGATAGATTTGTTTACTGGAGATAGAATGCAGTATTTAAAAGGCAGTGTCGCGTTGTAGGTGGAAAACGAGATCGGATATGGCTCGGTGAGTTTTTGAATGTCGAGAGATCAACGGCCGGTTTCAATATTACATCTAAAGATAGATTCGGTTACCGGAGATAGAATTTTGACGTAACTATTATGTAGCCAATGTCAAATACCTATCGCTAGTTACTAGCGATATCAAAGCTATCTGTAGATTGAATATTGAAAGCGGCCGTACAGCGTTTTTGATTTCAATGTCATTTCGAATTAAGGCAGTTGACATAACAAATGCTGGACTTTGATGGCTAAAAGAAAAAAGTTCCAAGAGGAACAGCAGTAATACGATACGTTGTACATTGTCAACTTGGGTGGAGGGTAAATTTATAACTTTATAGAAGCAATCTTATTTATACACGGCCGATTTGAATATTCGATCTATCTGTAGATTCGGTTACTGGAGATAGAATTCTGACACGAGTACTATGGAGCTAATGTCAAATACCTAAAGCTATAAGGATAGAACATTGAAAACGGCCGTTAGAGTTTAAATTATCATAGTACAAATTTTTATTAGTTAAACTATTGTAAGGAAAATGCAAGAGATACCTTTGCAAAGCGATTTCTTGCTTCTTTTGCATCGCACGCAATACACGATTTTCATTGCTGAGTTCCTGAAAGTTGAAGTTTACAACTATCATTCAGTATAGAAATATTATTACGTTGTGTTGCTATCTTACATAAGCAATGGGTATATTTTTTTCTGATAACTTTACAGTTTATTAAACTTTACAGTTTGACAGTCTTTTTTTTACTAGTACTAGCGGACCCGACAGACGTCCTGTATTCACGACTTTAATCCGAAAACTTATAAATAAAAACAAAAACACTCTTCGATTTGATCATTAAGATCATTCTCATCAATTCAGAGAGTTTAACAATCCTTTTGGCAACTCAAATACTATTTGAAAATCCATTTGACAGCCGATTAGTTGACATCAACGACGATCAGTGTTTCATAAACCGGGCGTTAGTTGAACTAACAAATAAGTACATTTTTTGTTTGATGGCGCGTGACAACTGTCAGTGAGAGTTGTCGTACTATTTACAATAACTTGTATGACGGTGCGGCTTTCATGTTTTATAAGCGTTCACTGTAAATAACGCACTGTACTGTCACCATTTCAATGAAGTACAGTGTAAGCTAGTGCCGTGATAGCTGAGTATCCGGGCTCTCGCCTTTAATTCAATATACTCGAGTAACCTGAGTTCGATCCCCGATGCCGGCATTGTTAATTGTAAGTGCCGACTTATCGCGTGCTTAACGGTGAAAGAAACATTGTGAGGAAACCTGCATATTTTCGAAGTAATAACAAAAAAAATATTTCGAATATATGTGAAGTCCGCCAATCCGCAGTGGGGCCGCGTGCTGGACTGTGCCCTGATACCCTCTGTACAGAGGAGGCCTTTGCCCAGAAGTGGGATATATAGGCTGTTACTTTACTTTACTTTACAGTGTAAGCTCACGATGTTTACCTGCAGATGGTAGTGAGCGTCGGCCAACTGGTTCTGCAGCTGTTTCACCCTGTGCGTCTTCGCCGAGAGCACCCTCTGCGTCACGTAGCGATCGCCCCTGCCCAGCTGGTGCGCCATCGCCACGCCCTGCGGCACCGCCCGCTTCCTCTTGCTGAGCAGGTTCAGCCGCGAGTTGCTGCTGTACACGCTCTCCACCGATTCCTTCCTGAGAGCGCTCACATTATGTAACAGACTCCTATGAGCAGTTGTTGCCTATGTCTAGTACCAGGGCCGGATTTAGGGGAGGGCAACCGGGGCTACGGCCCGGGGGCCTCCACAAAAGAGACTTCGGAAAAAAAAAATTGTGACTCGTAAAAGGTGGTAAACAACTTTCCCTTTCATATTATTTTACCTTTACCTACAGTACTTTGTACGAATACGATTACATTAAATCTTAACTGAAATCAATGGAAAATAATGGGCCAAGGAGCCTCCACTCCTTTATTGCCCTGAGGCCACCACACCTCTAAATCCGGCTCTGCCTAGTACTGTTTTTTGGATTCCGTACCCAAAGGGTAAAACGGGACCCTATTACTGAGACTCCGCTGTCTGTCTGGTCCGTCTCTCACCAGGCTGTGTCTCATGCAACCGTGATAGTTATAGTTGGAATTTTCACAGATGTATTTTGTCGCTATAACAACAAATACAAAAAAACAGACTATTTTTTTCCTTAAAAAATAATTAAGTGGGGCTCCCGTACGACAGACTTTTTTTAAAACTAACTTTAATAAATAATGGTACGGAACCCTTAGTGCGCGATTCCGACTCACACGTAGCCATTTTTTTTTTACCGACCAATTTAGGCCATGGCGACCTCTTCAACTTCAATTCCTAATTGAAGTGCGTTGCGCCCCGGCTACCTCACTCCCTAAACGAATTTATTTTGTTTATTTATTTAATCTTTATTGTCCACCTTCAGGGTAAATGTAAACAACTTTAACTTTGGCGTAATTCAATTAAAATGAATTTTAAACGATAGAGAAAAATCACTTATGAAAAAGTTAAAGTTATTTACATTTGCCCTATATTCGCTTTCTCGTAGCTGATAACAATTATTTCACACTCAAGGTACCACAGGAAAGTTGACTAATTATACCTAACAAAACAATATTTATAGTAAAATGAGTCTGACTTGAATTTGTCAATTAAGACTTAAGACGAATGTCACGAAACGTAATAACTTTTTGATAATCTTTTTAGGAAAATTCAACACTTTTAATAAAGTTAAAATAATTTAAAGTTAAGCCGTCAAACAACTAGGGCAACTAGTTAGTTGTGTATATAGATGAACAAAGTGTACATAGCTGTATATACCTGAACATGTGACGCACGGGAAGAATACTCACCTTAGGTCTTTCTTCTTATCATCTGGCATAAGACTCAACACTGACATCCTATTAAATCAACGTACAAAATACATCTTCCATACAAAACCCAAAAACAAAGCTCAAGAACGAGCCGCTAAATTGAATATTTTGTTTGATTTGACGTTGTTGTGAAAAAGCGTTACCATGACAACCGATAACTTGTTTCGAGCAATAGACAAACAAGCAAAGAGGATTTAATATATTTTTTCTAAATCGACATTTTTAAAATTTTTACAAAAACCTGAGTAATTAACGGTTTATCAAAGTAATTTATTCCTGTTGGTATGCTGAAAAAAACGCTAGGTAGATGTGATTGTGATTTGATTAACCAGAACTATAACTTTGTCTCTCGCAGAAGGTCAAAGACAGACGTATCGGATCTCTTGCCGTCGTGGTGGACTAAGTCCACCACGACGGCTGCACTCTAATCAGGGGGGGACATTAACGGATATAAGTAATGGCCTTGGGAGAAACACCATACTGAACTTTTTTCATAAATAAAGCAGTGGAGATCATATTTATTTACATTTAAAAGCCATTTGTCTGCTAATTTTTTCTTTTAAACAGATTCCTAGGGTAATGCGTTACCTCATTATTACGTATACTCAGTAACTTAGCTCTTAGAAGATATAGAAAATGGACGTGGAAAGTTAAGAATGAAATATTCTATATGTAGGTACTGCACCAAATCGAACTTCTACTATTTTTGTTAAATAATTAATTTCGAATAAAGAACAGAAGAGGTCTTCCTTTGAGTGCATTAATACCTCATTCTATAACCCCTCGCTATATACCTTAAACACGCCAAACGGCGTCATGCCAAACCCACGTCACGACGGTTTAATAGCGGAAATGTCATTCGAGCGACACCATTAACCGCTGTGACGTCACATCCAACTGTCTAGCCAGTATTAAAACACCCCGAGAAACTATTTAAGAGAAACATTACTGAGCTATCAAGCTCGCGGAATTTGAACCTTCCTCGAGCTTTGCTTTCGATGAAGCTTTAATAGTTTATAGACTGGAACGCAACTATCAGTTGTCTGTTTGTAAGTTGACTTTGGTGTTGTTAACTGCTTGTTTGGGTACTCAATACCCACAAAGTGTAATTGACTTAATTACGCGATTTAGTCGTTATTTCAGGATAATATTGTATATTCCGATCTTAGTTATATGTCGTGAAGGACATCTGAAACTTGGGTCTGCCAAAATGTGGATACCCTGATGAATCACAAATGATACCCTGATGAATTACGATGAATTTAACGCAAAATCAAAATCAAATACTTTTATTCAATATAGAACCATTACACTGACTTATTGATGGTCATAATGTTACCACCGGTTCGAAAAGAAAATGGAACAATACGTTTTGAAGCCTCCACTAGGACAGAGGCCCGGATGGGTTAGCCTGGATACCCCTATACCCCCTATACCCCTACCCCTAGCGCAGCACGCAATCCATGTACAGCACTAACAAACACTCACATAGCTCAGCATAAGATCACTCAATTCGTAGCCTACATGATACCCCGACGTAACAAAACAGCCTTCGAATTGCTTATCGATATTTAGAAGCGAGTGTCCGTACGACCGTTTGTTCGTCGCGTAATTAACTATAAAACTTTGTATTTAATTTAATTTCCAAACTATATTGACGTGTATCTTGTGCCAAAAATGATCAATTCTCCAGCAATTGTTTTTTGTAAATTCATTGTTTTCGTGATTCGGTTATAATTTCCGATTTCGTAACCCGATTTGAATTCGTAACAAACGAAGCTTTCAAAGCCACCAAGCTGACAGCAAACTGGCACTTATCGCTGGTTTTCATTTTGAGCTAGCGTGCGATTCTTGGCGCGGAATAGCTACAGTGCAGTTACTCGTCGTATGGACATAATTCTTACGAGTGATTTACACAAGCGAGTTGGAAATAGCTCACATACGCTCAGTAACTTAATAAATAATTAATATTTTTTATTCTTTTTACTCCCCTGCTAAACTGACAGCACCCCGCACATTACACGTGCTGCACCATACACGTGTTTATCAAATTCAAAACGGCTGCAGATATATTATGGTCTTCCGAGAATAATTTTACATTCATGAATCTCCACATATTGCCCCGGAAGATCTTGCCATCCAATGTCTAATCCAAACCCTTTTCTTTTTGAATTTTGAGTTTATTTCAGTGTTCTGTACCCAAAGCGTAAAACGGGACCCTATTACCTAAGATTTCGCTGTCTGTCTGTTCGTGTGTCACCAGGTTGTATCTCATGAACCGTGACAGTTATACAGTTGATATTTTCACAGATGATCTATTTCTGAGGCCGCTATAACACCAAATACTAAAAACAGAATAAAAAAAATATTTAAGTGGGGCTCCCATGTTACCGACACGATTTTTTTGCCATTTTAATTACCTTTCGTGCGCGACGCCGACTCGCACTTGGCCGGTTTTTTTTCAGAGCACGTCAAAGCGATTCATTCTACCTTATTAGGTAGAATATTTTATCTGTCTGTTGCCTAATTAGAAGATAGTACCTGGAGGACCGAGCTTTGCTCGTTTTTTTTTTTAAGTAAATCATGTATTTTGGAAATAAAAAAATAAAAAATAAAGAAAATGATCTGGTATAGAAAAAAATAACTGTGTAAATGATCGTGATACGAACCGCGGCCGTCTGTTTTTGGGCCGCCCGATTACCGACTGAGCTATTAAAACAATTTTTTTTTGCGTTGAAATTTACAGTCATATTCGAATGATATTTTTCATTCCCTGAAAACAGGGATAAAAGGACATTTTCTAAAAATGAAACCTAGCTAGATCGATTTTTCGCCCCAGAATCTACGCACATACTAAATTTCATGAAAATAGCTGGAGCCGTTTCCGAGATTCCGATTATATATATATATATGTATATATATACAAGAATTGCTCGTTTAAAGGATAAGATTTGACCAACTTATTCGAGGTTATGCTTTTTATAAACTGAAAGACGAAGCTCATTTCTTTTCATCTATGTAGATTAATTAGAGATCATAAGCTTACGTGAAGGCATTGAAGTTTATTTATTCTCGTTTTTTTCCCACCGTCTGCATAATACCACGGGCAGACTCGATATTCGCACTTACGCTTTCATCTTAATGTTTAACTTGGGTCAACGTAAACAAGTTTCAACGGACGGGAAACAGGTTAAATGAAACGCCACGTTTAAAACAATATAATATACTTACACAACAACTGTACAATAGTAACGCGTATTTACATATCACAAACTACACGCGCCGCACCAGTGTAACCAGCCGTCATACAAATGGTTGATATTTCATAGTATTCAAGACTCGTTTATTTATTAATTTTGTTCAACACTATAAACTAAACATTAGTGTATATACAGACCTTTATTTATTCTACATCCGTATTAAGTCACAAAGTATAATATTATCATGTTAAATTCAGAGGTATACAGGGTGATATTTTAGACGTAGTACATACTTTGACATAATATTAATTGAGCATTCCATAATTTTAAAAAAATATCAATATTTTATTTCGACAAGAAATAACCAGGAAAATATCAATTCAAACATTGTTTGTTTATCCCATTAAGAGTGGTCACCCTATTGATAAGCGGTTTAGTAATTATGCGCTCAGTGAAAAGTTTAAGTGCTTGTCAAAAGTTTATTGTATTGAGACGGTAAGGCAGGAATTTCTTAAGGTGTCCATAATAAAAATAATATTTGGAAAAATAAAAAAAAAATTAGGTCACAAGTATGCACCAGATCCAGATTTAGAATCAAATTCAGTATATGCTCTGTTAATATGTCCTTTGTCTATAAAATCACCGTGTATAGTGACTTAATGTTGTTCTGACCTTTGCTCTTGACTTCAAAGATTCAGGACAAAGAAAACTAGTAGTTTTTTGACAAATTTTGTTAATTTTAATAATTTAAATGTTTGAATTTTAAATTATTTTCTGCAATTCGAAATATCGTTTCTAATAAACAAGGAAATCATACAAACTTAACACAAAATCTATCTAGATAAAATTGTGAAATTTGGAGTTGGAATAGGCTATGTATAAAGCAGAGCCAATTAAATATAAGACTAGACCTACATTCAACAACTCATTGAGATTGTAGACAAGATCTTAGAAATTCTTCATAAATAACAAGGACAAGAGTATAAACAAAGTCCGATACTTTTTAGAAAAAGGAATAAATCATTTTGAAACCCCTTCACAAATAGGCCTAAATAATTAAAGAAAATCTCTAACAAATTATTATATTTCTTTTTATACTTTCTTACATTTTTATTCTGATTTTGATGTCGATAAAAACGTATTTTGTTGCAATAACATATCTCTTATACACTTACTGTGCATTTTGAGATTTTATTTTGCTTTTTAAACCTTGTATTGGGTAGAAGTCACAACAACTACTGCAACATAGAAAATGTATTGTAATCTTCCTTTCTAAAACATTGCCCCTTACTGTAGGATAGCATCATCCTGTTATAAGGACGTTTTATAAACACCCTGATAAGATACAATTGTTTGTGGGTCGCACAAATAGTTGTCCCGTTTGGGAATCGAACCCACCACGGTAACTGCGTCACGGAGTCGTCAATTTAAAAAAAACCGAACCTTAGTTGACACGACATGAAGAAATTTTTACATTTTTACAAAGACATTTGATTAGGTAACTATCGGTTTGACATTACGTAATGGACATTTTTAATAATTGCATAATTACGGAATTTTATTTATAAAGAAATAGGATATTTAACATTATACGATACGTCGAAATTATAACAATAAACAATTTTTAGAAAGGTCAAAAGAGTGGCAAATTAAACGAAAATATGAAACATATTCTAATATGAAATAATATTTGATTCAATGGAAATAAATCTGCAACAGTCTGGCATTAATTCCAACGTATGGTGTGATTTGTTTTGAGATAAGTTAAATCGTAGAAATGTAATATGTAACAATTTCATTTTCATAACACAGTCTCAATTTCACCGGCGTGAAGTGGAAGTGTTGTACTTTTGCGTTTCGCTTAGCAAGTGTGCAACGCTACGGGTGTTACAGGTGTCCATGGGTGGTTGTTATCACTTAATGCCACCTCTTCGCATAAAAAGTAGAGACATTTCCTTTATTGTTCAATGAAACGAGGATATTGTACTTGACTAAGCGAAAGTGGCGGAATTTGTAGTTCCTACAACAACAAATATCTCCGCACCCCAACCCTATATACTATATAGGGGTGGGAAACCCTATAAATACACCGCATCCAAAGCGACTTTCACCACTCTTCTCATAACTGATTTATCGTCTAAAGTCTAGTGTCATCTAAATTCCAGTGAGCTCATCAAAAATATCACATCAATTGCGTAAATCGCAACAAACGGACGAGGAACGAACGGGGGCGGTCGACCATGGAAGGGGCGGCATTTACTGGGGTTGTCGGTTGTCGGGGGGGTTGTCGGGGCGGTTGTTGGGGGCGTCATCGGCGGGGGCGTGCGCGGAGCGGTTCTGCTTGAGCCAGAGCTGGCGGTAGAAGGAGCCGCCGTCGGCCAGCAGCTGGTGGTGGGTGCCGCTCTCCGCGATGGCGCCGTCTCTCAGCACCAGGATGCGGTCGGCGTCCGCCACCGTGGCCAGCCGGTGCGCGATGCAGATGGAGGTGCGCCCCTTCGTGGCGGCCTGCAGCGCTTGCAGTATGGCCTGCGGATAGGTAAAAGTGAAGTAGCTAACGGCCTATAAGTGTCTGTTGCCAACTATGTTTGGCAAGGGATTGGGAGAGGGGTGGAGCAAGAGGGAGCTAACGAGAGGAAATAGGAATAGTTACTGTATCGATACTCTGTGTTCACATTAATAAAGATCTTGTCGTTGATTGGCCATGTCGTCGAGTACTGATTTAGTCATTAATCCTCCTTCATCATAAACAATTTAACAACGAAAGGGAATAGGAGTGGGGAGAGAGTGAAAGGGAAAGACAGAGGGAGCGAGAGGCAGCCGGCTCACGTGCTCGGTGATGGAGTCGAGGCTGGAGGTGGCCTCGTCGAAGACCACCACAGGCGCGTCCTTGAGGATGGCGCGCGCAATCGCCACGCGCTGCTTCTCGCCCCCAGACAGCTTCAGCCCGCGCTCGCCCACCTGCGTCTCGTAGCCCTGCCACAACGTGCCACAACTGATCTTAATTCTCTACCGAGCCGAATACTCTGTTAGTATCTCGCCACGACTGTGCTGTCGTCTGCGTACCCATAGACACCGGGTATGAGCAGATCGTTAATATTCAGCAAGAAAAGAGTTGCGGAAAGGACGGAGCCCTGAGGAACTCCGGCATTAGTCGTTATTGGATCAGATGAACAGCATTTTACGAATACGCGAAGAGAACGTCCACTCAGAAAGCCTTTGAACCCAATTAGGCCAGGAGATATGCCGTCAGCAGGAAGCTTGCTGAGGAGGCTAGCGCGGAAACTAGGTCAAAAGCTTTGGAGATATCTAAGGAAACCACAGTAAGTGCCTCACCATTGTTGACCACACGAGACAAACATTTGTGTGTCCGATGTGGGTGTGTGTCCACTTTTTTGCAGGTTGTCAACGCATCTGCAAGCCATGGGGGACCTGCTCGCTTGAAAACTTTTTATATAACAAAGAAAATACCAGTTCTATGCCGACCCACCCCGATGGGATATGGGTCGATGGACGTACCTTGGGCCAAGTGAGCACGGAGTCGTGCAACTCCGCCATCTTGCTGGCCTTATACACCTCCTCGGCCGATTTGGTCAAGTCGCCGTAGTGCAGGTTGTGGAATATCGTGTCGTGGAACAGAACGCAGTCCTGCAAACAACGGTGCAAAATTAAACTTTTCAGGCTTAATTATATTAAACTGTCAAGTGGACAATTATATGTTGAGTGTGACCATTTATACTCATGCATGCCATTGATGTTGTTCGGGAAAGCATCTTATGTACGGTGTTGACAGAGTTATGATTGAGCATAAACGTTTGGTTAATAAATATTACTGGGATAGTATTCAAGCATGCACCACTTTGAGAAAAACAAAAATTAAGTTATTTTTGTAAAAAATTTACACTTTCTATAATCTATTTTCCCTTTTCTATAAATGAATCATTTATCCATTGAAAATTCGTAGTGTCGTCAACAACATGCTGGGTCCTATCGCCAAAAGGCTTAATTTACTTAAGAAGTTAAGACAGGATTAATTACGAGAAAAAAAAAACACACCATTTTTGTCACTGGATTATTTTAAGTTTTTCATTTCAACATTTTCAATTTAAGATGGATCAATAGTATTATATAACTAATTATAAAATATATCAAACTATGGCCCATCTGCTGCAATATCTGTTGTATCCCTTTTTCTGCGCGCAACCAGTTGAAGTTAAAGCCAGTTCTGTAGCAGTGGATGTGGCCAAATACTGATAGTAAGAAATTGAATTATCTATTTTGACTTGAAAAGAACACTAATTATAACAGTAATTCCGATTTGAACTTTAGGTGATATTGTTGTCGCGTTATAGTCTGGGAAATATACCTGTGGTACGATCGCTATGGCCCTCCTCAGGCTAGCCAGGTCCACTTCCCTGATGTCCTGACCTCCGATGGTTATTCGGCCCGCCTGGGGCTCGAAGAACCGGTACAGCAGACGCACCATTGTCGACTTGCTGCGGGTCAGAACATTCCAGTGATGAATGCAACATCAGCTAGTAACAGTAGAAGTTTCTTTTGTTAACCTTTTTGCCATACTTGTGCATGTACTAATATTAAACTGTCTAGTGGGTTCAATCAAAATAATATTACATGTTCAATACGTGGATATCGTGGACTGCAATATTAATACTATCTAAACGCAGAAAACTTTCTATTTATATCACAATAGTCGAGCTGTTTGTTATGACTTATAAAAATAAACTAAACTAAACTAACTAAGCTAATTAGACTAACTAAACTCACTAAACTCACTAAGCTAACTAAAGTCACTAAACCAAACCCAGGAGAGGGCCTCACCCGGATCCCGATCCGCCGACGATGCCGACCTTCTCGCCGGGCGCGATGGAGAAGCTGAGCGCGTCGAAGATCGGCTTCCCGTTCACGTACTTGAAGCTCACGTCGCGGAACTCGATGCCGGCCGACGAGGGCGACACCGCCAGGGGCGCCGCGCCCGCCCCCTCCTGCCATTCAGCCATTCATTCGTGCATCTTTTGGATATGTTCATACGTCAAACCGCAGCACCGCGCCAGCCCTGGGACTATTCACTCGTTCGTTCGTTCGTCTTTTATTTAAATAATTATATTAATATCATAAACTACAGTGTTACTATTTTAATATTATTCAAACATTAATTTATTCACCTTTTTAATACATTGAAAAATCAAGCCGACCACGCAGGCCGAGCCCGGTCTCTCCCATTAGCATTATTGATATCATTCACTCTTTCGCTAATCTTTTAAATATGTTAATATGTTAAACCACATAGTGGCGCCACACCAGCTCCATAATGCGGCCAAGCCGAGCCACATTTTTGCTTTGTTTCAGAATGAACGTTTAAATATCATTCACTCATTCGTTTTTAGCGTTCGTGAGCTGGCCTTTAATTTCATATCCTCGAGGTGTACAAGAAAAATCCCGTTGCTGGCACTAATGCAATTTTAAAGTCTCACTTATAAGATGCTCAAAGGTGGAAGATATAATATGAGATAAAAATCTAAAAGAGAGAAAGAGAGAGATGGACCTTGATCTTGGACTGGACCGTCATGAGGGTGAACATGGTCTGCATGTCGATGAGCGCCTGGCGCACCTCGCGGTACACCGAGCCCAGGAAGCCCAGCGGGATGGACAGCTGGAACAGCAGCCCGTTCACCATCACCAGGTCGCCCACCGTCATGTTGCCTGCCCACGGCGTCACGTTAGCGTGCAAAAGTAGCTGGTCACTGGCCAAGTTAGCATACTCCCTTAGCGTACAACAGCAGCTGACTACTGACGAATAGACCAGCCCCAATGGGAACTATCATGGCCTCACATTAATGGCCTAGAGTAGCAATATTCATACTTTCGCGTTTCGTTTGGTGAGTGTGGTGGCAAACACTCAAAGTGGCTGGCAACAGAGCTACATCTCTTATTTTATGAGCGTCCGGGGTGTACAGTTATGTTACCATCGAGCCAGGCGCTTGATGGTAACAGAACTGAAGGTCTCCCTAGTGCAGCGGCTCGCCTTTGACGATCTCCTGGGCGGCCATGAGCATGATGACGCTGAGGCCGGCGCTGAAGATGGCGTGCTGGCCGAAGTTGAGCAGCGCCAGGCTGGAGGCCGTTTTCAGCGACGCCTCCTCGTACTTCTTCAGGCTCTGGTCGTACTTCTCCAGCTCGTACCTCTCGTTGTTGAAGTACTGAAACGCGAGTGGGGCGTTGTCAACGAAAGCTGTTATGTTTTATTGTTAAAACAGCTACTGCCGTTGCGCGAATAGATTGGTCCGTTGAAAGTATCACGACTTACATATACAATACATTCCACGAAAAGTGGAATGTATTGTAATTTTCCCATTTACCAGTTGGGTGTGGTAATTGGGGCACACTCTCTTAAAGACTAGTAACGCAATCTACAATCCCACAACTGTGTAAATGTGGTAAACTATATTTTCTGAACTCGTAGAAGTAACGTAGACAGACATGGATTAAATAAGTTTACCACCACGTGTTAGTTTTTCGGACAAATTAAACATATGATTTACATATTGAATAGTGTGAACGGAGTGCACAATTTATTTTAAATATTTTTAATTTCATAAAAAAAAAATATTTACAAATCGCCAACTGTGCTTATACAAAATATGAAATGTAAACTTAAATTTGAAATGTTTTTCTCGGTTTAACACGCTTGCAAGGGTATAATACTGAAACTGCTAAATAATAATGGAAGAAAACGGACTGTCGTGTCTGTAAAAACAGACAGTAGTCTGTTTCAATTCATAAGCACAATTCATCATCAGAAGAAAACAGACAACAGTCTGTTTTCTTCCAAGTTTCAATTATGAATTAATTGGAGGGGGCAATACGGGGGCGATCGAAATAAAATGGGGGCGATTGCAGTAAAATGTGGGCGTTTTGAGTGAAATAGGGGCGATTCGATAAAAATGGGGGCAATTAAAGTAAAATGAGGACGATTTGTGTGAAATGGGGGAGAGTTGAGTAAAATTGGGGCGATTCGATTAAAAAAATGGGGGCGATTGTAAAATGAGGACGATTGTGTGAAATGGGTGAGATTTGAGTAAAATTGGGGCGATTCGATTAAAATGGGGGCGATTAAAGTAAAATGAGGACGATTTGTGTGAAATGGGGGAGATTTGAGTAAAATTGGGGCGCGATTCGATTAAAATGGGGGCGATTAAAGTAAAATGAGGACGATTTGTGTGAAATGGGTGAGATTTGAGTAAAATTGGGGCGATTCGATTAAAATGGGGGCGATTAAAGTAAAATGAGGACGATTTGTGTGAAATGGGGGAGATTTGAGTAAAATTGGGGCGATTCGATTAAAATGGGGGCGATTAAAGTAAAATGAGGACGATTTGTGTGAAATGGGTGAGATTTGAGTAAAATTGGGGCGATTCGATTAAAATGGGGGCGATTAAAGTAAAATGAGGACGATTTGTGTGAAATGGGGGAGATTTGAGTAAAATTGGGGCGATTCGATTAAAATGGGGGCGATTAAAGTAAAATGAGGACGATTTGTGTGAAATGGGGGAGATTTGAGTAAAATTGGGGCGATTCGATTAAAATGGGGGCGAGTAGAGTAAAATGGGGGCGAGTCGAGTAAAAGGGGGGCGGCGCCACCGGGCCAGGCCCACCTTGACGGTCTCGTAGTTGATGAGCGAGTCGACCGCCTTGTTGCCGGCCTCGTTCTCGGCGCGGTTCATGTGCACGCGGAACTGCGTGCGCCACTGCGTCACGGCCAGCGTGAACGCCGCGTACACGCCCACGCAGCTCAGCGCCACGCCTGGGGGCGAGCGACGCTTACACAAGTTGCCACCCTTCTAACCCGGGCCTACCCGCAAACCGCTCAGTGCCCATTAGATGAGTAACAGTAAGGGCTCATACACTCTTGCCCTCGTTATTTGTCTGCTATTTATTTATTATGACTGCCAGTATTACATTTAAAAAAAAAGTCGTATGTGATTGATGCAACAGCTTATTGCGCAGCCAATTACAAAAAAAAACCTAAGAAGACAAACACGTCAATGATTGAAATTAACAAAATTTGCCACATGATTATTAAGTTTTGCACTAATTGTAAAACATAAATCTAAAACAATATGATTGGAATTTTGAAATCTTAAAAAAATATTTATGTATTCTATCATATATTATCTGATGGTGAAGAATCATTTCTGGGTGGGCTATTGGGTGGTGTCATACGTTGAGGAATGATTACCAGCGAAGGCCAGGCCTCCCTTCAATCCGAGGATCGAGGAGACCAGCGCCAGCTCGAAGATTGTCGGCACCACGTTGAACACCATCGCGGACAGGACGAAATTGATGGCGCGCGAGCCCCTGTCTATCGTCTGTAAGACATACAATTCCAAAAAAAATATATACAAAAATAGTACACCCAATATTACAATAGAAATTACATTTCATGATGCTTATAAATTACATCATAATGTCAAATTAAGTTCAAGTGCAGTATTAAATTTTAACCGTTTTTTACAGTTATAAATATTTTTTCTGTGTTGAGATCATAAGATTTAGAAGTACATATTATGTACAAACATCAATATCGCTAATTAAAAATATGATTTTCTAAATTATATCATTGGGTGTATACCTCATTTTAAGCGAGTATCTTGTTTTATGTGAAAAGGTGGCAATTGAGTTGGCGTTTCACCTGACGTTAGGCCCATGGACATTTACAACACCCATAGGGTTACAGATGCGTTGCCACCTTGTAATAAAGCGGGCCCCGGCTACCTCACCCACCACTTGCCCTTCACGCCGGTCTCCGTGAGGTTGTATTGCCACCGTGAGTCCTGGTCTTCCGCACCTTGGACAGGGCGCCGGTCTGGCGGCCCAGGTGGAAGCCCAGGTCGAGGTTGTGGAGGTGGGTGAAGACGTTGCAGGCCAGCCGCCTGATGGAGTGCTGGGCCACCTTCGCGAACACGGCGTTCCGGAGCTCGTTGAAGCCGGCCGCGGAGGCGCGCGCCATCCCGTCTAAGGCGGAGAGAAATCGAAACGTTCTAGAACGTTCTGGAACATTCGAGATAATTCCCGCCACCACCTTTTTTTAAACAACTAAACGACTTATATTTGCGGTCCTTGCTAAATAATAACCCTTATAATAATAATAATAAAACCATTTAATCAGCTCAACAAACAACACTGGCAAAAAATAAACAATCGACATGTACATATGTAGAAAAAAAAAAAAAGTGTAATTAATATTAGTGAAAAATAAAAAAGAGGAAAAACTATAATATTCAAGAAAAATATAAACTATGTGCAGAAAATGTGAACGTTGCAATGCTGAGTTGATAGGGTCAGCTGCTCAGCATAAGCTGACCCCCGCTAAGTCCATTATTGGATAAAAATGCGTTCTTTGCGTCCACATAATGTTTGGGGGGTTCTGCAGTAGAGTACCGGGTGTCTATTTAAAAAAATCGTTGTCCATATTTCAGGCTAAGTCATGCAGCTAAGTCCTGAAGGAATAATGCGATTTTTCACGACTTATTGAATTTTCAAACCCATTTATCTCCAAATGACGAATTTTGGACTTAGCGGGTTTTCCTTCTACGCCCACGATATAATGTGGACATTTGAAAATGTCAACGATTTCTTTTTGAATGTTATGACGATAACGGTGATGGCATCAAGTGTGCCCTAGTAAAGGGCAAACAAGCGAACAGCGGCGCTCACATCCGAGCAGCAGGCAGACGGCGGAGGTGCCCAGGAGCTGGGGCGCCGTGGCGACGTCCAGCAGAAGGTCCCCGGCCGCCGTCCGGTTCACCTCGTCCACCGCGTACTTGAACAGGAACGGCACCGTCACGTTCATCACTTTCGCGCCGAACAGGAGCGAGAGGGACACCATCACCCGGTTGCGGATCATCGCGTTGTCCTGGAACGTGAGCGAGCGCTTTAACAGTGACGAAGCGAATCGACCGAGTGACGTCATGATTCGTGACGTCTCTCGGCCGGTTCACTGTGTGGTGCTGATATCTACGGTAAGATTTGTCCAAGTATGTGTTTGTGCAGGTGGGTGGCCACCTGTTAATAAAGTGGGCCCCGGCTGCCTCACTCCACTTCACGCTGGTCTTCTGTGAAGTTGTGGTATTTACCCGGACGGACCTGCCCATTAGTGCAACAGCCGAAACTGTTACGTGGCCCCACCACAGTCATATCTTCAAATGGAATCTGATTATTCAAAAGGCTTTGCTTTCATAAAGCCTTCAGAAAAGCAAAAACATAATTCATAAAAAAAAAAGAAAGCTGTTTGCCAAATATTTATTAAAATTATTGAAACATGGATAGCAATGTATTCCCAAAAATTTAATAAATAGCACATATACTAAATGATTAATTTCTCCCATCTATAACCCCGACGGGTAACTATTGTTGAATATTGTGATTTTAACGTCCAAACAAGTAAAATTAAGATTACTCACTTTAGGCCACACATACTCCATCATTCCCCTGATCATGTCCATCCCGGATACAGGTTTCGCATCACCCAAGTGTATATCTTCACGGGACAAAACAGAGGCACCTGGGTGAAAGCAGTCTCTCTTTTGGATACCTAAGGACGGGACACCATATCAGGATAGTTCGAGGATGCAGGTAACATAAAATGAAGGAATGGGGGTGCAAGTGGACACATCAAGTAAGGATGAGTGCAAGGAGGGATTAAGAGCTGCATTCCAACCAAGTTTTAACAAAGCAAAAGTGTTATGATTCTAACTGTGGATAGAAATGTATGCAAACAAATAAAATCAGTAAAAAAAAATGTGTCTTAAATGAGCATATTTGACAATATATTAATACCATATATGTGTTAAAAGGAACATGTTATACACATAGGTTTATTTTAATGAGGCGTAGTACTCTTTGCTTACATAAAGATCTCTTCAAATGGGAAAACAGCAATGTTATAATTAATAACATTGTAAATTACATAACATTGAAAAAAAAAACAAAAAATATGTCTAAATGCTCAAATTACAGGGAAGTATTTGCAGCCCAGCAGTGAGACTAACTATTACAGTAGTACTATAATTATATAGTAGATGTAAAAAAATTTCAACCATTATAAAATTAACAACATCAAACTAGATAACAGAACTATAATTATGGATATATATGTGTTCGTACACAATATCATATACATAACATAATCAATTGATAAATATTATTTTATGGTACAAAAATTTCAACCATAATAAAAATTAACAACATCAAACTAGATAACGGAACTATAAATATGGATATATATGTGTTCATACACAATATCATATACATATTACAATCAATTGATACATATTATTTTATGGAAAGCATTAATAATCAAGTTAAATTTCAATAATATTAAATTGCACTACATACTATGTTGCAAATAATTTTAAGTTTCTTTTTTATTTAAATTTCTATTGACAATTATTTTGATATGGTCCATTTGTACACACACATTTACAAACAGCGCATACATATGGCAATTAACGACTACTTGTTATTTGGGTGCATGATGACTCTTAAATTTTTAGGCATACTTGTGTCAAGACTTACATGTATATATAATATCACTCTTACAAGGTCAAATTTGTGTTACGCAACAAAACAAAGGCGCTTATATCAGTGTATTTTAAAACAAAAATGTTGAATTCGGTTACATATACCTATTTGTTTCGCTTTTAACTTACCAACTGGAATCTTTCCAGTTTTTGACTTGTTAGCCAACACCGCCGCCAAAACATTTTTCGCAGTATCTGACCCCGTTGGAGCATTAGGAGAGGATGAAGAATAGTTCTAAAAACAATGAAAGCACTGTAACAGCCATTTGTAGATAAAAAAAACCACTCGAAAACAAATAATCAAATAGTTGACTTGTGAGTCTTAACCTACCCTGGTATAACTTGCTGCGGCACATCGTTTACAAGTAAAACTAAACTGTGGTTTATTTAAAAAAACTGTTTTCGTGTTGCAAAACGATTTTGTAAACCTAATATGATTCTGAATTAATTTATTAAAATTCTTATTTGACAGCAGCGCCGCCGCCATGGTCATAGACTGACACCTGACATCTAACTGACAGATTTCAGAAATGACAGAATGATACATCTAAGTTTCTAAGTAGGTAGCGTTTCCTTATTTAGCTAAGTAAATCAAGAATTACCGTGTTGCAAGGGTAAAATCGTCTTTGTAGAAAGTAGACAAAAGTACGGTGAATCTGCTAAAAGTGTACTGTAAAAATTACCGTGTAATTTTTCAAAGGAAAAAACAACATTCAAATCTCGCTCTGTATTCATTAACAAACTTCAAAAGGAGGAGGTTCTCAATTCGACTGTATTTTTTTTATGTTTGTTACCTCATAATGAACCGATTTTGATGATTCTTTTTTTATTTGTAAGCTGGTGCTTCCCATATGGTCATATTAATTTCATTGTTATTGGGTCCTGGGCTCCGGAGATACTTAGGGAACTCCTGAAAATCAATTATAAAATGACTACAGAGCGAGATATTTAGTCGTTTTTATGTTTTCGTTTGTAAAAAAATTGTTATTTTATAATTGATTTTCAGGAGTTTCCTATTAGCATAGACATTATATGCATTATCTAATATTTTATCCATATTTTGCTTTTAAAATTTGTTATAATATAAAGAATCGACCCGACCATGCCTCTGTTTGTAATATTTCAAACGTTAGGACTGAATGATTTTGAGACGTTTCCTTCTCCCAAGGGATCAATTGACCATATAATTATATATATCCTAGCTTATCTAATCCAATATTTATCCTAGCTTTCTGTACGGGCATAGGGCTGTTGGAGGTTTTAATTAAACGCGTCATTGTAAATAAAACGTCCCGTGGCCCCTTCATCTCGTTCCTTATATTATAGATGACTGTTGGTTGAAGTCGAATGAAACAACGTCCCAATGTTGTATAGTAACCAGCTTTTATAGCAATGAAAATGAGGGATATGTATGGTCACTTCTGTGTCCGTAAGCGCCAGCGTGGGCAAGTCCTCAATAAAAGCACACACTGGATAAAACTGTTTATTAGTTATATTAGCCATGTGGCAAATTATGGTTACACAAGCAATACACTATATGAAACATCAGAGCAATATAGTACCACAAATGATATGGGAATATTCCACAAGTTAGAAAATGCTCGTATAATTACGTGTCCATTGTTCCTCTCTTAAACTCTGTCTATGACATGTCGTCTCTATTCCGAACTCGCGTTCCGGAAATGCGTTGTTGAGTGCGTTCGGAAACACCACACGTTGTTGGTGCGTTCGGAAACGCCACAAAAATATGTGAGTCAGAACAAACTGAACGGGGTTCTACGACACACGAACATCAACCCTCTATCTCGGCGAGTCAGACTACTGCGCGGGGATTGCGTAGGGAATTTTTAATATGTAAAAAAGATGTCGCCTAGGTAGAGAGAAAAGAGCAATGGAATAATTTTGAAGGCTTGCCAAAATTAGTCGAATGCCTTCACAACATCGAACAAGATTGCACTTGCAACAACTTGGGGTTGTTTGGGTGGAAGCTGAATTATTTGGTGGTGAAGACACATATTAGTGTACATTATGTTATTATATCTTTAACTTATCCGCGGTCAATCAAATAAATCTCCGACAGGTAGACTAGACAGAACTTATTTACGTAATACTTACAACTTTCTTTCTTTAGTAATAACTCTCAACACAAAAAAATTCTTCGTATTTGTTTATTTTACTGCAATTTCTTTTAAACCATACTCGAAATTTCGTTAACCGGTTATAAAGAAAACTTTAATTTAAAACTTAAATTAGTAAGTGACTTGAGACATCAAGGAAAAACCACATGTTAAAGAATAACTTGTACTTTGATTACTTTGATGTCTTTAAATGCTTAAAGAAAGGTTCAATATGACAAGGACCTGAAATGAAAATAAATACTTCTATATACTATATTACTAACCAGAAAAAACGCAGAAATATAACACTTCCACTTTACACCGGTCTTCTGTGATCTCATGGTACTTATGCAGATGGACCTGCCCATTCAAGCAACAGCCGAAGCTGTTGCATGGCCCACATTTTAATGAAATGATGATGAAGTGAAATAATACACAATTATGAAAAATCTAACATTTAATAAACTTCTCTAATATCGCAACATATTGACACATGAGTTCTACACAATTATTTAAAATTACATTGTCTTCACAGGAATTCCTTAATTTATTAACAGCAAATTTTAAATTTAATAGTTTTTCTTCAACCATTGGTGTTATCAGGTCTATGAGCAGTCTATCATCAGAGCAAATGGCGGCAGAATAAATAAGTCTGCTAACATCAGTGTGTTCTTTGTAATAATATTTAGCCACCATTAACAATCCATAGAAGTTGAAACTTAGGCCCCTAAAATCAATATACAATTCTGTATTCAAATTATGGTTGCTGATAAATGTCAACTGGTCTTGTGAAAAATTTATTGCATTTGCGTTTAAAAAAGTTTTAATATGTTCAAAATTGAAATAAACGCAGTCCAATTCATTACTTGGCAAAAAGAAACCATACTCAGTTATTAATTTTAAATTATGGCTATCTCCATAACAAATAAACACCTGCGAATGTGGTTTAAAATTATTTTTTGTGTAAATAGAAAATTGGATATTAGCAAAAATATCCAAACATATATTTTTTAAAGAAATATTTTTAACACTGCTGCTTACTAATAGCTTTGTTTCATTTTTAGCACTGGGACTATGATTTATCATATCTAAAAATGGACAGAGGGAAATTTTTGTGTTATCTCTAATTAATGCTATGATTGAGTTTATTTCATCCTGTAAATCAAATACTTTTGTTAAATCCATAAAAACACATCTTGTATTTACCGTAAAATAGGCCCATTCATATAAAGATTTAGTAAAATAAGATCTCAATGTGTCTACAATAGTAGCGCTACTTGTATTATTCATTAAAACTTCTTCAAAAATATTAAAAGATTCTTTTATGATATCTTTCTGCTTAGTAATTGCTGACATTATTCCTTGATCAATAAAATATTGCAAGTCATCGGATAAAAAATAAGGAACTGTGTACTCTTTAGGTAAGCTCTCTAAGTAAGTGTACCACTTAGTTTGTGTACCTTGTAACTTTAAATACACTAAGTAAAATGCCATTAATGACTGGAATGATACACTTTGTTTATGCTCTAGAAAACATTGCTTCTTATTCTCCATAAATATATTACAAAACACTGTATCTAGTACCAAAGTTGTTATGTTAATAGTTAAATTTAGAGGAAGGGTAATGAGTTCATCCCCCGCGCATATCTTCTTTTTTGTGAGTACTCCGCGTCCTGTGTTTTTAAACACTGCTAGTCCTAAGTTTTTATTACGACGAACACCGTGCTTTATTAGCCATGTGTTCAATAAAATTAAATCTTCGCTGTTATTACATGCACAATAATCTCGCAACTTTTTCAATTTCCTTTTACGTTTCGTCCGACCCATTTTATTATTGACAAATCATGTGGGGTTTTTATTTATTATGCACTAGGTTCAACTGCATTCTATGCCTGCGTTATTGGTTTATTTGGTGTACATTACTTTCTTGTAATGTTTTTTTTTTTTTTATGACATTGCCAAATTGAAATAACTATGACATTGACAATACATAAATGGAGTGCAGTGCTGATGGTGCAGAGTATAAATAAGGAGTCTGGATAGTTATCTCAATGTAGAGAAAATGTTTACAAAATAGAATAAAACAGATTTATTTTGTGCTCCGTAGCGTAGATATCATGGTATTGGCTTAAGGACCGGGGGCCGTGAGTTCGATTGAGACACGGGACTACTATATTATATATTTGTGTGAACCGTGACCCACAGATAAAAAAAGGAAAATACGATGATGTTACGGTAGGTTTATGTTGTACATTTCTATGAAACTGCCAAAAATTGTTCGAACATAATCTCTACTCTGTTATCAATTGACTATCGCCTTTCTATTAATTTCTCGATACATTTTCTTATAATTTTTTAATTATTACATACTAGCGTGGGGCCGCTGTGCTTCGCTTCACCTTAATTACATATAATGCAGTATATCTGCGTGAAATACATATTTTGTGTACTAGAGTTTCACTTAAAAAAATTGATATAACAGTGTATAATACAAAAGTATGTGTCTTAAAACGTTCAACAATTTCATTTGAATTAACTCGGAACGATGCCAGATCAATCTGACGTACGTCAACGCTACGCAATATCCAACAACACCTCATGTGTGATGTAGTGGGGAGTTAAGTGGATCAAAAATGAATCATATGAGTCCGTTAAGACATTAATAATAATTATGCATGATTAGCAAGCCTACGTACTATCGTTTTGCGTCATGCATCTTGCGCGGACTGACAGCACGTATGAACAATATCTAGAGGTCCTTAACCTCCAGATAGGTTCTAATGTAACAATGCATTTGCAGCCACGGATAGTGGCTGCAATGCAAACGCAGAATTTTGAACCTAAATCATTAGGACCCTTGTTTGTACAATCTTCTACCTACCTTGTCATCAGCTTCTTGCATTCTTCCTGAGCCCGCAGTTTCTTTAGTTGAGTTTTCGAGAAAGCTAACAGCAAACTACACTTAAGGCCCATTTACACGATCCATTTTCTTGTACATACAAGAGCAATCGTTGAATGCAATAAGTTGCACGCAATAATTGACCATCAAGAATTGTAAGCAACAGTTTACACGCAGATATAGTAAAAAAATTGAATGCGATTATTGAATGCAAGTCTTGACAAGAAATAATTGCAAATGTCTTTTGTTGACACCAATGCAATTATCTTTAGGCGATTATTGCTTTCAAGTTTTGACTTGTCTAAACACATGCTTGTATGTGCGTGTACAATTTATTGGCGTGTTGCTTCAAGCATTGCACGTATTTGCGTTGACAAATTTTTCATGCAAGTGTTGAACGTTTTACAAAGGGCTATTTTTAAAAAAAAATGGCTCAATAATAAGTGTTCAAGTTAGATTATGCCGATTAAATATATTTCATTGAGATTTATTTATTATGATCCATATATTATTATTCATATTTTTATCCAACTTTTTTACGACCTTTTCTCAATAGAATAGCAACGATTAAATACCCTTACTCATTGCACTAATTTTTGCAAAGGAAGAGAGAATGCAATTGAATACAAGAATTGCTTAAGAAATTATTGTGTGTGCTGTTTACACCAAGGAAAGTTTTGAAACAAAACTTGAAGCAAGTCTTGTTCAACAGTCAAGAATGTTATGTGCTGTTTAGACAATGCAACTCATTTATTGCTTCAATTTAATTGTATATAACAGGCAAGAAACTTGCACCGTGTATATGGGCCTTTAATTTTAAACTGGCAATACTCTTGTATGTCATTGTAAAAATTAAAATGTTGTCTATGTCTTTAACTATAATCTATATGTTTGTTTGAAATTAACGTGCAGTAACGAGTTTTAAAGTATTACAATTCTGAAGTTGAGTTTATTTGTTTTTTTGAAGAATTTAAACTTTTCAAATGTCTCAACAGCAAACAAAAAATTGTATTACTCTAAGGGGTTCTGCTCAAATTATTTGCGAGTATTTAAGTAAGCTAAAAATGTGTAAAATGTAGTACCGTACTTAAGCTAAATTCGCTTTCTTCGTAATTTCAGACGATTTTTATATTAAATATAACTTTCATTAGCTTTCCCAAAAAGAGAAACAATGCGTACTAAAATTGTAATATTTATATTTCAGTATCTTCACAAAAGGGTACATTTGTTATCAGTACGCGGTTAAAAATCTATTATTTAAGTACATTAAAATGTTATAGTCGCTTTAAAATTGTGATATATAACCTTTTTATAAATAACCTTTTTATAAATAACTTATTTTACTTATGTAGCATTGGAGGGGATTTTACTAATTATGTTTACATTTTTAGAGTTTGCTATTAATTCGGTTTTGTTTCAAAGAGGACTGTATCCCCCGGAAACGTTTAAAGCTGAACAACAATACGGAATTACCCTACTCATATCTGAGGATCCACTTATCAAAAGTTTCCTCACTAATCTTCTAACCCAGAGTGAAGGTATTAATTATCAATACTCATGTTGGCACAACTATTTATTTCATCAACTTTCTTTCTTTGGTATTAACGCTCAATACAAAGAATTCTTTGTATTTGTTGATTTTACTGCATGTTCTTTTAAACTATACTCGAAATTTTGTTAACCTGTAAAAAAGAAAACTTTAATTTAAAATTTAAATTAGTAATGGACTTGAGACACCAAGAAAAAACCACATGTTAAAGATTAATTGCTCTATGATGTCTTTAATTTCTAAAAGAAAGATTCAATATGACAAGGACCTGAATTGAAAATATATACCTCACTCTCCAGAAGAAACGCAATCCACTTATCAAAAGTTTCCTCAGTAATCTTCAAACCCAAAGTGAAGGTATTAATTATCAATACTCATGTTGCCAAAAATGTTTGTTTCATTGTTAAAATTATTTGTTTTGGTATAGTGAATAGCAAACATCTTGAAAATGTATCTGATTGCTTAATAGTTGATACAAATTTTAGGTATAATTTTCCCTCATCTAAAATTTTTGTGTAAAAACTAGTAATTATTTTTTACAGAATGGATTGTTAATAAGAAGGTTACCAAACTTTCACTTGTAATTATAAATGTGGCAAACAAGGAAGTACTAGAATGTTGGGATTTTAATGTACAGTATGAGGATGGAGATGTGGCATTATCAAAAGAAAAGAATGAAACTGTAGGTAGCAAGGAATTGAAAAAGATCCAGCAAGAGATCCGAGATGTGATGTTGCAAGTCGCAGCTACTATTTCATACTTACCTTTCTTAGACTGTAGGTGTTCATTTGATGTATTAGTTCATGCAAAACAGCATTGTGATATACCAGAGAAGTGGGCTGAGGCGGAACCTATTTCGATTTCAAATGCTCAGAATGTACAACTTAAAACATTCTCCACAAGTCTTCACAAGATGGAGACAGTTGTGAGTTATAAGTTAGCAGACTAGTTAATTTTTAATACAAAATTTGTAACAAAAAAGCACTTGAACTAACACTCAGTTATGTGTAGTCTTTAGTAGTTGTTGTGGGTCTTCTCCAAATGGTAATAAAATTCAATATTCTATCTACCAAACTATATTTAAAAGAAGAAACCTATTAGATTTGACATTTATATTTTTTTTTTGCACAAGAATTTTGTAATGTTTGGCTAAGGGAACATTTTGTTATGTTACTTAATCTAGTGTCTTTTTGATATATGTTTATATAAATATTTTACCATTTGTAAATGCAGCTTTAAAAAATTGATTATAATTAACCATAACTTCAGTTAGTACTTGAGCAGAGGGCAAAAATATTTATTGCAAGACTACTGGAATGTTAAGGATAGCTGGCTAGTTGGTTACCGCCTCCCATCTTTGTATCTCCTGTGCAGAATTAATATTCACTACTGCATAAGCCTTTTCCCCAAATTTTACTGGCACTATTTAGTTTTGTGTGACATGTACTACTGCATTGAGCTACTTTTCATAATCATAAAGGATGTATTCTTTGCTAATATACAATTTATTGAATGCGTGAAACCAGTCTCTTTGTAATAATGCTATCTAAATAAATTCATTCTAAAATTAATATTATTTAAGATAAAATGTATGTGTTTTACATTATTTATTTGTGCTATTGATCACAGTATGGGTAAAATATTTTTTTCCTTTGAATTTGGCCTTTGAATTGCATCACTTTAGTAGTTAGTATGTAATAGTAATCAGGGACATAAAAATTATAAAAGTACAAAAGTTTCATGCATATAATTAGATATACTTCTTTAATGCATTTTTTGGTTTGTTTGGTGTTATATGAGAAATTTTATTTAAATAATTATTTATGTTTCTTAATATAATATGAACATTGTCCAACACAATATCATAAAAAATTACAAATAGGTACCACTTTGATATCACTATACTGTGCAGTATTTTGTAACATAACTTAATGTTTTTTTTTCATATTTCATAAATGTACATTTCATGCTTTAGTTTTAATATAGTTATCATATTAATAATCTGTACATATCTGTGATAAGTGAGTGTAATTGTCGGTTTTTTATAATTTTTAAGAGAAAAAGGTTTTTGTGCTGTATTGTCTGTCAAATGTGTAATCAGAAAATAATTTATTATGATATCAAGCTTGTTTTAAGTAAGTGATGAAGAACACTCCAAAAACCGGCAGTATGTGCTTAAAATCCAGAAACCACCATGATTTTGGAAGAGCACCATTATAAATGTAACAATAATAGAGGGAGGCGTTTTCTTAAATTGCTTAAACTTTCTTAGTAAAGAACATAAGAAAGCTTTTATAAGTACTTGTTAAGATTTAAACTGTGAGTGACAATTATGCACTGTAATATTTTTGGTTTATCTTTATCTGAAGTACTTTCTTAATTTCTATTGAAACTTGTATAGTTGTGGCGGTGTGACAAATTTATCTGCCAAAATTCTTTTATTCATAGTGGTAAAGGACTGTGAAGTGAACATTTTGGCTGTATGATCACATATTAGGATGTCATCCCTCTTGAGACCTATCAACATTGAACTTTATTCTGCATATATGAGACTACTTTCACAGGCGCGTTTAAGATATGTTTTGCGCGTTTCCTTTCACTATCAATTGGCGGTATAATATCTGGAAAGTGTGGAATTGTTTGTTTAATTTGTAATTGATTGGTTTAAGTGTACAGATGTAAAATTTTATCAGGATTTGTAACTGTGTCTGCGATTGCGAACATTTAAGATGTAAATATTTAATTATATAAAAAATTAGTATATGCTCTTTCCTAAGCTACTTATCGAATAAAATGTTTTGTAATGTTTTGCGATTTTGTATCTCATTTTGTTTTATTTCTTTCTCAACTATACTGAACAAAAACTTGACTTGTATTCAATGAAAATCAGTACAATGATTTATTAATGTATTAATAATGTATAAATTATTTAATATAGGAACATATAACTGCGCTTAAATGTATGCTGAAATGTTTAGTGATGTAAGTAATATGTATGCTGTTATCGAGCAAATTTTTGTTTCAAAAGATGATATATCCTCTCTGCATAGTTGGCGTCTATATTTATCTTCTAAGCTGCGCTTTGTGCTTCCGTGCTAAGGTAAAAAGGTCACAGTTTTAAATGATTACACTGGTTGACCTCTGCTATAGGTCACTGGTCACCCGTTGTTTATCAAGAAAGAACCGCCACTCATACGCAATAGAACACCAGATTTAGCAGATATGTTGCCAAGGGGCCATCCATTAATCAAGAGATGTATTTTAACCTCCTTCCTCCCCTTAATCCTTCTTCCCCCTTGATTCTTAGTGAGGTTTATTTTTAGTAGTACCTACAAAGAATCTTAGAATTTTTAGAATATTATCTTTTAGCCAAAATAACAATAACAGGCGACTGGCAAGCCGAGCCGGATCGTTGTCACTGCGCGCGGGGACGTCAGAATACACGCCGATTTTCGGTTTAGAAATGGCGCGTTTGACGTAAAAATAAGACACGTGATATCTTACTACACACTCCCTCCCCCCTTGTAATATTTCGTGTTTTTGTCAAACCCCCTTCCCCACCTTTCGATAAATATAAATAACGATAACGTATTTTCTGACTGCTCATTCATGTTCTATTAATTTCCTTAGGCATACCTACATTCCTTCGACTACCGTTAGTTCAAGCTTTTTTCGAAGGTATTACATATTATGATTTATGAGCGTCATTCTGGTGGACATTTTCAGTTAAAACACATGAGGTACCTCTCCTTATACTTCTGCACTATATAAACGAAACGCGATAAAATACATAGAAACAAAAATAATGTTCCTAACACAATTCAAATATTACCCGAATATGGGCGCGGAATGATTTTTAAGGTTGAACTAACAAAAAACTTATGAACTGTGGTAGGGCCACGCAAAAATCTTCTCTGTTGCACGAATGGGCAACCGACCGGGTAAACACCACTGTACCACAACCTCACAGAAGACGGGCGTGCAGTGGAAGTGTTATACTTCTGTGATTCTTCTGCGAGAGAAGTAGCCGGCGCCCACTTTATTAAAAGGTGGCTACTATTATTATGAATTGAATATATAGGACACATTTTTTTTACACAACCTTTTCCAGTCCCAAACTAAGCAAAGCTTGTACTATGGGTACTAGAAAACTGATAAACATACTTTTCTTTTGTAAATAAATACATATTATACATATATAAACACCCAGACACTAGAAAAACACCATGTTCATCACACAATATTTTTCCAGTAGTGGGGTAACACTATCCACAACGCCAACGCCATTCGGGTCGTCAAAGGACAACAGGTACAGTAATAATATATAAAATTATATTTATATGTTACTGTACCTGTACGGGTATTGCAAATGTCAATTGGCGGCGCCAACTATCACTTAACATCAGGTGAAACGCCAGCTTGTTTGCGATCTTTTTACAAAAAAAAAAAAAAAATAAAAGAATGAGTGATTTTAATATGGTTTATTAAAATAACAAAGCACTTACGAGTAATTATTTAAAAGCTACAATAAATAATATCTATTCAGCAAATAATACTGTACAAAATTGTTAATACAACTTAACATTTTTCGCTCAATGAATACAGTGGAAATAACAGCATCATCCTAGAACGGTTTTAAGTGTGACAAAAAAAAGCAAACTTTTAACAATTTGCAAATAAATCACTATGGGTTTTATGAATATTGGATTGAGAATTGTTTAATTTTTAAAATATTGTATAATGTTGATAATAGTCAATTATAGCATATTAATCTTTCGTGGACAAATATATATATAAAGGGAATAATAAATCTTAAAGGACTGTAAAAAATTCATCATTAATTTATACATTCTAAGCTCAGATTGTGTTTCGTTTAAATTTTAGTATTTTTCTTCGTTTGCATACAAAATTAATTTTACTTTGGCTTCGTAGTAAATTCCGCAATTAATTTAAAAAACAATATCCACAAAAGACAATCCTTTATACCGATGTTGCCATCGTTTTAAAATTAAAATCGTGCATGTTCTGTTATTAATAGAAATAGACGAGAGATTTTCCGTTGAGAATCTTGATAATTACGGCTAGAGCTTATTACTGCGCTACGAGAAAAATTTAAGAAACGAGTACTTATCGAGTACATAATATGATTTATTGCTTTCTATTGAGGTCAACGAACGGCCCATCTAATTGTTGCTATTATGTAAAATAATTTTTGGTTTATAAGTCGTAGACATTCGTAAGGCTATGCTGTAAATCATTACAAGCCCTGTGTTTTTTAATTTTATTAAAAAATATATTGCATTTATTTTTTTTACTTGAAATTGAAATTATAGTTAGTGATTTAAGTATTGCTAGTTTTCTTAAGTACAATACCATGTTACTGCGATGACAAATGTAACTCTACAATTGTTTTATTCTTAAATTAGCGAACTGTTGATTATGTCATTTAAGAAAATGATGATAATCGTTACTGATATTTATCATTTTGCTGTTATTTTTTTTATTTAAAGTATAATATACTTTGTAATAGTATTTCAAGGTGTTAGCTAACACCATGCAATTTAATCGAAGGAATGCTTGATTACCATTATGTTTTAAAATGAGCAATTTATTCCTCGAAGCAGTTTCCAAAAGTTTTGTCACCATAGTCGTTCCCCCATACCTGGAAGCAGAATTATTTTTATTGATAAAAAGTTTCTTGTATTGATTTAGAAAACTGTCCATGCATTGTTAAATGAAATTGTAGATTTTAGTTGCATAATTCATATACTTTTAAACACGACAAAATCTAAAAAAATATTTCATTTAGCAATCCA
Organism: Iphiclides podalirius; assembly: GCA_933534255.1. Lineage (NCBI taxonomy): Eukaryota > Metazoa > Arthropoda > Insecta > Lepidoptera > Papilionidae > Iphiclides > Iphiclides podalirius. Next base: position 16,100,153 of record OW152820.1, on the reverse strand, counting down.
GATATTCTTAGTTTACCCATATACGTATAGCAAAATGAAAAAGTCACACATATTACACTAAATACCCATAATAAGCCCGTATTTTTTTTTAATTAAGTGAAACATATTGATATTAAAACCTACACCAAATAATGGTAGCAACATGCTGTTACGCTGCAACTTATGGCTTAGTTATTGTTATCTCACAACAAATACTAAGTATGATAGGTTTGATTGTGCACGTTTTGTCATGCAACTAGCATGCTACGAATACATTAGTATTGGTGAATAAGCATTAGTCACTAATTTAGGTAGATATGTAATGTGAAAATGATAAATGAAAAAATGTAAAGGCTCCTGGTAGACACGATTGTGAACTAAGGCGAATAAAGTTAACTAGATGTCACATTTTTTCATTTTTATGAAACAATGAGTGCTGAGTGATTTTGTGCACGTTATAAGAATTGAATTTGGAATACATACCATTTAGTTCATTCCACCAATATTGTTCTTATTTTGCCCGAGGGATAGGATATACGTAATGAAAAAAAAAACAAATTAAAATAATCGCCTCTCTGTTAATTCCAACACTCATTCTTTTATTATGATTTGGTATATTACAATATTACATGATAGTTTTGCATTTTAATATTTGTTGTGAGACTACAAAAACTCGTTAAAAGATGCAACGACGTCGTTAAAAAAACAAGTAAAAGATTTCATGATTGTTTATCAATTTAAACGGTTTCAGTTAAATTTACAATGAGTCAAAATCCTATTTATTAAAATGTCGAATAGGTGAAAGTAATTCCATTGTTGACGTCATCCCATCTTCAAATTAATGCCCTAGTATCTCAAATAGCGTAAAATAAATAAGTCCCTTCTATAATTTAATAACATATAAATAATGAACTTAAAAATAAAAAGTTTTTTATACAAGAAGACAGGTCAATGAAATATTCATCTATTTGTTGAACAGAACTTAAACATGAATTACTAAAGGCGTTTTTACGATGAACATGGCAGCTCTGATGAAAAAACATTTCTACATAGTCGTTTTATAATTGTATCTTGTTCATTTGATAATAATTACCAATGCCAAAATTTCTGTTCGTATAAAGATTAACTTTAATATTTTTAGAGATTTATTATTTAATGCGTAAACATATCCTTCAGTGTAATAATACTGTACCTATTGTTTATAATGGGTAAATAAGCTTTTCCGCTGATAGGCGGAAATAGAAGAAAACATGTCGGCTACGGCCACAACCATCCATTCTATTAACCACACTCATAAAATTATTATACATAAATTAATTAATATAATATGCCTAACTAGATTTTAAGTATTAAAACTGCTCTTTGACTAGGTGGAGTATGTCGGAGTTACGAAATAATTTGGGAGTTGAGTTTAGATTATTAGGTTAGTCTGAGCCCGCCACGCTTAACTAAGAGAAGTGTCACAATTATTGTACAATAATACTTTTGTTTTTTATTCGCATTAAGAAATTATTATTAATCGTGCATTTATTAACTGTAGTTTTTAAACGTTAATAATAAATTGTATTACGTATAAATCCTTTATAAATTACCCTATAAAACCTGTATTTAAAGTTCTTCAAAGTGATGTCTTTCCTGAAGTTTGATGATTACTTTAGAGATTTCAATGAAATCATTTTTCAGTAGCTAAGTTGATAATTAAATTAATCTTTTCAAAATTAAAAAAAAAAACAAAAATGATATTGTTATACATATAAAAATTGCGATGAGTGCTTAGCGAGTCGGATCGAAATGTGCGTAAAACGTGTTTTGTGTTCCATAAAAATATTTCTTATCCTAATAGATATGTACAAAACTTGCAAGTCTCTTCATCAGGATTTCACCCTCTTAAACGATTTATCAAATCCTAAAAGTTATTAACAATAAAATAAATCGCAAAATTACAAATACGGTGTAAAATATTTACAACTTGAAATGTAGGACGCATAATGATAATATAGCTTTGTCTATTTTAGGTCTTCGTTCCATAATTGCTATTACGTCGTTAAGAAAGTAGAAATGAAAAAAAAAAAAAGATTTGCATTAAAATATATAGGTATAGTTTAAAAATATCTTAACCAATAATAAATAAGGCGGGGTCTCTCTTTAACTACTTTAGCTTGATATTATTTAAGTACGTTTTAACAGAAATTAATCTAGATATGTAGTAGAGTTCGAAACTACATGTTTTCTCATCTATCACAGGAGACACAAGAGTTTCAGGACATAATTTTGTAAATTACAGAGACACCATCCTTTGTAGAAAAAGTTTAAATTATATTTGGTTGTATTAAAATGACTTTGATTTGTTATTCATTATAAATAAGCCAGAAATCGGACTTTAACGTTTTCGTATAAGTGTTAGATCGCACAATAACGTTCTTATTAATATGTTTTCTTAAAAGTTGGGTTATGTTTGCTACACGGGTTTTATAAGTGAACTAAAAATCCAGCCAGATATAAAATAGGTCTAGATAGAATCATTTAATAAGAGAAGATCAATAGCTGTCAATAAAATAATTTGAAGTATAAAAATGGTCCAATTTCATAGTATCTAATATAACAAATGTAGCACGCAATTTTTTAACCGGAACCATTTTTGTTTCTAATAAAACGGCTGGACATTCAGCCACGTAACACACGCGTTATTTATTTATTTTTTATAAATTATTTTTTTATTTAAATTAGGAACGAGACGATAAAGTTCATATTCGGAGTCGGACATCTTGTGCACTCGGTGCGTTATTGCGATCTAAATTTTAAAAATATAGAATTGGAACGAGGTGGGCTGTGCGCCGGAGCGGCGCTCGCTAACAGTAGTAGGAGGTCGATAGGCCCAGTTTGCATGTGTAGGAATGAGACATACTGCTCCTATTCGATACGTCCTTGTTCTCGCAGCGTTGCCCGTTGAATCCCTCTGGACACCTGCGGGGGTTACACAAGTGTTTGATATATATGGCAATAATAGGAAAATGGCAACACGAGGTTGGTGATCGTTCAGTTTTCAATTGCTGTGAAAAGTTAACGGGATTATTAAATATGATTGAATTTCCACAAAATAAATTCAATATATTAATAAATTTGTTTAAAGTATAAATTAGATATCATTTGTGGTGAAAGCTGTTTCAATGTTTGATTTATACTTACTTGCAAGCTTGCTCTTGAACTAATTCGAAGTATAAACAAGTGCCTCCATTGAGGCAATACGAAGATGGGTCTGGCATCGGACATGGTGCGCCCAAAGAGGCTGTAAATAAACAAAATTTAAAGTCAAAAAAAGCCTTACAAGGCAAATTAACTATAAACAATAACGAATAAAAATTAAAATAAGTGTCTATTCAAGTAAGTTTAACATGTCTCTGAAAAAAAAAATGAAAGTTCTAAAATTAAAATAACACTGTTTGCCCCAAACTTATCGATCGACCATTAAAACTGCTCAAAAGTGATATCATTAATTTAAGACGCGCTTCGAGTTGTGTTGTGCGAAACGTCAGCTATCAACTTTGCTTCCATACGAGCGCTTGCAATTAACCCTATTAGCGGGATCGGTGCGTACTTGTGCGATTGCGTCGGAAACAACTGTCGACCGCCGAGAATCCGAACAATATAGGCCTCTTGGGAATCAGACGCAGCGAGCCTTATTATTCATCGAAGGTAACTGATCATACCGCCGGCCTTCACAATGGCGTCGTTAGACATTCGCGGAAAATACTGTAACCGTTCCCTCGTGCGAGTTCGCGGGAAAACGCACCGGTGTCGGGCATCGGTAAACATGCGTGACATATTCTGTGCATTCGCATGTCAATTGATTAAAAGAAAGAAAATTGCTTCCTTCTTCTATTCGAATATTTATGAATCGGTTTGAAGAAGAAAAATCATTTCAATGAATAAAATTATTAAAATAATTTATAGATGTACTATATATTTTTGTATAAGCGTCGTTTTTATATGTTTGAAAAAATTTCATTTGAAACGTGTCCTATTGAGTTTATTAAAATTCTGTGACTTGATTTTGAAAATAATTATATAGTTAAAGTTTGTTTAGTAACCGATAATTCGAACCTTTACCTTAAAACAAGTACTGCGATCGCCGAACAGAGCGGCCTAGTTTCGATTACATACAGAGGAATGATGCCTTGTAAATAGCGCGCCATATTCCGATCCAGACTGGACGGAACGTTGCCATAAGCAAACAGTCATTTGGACCGCGCAGTTAGGGCGACATAAGAATGCAACAGCCGTCGACCTACCGCCTTAGAGTTGTTAAAAATGTACATTCAGTGTAATTTTCTAAAATGGTGACAACACACGAAACTAAATTAAGAAGGTTAGGATTATATTTCAAAATTTTCAGGATAAAGAAATATACATGACTGTGCTTTTATAATTTTTTATCTAAAGCTGCTAATGTTGTCCGGCCAACATCCAGCAAAACATATTTAATAACTGCGATTTCCATCGATCCATGCACGAAGTTAATGTATTTTGTATTTTGCTCTTAATTTCGTAAAACTTTATTGACATTAGATCACGTCGAAAGTGATAGATACACAGTTTAATATAAGCATAAGTTCTCACACTTCTAAGATTTATTTCAGAATCGTCAATTGGCCAATCTACAAAGGTTGGAGTGTGATACTGTAGCTGTGGGAGCTCATTCACTCCTGGTTTGGTAAAAGCCACTTTATAAGTTTTTCAAGTGTGAACAGTGAATAGAGAAAAATGACGAAGAGTCTGTATGGACAAATCCCAATACGTGAAACTTTATGAAACAACATCGAATAGGGTTGCTAGTTACCGGTGTCCGGTGCGGCCGTGGTGGGCGGGAGGACGCTGACGACGGCCCTGGCGACCGCCGGCGGGCCGATCGCGCCCTGCGCCCTGCACTCGTAGCTCGCCGAGTCCTCCCGGCGGGCGTGCCGTATCACCAGCACCGAGCGCCGTCTGGAAGCGACGATCGCATTGGCTCTCGATGGATCGAAGGTGCAAGAGGCGAAGACGCAGCCAAATCGACACTTCGCTCCTAACGCCCGGTTTGTGATACACTCATCGTCGTAGACGTCAACTAATCAGCTGTCAAATGGCTTTTCAAATGTTATTTACGTTGCCAAAATGATGGTCAAGCTCTCTATTATCATTGATTGATCAGAATGATATTCTTAACGATCAGTACGTCTCACGCAAATAGTGGCAGTGAATAATTTATAATTTCTTATAGCGACTGTCTCTTATAATGCCACGCTTTACAAAATTCGAACGCTTTGCAAAATTCTGCTTTTTTATTATATTCATATTCGTTAGTGATTTTTTTCTATCGAATAAAAAATTTTGTACGGTCGAAAAACGTCGCGTAAGAATGTAAACGATTACTATCACTTAATATCAGGCGTTGCCTTCGCTTGCTCATTTGCAACTTCTAACATGAAAAATAAAAGAAAAGATTAATAAACGTACTTTTTTTTTTAAAAAACCAGGGAAATGTTGAATTTTTGAATAGAATAGAATATACTTTATTGCATAATACATAGAAAATCCAGGAAACGTAGTGTATATACAGGCGGCCTTGTTGCTAAGATAGCAATTTCCTCCAGGCAAAGACGAATAAAAGTCACAGAGGGTGGAAGGAGAAAACCTAAAGAATAAGATTTCATAAATCAAATCTTTGACAGGTAGCAAAAACGAGCGCACTACTCTATTAATGTGAGTTATTGTTAGTTACTTCTTAAACTCAAAAGGAAAATTTAACTCTAGCCCTTATTACTTGACCTAGATTACTTAAACTAGATTAATTATTCGATTAGTGTAAATTATTTATAGATAAAAACTGTGAAAAATGTGTAAATATTTTGTATTGTGTAAAGTTAACATTTTCAGGAAATATGACGCATTATATGATTCAATTATGTTTAACTATGTCTATAAAATTATGTTAAAATGCCAACCAACAACTTATATACATTCGCATCTATTTAATTTTAAAAAGTTGATTTTAGTTGTGTAATTTATACGATACAGAATATATAAAAGAAAATAAATTTAACAGAAAATCTTTAGTAACCTTCATCAAGTTTGCTTTTACGTAACAGAATATATAGAATAACATAAATATAACAGAAAATCTCTAGTAAAGTTCATCAAGTTTGCTGAAAGTATTGAAAAGTTAATTTTATTTAACGTTAACGCCACTGAATGTACTTGGCGGTAACTAGATGTCGCTGTAATACAATTATAGGAGGACGTGAAAAGCGATCCACATGAATCAGACTACATCGAAGGAGAGAAGAGGTCGCTGATGCATCGGCATGACTAAGCTGATCTAGATGAATGGATAAACATGGATGTAATGGCCAATAACCTTAATAATAAATCGCCTCTGACTGTTGTCGCATGGACGCTAATGTATTGTTATTTAGAAAGCGCCGCGTCCGACCAGAGAGATCTCATCAGAGACAAATGTAGATCGAGCACGGGTTGGCGCGAAAACTTTTCGGTTTTGTAAAAATGTTCTTGTTTTCATCTTCACTTTATAGCTATGTGGTTTTGTTTAGTTTTTCTTATTCATTGTATTTGTATTCTATATATCATGTCTGTTATCTTTAAGAGCCATTTCAAGTAATACGCAATATAATAATATATAATAATAAATAATTATAATTTATTTAGAAAATAAGTGAAAAGCTGTCATGTAAAAATTTATTGTAATATGGCCAAAAGATTAATTTTTTAAGCAATTTAGAAATTTTATGACTATTAAACTTAGTAAATGCAAAGACTATCACGAAATGTTCTTATTTTTAAGCTCGGGGCTTATTTACTTAATATTTTTTATTTATTTGTTTCGCACATAAAACTGATGTGTGAGAAGACCGCTTCCTCTTTGAGAGCTTAGCAAAAATATATATTTTCCATATTTCATGACCAACCTATATGCCAGTATTAAATCAGAAGAGCGTGTACAAAAAAAGCAACGGTTTCCGAACGCACCTTTCAGAGGCGTAGCTTTAACGCGCTCGAATAAGTTATCAAAGCGCCTCACTCCTAAGTATAGACATATATTTCTGGAAAATGCCTGTCGTTCCTCAGAAACTCAGAAACGGATTCCACTCGTCTGTCGTCGCGTCTACGCACAGTTCAACGACAGAACTGACTCCCCGGAATATATAAATGCGTGATTAATTAACCGTCATTGCAGTAACGGGCAGAATGGTAATACGTCTTGAAGTTATACTTATTTTGCCGTGTTTGGAAAAATTATGAGAGTAAAGTTTTAAGGATTCGCGCGCACACCGACACGCAAAAATCGATATGATGCTTGGTAACCAATTTAACAAAATTAAGTAATAGTAATAAGGACAACCAATAATAACTTATTCACATTTACAAAAAATTCCAAGTGATTTAAATAAACCGTTATCAATTGCATTTAATGTACTTTTACGTTACTTTACGCTAAAGAAATATAACAAACACATACTTTTTTCATAAGTAAATTTACATCTTCAACTACTACCAAAAAACTGTAACAACAATTAGGTATTATCATTGATGTAACGAACAATTCTATGATATAATTCTATTTTCTTGCTTTTCACATTTATATCATTGGCTAATAGTAAAATAAAAATTGTTCGTATTTTATGATAAATTTTTACACTTTTTTTGGTAACGTTGACACTTCTTTATTTTATAAAACAAAATATACTAAATTTAAAAAAAGGAACAAAGTTATGACACAATTTATAATCAACTTTTACTCTTATTCTCTATGACAGTTTTATTATTTAAAAAAAACGAATGCTGAATTAAAAAAGAAACAAAGTTGTGACAGCAATATAACTCGATTAAAGGCGAAAGAGCAAAGTTCATCGAACTGAAGACTAGTAGAGCTTCGTGCAAAAATATTTAGTGCACCCGCAATCAACGACCCATGACACCACTGTCTGGATCACTTCACACTAATTGCTCGATAGAACTATATCTCTCCGACTCCTGTGTCGGTTGTATTAAGGGCGAGTATCGCGTGCAGAGAACACCGCGGACGATTACTAAGAGTACTCGGGTCATTCGCAGGAGTCTGTACTTGCCATCAGCACAAACAGTTTGCAGAATTGTTTAATGCAGCACGCTGGTGAATATAAGCAACACGTGCGTTCATGTATCGCTTCATTTCGGATCAAGATCGTCAGTTTATTATAGACAACATAACTAGGTCGCTCCAGCGCGCGCGTCGTCCAGCATTGGGTAAACAAATAACGATGTTTAAAATTTCCATTTTGTATTGCGGTAAATAGATAAGTTACGAAAGAGCAACTAATAATTATTTATAACAAAAAAAAATATCCGAGTTCAAACTGAAAACTAAAAAATATTGTTAATGGCTATAACATTTGAGGATTTATGATTTCCGTCGATTTCTCTGGGATGTCATCTTCAGATCCAGGTTTCCTAATCATGGTACCACCCTTGGGATATCTCCTTTCCAACAAAAAAATAATCATCAAACATAAGAAGACGAAGTTATCCGCGAACACACAAAAAAATTAAAATATATACGGTCGAATTGATAATCCTTCCTCTTTTTTGAAGTCGGTTAAAAAGAAGAAAATTAGGTTTTTGTCACAAAAGAAAAGGCAAAATATGAAATGCGGTAACTAAATTTGAGTAGTAGGTAAACGTGTAATAATAAGAAAAAAACTGCGATCTGAACTTGAGAAAGAAAACCTTCATATCTAAGAATACTAAACTATGCCAAGTTCGCAAATACGCAATGGCAGTGTACTGTTGCGACAATTACGCACATTTTGCGTTTAATTCCGTGATGCGCCCTTGTTAAGTAGAGAAAAGACCAATACAGTGTAATTCAAAGTCAAAGTCGAAATTTCTTTATTCAATATAGGCTTAATTTAAGATCTTATTGAATTTAAAAAAAAACCACCACACCGGTCCACTAAACTACACCGACGAGAAAAGAACAGGAACGAAACTCTGCGGTCTTTTTATACCAGTTTTTAGTGATACAATTATATACGATTAATTAATATCTTCCCTCACGGTATTTACTGCTGCCTCGCGACAAGCTCACCAGTAGTTCCGCACCCAAAACCGTACCAATACAGCGCAACGATTACGTTCCCTCGTGAAGTTCACGATGGCTCGTGACAAGCGTACCAGTACTTCAACACCCAAAACCGTACCAATGCAGTCAAAATCAAAGACACACTTACTTATTGATAGTCAAAAAACTCCACTACCGGTTCGGAAAGAAAGCCACTGATCTGAGAAGAACGGGCGAAAGAAACTCAGTGTGATAATAAAGTGCCCTCGTGAAGTTCACGATGGCTCGCGACAGGCTCACCTGTAGTTCTGCACCCGGAACCTCCGCAAGGCGATGTCGGCGACAGGCTTGCCGTCCTTGTACCAGGTGATGCGCGGCGGGGGGCGGGCGCTCGCCTGGCACTCCAGCCTCACGCGGCCCCCGCGCGGCGCCTTCACCGGCTGCATTGGCTCCACGCGCGCTGGGCTGCCTGGTTTCAGAGACATTAATGGCGTGTTATTCGACTGCGCGGCTCACGGAATAGGAGAGAACTGGATTTTGTCTTTTAATAAAATGGAAACGCAGAAGAACACACACACACACACACAGATTAACAAAGAAGAAAATGAAGAAATTGAAGAACGTACAAGCCATGGCTAAAACTAGAATTATAAAGGTCGTTCTGTCCGATCTAATTATTCATAATGAGAGAAATTCTATGGCCTATTTTCAAAGAATTTCTTTTATATATGATATATTTGATAAAATGGCAATTTAACATAATATGTCACAGTTGTAATGCAATATTAAATAATCTACGGTCAATCAGAGCAAATGAGGTACGGGTGAGAAATAAACAAATATGTTGAAATAAACATATATGTTTATATAAAAATGAATTGCTTTTCGTTAGTCTCGCTAAAACTCGAGATCGGCTCGACCAATTTTGGCTAATTTTGCTTCTGAAATATTTGTGGCAGTCCAGGCAAGTTTAAACGATGAGAAATTATGGAAAATTTGCATGGAAAATCGAAATAGTAACAATTTTATTTTCCCATACAAACCAGTCAACTGTATCCTGTCAAACACTTTATGCGTGTTTTAAAGAAATTCTCTTTCAATGTGTTCAGATTGACAAATTCCCTAGAAATAATTTATATCGCAAAACAACGTTTGTTGAGTCAGCTAGTACTCAATAAGTAACGGAAAATCGATAGGGTGACACGGGCGTGAACTTCGTCAGTGTTACATGGTGTCTTTGGTCAGTTGTGATTCAGCTCCATAAAGAATCATGAGATCATTGATACCTATTTAATGACAACTGAATTACCAACGAAAAGAAAATTGGACTTGAGAAAAAAATACAATTAGCGTTTAAATTGTCGACTTAAAGACACGACATCTGTTTTATCGCAATACCCGTACCTTTTGCCAAATCTTTTAAAAGTTAAATACGGCCGAGATTTATAGGGAGGAACGTGTAAACATAGTCGAGGAGCCCTAACGCTTTCTCACCTTACACATAAGAGGCGACGCGTCCAAAAGCTCCAAGCTAAAAATACGCCCGCTGTCATTAGGCCAATGGCCTTATTATATCAACGGACGAATAACATATGTATGGACAGAAATAGACGACGGGCGTTATCTAAAAGGGAGACATCCTTTGGTCACAAAAAAATTGGCTCGCTCTCGGCTAGAAGAAGAAAAAGTGTATGTAATTTATTCGAAGTGTTACCAAGCTACGCTTAAACGCTTACATGCTGTGGGTAAAACGAACGAACAATGTTCATACAAACCTTTACAATTGCTTTGGTTTTTTCCCTACTGGCAACTATGTATTTCTGTCACGCCAAGCAACTCGCTAAAGCATAATAATATATAACTACTTTTACATTTCTTCAACGACTTTTTAATTCTGGCATTAGCCGTCAATAATTATCACAAAATTAATTTGAATTGTTATTTTCAAATTAAAGTAGGCACAAAGTTTAATTATCTTCCGTTTTTTTTATTTCAATTACTGTTCTATTTCTAATGTCACATTTATACATTAAGTTTGTGTAATTTACGATTTGTATCGAAAATCGCTTAACACTACTTGTGGTTTGATACTAACAAAAAAAAATCTTGTCTAAGCCAGTGCTTTAGCAAATATATTTAGTACATACACATATTTAGTTTCATATTTAGCCTCGTCATTACGCTTGTAATATTTGTTTTTCTATTCTTTCAGCAGGTCTTCATAGAAATATCGTCAAGGGAACAAAACAATCTATTTGTTAGTTTCGAGGTTACTGAGCTAAATTCTTCTTCTTAAGTCTTTTATTTAAAAGCTGTTTAAAGTTCATGATATACTCGTAAAGCGAATGTTTTATTTACGAGTACTGTTTAAGAATTAAACACGAATGGTTTACGTTAACATGAGATAGTATGAAGGAGTTTTTTTTAGATGGCTCAATTGTCAAATACTTGATACAAGAACTTACTTGAACTAAAAATTAAAATAACATTATATGGAAATGAAATTACATTATATAAAAAATAAAATAATATTACTGGACAGATTTAAAGTATATTTTGATAGTTTTTTTCAAATTTCGTGTATACGCCAAACGTTATGCTTCAAATGTTAAACTTTTCGCACATAGAGGCCATGCCACGTTATTTATCCACGTTTCTAACGCCTACATTTCATTCATGAGTTCGAAAGAAACTATTCCATTCGGCGTCGTGACAAAACCCCGCCAAAAATCTGCCTACGCCGTTGAAGTCATCTCAGCGATGGAAACATGAATGGGATCACGTGTCATCGACTTTGGAGAAAATATAGAATATGTTTTTACGCACCGCAACTTCCGCAGGTCAATAATTACTATTTTTTGTCTTTTAACTCTGTAAAATAGCAGTTTGAACACACTGTATCTATTAGACTCGGGGCTAAATTTTAATATATATATTTTCGAGTTAAACAATACAAAAGAAAAAACGATTTCAGTAGTGTGTTCCAATTAGCTTATATTTTTCGGTGTTTCATGCGAAAATAAATGACTCATATGTGTCCGGTGTTCAAGGGCATCTCATTTATGTAAATATATCTTGAAGTATTTATTTTATGTTTAACCCTCGAGATAAATGGCCGACAAACGACTCTAATCATGAGAATGTTTCAAACGGCGAATATACGGCATTTAATCACCAACCTAGCATCAGAAATATCAAAGAGGTAATGAGTCTCTAACTTTGAAAGCTAGGCCCTAACTCTAGGATCAATACTCTCACTGATTTAAACGCCCGTGAATAAAAAAAATGTGCTTGCTATAGTCTTAGCTAAAGCGGTCAGAAAACGATCAATTGTCAATTTTACATCTAAATCAGTTGCCAATGATAGTTTAGAAGTGCAATTCACGTAATTAATTGATTGGAAGTAATTTATAAAGTTTTTAATCGTTTCGATGATTTATTGACTATAGCTTCTACAATTCGTCTGAACATTAACGCGTTAATTGAAACTGAATCAATGGCATTTCAACTGGAAGTATCCAATGATTTATATACAAATAAGGTATGATGACACTAACGCACCGAAACTGAGGCACCAAATTACACCAACCGTTGTAATTTGATTGTAATTCTGTAGACTGCTATCTCTTTCCGTATCATACATTCTATATCATCTGTCACATTCACTTATATATGTCATGAGATGTAAAACGGAACAATTTTTAAACGCCATGCAGTAGGGATAACGTTATCTATATTAATTAATACCATTGGGAATTACCCCTGACTTTTATTAATTTTAGTAACTGCAAATGCCTAAAGATCTCACCGCATATTTTGACTGGTAGAGAAGACCGCCTTTTGGGTTCTATAATTTTTACGTAAACGCAGTAAAGATTAAATGAATCTTCCCCCATAATTCGGTCCTCTTAAGAGCTTATTCTCGAATAGTTCCTGCGAAGCGTTTTTTTTTAATGTTGCCCGTCCGATCTTCGCTGCCCACCCTAAAAATAGCGGCGCGCCGTGAGCGTATCCTGAACGGAAGGGAAACTGGAGCGGCAGGTGAGTCTGGACGGTGGCCAAGAGACGCCAGTGACGACGGGGCCGCGACGTTCTTCCCGACGTCAAAAGTGCGCTCCGAATGAGCAATTTCTACGAGATTGAGTATAGGTATAACGTATGAACTTTTTATGTGCTGGAATCTGGAAGCTAGAATGGCGGTTAACCTGATATTAGCAACAGCCTTAGAGTTGCAGATGCGATGCCAAATTTTAATAAATCCCCTCACCTAACCTCAATCACCAGACGAAACCCAGAATATAACACTTCAACTTCACGCCTGTCTTTCTTGGGGTTGTACTACCTCGGACTGACTTGCCCATTCGTGAATTAGCGAAGAATTTGAAAAAGACATCTGTCATTACTAGGTGATTGTATTAGTATAGTAATCAAACTCATTGATACAATAATTATGAATGCATTTTTACGTAATTGCGTTGGTTACGTAAAAATACATTATACGCTACAATTTTTCAAGCCTCGGCGTTACAGCTTCGCGTCGAGAGATGTCTCTAGTTATATTATGTTTTGACATATAATTTGATAATTTTTCATCGACTTCAAAACGAGGAGCTTATCAACTCGATCGGCATATTTTTTTTCGATGTACGTACACCATTTACGCTGAGATTTATCATCCGATTTACGTGATTCTTCTTTAGTTTGATTCAGAATAGTTATGCGAATAGTTAAGAGTTAGAATAGTTATGAGTTAGTTATTATATAATACATTTTATGAACATTTTTTATAACATGAAATATTTCATTGAGAATATAATAATGATAAAAATCTTTTATAAACGAATTTTTAAAATTAACGAAATAATAAAATTGAAATGAATTAACATTTCAATCTTTTTGCTTGTGTTTTATGTGTTTACTAAAACAATAAAAACTTATATTTGTTATCCTAGACAATTTTATTAACATAAAAATAACATCGATTTTGAGCACATATAAGAATTATGCAGTTATTATAAATAACTTTATATAGCTAGCTTTAATTATAAGCATAAACATACAAATTATACCTTTGTTTGACACTGGCTATCGTAAAAAAGTGCCGTATTACGCTTGGGCAAAAAGAACACTTAGCTTTTGTTAAGTTACCTTACGATCAATAAATATAGATTAAAAATAGCTCTAAACAGACCAGGGTATAAAACGGTGCAATAGATTTTGAATAGCATTAAATTTAATGATTTTAATCCTTTTTAAGTGTTATTTATGGAAGCTGCATGTTCATAATTGTAGCTCAAGATAATTATCATCTATCATTGGTGTAAGTATCAAAAAAGTTTCGCTATCTACCTGCCAAAAAAACGTGATTTGATAAAAGTGTAGGTACTAGATAGAAAATTGGCAGTATAACTGTTAATAAACTGTCTGTATGGAGAAATCTGAAGACATTAAACTTAAACAATAAAAAACAAGTGCACTATTCCCGCTGTCAATTGTTTTAATGGTATTAATTTCCAACTAAATAACTTTTTTCGATAGAGAAAAATTACTAATGAAATAATCAACACGCAGAATTATCTGCTCACTCACAGTTTTCGAGATAAAAATTATTTAAAATTTTATTTACTAAGTGGACACTGGACTTCAAAAACTCAATATACAGTACGGCCAATATGATGAATATAGGTAGCGAGTGACGTCATACTCGTATCGATTGTAAAATCGATAAATTTTTTTGTAAAAAAATTATGAGTCACAGATCCGACACCGAGCACCCCGACTCCATGCGGTCTTGTGGTCCCTACCCCTAGAGTGAACATAAAAAGGCGGAGCCAGAACCTCGCGCCGGAGGTCCGCCGGAGGTGGCGAGCGAAGCGAGCCGCCGAGATCCGTAGCGGAGCGAAGGCCGAGTGGGTGAAGCGACACTCAGGGGCGACATAGCGAGTGTTCTGGCGAAGCACGTGGAAGAGTCAAATTTAATAATGAAATAATAATTATTAATTCATAATTAAATTTGACTCTTCCACGGCCAGAAATATGAATATTTTTTTTTACATTAAACAAAAAATTAAAATTTATGAAAGGTGAATATTTCGTATGTAAAAAGAAAAATCTTCGTAATTTTAATAAAAAAATTAAAGAAAAAATCACTATTAATCTTAATTAGATAAGGCTTCTTGATATATAAAAATGTGCAATTACGAAAAAACCTATCAATTTGTGTCAAATAGACATGAAATTAAT
Organism: Iphiclides podalirius; assembly: GCA_933534255.1. Taxonomy (NCBI): domain Eukaryota; kingdom Metazoa; phylum Arthropoda; class Insecta; order Lepidoptera; family Papilionidae; genus Iphiclides; species Iphiclides podalirius. The sequence goes on along the minus strand of OW152820.1, from coordinate 16,084,837 downwards.
TTATAATACTGATTAAAAAGATTTTATAAAATTTGTAATCGAGTTCCGAAATCGATATTAGCATATTGGCTGTATTGATTGATATTTGAGTACCTAGTATTTCCCGCTCTTTTCAATTTCCTCTTTAATATTTGTATTTGTAATGGTGGATAATATGTGCGCGTCTACTAGCACTAGTGAATTATGTACGTATTGTGATTTATATTTTATTTCTTTTTATAAAATTTTATTAGAATCTCAATCAGATCGTTCAGTACTTTTCAATTTTTTTTGTGTCGTCGTGGTGTTTTTGTAAAAAGTTTTGTTTGTTTAAAGTGTGGACAAGACGTGTTTTTGATTTAATATGAAAGTTTTTAAATGTTACAATGTAATAATTTAACCAAAGACGAAGAAGCGTCGGTGTTTTTTATTAATGCGACATTACCATTTGGAAAAGTGTGCGACTTCAAATATGTATGTATTTTTAACAAAAAATCTTTTAGTAGCTTTATATCTAACATGTTGTCAATAACAAAATGGAGAACTTTCTTAGTGAAAATAACGAGTTTTAATTTTTTTTTTTCTATTGTTTATTTTCTGTTGTTTATTTCATTAGTGATTTTTCTTTATCGAATAAAATTTTTTTGCGCCTGGTTAATCACACTGTGGTAATGGAAAATTTTACCGTTTTAATTTTCTCTAACAGGACCACCTTATTAATCGATGTGTGTGTTTAGTACGGAGCCGCAAACGCATGAACATGGATTTTATGCTTTCGTCTGGCATCTGTTATAATAAGTATTCGATTTTATAACCAATAATAAACTTTAAAGTGTTCCTTATAACTGCGATAAGCGTTATCAAGAACCAAACAAATTTTGATTGTATCGTATTTTCACTATGCTGTTTCGGTATATATATTGATTTGATACATAATCTAATTATGTACAAGAAGTACATAATCATAAGATACATTTTATTTGCATATGATTTTGCATGATCTGTTTTTTAATTATTGTGGAATCCTTCCTTATTATATATATATCGCGTGCATTAATAGTACAGTGGGTATTTGAAGTATCGGATTTGTTTGGAAAGAAAAATAGTTGTTATATTCTTAAAAAGTGTAATCGATCAATCGATCTTAATTAATAATTAAACATACCTACCTTGATAAAACAACAAGAACAATGAAAGTAATCAAAAGAAAAGTGAAACTATCATTTCCCGTTTAATTCAACAGCATAAATATGAAAATGTTCTTCTTCGTAAACAAAAGACAATGGTAACAGAGCGATGCAGCCATGAGCGACATAATTAAACTCAATATAGTCTATTGATTTTTTTTACAGAGGCACTATTAAAATTTTTATTACACGAAGGCAGTTATAGCGACCATCGGCACTTTCGAATGCAGACCTGATATAACCTGACCTGGTATACCAGTGTGGGTATATTTGTATGTCTGTGTGTGTGTCTGTCAAGGCAGGGGCTTTACGGACGAGCAAAGGAAGAAGGTCCTTGATTAGCGAATCCTTGCTTGAAGACCTGTCGAATTTCTTCTGATAGTTGATATTTCATATGTCACTATTAGGTGTAAGCTTTAGGTTATAAGGTTAGAGCGCCGAATATATTGTAGTCAAACATCTTTTGGTGCGTTTGGAAAAATTTTTACTACGCGCGTGCAAAAAGCGACATGATGCTTGGTACCCAAATTAATCTTGGCAATCAGTGACAACTTTTTGACATTTACCAATAATTCCAAGCTGTTTAAATAAACCGTTATCAATTCAATTTAATGTCTTTGCACCAATGAAGTATACCTTCTTACGTGCTTACATTACACATACTATTGTTTTAAAACAATCATACGACGGTACTTTTTGCTCAGCCGTAAAGAGTGCGGTCTTCAATGTGTTTGCCGCTACTATTAGGTGCGCTAGAAATAAATTATCTGTGTACGAGTTCATGTGTCACAGCGATCGTACGCTGAGCCGAAAAAAAGCCGTCTCTGAGTCACGATCTTCGCCGAAAACACGGACGTCACAATGTACTACATTTTCCTTCAAATACACCTGCCAAGAGGATTTACACCGAGCGCCGCTTAATTATTGGCGGAACGGTTCGTGCATTCATTGCCGCAAATAAACGTCACCCCCGGTAAGTGATGTGCGTCCGCTAGAGAAGGAACTTTCGGGGTGCGTTGACCTTGCGGATGCGTTTTTGCAAAGTGTTGTTTTAGTTTCTTTTTTAATTCGTGAACTTTACAAGCGTACATAAAAAACTCGGAATTTATCGAGTAATGACGGAAAAAGGACACGGTATAAACTTTGTTTGACTATGGCCAACTACTACAATTCCTGTTTACGATTACGTACTCAAAGGGTAAAAGGTAGTGTCCCGCACTATTACTGAGACTCCGCTGTTTGTATGTCTGTCCGTCCGTCTGTCACCAGGCAGCATCTCATGAACAGTGATGGTCAGACAGTTGAAATTTTCACAGATGTATTACTGTTGCCACTATATCAACAACTAAAAATAGTATAAAGAAATATTTAAGTGGAAAGAGAAATTCATGTCTGTAGCTACCATACTACAGACATGAATTTCTTGCTTTTATAGATAATGGCACGGAACCCTTCGTGCGCGCGTCCGACTCGCACTTGGTCTGTTTCTTTATATTTATGTCGTTTTAATTCCAAAGAAGAGCCATGTTTAATTACAACCCTAAAATAAGGATGTTTTAATTCAATTATTATCGTAATTTTGTCATGTTTGAGTATCTTTTGCTGTTATTGAACTAAAATACTCTTTAGAAGCATAATACGGTTAAAATGGACATATTACAATTCATTGCTAGGTACGGCGAGTGTTAATTAACTGTTACTGGATACCGCTTTTTTATTTTGAACAGATTGCCTTCTATCCCGCTTGCTTGTCAAGAGATGCAACGTTAACCTAGAAAGACACCTGTCCATATGGAAAGGTCACACTTCAAGCTTTATTTGCACTTAAAAAACCATAGACAAGTTGACCTAACACCTACTAAGAATTTAAAATGTCCGAAGCAAATTTAATCTTTTTAATAGCGTTTGCGGTGTCAGGTGGAAAACAAAATAAGTTTATAAATTCGAAAGAATAGAACCCTTTTTCATCACCGACTTTAAAAATTTTATCATTTAATAAGAAGAATCTCTTTTGTTTAAAAAGAAATAAGAATCATCGGAGATATAATTATAAGAATAATCGGAATATAAAATCTTCAATCGAACATCAATATATAAATAAATCATCCTAATAGAATTTATAAAGTAGCAACAATAAAACCTTCTTCGTCATGAAGCTTTCGCGAAAAGAAAAAAAAAACGAATCATTGGCACACAACAAAAAAAAAGGCCGAGCGGGCGACGCGCGGCTGTTTACTCGCGAAAAGCGTAGTACGCGCACGGTGCCCCGCGGTGGTATTCCACTACGCTACGGCCGACGGCGGCGCGTTTTTTGCCGCGTACGGGTTTCCTTTCGACTCGGGCGCTCGGGGCCCTTTTTTTTCCTCACTTAGCGCCCAGTTTGGCGCGGCAACTCCATAAACAGTTACGCTCGCGAGGCAACCCCGCCGGATTGTTTTTAAATGACGACTCGCGCGGGGACGTGCGCCTGCCTCCGTTCGACCGTTTCGAGTGCGCCCTTTTATGTTTTGTTTTAATCTTGTTTTTATGTTGCACGATATTGCGATTATCTGAGAATTTTTATTAAGTACTAGCGACCCGCGCGGGTGCAATGTATGTATCTAGTAAAAAAACCGCATCAAGATCCGTTGCGTAGTTTTAAAGATCTAAGCATACATAGGGATAGACTGACAGAGGGACAACTTTGTTTTATATATTTATATAGTGATTTGCATTTTAAGAGCATCTGAGCATACACTGTATGAATATTATCTTGTGTAGATATTCGATGTTCATTTAAATTTTACTTATTTATAGTGCATTTTTGAGAGTGATTTTAAAAATATACGCCGTTTATCTATATTTTAAGCCACCAAGTCAAAAGAGGTATTAAAAATTAAAAAGTAAAAAATACAGTCGCATACTCATGCTCAAGAAAGAATTACCCATCTCAATGAACTCAATACCATTTAATTCAAAATTATGAATCGTTTAAACATTAACCTAAATATGAATACTAATGTCGCAACAACACAATTTTATTGAATTAAAATCTTCAACTTAAGCTATTAACTGCCAAAGTAAGGATGCGCGAGACATTAACTCTCGAAAGTTCTACCGAAGCTCGCACATTCTTTCCGCGCGCGATCCCCAGTCGGCGAAATCAATACGATCTTTTGTTCATCCCCACATGGCGCAGAGTTACGATAAGCGAATCGCAATATCCCATTCCGTCTAAAGACAGTAAAAGTATACGTTTATTTGTCGACGTTTCGTGTGTTTTTTTTGCATAATGTCTAAATTCAGATTTTCCTTGCGGCGTCCGTTTTACTTGGAAGTCAGCGAGCAACGGTGAATTATTCGGGGCGATTTGGGACGGTGATGCGGGATTGTGCGGGATTGCGCGGGATTTGGCGGGATTATGTGGACTTTGCGGGATTGCGGGGGATTATTTGACTTTGCGCGAGGTTAGCGATCGTGTTTGGGTTCATCGTCTTCATGGATTTAGGGGATGTTCCGCGGTGGTTGTAGCCTATTATGGTTATGTACTATTAAACTTTTGTTTTTTAAATTTTTGTAGATGAATGAACAAAACTGCGGGATTCGAACCTTCTGGTTTAGCGACCAGACGCTTTACCGACAATTTTGTCATCAACAATAATTTATAATTTAAGAATCTTGAGTGCAGTGACGAGCACTAAAAATAAAAATTAATCCTAAAAATACTCTTAAATTGTTTATCTTCATATTTTTGCCGAAGTAACACAGTAAGCGGACAAGTACAAATAAGGTAGATTGCTTTTTATTACACATCTCATCATCGATAATAGCGCGATATATTACTACCCCTGCAGTTGGCATTTCTAATGCCTCGACAACACTAAGTGTACCTTAATACTATAGGGCCTTGTGTATATTAGTCATTTTGTACGGAACCCTTCCATGCCTGTGCTCCATAAAGCGTTGCGAGCTAAACTCTTCTAAAACAACGATTTCGTGGGGGGATGACTCGGCAAATCGCAATTTCCAAACGGCCGCGGGCGCTATTGAATATTTATGGGGCGTGCGTGGTAGCGATGGGGGTTTCTTCGTAATCCCACCGATTCGGGATCACCTTGAGCACCTGTTGCGTGTTGCGGTGCATTAACCCATTTAGGAAATATTTCCAAGTTCGATGACTCCCCTTAGAGGTCGCCGCGTGCCGTCCAGACGGACCCAGGATGGGTGCGATTTGACCGGGATAATAGTCCGTTATACGCGAAATCGTAGCCCCTCGAATACCTCGCGGCGGATCAGCGATTTTATCCGCTATTATGCAAAACGTTAGACCGCTAATTGCCTGAACGCGAAAGACAATCTTATATCGCTCCTCGTGTAGCAAAGGTAAGTTTAGAAAAAACTTAACTCGACCCGTCCAAATATTTTCAACTTTTAAATGACAATCAATTCAATATGAATAGCTTTTACGAGCCTCTACTCAATCGTGAAATGAATAGTTTACCAAGAAGAGTTTTATTTCTGGGTTACGAGTTCTTCTTAGAATTTTCCACTGTTGGAACTATGAGTAATCTAATTAAGAATAAAACCTAACAGTCATGTGATGAGAGGGATGAACACGATGACGTATTTGAATCGGTGCCTTAAATAGATCTTATATATTATTTTTATAGATCTGAGATTTATATTCAATTGGCATATATGTGAATTAATTTCATTATGGTCACAATGAATAATGTGTGTCATGATTACAAGTATTATTATTAGAACCTGGAGGACTTTTTTTTTGGTATATCGTGTATTTTGGAAAAAAAAAATAAAAATAAAGAAAATGATCTGGTATAGAAAAAAAAAAGAAAAAAAAATAAGTATGGAAATGATCGTGATACGAACCGCGGCCGCTTACCGACCGAGCTATTATAACATATTCGAATGATATTTTTCATTGCCTGAACACAGGGATAAAAGGACATTTTCTAAAAATGAAACCTAGCTAGATGAACCATTGTGAAGAAAGTGCTTAACTTAACAAGGCTTTTAAAACAATAACAAATATGTAGCGTCTCTCACATAAGTTTCTCTTCACATAGAACTTCTAACACTTCTTTGGTAATAAGTAAAGTATCAGTCTATACATGTCCCACTGCTGGGCAAAGGCCCCCTCTGTACAGAGGGTATCAGGGCATAGTCTACCACGCGGCCCCACTGCGGATTGGCGGACTTCACATATCTTCGAAATATTTTTCTTTTGTCATTATTTATAAGAATATGCAGGTTTCCTCACGATGTTTTCCTTCACCGCTGAGCACGTGATAATTCGGCTCTTAAAATTAACAATTTCATTGGTGCCGACACCGGGGATCGAATTCAGGTTGCTCGAGCATATTTAATTAAAGGCGAGCTCCCGGACACTGAGCTATCACACCTCTTTGGTAATCTCACATTATTCATGAACTTGTGGTACATAACTGCCCTTTTGTATATTGATAATAATTCTGAACAGCTACAGCTAAAATCATCAATGAGTATCTAACTGAATAGAGTCATCTCCACTTTGATCGCAACTCATCGGAAGTTGCTGAGCTGGGAAAACGTAATGGCTTTTCTTGGAAAATTAATTTGTCGTGATTATAGAAGTTATTCAGATATTCCTAGGATTTCATTTGACGATTTCTTTGATTAAAATAGTATCAAGGAATAAAATATTAAGATTTAATTCAATTTTACAATCACGCAGTAAATTTTAGTCGTGGAGAGAGTAAACAAGTAATAAGAATAGCTTAATTTTTACCTCCAAGATACGCAGCGAAATTTTATACAATATTACGAACACCTACTTAACTAGTTTCTGTTATCTCAATCTAATTATTATCCTGATACAAATGATATGACATTATACCATAATCGTATGTCAATAAACTGTTCGGATATATTTTACGTTATGAATACAGTCATCACTACCGAACCGCTCCGGTCAAAGTAAACATCGGGCCGTAAGTAGGTGGCTCCCGAATCAAATGCGCCGAAGCATCTCGACGGCAAACGGGCGATTGTTGGCGAGTGTTACACTTCCACATGCGTTTGAACAAGCATCGATCACGAGGCTCTGTTTGGTCTCCCCATGGTGGATCGGATCGGCCCCGTAGGCGACAGGGACGCGGCTACGGACACCGCGTTTGGCAGAGGGGGACGGACGGCAGAAACACTTGCGCCCACAGCGGCCGGTGATGAAAACGCGCTCGGAATACAAATGAGCCGCGGCGACAATGCGTTGGAATCCAGAGACGGCCAACAAGTAGGTTAAAAGGTGAGCCTGACAGGTATTACAGTAATTAGAGGTGTGTTGGCGTAGTGATGCAAATGCAGCGCGGCCGATACCGGCGGGTCGCGACGGGAATTCGAGCTATGTACATCACTACTTACTGTCGGGTTGGAAAGCTTTCCACCCGATTACGGTGAGGGCCGTGTGTTTGATCTGAATTTACGTAAATCCGCACCTATGTTCCTTCAAGCACTGCAACTGATTTTGATGAATGTGACGTCGTTAGACACGTCCTTATAGCGCAAGTGGGGTAGGTCTTGAATACAAGTTTCTCTCCCGATAGAAAAGGTTCTCAGCTGCTCATGGGCGTTCGCAACATTAGTATAATCGTCTTGAAATGACACTGCCGATAACTGAATTAAGAAAGTTATCGCACGTGGCAGATATTTCGTGAAAAGCACCCGACTCGCAGTGTTCATTACATCATGGCAGTGGTCAAGTATAATCACGGCTTATAAGGACTGAAACGATAGCTGAAGTTTCCATTATTATTGTAATAGCTGATAGTGCGAAAACCATTGACTTCATTAAAAACGAAAATTTACCAGTAGAGCTAAAACTAAATCAAGATCTTTTGAAATAGTATAAGAGTTCTAACGTAAATCGTCAGGTAGAGCAATACCTAATACAATTGAAAAAGAGAAAGAATTCAGCCTACACAAGTATCTCGCGACGAATACATCATCGAATGCAACCGTGGAGACGTCAAATACGAACACAGATCCGTATAAAAGCCGTGAAAGTATGGCGAGAGGTTGACAGTCTCGTAAGCCGCCATAAGAAATCCCCCGTGCGTTTGTACTCGAGTCGTCTGTACCCAGCATTAGCATTGCTCAAATGTGCAGCCCCACAGGCGGTCTGCCGTGTCGGTATCTCCAGGCTTCAGCCGCCTTAATTGCGCTCCGATTAAGAGCGATTACTGCTCCGAACGACAAAAACCCCTCCGGTCGGGCCCCAGCCGAACTGTCTAATTAGACCTATTCGCCGTTTGTCCCGATTTGGTCCAGTACAAGAAATGTTAATTGCCGAGCTTCGACCGAACGCCCGCCGCTTGAATAATCAGCCGGCGAATTGAAGATGCAACCCGCTAAGTTTCTGGACGGTTCTTTTAATCGTTTTCAAATCCGACGCGGCGTCATTGATGTCAGCGTGGTGTTTTCTTACGTCCGTTTCGGTGGAAATTTAACGGTTACATTGTCCCCTGTTTGGATGTAATTCGCGGTGGAGATGCATATGCATGACGATATGCGTGATACGAATGGTTTGAAGATTTTTTCACAGCATTCTCCGAAGATCTTTATTCTTCGATATTTCTTTGTCTTCCCTTATCATTTGAAATGAACAAACATTCGATCCGTACCGCCTTTAAAAATAATATAGCAAATATTTGTAACTCATTATCTGTAACGGTAATGTTAAAGTTACGATGACTTTTTGATCAACGATTCTTGTGATCGGATGAGGAAAGTTCACAGCGAACTAATCTCGTCAAACTTTATATCCATTCCATGGCATATTTTAAAGAGTCCGAAAACTTAAAGGTCTAAAAATACACCAAGCCTTTGTCGCAAATCGAATGAACGATATTAGAACGACAATATGCACTGATCTTCGAATATGTGATAGAACACGATATTCTGCGCAGAATCTTCTACTGGCATAGCAACTGCGCTCGGTGAAGATTATTTGTGAAATAATGTTGAGAACTAGAGTGTCAAGGACAAAAGCTCCATACCACTATATCGCAAGTATACCACTAACCCAGATAATGATGCGCCGGCTGCCGCTGTGTAGGATGGGTTATATATAAATTCCAGTCACAATGCACGTTCTAACCTCCACGTGCGATTTCTTCTGAACAACACAGTCTAATTCGTTTGATTTAAGTTGTAAATGATAGCCGTTTGTTACCAAAATAGGTCACTATTGATGTGGACGGGATCTAGAATGCATTTTAGACTAGCGACATTATCTGTCTTCGCACGGGTCAAATATAGATACTAATGTAGTGTTTTGTGATTAATAATATTATGATTAGTTTACACTACAGCATAGGCAAGGAAGGCAATAGTGAATAGGTTTTTTCTGATCTAGTGCGCTTACCATCAACGGCTGCAGCGCCACTTACCATCAGGTGAAATGGCAGTCAAGTGCTGGCCAACTTTGAATTCAAAAAAATCTTTAAACAATGTTTATAGTTGTTTTTTTTTTCATGAGACAGTGCAAACATCTTTTTAAGGTATACAATTCCGATCAGATAGGACGCTCACCTGCAATATCAGAAGGCTTACAGATGTATGCGTACTACATTCATCGCCTTACGAGCTCTGAAGATGCGGTGAGTACGTTCTGAAATGCTGTAGAAGAGACCCCATAGCGAGAATAGGCCCACTGCTTTTTTTACTGGTTCCATCGAATGCGAAGATGTATAGAGGGGAACCGAGACTAACTCAGAAAATAATAAAAGTATCGGAAATTTTATACATTGAGCCGTTTTATGATTTTCTAAGAACTTCGTAATATTGAGATCCATAGTCCGGCACGTCAACGCGTCAAGGCTAAACTTAGGTATATGCAGGAAATTGCATGTACTTGTAGAAAACTGCTGTCAGTATGTTTTGTGCACCATAAACACATATTAAAATATTTTTAGCTTCTGTGCAGTGAAATCTTGCAAAAACTACGCACAAGTAGAAAAAAGAGAAGGCCATGATAATTTCTTTTCATAAGTAAGTATTTTACACATAAATTCCATTTAATATGAATAGTTCGTCTATCAATGTCAGATACACCATCTCTTGCCCCTTGTATTGTTCCCTATAATAGATTTTCATTTCACAATAATAATGATACCATAAAATATCACGTATTACAATTATTAAGCAAAGGTTTATATGCAGGCGTGTTTTTTATCAGTTTTAAATACTTAGAAACTTAGTAATATTTACAGCGCGGGGAAAATTCGAGGCGTAATAAATCGATCATAAGGATAAATAAACTCGATTCAATCTTTGTTGTTTCACAGCGATGCAAGCGTTCCGTGCTTAACTCGGGAATCATTGCCGTAAACAAGTATAAATTGCATCGTGGAGTAAAAAGGAGCATTTTCTTAAATTAGCATTTATACTTTTGCGAAAGGGGGCATGTAGCGTCGCGTTAACTGTCGACCTCCTAAATCGAGTACTCGAGTGATGTGTTTAAATCGCCGAGTAATTATCACAGTAATATGTTATTCGCGAAGGTGTGAATGTATGTAAAAAAAGTAAAGTAACAGCCTGTACTGCCTACCCCACTGCTGGGCAAAGGCCTCCTCTATACAGAGGGAATCAGGGCATAGTCCACCACGCGGCCCCACTGCGTATTGGCGAACTTCATATATCTTCGAATTATTGTTCCTTTGTCATTATTTATAAGAATATTCAGGTTTCCTCACGATGTTTTCCTTCACCGCAGAGCACGTGATAATTAAGCACTTAAAATTAATAATTTCGTTGGTGCCGGCACCGGGGATCGAACTCATGTTCCTCGAGTACTCGTATATTGAATTAAAGGCGAGCGCCCGCACACTGAGCTTTTATGTAGCTTCGATTATTTTATAAAAGCTCTCTATATTCCGAATTTCGTAAAACATTCTTCATCCGTCTCTACATAAACTAACTGCTGCATAAATACCATGGGGTTAAAATGTAGTAAAATAAAATTGGGATACTGTTAGCGCAAAAAGAATCGGACTGCGATTAGAACAGCCGAATAACAACGTCAAATAAGGACTTCTAGCGAGGCTTTATAGATCTGGTTACGTTTGAACTTTGGAAATGTTTCCTCTGAAAAGCCATCAATATATTACTTTTTTAATGATAATACTAATTCTTTTTTGAGATTTTTTTGTAACCCTCGTCTTCATTTAGAAAAACAGCTGAAGTCTGAAGCGCGTAACGTGTATACTTGCACTGGCTTCAGAATTTCCACACGATTGTATGAAGTTTACTGAAGCGCGTAACGTGTATACTTGCATTGGCTTCAGAATTTCCACACAATTGTATGAAGAAGTTTACGAAACATAAAGGGTAGTATTATTATAATTTTTGTGGCCTATATGCTTCTAAGCCTACGTGCTTCTCTTTCCAAAAGATTAAAGAATTTATTTGTGATGAATCTACTTTTCATGTGTGTCCTCTGTCTAAAAATTTATAAAATATTTTTTTCTTTTTACACACCACATTACAATATATTCGTTCATACACAATGAAAATATACCCAGTCGATTGTAAACTCTAGGTGTGGACGGGTCGTTTATCCAAATTCTAGGGGTATTACGCGATATTTTATCGCGAACTATTTTATTTCACCTTTAAAGAACGCAACGCGTCGACAGCCCACAAATAACGCCTTGTTAAGGCGAGCCGTTAATCTTCTGTAGACAGTACGCGACGCCGGCACCGTGGCTGCAATCGGATTACCTCACCGAAATACCGCCAATGACGGGGTGTGCCGTCTTACTCCCCAAATTCGATTCGAATTTGTTCGTACGTTTTCGATTCTATCTCATTCTCGATCCGAACTCGATTTGAAAAGCTCACTCCCGAACCGAACCGTAACTAGAAACGAGGTCGTACAAAATCAAAAGCTTACTAGAAACAAAATCAAATCCGTCAACTGTATCCGGCCTATTAAGTCACTGAGAAATGGTCAGTGTTTACGGTTATAACATCTTTATTAGATAAAATTTTTTTTGCTCAATTTTTATTCGACCTTAGTTTTTTTTTAATGGAGAAAAGGGGGCAAACGAGCTAGAGGCTCACCTGACGGTAAATGCAAACACAAATGATCACAATTATGCAAAAATAAGTGATCAACGCCGCCCGTGCGATGGTATACTATAGTTAGTTTCAATTAGAGCCACCCCTCGATTGTGCGCTGGTGTCAGATTCGGTGGTACGAAATGCCGTGAACTCGAGTCGAAATCGATTGATTCGGAACTCGAATCTGTGTGTACTCGCACAAAAGTGTCCCAATAGGAAAACTCAAGCTTTCCCCTTACCGGCGGCTTTTTTGCCCCCGCGCGTTTTCGGAATGCCGCCATTTGCATAAATGCCTCCGGTCGGCTTTGTTCAGCCGCTGCGGCGCCGCCGGGCCGCCGGCCGCGAGCGTGCCCGTTTCCGCTGCCGTCACGTCGCGCTGTTAACGGGCGTCAGTGGGAACGCGCCTCCGAGTAGCCTAAGTCAAAATTTTGGAGCCTCATTAAGCATGCCTTTAAATGTGGTCATCGTTGGGTTGCTACGCTGGGCTTCGGTAGGTTGGTTTCTATTCTAGGGATGGTTATTAGATGATAACCGATGACTTGGTGGTGCAGTCGCTGTTGTCTTCGGCGCTGAGGGTCGTGGGTTCGGGTCCCATATGGGAAAAGTATTTACATGACCCACAGATGATTGTTCTCATTCATGCGTTGACCTCAGGCAGAAGGCCGGTCGTGAAGAACCTAGTGAAAACCACTTCATCATTATTCACATGTGCCGACACCACCCAGGTCGGGTAAGGGCAGAAGAATGATGATGCTCCGTACTAGATAATTATTTATAGTGGTATATGAGACGTGAGAGAATTTCACACATGCACAAGTTTTGTTTTGTATTAGCAAAAATGAAAAATCTACCAAAGGTTGATCATAAAAATGTAGTAGTAGATCTAGAGTATTTAATTCAAAAGATGTAATTTTTTGTAGTTGATTCTCTAGTCTCAGTTAAGTTGCGAATTGACATTAGATTCCCGCTTTGACTTTGAAATGTGCATTGCATTAAATTAAATAAATAGTATGGATAAGACTAACATAACAACAATAACATCAAGTATAAGACTATACTTGTTTAAATTCAAAAGAATACTGGAAACGTTTATTAAGTGCGAACCGTACTAAATCCAAGTCACCTTTCCATGTCTATTTAGTCTTGTTGCTTCATTTTCGCCGCGTTGGTTGGCGCCGACTTTTTGACAGTCGGTCCCTTTGCTGTCAGAATCTAATTAAAAGTTTTTTTCCCGCGCGTTTTTCTGTCACACTAACCTCTAATCTGACGCGCTAAGGTGTCTTTTCAATTCGGCCGCCGTGAACTTGTTGGGGATTTTTGCGGATCGTTCTTTATAGTAGCGTCCACGGTCAGTTGCCACTTTTTGCTAGGGATGACGAAAGTATAAAAAACATATCGATATATCGATGTTAATAAAAATATCAAAATCGGCCTCGATATATCGATATTTTCTTCGTAGGCCCTGTTGTAAAAAAAAAAAAAACATATGCCACGTATTAAATAAATATTTAAATGAATGTTTAAATGAAAAACATTCAAGTCAATGTCCCGGATTCGAATTTGAAAAAAAATATCGTTTTTGATACGATTTCGATATTGAATATTTTATATCGATATATCGGATCACAATATATCGGCTGAAATATCGATATATTTTATAAAAAATATCGATATATCGATAATTTTTCGGCATCCCTACTTTTTGTTTGCTGACTAGCTTCCTAACCACGGATCTGCATGGAAAATACTATACAAAAATCTTTGATTTTTTCGTGACATGGATATTAAAAATTAGTTTATTATGCACATAATAAAGCTAATTTTAAGCAAGGGCCACTGTAACCTACGGTCACATAAGTTACCAATGGACACTTTGGTGAAAATCGGATGTTCTAAGATCAGAGCACTAGAATTTATAACGGTAGCTTCTACAAACAATAGGTATGTGACAACTGTTCCAATGATTTGTGATTAGATGTGACTAAAATATTTGATATTCCCGCCACAGAATGTATACACAAACATCTGCTATTTAAAATATCTGCCTGATTGTTTTACTAAGGCTTTTATTATAGCCCTTTTTATACACCGATAATAAATGGACCACAATTGTATGATTACCTTTATCAAAGTAAATCTTGCCTTTTGAGTATATTCCTCACTAAAACTACGTTATTACCATTTATTCTAGAACGCCGCATTCTTTTACGTGAATTGGAGCAAGAGTCATGTCGAGTATCGCAAATGTTACGCTCATTCTAAATGCCATCGGACGGTCAAAATCGAGAGGTCTCAAAGCGGGGGCAATTGTGCAATTCGGTCGCTAGGTTCCCACAAAAACGTGAAAATATACAACTTTCGGCGTTAGGACTTTTGCAATTCATAGAGGATACGTATGAAACTGGTATTGACACATTTACATGGATTGAATTAAAACACAAATAAATCTAGATAAAAACGTTGAGGCGACTCGAGAGCCTAAAACTGATGAATCATTTTTATTCGATAAAAAAGTGAAAACGATGTTTGATAAAGATATGAGAATTTATTTCTTTTTAAATGGATTCAATGCGCCTAACAAACGGACTGTTTTAGTGGTTTCAATATATACGAAAAGGGGTGTTTGGTACAATAAAAAGGTCAGGTCTGGCGCTACCTCTCAAGATTAATGGTCGAAGAGCGCATTCTTTAGATGGATATCGATTATATAGAAATTGCGAAACTGGCTAATCAGGGCTGCTTATTTTTATAGATTGTTTTTTTCATGTGATAAGTTGCCAAACGAGCAGACGGTTCTCCTGATATTAAGTGAATACCGCCGCCCAGGGACATCTGCTACACCCGAGGGTCCAAGATGCGTTTACAACCTTTTGAAGATTGGGCTCCGGCTACCTCACTCACCAGACGAAACGCGAAAGTATTATACTTCCACTTTACGCCGGTCTTCTGTGAGGTCGTGGTACTTACCTGGACGACCCTGCCCATTCGTGCAACAGCCGAGGCTGCTGCGTGGCCCTACCAGTGGTTGTGTAAGTTTTAGTGACAAAGGTACTTTGAAATGGATCCTGTTAAAGAATGAAAATGAAAAATCGGCTAATGACAAGAAGTTAATAATGAAGGGAGTTAAAGTTAAGTAAAGTAACAACAAACTATAAATGTCCCACTGCTAGGCACATACCTCCTCTGTACAGAGGGTACTAGGGCATAGTCCACCACGCAATTGCGGATTGGCGTTGAAATATGTACTATCTATCTACTACTATCTATATTTATATAAATGTATTGTGTATTTAAATACTTGTTTTTTACTGTACGTACCTATTCAAATATATAGTATTAACATTATTTATTTTTATATGCTTAGTATAATTTTTATGTAATATTTCTTATAAATTTGATTTTCAATGATCTCTCTTTTTTCATTTTGTAATCAATACAGCTCCTTAAATTTGTCTGGCCCACCCAAAGGTTGACTGGTAAATAATGCTGATGGCATTAAGTCCTTTGTATTTTTTACCTTTGTACATATTTTGTGTGCATAGAGCATAAATAAATATCTTGCATCCAATCCAGGGCTAATATGATGTCAGTTGACAATTTAGTCTCCAATTCTACTTACTGAGAACTTTAATCTTTTTGGGTTCCCTAAGCAGGTCAAACTTTAAAATCGAAATAGATAAATCTACCATTTTTAAATTTCTTAAAAAAAAGATTTCAGAGTACACAGTATAATGTTTTACAATTGCGTACATGAGAACATTGCTTCGATATGTATTAATGCTGTGGAACTATATACGGTTAATACTTTATTTTATTCAGAACGATATTAAAGCCCGTCGAATTGATGCAGATTAATCACTCAGTTGATATTTACGCGACCTACATTTTGGAGCATATAAGCCAGAATAGACTAGTAAGTGTTCTAGCTCCTTATCAGTAAAGCCTATCCTGTTAACGTCGACAAATGTGAATTGTCGAATCGAATGTAGTAACAGTGCTTCTTACCAGTTTAAGTAAAACTTAAACCTTCAATAGATCATGAAGAAAAGCGGAGTTTAAAACAATTCTAAATGATATAAAGCTTATCTAACCTTAACTTTGATATAATGATTTTGAAAGGGTCATTTATTACATTCACGAAAATAATATTTAAATATAAATTATTAGCGACGTAACTGCAACAGATTTACGAATTTTTAAGACAACTCTTTCTTCATTTATTACATATCACTAAAGATATATTTAATCTTTTGCATTTAATCTCATCCGATCAGGTACCTACTATTGTATTTTAAATGTGAGTTTTATCATTGTATAGTAAATATAATTATATAATACCAACATAATAATCAAACTTTACATCAAGAGTGGTAAATAAAGAATTTCAATATTCAACTTTCATTTTTCAACTTTGCTCCACCTTCTACACCTCTCCCATACGTTCAATAACCACTAGCGTCCTAGAATAGCTAAACTAGCCACAAGATAGGAATCTTAAGTTTGATTTTTAGTAAAGAAACAAAAAGATTCTCCTAATTGATATATTCAAAAGTCAATCGATAGGCCAGAAAATAACGAAATCGTAACAAATAAAATTATATTGGAATCTAGACAGCAATAGGTGAAGTTAATCGACATGTCGGAATTACTTACTATTTATTTATTTATTTATTTATACTTTATTGTACACCAAAAATAAAAATATATAAAAAGCAAATTACAAATGAATATAAAAGGAAGTACAATAGGCGGTCTTATCGCTCAGAAAGCGATTTCTTCCAGACAACCATTGTGAAAAGAATATTTGTTAATGAGACATAAAGAAGAGAGCAGAGGGAGGTGTACATGAATCACTTATGAACATCGGATGAAGACATTTATACTTCAATGAGATAGTCAAAGATTTCGGGAAAAATAAGAAAGGAAAAAGGAAAGCGTGAATTCACAGTTCCAAGTAATGAGCTTTTAATTGGTTTTTAAAAGAAAGAAGTGACTTAGCTTGTCGAATGTGAAGGGGCAAAGAATTCCACAAACGCACAGCTGTCACTGTAAAAGATTTTTTGAAGAAGGAAGAGGAATGTACAGGAGTTTGGAGGGAGAGATTGGCAGAAGAACGAAGGGACCTTTCATGGGATAAGGAAAGATATTCGAAGCGATCTTTTAAGTATTTCGGAGTAGAGGGATTAAACAACACACTGTACAAAGCAGAGAGAATATGGGTATTCCTGAGAAGGCGGATTGGGAGCCACTTGAGCTGTGTACGAAAATCGGAAACATGATCATATTTACGAAGCCCAAATATGAATCGAAGACACAAATTTTG
This sequence comes from Iphiclides podalirius, assembly GCA_933534255.1. Lineage (NCBI taxonomy): Eukaryota > Metazoa > Arthropoda > Insecta > Lepidoptera > Papilionidae > Iphiclides > Iphiclides podalirius. The sequence continues at coordinate 16,067,248 of OW152820.1, read as the reverse complement.
AATCCGCTCAAGTTTATTAAGCTGTACTTCGGTAATGTCAAGATAGCAAATATCAGCATAGTCAAGGATGGGCAGAAGTAGTGAATGAACGAGCGCAACTTTAGTAGCAGTAGGAAGAAAATTACGCAGTCTTCGTAAGGAGCCTATAGCAGAGAACATTTTCTTACTAGTCTCATTAACCTGTGGTGTCCATGTCAGACAGGCGTCAAAAATATTCCCAGATTCTTCACCTTTTTACTGTACGGGATGTGAGTACCGTTAAGAATAATTGGGGGAAAAGAAGACCAGTCGATTTTAGCGGCCAACCTAGAACTCCCGATGATGATGGCTTGAGTTTTCGTAGGATTGATAGTCAAACCATATGCCTTACTCCAATTAGAAATACAGGCCAAATCACCGTTAGTGCTTTCAATCGATATAGGCAGTTTAACTTATACTTGCTATGTTGGTTAAAGTAACAGCCTGTATATTCCCCACTAAAGGGCGAATTTCCCCTATGCAGAGGGTATTAGGTGTGGTAGGCACACGCAACAGTCTTGGCTGTTGCACGAATGGGCAAGTCCGTCCAGGTTAGTACCACGGCCTCACAGAAGAGCGGCGTGAAGTGAAAGTGTTGTACTTCTGCGTTTCGGCTAGTGTGTGAGTAACCGGGGACTTTATTAAAAGGTGGCAACGCATCGTTAACTCTACGGGTGTTGCAAATGTCCGGCGGTTATCATTTAACATAAGGAGAACCACCAGCTCACTGACCAGCTTCTCACATATACGCCACTCCAGCCCGATTGGCAGACTTCATATCGAAATGTTTTTCTTTTAATTATTTTTATTTTGTAAATATGCGGCTTTTTAAAAACCTCACGATGTTTCCTTCACCGCTGAGCACGTGATAGATTACCATTTGAAATTTCTAATACGATTAATTGGTGCCGACCCATTCGTTTTTTCTTTTTTTGTTATGTGAGGAAGTGGCAAACAAGCTGTCGGTTCACCTGATGTTAAGTGATAACCGCCTCCTATGCATATTTGCAACACCCTTAGGGTTTTCCAACACCTTTTAATAAAGTGAGCCCCGGCTACCTCACTCACCGGAAGAAACGAAGAAGTGCAACACGTCTACTTAACGCCGGTCTTCTGTGAGGTCGTGGCACTAACCCAGACGGACCTGCCCATTCGTGCAACAGCAAACACAGTTGCGTGGTCCTACCATAGTTAAGGTGGTAGTGATTTGAAGTCGATTCGCTCTAATATTCGAATTGAAAGCGAGCTACAGATCACGGCCCTATTAAAAACACATTCTAACACCCATCAGGTTGTTTTCGCTTCGTTCGGACACATTTGATTCAACCTTATAACGTTCACCAAGAACGGTTGTGAAGCATTGGGTTGTTTTCGTTGCGAGTATTTTGCGTTTCCGACTCATCGGCTCGAATATTTGCAGCCGACGACGCTTCGATTCGCTCCCGGGGCCTTGTACGAATCAGCAGCGGTGAGCGTTGCCCAACGCGAATGGGTATTTATTATGCGAATTTATGTCAATTGGTCGTTAAGGAGGGGCACAAATCAACGTTTGAGGATACTAATGAGCGGTTCCCGACTAAAGGCACCGAGTGAGGAATCGTTGTTGGAATTGTTCGATGGAGAACGCAAGAGTACGAACACAAGAATACCAGAATAGAAGTCAATAGTACAAGTCAAGAATAGAACTTAACAGTATATGAAATTTAAGCAGAGGTTACGGATTTCCAATTTACACAATTGTTCTCTTCCACTTTTATACATCTAAATATCATGTTGGTTAGGCCCCTTTTAAGCCACCTTTAATATACAGAAAGTCATTCCTTTAGTGGATTTTCTGCTAACTCTACGTCCAATCGCATTTGCACGTTAAAATTATATTTCCTTTTTTAACGCACCATCCTTATTTTCTCAGATTTGAGTAGCGTAAACATCCGTTTATTTCGCGTCTCATGATTTTATTGAGAGCTTTATAATGTCTTTATGTATAACTAACTTCTATCGGAAATATTTGGTATTTGACTAGATGTATACTCATTCTAATATAATCTGTTTAGGATAGTTATGATAATTGTTTGAAGAGAAAAAAAAAAAACAGTCACAAAACCAACTTTCGTATGTACTTTTATCCATTTACATGATAAATATTACGCGATAAACTTAACCGTGATAAACCAACGATTAAAAGCAAAGGTCGCGTGACAATTATTTTCTCATCAAAGTACGCATTTTCCGCGCATATTTTTCCAACCGCAATAAACGGATGTGCAGTTGGCATCGCGCGCGGAGACAAATTATGTATTTTTACGTCGTTTTCGGGTATTATGCAAGTTGTGCGAGGGCGGCCGTGGGGCGAGTGATTCAACGTTTTACGAGTGTAGCGCTGGAAACGCTGCGGATTTAAATAGACCCCGCGAAAGAATGAGCCCGCATTCGAATTGAGACGTAACGCGGGCGGCGGGGGGCTATTCCGCTGCCGATCGAAAGCGTAATGTGTGGCTTAATTACGAAATCTTCGCTTGAAGACGTGGGTTTGATTCCCACAGCGGCGACAATCTTTTGGTACTTTTTATACAAATTAAAAAAAAAATAGAAATGTTATTAAAGGCAAAAGCCGTATACACATTTAAAACGTATTTCTTTCTTCGATATCATTGACAACTATAAAAATGTCTATTATTATAACGGATTTGATGACACTGTAAGGAATGTGTGTGTAATGTAATGAAGTTTTGATTTAACTTTCGATCTTCTAGTATAAATATAGACTGTGATATGGTCGACCTCTTTCATGCTAGCCCAACGCAGCTGTGCTTTAACTAGCATGAAATATTGAGCCGGGCTAAAAGGCATCCTTCCATACGGGTTTTAAATGAGGCTTAAAGTCCTAGGGGTAGACATTTTGTTCTTAATAGAAGAGTGAATGTTTTGAAGCTTCGGATGGCAGAGCTTTTGCAACGTTTGCACAATGTGAACTAAAACTGGCCAAGTGTGAGTCGGACTGGCGCACGAAGGGTTACGTACCATTATTTATAAAAACGGGGAAAATTCATATCTATTGTATGGGAGCTCCACTTAAATATTTTTCTATTCTGTTTTTTATCTGTTGTTATAGTGAAAACAGAAATACGTCACCTGTGAAAATTTTCAACTGTCTAACTATGAAGGTTCATGAAATACAGCCTGGTGACCGACGGACAGACGGACAAACAGTGGTTCCTTCTTAAGACGTCTATATTCTTTTTATTTGAAAAGTTGCCAAGTGAGCAGGCGGTTCACCTGATGTTAAGTGAAGACCGCTGCCCCTGGACATCTGCTACACCCGAGGTTTGCAGATGCGATTGACAACCTTTTGAAAATTGGGCTCCGGCCACCTCTCTCACCAAATGAAACGCGAAGGCATTATACTTCCACTGCACGTTGGTCTTCTGTGAGGTCGTGGTACTTACCCGGACGAGCCTGCCCATTCGTGCAATAGCCGAGGCTGCTGCGTGGCCCTACCACAGTGAGTATTTATATAAATATTGCGACGGATCCCCGATGCAACTGGTTTTTTTTATGTCAATAGTTGCCAAACGAGCAGACGGGTCACCTGATGTTAGGTGAATACCGCCGCCCCTGGACATCTGCTAAAGCCGAGGGTTACAGATGCGTTGACAACCTTTTGAAAATTGGGCTCCGGCCACCTCACTCCCCAGACGAAACGCGAAAGTATTTGTCATACTTCCACTTTACGCTGGTCTTCTGTGAGGTGGTGGTACTTACCCGGACGGGCCTACCCATTCGTGCAACAGCCGAGGCTGCTGCGTGGACCTACCACCGTAACTGGTGTTAGATTTTCATGAATGACGTTTATTACACTCGCATAAGGTGCTCTTTTGTTTTTTTCTTTCCATCGAATAATGCACTGGCAACGACAATGAAGCTATAAACATTATCCGTTTTATTCCGCTTCGGACTCGTGATATATGTGGAAACGGTTGAAAAGATTTAGTGACGCGTATTTAATGCACGTTGCAATATGCCATGACATTATTACAAGTGATCTAAATTGTTTTGAAATATTGCCAGAATTATCAATTTCGAATTCGTTTTTTAGCACGGTTCTATTGGCTTCACTTTTATTATGCGTATGTATGGATATAATGAAATCCTTCCATATTATATTGTGTTGAGTTTAAGCTATATGGAATAATGCGTATATTTTATGGGAAATTCGGCCTTTCACGGTGCACTTGAGGTCATGACCACACTCCGTAGATTTTTGCAATACTCAAGAGTGAACTACTGTGCTAGGCCCACGCAACAGTTTTCACTGTTGCACGAATGGGCAGGTCCATCCGTGTAATTACCACGGCCACACAGAAGACCGGAATGACGTGGAAGAGTTGTACTATCAAATTTATTCTCGTGAGTTAGGTAACCGGGGCACCCCCTTTAAATGGTGACAACACTCATCTGTCCCCCAGCTATTGTAAATGGGCGGCGCGGGGTTTGCCAAATTTCCACAATAAAAAATCCTAAAGCCATCAACGATTCGGGGAAAGTTCGTTTTTCGGGGGCGATCGAGAGATTTGTGCTTGTGGATGCGAAAATTGGGTTTTGGGTCGAGCGGGAAAATCGGATTCGCGGCCACGAAAATTCCGCTTAAAACGCTTACGCAACGTTCGCGACAAATGTAACTTTAGCGTGGTAATATTTCATTGGCCGAAATACGGACGCGGATCGAAGCAAGCGTGGGTGGTACTTTCATTTGTTTTGATTTCGTTCATCAAAACACTGCCGTATTAAAAGCAAAGATAAAAATTAACAATAGAATTGACTACTGTAACATATCAAACTACGCTGCGTCAAATACCCTACGCGCGAGTACTACAGCGCTCCAACGCGCGGCTACAGTGACGCACACTAGGATAGTGGCCGAATATATAAGCGGGCAGTGACTGCTTAGCAGGTTCACTACCTGCTAAGCAGCCATTCTCCAGCGACAGTCCGGCTTCACCGGCTGCCGCCTCGCCGCCATCTCCGGTGCCCTCTGCGCCAGCTATTGTGTCGCCCTCTGCGACAATTGATACGCCCGTCGCGTCGAATTCCGCCGCCGCGAACGAACCCAACGCGCCTTCCGCGCAAACCATTTCGGCCCCCTTCCGCGCTGTCGTTCCCGACTCACAATCGGACGGCGGCTCAGACATGGAGGTCGAAACGACCCCCGCTAACAACGCGAACTCCGACGGCTTCACCGTCGTCAAATCGCGAAAAAAGGGCAAGAAACGCCCCGCTACAGACAGCGACCCCGAAAGCGAGGCCGCCCCGTCAAACCGTCCCACCGCGACGCCCGCCAAAAAGGCAGCTGCGTCTGCCCAGTCGGAACCGACATTCGCCTCCGAGTGAAAAATCAAGCCACCGCCGCCAATAATTATACAAGATAAGGCAAAGTGGCACCAGGTTTGTTCGTGGTTTGAACGCCACAACATCCGAGACCCCCGGTCAAAAAATACAAATATGGGTATCCGCGTATACCTCGATTCGTCAGACGATTTCCGCCGCGTAACAAAGTACTTGCGCGAAGCTAAGGTAGGTTTCCACACCTACTCACTACCCGAAGAGCGTAAACTTCGGGTCGTAATTAAGGGCGTCCCAAAAGAGTCGGATGTCGATATGGCTAAGGTCGACATCCGACTCTTTAACAGTAAAAAACAATAGTCCGCGCAATAAAACCTCGCTCCGCCGCGTCTTTAATTAGACCCATAAAAACACCTTAATGGGAAGTACAACCGGAAGGTAGAACAAAACCTCGGGCTATGGTTGTTTCGTATTTCAACGCAAACAGCATAAAGGGTCAAAGGGATGAAATCGCGGAATTCCTTCGCGATTATAACGTAGATATTTTCCCAGTGCAAGAGACATTCTTGAAACCTAGTGTACGCGATCCCAGAATCGCAAATTACAATATTGTCCGCCACGATCGGTTAGCAAACCGTCTGGGAGGCACACTAATTTATTATAAACGGTCCTTGCACTGTTGCCCGCTCGACATTCCAGAGCTAAGTCAAATAGAGGCATTCGCGTGTAGGTTAGCGCTCACCGGCCACAGGCCGCTTGTACTAGTCTCAGCCTACCTCTCGGGGAATAGAATCCTCCTTCAAAGCGACCTAGATACGCTTCTTAACTTAGGCCCTTCCGTGATAATTGCAGGAGATCTAAACTGCAAACACGGCTAATGGGACATCAACAGCATCCCAAACAACAACGGAAAGCATCTCTTTAGCTTATCCGATAACCTAAATTTCAGTATAGTCACTCCTGCGACTCCCACTAGGTATCCTACGGTGGACAACTACCAGCACGCGTCACCGAGTGTCCTAGACATAATGTTATTCAGGGAGGTCTCGCTCGACATCGAGTCGATAGAGACAATCCATGAACTAGACTCAGACCACAGGCCCGTCCTGTGCAAACTGGGCCAGAACGCCGGCGCGGTCCCTCCGACCAAATCCGTAGTGGACTGGCATCGTCTTGAGGTCAAACTCAAGGCCTTGGACCCCCAGGACTTAGTAGACTTACCCGAGACGATAGCTACGTTCGATGACGCAAATCGAGCGATAGCGAGTCTCCGTGAAACTATTACTTCCGCAGTCACAGACTCGGAACGGACGGTGGAACTGTCGGGCGACCGACGGTTTAACTTTCCGCCCGACCTACGACTGCTAATTAGATAGAAAAATGCAGCCAAACGCGCCTTCGACCGATACCGATCGGAATCGAACCGAACCCTACTTCGACGCCTTCAGCTAGAAGTCAAAGATCGTGTATCGGAACACCGACATACAACGTGGGACACTCTCCTAGAGGACATCGAGCCATCGCACACCGCCTACTGGCGGTTGGCCCGCAGTCTGAAAGCAGACCCCCGCGAATCTCTACCGCCGTTAGTTAGATCTAATAGCGCTTCAGTAGCCCTAGATGACTCCGAAAAAGCCGAATGCCTTGCGGACAACCTAGAGCAGCAATGTACGCCATCGCGCGAACACACCGATTCAGTCCACCTAACGGAGGTGGACCGCGTAATCGAGACTAGGGCTGCGCTTCCACCGGAAGGCGAACCTCTAAATTCAGTGACCCCCGAAGAGGTCCAAGATATTATTAAAAATTTAAAACCAAAATCCGCCCCGGGCCCAGATAACATAAGTAATAAGATTCTCAAAGCTCTCCCTGGGCCGCTTATCTGTTTACTGGCGGCCATTTTCAATACCCTTCTCTCCAGTTGCTCCTTTCCGGACGACTGGAAGCAAGCCACGGTTATCGGCATTCGCAAGCCGAATAAACCAGCCAACCAGCCCGCTAGCTATCGTCCCATCAGCCTCCTCAGTTGCCTGGGAAAGCTCTACGAGCGGCTTTTGTTAAACAGGCTCAAAGAGCACGTGTTTTCCAACGGCCTTCTGCCGGCGGAACAATTCGGCTTTCGAGCTAGACACTCTTGTCCCGATCAGTTATACCGCCTAACGGAGCACATCCTAAAAGGCTTTAACCACCCCAAACACATTCGTACAGGGGCTCTCTTCTTCGACGTCGCAAAAGCATTCGACAAAGTCTGGCACAACGGCTTGCTTTACAAGCTGTACACACTCAAAGTGCCAGATAGGCTCGTACACACCATCCGGGCCTTTTTGTTGAACCGCTCTTTTCGATATCGAGTCGAGGGCACCCTCTCCACAAGCCGCCGCCTCACGGCCGGCGTACCACAAGGCTCCTGCCTCTCACCCTTGTTATTTACGCTCTACCCGAGCGACATACCTAGAGACCCCCACGTCAATCTCGCGCTTTTCGCGGATGACACGGCGCTCTTTTACTCAGATCGCAACCTCGGTCAATTAACGACTCGACTCCAAAGCGCCGCCGACCGCCTCGGCGATTGGTTCCGCAAATGGAGAATCGATATTAATCCAGAAAAAAGTGTGGCGATTCACTTCACTCGTAGCACCCCCAACCCCCATCCGCCACACCGTTACAAAGGTCCTCGCCAGTACAGAAAGTTGGGACAAATATCACTATATGGCCAAACTCTCCCCTGGGAGAAAAGGGTCAAATATTTAGGAGTCACTTTCGACTCGCGTATGACTTTCACTACGCACATCAATCAAGTCCGAAATAAAGCCGCGTTCGTCTCCGGCCGGCTACACAATTTAACGAATAAGAAAAGTAAAATGCCCTTAAGGCACAAATTACTGTTATATAAAGCTTGCGTAAGGCCAATCATGTCCTACGCATGCATGATCTTCGCACATATAAATCCTACGCGCGTTAACGAATTGCAAGTAGTTCAAAGTAAGTTTATCCGCCGCGCAACCGGTGCGCAATGGTATCAGCGCAACGTCGACCTGCACAGCGATTGCAGACTCCCGACGATTCGCGCACATTTTAAAGATTTGACAAGACGGTTCTTCGATAGAGCCCAGCATCATCCCAACCCTCTGGTGGTAAGCGCAGCAAACTACCTACCGGACACTAACGCGAACGTAAACAAGCGTCGCCCGCGAAACGTCCTCATCGACCCGGTCGACGAAGAGGACTTAGACACGATGGACCTACCGCTGGGGGTCCCGCCGGATAACACTACACCCACAGTTAGTGTAACAACAATCACACCAGTTCGCCCTCGCCTCCGTGCACGGCGAGACCCACACAACGCGTACACAAGGTACACCCGCGTTCCGGGGCGGTTCTCACCGCTCCCAGCCACCGATTAGCTAAATGCACAGTCGACGGCCGTCGGGGTCTCGGTCCGAACCGGCGACCTCGACGGCCCTTAGATGACACACCATAGTAGTTAAACGCACGCATGAGCACATGCGCGACCCTACCCATAGCGGAGGGTCCAAACCCGTGGGTTCTGGCTAGCCCACCGGTTCTGCGTCCGATGAAGCTTTAATAGTCTCGGGACTGAAAGCAAAAACATCAGTTAATACAAGATACAAGATTAGCAGGTAGTTCTGTTGCGTACGGCGACGCTTCCGCATCTCGTGGAACTAGCCGGACCGATAGACCAATAGGGCACTTGCAAGCGAACAGAGGTGCTTTGTCTTGTATGAACGCTTTCTGGACCTTGCATTCGCCATAGTTGTATTTGTAACAATAAATAATTCCATTGTTGAGAAAGTTTATAATTCTACACTACTACTTATTTATGATTGTTCATGAGATTTCATATAAATTCAAGGAAGCAAAAGAAAAAGCCAGCAACTAATTAAACAATATTTGATAAGTCGTTTGAAAGTTAGCATCAAAACATTGTATTTGCTTGCTACACCGAGATTAACGCTTATGAACGGGAGACACATCTCCTTGTAACGTATAGCTAATATTCAAGAGTTTAATTGAAATAAAGAATGTTTGGTTAAGTAAAAAAAATTATGAAGTTCGTGAAACCCCCAAAATAGTTTTATTTAACCATGTGTAGCGTTCGCGGAAATGCATCTATACTCTACTTTCTATTTTATTTATATATAGTCAGTGTTAATGTTTCAAATGATTTTGTGGTTATAAATAAAACATAAATATAAGATAACATTTTTCCGCCGACTGTACATTAATTTGGCAGCCTAAGTCCGATTCAGTCATTGAGAACCACGGCTCCGTAAAGTGCGTTGTGCGTTATAACGGCTATTTATGAAAATCGGTAACGAGATCCCTCACCGCCCATGTCTATGTGAAAGCATGTAATGTCTCAATTTGAATACGGGCCATGGAAAAGAGAAAGAGGCACGGTAGTGGCAGCAGAAAACTCGAGCGCCGCTATTCTGGAACATTTATATGGAAAGACGTTAGAAAATTTCGTTTAAATTTAGATGAACTTATTTTTGTAAGTCGACTGCGTGCTTTCGGCGATGTTAGTAAAAAGTTTTTGTATTAATACATCCAACGTTGTTTCTGTGGATTATATGCAGTTTAAGTAATAAAAAAAGCTGTAAAATTATGTTATTACACATTATATTTATGTGTTCTATCCAATTTTACCGACAGTTTTTTATATGGGCTTGATTTTCGGTTGCAAAACAATTTAAAATATCCAAAACAATATTTTCTAGTATTTAAGTAAATACTTCACACGGCTTAACAAAATAATTTTACGGATGTCAATAGAAATAAAATAATAAGTTTTCGGTTATAGGTTTCAGCTAGCTTAATAGACATAATTTTTTTTGTTATAAAAACTAAAAAAAAAATATCTAAACTAACTTTAAATGCTGATTAATCACGTGCTCAGCAGCGAAGGAAAACATCGTGAGGAACCCTGCATATTTTCGAAATAGTAACAAACTATGGCTATAATAGCAATGCCCTAATACCCTCTGTACAGAGGCCTTTGCAAAACATAGGGACGTATATAGACTGTTACTTTACTAACATCTATTATGATAGACGATACGAAGCCCGGGATTGCCACAGGGCAACGACTTGTCTCACATACATTTACCACAAAGTAAGACGTTCAGACGTTTCGAAATTCAGGTTTATTACAATAAATATATATGGCATTATCGTAGAGCACCGTTTGCGGTCAGCGATTTTTACAGAGGCACTTCAAACTCGCAGGGGAGGCATGGCGTCGTTAGTTGTCTCAGCGCCGTTACACCATCGTCTTTGATTTAATTAAGCGTTTCCGCGCGGTGAGAAATAGATGGCGACTGTTGTTAAAAATAATCGGCCAAAGAAGATATTTATCGTTCGGATAATTTATATGAACCCCGTCTTATGAGGCTGGGCACACGAGATGCTTTAAAATAATTCTCGTCTCGCCGTCTCTACGTTTATTGATGTTTGTGGTCGTTCTGTGGAACGAAAGAATAATTTGAAACTACTCCTCTCTTATCTTATTTAGGCATCATGTAAACAGACACATGAAACTAAGTTTTGTTTATCGAGAATAAAATATTTCAGATCCAAGCCTTTATTGATAGTGTCTACCAATTATTTTGATTTCTGTTTTGGTTACATTTATTCAATTGATATTTTGTGTAACACGTTAATATTTTTGTTATTCCTAACAGCTGTTGTTATTAAATCTTATTATTTCTGCTTATCTCAAACGTTACTGTACAAAATCTGACACCTATATGTTGTCCAAAGGCTGATTTAAAACGCCATCAAGAGCTATGGTCGAGCATCTTTATTGCATCACGTTTTCGCTTTCAGTACTGAAGATTTCTCCATCACAGAGAACACGATTGAAGTAGAACCTGAGTTGGGGGCTGTGTACATTCGTGATTATTACAACTATTTCGCTTTAAACGTTTTGATACTTCGCATGATGGAGTGAACGGTACTGTCGCGTTCAGTTTATCCCGTCGTCGATTATTTCCGCTTCTGACGGTACCCGACGCGCCGTCTCGCGCCCGCGCTATTTGCGGCCGCGCCCGCCCAACCAAGTTTATTGACTCGGGCCACTCGCAACGGCGGCACTCCGGAATCCACTTACATACCTTTCAGCGTTTCGTGTCTGACGCGGCCCGGTGGCAAAGGCGCTGTCCCGCCGTCTGTCTGTTCACGGTTCGAAGCAGGAACTTAACTTTTACTGTTGCGTGTGTGTTCATGTTACCACAGTTTTTATTCGCACGCGCTTTAGTCTTGGTTTTAAAGGGATTTCTTAATAGGATTGCTTCCTGAGATGATCAACTTTGTCTGGATTGGTCGATGTAGCGAATCAGCGATAGATGTTGACGTTTAGAAAGGCTTCAAATAAGTCTGAATTGATAGAGCATTACTTGGCACTGATTCTGTCAGTGAGAGGAATTTAAAAAATGTTATGCATGTCCACTTATAAAACATGTGCATAGCGGGATACATAAATTGGCCTGTGTCTAGTGAATAAATAATCAATGGCTGGATCGCAAAAACGGTGAGAGCACACCGAAGTTCGGGTTCGCAATTACGTATACATAACGTATATTTTTACAGTAAATGATAATGGTGCATTTTAATTGTTAACTACACGTTCACATACTACAAAACGATAACGTCGATGCGCACGTTTATTTGTCCTCGTTAAAGTAATAATAGAAAAGTTGAAATTATCGTTTAGTGAGTTCTGTTATTTGCCCTTTGCATGCGTGCAAGCACGAAAGTGGATTACGCCGGCTGTGTTCAAATCATTAAAGAAGTATAAAGGGCAAGTGGGTGCTAGTGGACTTGCGCACTGTGCGGTTCCATACGTTTAAGTTAACACTTGGGATATTGACAGTACTTGAAAAGCTAAACGAATTTACGATATCGGCGTCAAATAACACAAGTTTCAGATAGGGTAGGGATAAAGAAGACTGTATTTCTAATGATAATTAATGTGAAGATTTTTAGTTTTATAGCTGACCACTTTGTTGGGAGGTCTTTAAATTATTTGTATCTACCACATTGGGTTAATAGGCTATAACAAGTTCGCAGAAGTAAACCTGATTTCTCAATCAATTTGTGGTGCCATCTATATTCTCATGAATAAGTTATGGTAGTAACGTAACGGTAGTAGGGTCACGCAAAGACCGGCGTAAAGTGGAAGTATAATACTTTCGCGTTTCGTCTGGTAAGTGAGGTAGCCGGAGCCCAATTTTCAAAAGGTTGTCAACGCATCATGTCCATGGGCGGCGGTATTCACTTAACATCAGGTGAATCGTCTGCTCGCTTGGCAACTTTTCATATTAAAAAAAAATGTTTTTAAGATGATAAACTTTATATTATTTGGTTCTATTTATACATAGGCTGAGAATATAATCACTCGGCTTATAAAAACAAATGCCACAGGTACACCGACAAAAACATATCTATAAGATATAACATGTACGATGGTAATGATGAAGACAATGATTTTTTTTAAATAAACTTCAATCAACAGCAGCGTTTTTAATTTCACACATAACCAATTAAGAGAAGTAGTATAAAACGAAACAAAGGAGTCCCATTAATGCCTTTAGAATAAATACCAATGTGCAAATGTCTTCGAAACATCCGCCATACATTCGCGTTTGTGCACCTTGCGTTGGCCCGCGCCAAGGGCAGAGCGCGCGTAGTCGAAAGGTGACGATAAAAAATAGTTCGAGATCCATGGCGGCAGATGTTCGGGCATCTGTTGCCCGCGCCGGTGCGAATTCACGAAAACGTGGTGGTGAATGTGCGGCTGGCGGAGGAATTATCCTCTACATTGAGGAAATAGGAGGCCTTTGGCCGTCAGTGGAACATATGATATAGGCTGTTAATATATTGTACCATGATTTCAAAATTTGCACCACAAATATTGTATTTGAGTCTGACGATTGCGATGTGATGCATACGAGGTTTAATACTGGCATAGAGCTAGTTTACTATTTGTGGGTGAAACACCGGGAGATTACGTGATTCTGGTGAGACGCCAACACATCCACTCAGAGGTAAGACCAAAATCCAACGCTCACTGAGTGGTCGTGAAATAGAAGTAGGTTTATGCTAGACTGACCCTTTAGATTGAATCTCGTTGAATTGGAGAAGGAGATGCACTCGTCTTTCAAGTTAAGAATCACTGGTCCTCTATTGACAGCAAGTCTTATATATACATTTGCATTGCGAAATAGCGTTAAAGCTTCTTCTACTTCCAGTGACGCTAGGGCACTATATATAATAAGCGTTGTTAACCTAGTACTATGATTGAGGATTTATCATTTAAGAGATGAATTAAAGAGGGTTTATTACAAAAACTTAAAAGTCTTTACGAAAAGTATATACATACTATACTGTCCATTACTGTACACAGGGTCAGCAAGCCTAACTGTGTTTTCAGCGGGTCGTCATTCTGCAGTGGACTGTTAAAGAGTGCGATAATAATCATGGCGATCAAAGACAAGCCTGGCATTGTTTCACTGGCATTGTTCATTTAATATGGTCTCACCTAACACCGTTAGGTTTTAATGAAGTCGCAAACAGACGCCAAAAATCTATGCGATCCAGTCAAGGGTGTAGACAGTACATGCCATTTTAGCTAACATACACAGAGACACTTACTGCTGTATTCACCAAGCGTGGGATACATTGGGTCTGACACCGTACACTAATGTGAGATAGTGATGGATTTGGCGTCGCAGTTGACTAAGGCATTAGGACATCAGATTTGCGATTTAGATAGAGTTCTTTGTCGTCAGCTCGAATCCCAGATCGATTTATAACGTGCGGTAATCAATGGCTCACATTTGCGTGCGTTATGGTGACAGGATTGTTATTACCTGGGATATCGGAGTAGTGGAACTGTAATCTTTTCCAGAGCTTGCTCCTGTTGTTGCAATTCTTGGAGTACTGATACTGTTCCATTTTCGAGCGCTTGCTCTTGATGTTGCAATTCTGAACCGACCCAGCGATCAAAACGTATACATCAGCTAAGTGTCATTCGAGGTTGAACCCAGAGCCGCGTTACGCGAGTGCGTTATGTTAATGAACGCTAACTGTTTACGCGGTGGTTTTTGCTGCGTCCATTGTCCCAGCGAGCGGTTCCCACGACCCGAAAGCGACGTGGCGCACATTAAAATCCGATCGTTCCTCCCCTGCGACGTTAATCTCGATTGTTTTTTTGTGCGATCGTAATATAAACGGCCCACGACCTCACAGAAGACCGGCGTAAAGTGGAAGTATAATACTTTCGCGTTTCGTCTGGTGAGTTAGGCGGCCGGAGACCAATTTTCAAAAGGTTGTTAACGCATCTAGAACCCTTACGTGTAGCAGATGTCCATGGGCGTATTCACTTAACATCAGGTGAACCGTCTGCTAGTTTGGCAACTTTTCATATAAAAAAATAAACGTTTCAATGCCCGAGCGATGCGAAAGGCTAGTAGTATAATAGCGTTCTTAGCTAGTACTATCACTGGATCGGTCTGACGATATCTGACGAGAACTTTATACTGTTCCTGTATTTGATAATCTCTCATTAATAAACAATACATTTTATTGATGTTTGTATAACAAACATGAAAAGGGCACATCTGGTCTCTCTTTTTGTAGGTTTTTAATTAGATTTTTTTTTGTGAAAGATTGACTACTTGAAGATGAACGAATGAATCGATAGAATTTACATAAATTTGAAAAAAATTGATGGATATGATAGTTCAATTCCGCATGCAGTTATGAGATTATTCTGATGGAGGGGCGATAGATTGTTTAATCTGACATTTCTTAGGTTTTCTTACAATGCTATATATTGCAATTCTTAAAAATTTTAATATGTAGTATTTAGTCACTAACATAAATTTTATGTTCTGAGGAAAGAAACTAATTCCAAGTATTGATAATAGGACATCATAAGCTAGTTGATAAAGTTCCTTGAACATTTTTTGTATACTTTTAGATAGTAAATATAAAACTATGTCATTTTCTTATTCTCTAATTGAACTCCACACGTAAGAAATTGATCTCTAGGCTTATTGCGAAGATTAAAATTAATTGAATGGTTTGATTATTACGCGCTGGAACAGTTGGTAATCGATATTTGTGTTTTGTCGGCGTACTTTGTGAATCAATGCCAATAGAGTGTTAGCAATTAGTCACAAGTTAGGTCAAGGGCGTCTCTGCAAGACGTTGCCAATTTTACCACGCTCCCGCCGACTCATACGTTCGGCACCTCTGTGGCGAACATAAAAATATTTTGCATAATATTCGCGTCATAATACCGCCGCATCTGATTGCGAATTTTACGAGGTCGCTTCATAAAATTCACATGTACTTCGTTCTTGAATGCGGAACGTGATAGTAAACAACGTTACACAATTATATAATTTCATAATTGAAGAACGAAATCTTTATGGCTAGCACAGATTAACACTGTATCTTTATCATAATATTGTATATATTTGGTATATTATACAATTTGATATATCAACAGATGTATAGGATATATCATAGATATTTGAATTAAGTGTCCACGCATCGTCTGGGCATTTTAACGTGAAAAAATGCTGGATACATGCTATCCTTATGATTGTTCCAAAATTTCAGCAAGAAAATAATACAGAATGATCTCTTGCGTTTCCGTCTACTTTTTATATTATGAGCGTCAGCTTTTTTGTCGGGTTTTATATCGTTTTTACTTATTCATTGACCTTACATAAGGTTATTGTAAATAAAAGATACCGGTGGTCATAGGGCAAATTTAATTGTGCATACTTCTCCCGTTAATTTGTTATTTGACACAGACTAGATACGACCAGAACAATCCTCTTTATTGAAAATAATATTCGGTGTATAAATTTACTCCCTCGCCAGCCGTAACGCAGAAGTATAACATAGATAAACACTTCCATTTCACTTCCGGTCTTCTGTGAGGTCGTGGTACTACGAGTACCCCGGGCGGATCTGCTCATTCGTGCAACTGTGGAAACTGCTGCGTGGCTTTACCACATTATGTAAACTTAAGAAGTAAAACATCTTATATATGTCCCATTGCTAGGCAAAGGCCTCCTCTGTACAGAGGGTATTAGACCATTTTTCTGCATAGGTTTCCTTAGGATATTTTCTTTTAGCGATAAGCACGAGATGAGTCAGTAATTAAAATTAATAATTTCATTGGTGCTGGCACTGCGATTTGAACTCGGGCTGCTCGAGTATATTAAATAAAAAGCGAGTATCTTGACATTGAGCTATCACAACATTCAAACAGAAGAAGAACAGTAAGTTAACATTGCTATCAAATGAATGATGAAATATAATTGTCATGTTGCTATCACATGAGCACAACTCACTCCGTCCTTCACATTCTCGAGTATTGTTTATACGGTTTATCTACATCCGGACTGACCGTCTTGGTGTCGTATGTCAATGTTCTCGATGGTTGCAGACGAAAGGAGTTCGATATTTTTTGCAGAGCGTACACTTTTGACACCTCCAATCATTCGTTTGCTTCTAGAATATTCGTCATATACACAGACGATAGACATAATATGTTATATGCTACTTACGTTATATGTCACGTATTTATGTTCATTACAACCTTTTTTTGAATAACTTCATATTACAAATTCAAAAATATTAACCAGCAAGTACTGGCCAGTATGCCACAGTGTCAGTAGTGATTGTGATGGCATATTGAAGGGAACAAATGGGGAATTTCTATTGTTATGAGCTCAACTGTTTACAATGACAACAGATGGTTCATCATATGGGCCTCATAACACGGTAAACAACTCCAAGTGGCATCTGATGGCATCACTGACTGCTTACTCAACATGTGAAGACAGATAAATCCTTAGATTAATTGCTAAATCATTACAAACCTGTTAAGATTTGTAAATTTTCACGATGGATTCAGTATGTCAGATCAAGAATTGAACAATTTCAATAGTTAGCGGTTGGTTGCAAGCATTGAGGTACTACGTAGATATTTAAGAAGTACGCTAGTAATGTAGTTAAATGGTTGCAAGTAGACTTTTATGTTACGGTGTTTTGATAATAAACTTCGTACCAACATCGCTCGCTGTTTGTGTAAATACATTTGATACGTAATAATGTTGGTACTAAACTAAGGTGTTCATTGCGAAGGTCAACGAAGCTAAATTTTAGTCGGTTTTAATTTACATTAATTTATTTCCACTATACAAGATTATATTAAACATTCAATATTATATTAAGTAGTAGTATAACTAAAATAGTTTTGACAACTGCTATAATGGACTTGTTAGTGAAGTTTAAGATAAATGTCTGAAGAAATTTGGACCTAGGATAGATCCTTGAAGAACCGCTGCACCGCTTATACTTCCATGTTTCTTTTTAAAAGCTTTAATTAGTAAAGTAATTTTTAGATTCATAATAACTTTCTAAAATAAAATAGGAATTATACGGCAGTCGGATTGTGTATTCAAATTGATTTAATATTAGTTTGTAAGGCTATTTAGAGCTGACGATTGTTTTTTTTATCCATGTTTTAATCTTTCTTAAATAGAATCCGTAATTAACACATTGCCCCTTGCGATTAAGAAATAAAACGTATAACCCTTCGTGGGTGTATTTTTAGACAAAACACGATAATTCGGTTCAAAGTTCAGAGACCTCCCGCACGCGTCTTTTAATGCCTATCATAAAACGTCCTCGCCGAGGCTGATTAAAGTCGCGCGTAATTCCATTTAACGGCCACCGGGGAAGCGCTCCATATTTGTTTGTTTCCCTTCCCTTGCTCCGAGTTTGACATCGCTAGCACCGTTTCTTTTTTATCCTCTTTGTGTCTGACTGGCATATGTACTCACGGACATTTGTGTTTTTGTAGCTTTCGTAGTCGTTAACTGCTTTCGTCAAACGAATTGACGCTTGAAGGCGGTTGATGGATTGTGATACAACTGATACATTAGATGCTAATGTTGTCCAAGCAAGTTTTTGATTTTGCATAATAATGAACGAATACATTATTACAACTGGAGTAAGAAAGCATATTCAATTATTAAGTATTCGACTTATTTCAACTTTCGTTAAAATATTAAAAATTGTTACTACAAAAACTTACATAATAAACATATACAGCAAGAAACCCCCGCGCGCCGTAAGTTTTTGTTCATTTATCTCAAGAAAACTTACAATATTTTCACGGAATATATTATTTTTAAGAATTCCGAATTCGAAACCAAATTTATCCGAGTTCCAACATGATTTAATTTATGAATATATATTCACCATCAGTCTCCATTACAAGCACGATAACTGGTAGCGGCAATATGAAAATACATCCAATTAGATCTTTTGAATACTTCAGAAGAGTTACTACATCGTAGCATGTACGTACGGGCATTTTCAGTGGATTTTTAAAGGCTCACATGAAAGACGCTATGATCGTAACAATTTTATTGCGCAATCAATCAGTTCGGAATAAGTTGTGCCCACGTGATGCATTACTTATTGCTGATAAACATTCGCCCGTTTACGACCGGCGGTGGT
This sequence comes from Iphiclides podalirius, assembly GCA_933534255.1. Taxonomy (NCBI): domain Eukaryota; kingdom Metazoa; phylum Arthropoda; class Insecta; order Lepidoptera; family Papilionidae; genus Iphiclides; species Iphiclides podalirius. The sequence goes on along the minus strand of OW152820.1, from coordinate 16,048,315 downwards.
CCTGCCGCCTCTAAAAATATCGCACCTGTTTTACTGTTGATTAAGTTAGCAACTGTTTTAGTACAGAAACGGAATGGGTGAGCGCTCAATGATGGATATTTAGAATTTTATTATTATTGTGTGGTCGATTTTAAGATTTAATTACTATTGTATATACTTAATGCTATAATGGTAGAATAATCTTTGAAAAAAATGCACAAACATAGTAATAAAATAATTTTGAACAAAAAAAACCGACTACAAACAGGAAACTAAAAACATTGTCAAAATTTGAGGATTGCCCTCGATTTCTTTGGGATGCCATCATCAGATCCGGGTTCCCTTATCATGGTACCACCCCGTGGATATCTCCTCTCCAACATAAAAGAATCATCAAAGTTGGTTCAAAAATGACGAAGTTATAAAGAAATATATACGCTCGAATTGAGAAACCTCCTTCTTTTTTGAAGTCGGTTAATTAGAATCTCACTTAATGAAATCTCTGTAAAAACTTAGTCAATAACGAGTTTAGTAAAAGCTTGATTGGAATATTTGAGATAGAACTCTTTTTTTAAATTGTAACTAAGCAGATAATAAAAAATATAAATTATACAATAATCTGGAAAACAGAGTTATTTGACCATAATTTTGCGCATACAGACGTAGTCATTGTCCGAAATTGAAAATTCATTGACCATCACACTCGACTAACGTTGTGGGAATACGCCGCAATTCACAGCACAACGAATTCCGCTGGCCCACGACATAAGCAATAAAATAATCGCCCATTTACGCGCAATCTTCATCGAGACTGAGATAACGCCTCAAGAACACACGTATCGAAAGCCATTAGACGGTGTATTGCTCGATAAACGGTTGCGTTTAGAATAAAACCCGCCACTGGCTGGCATCTCCCGCGTTCGATTTACGATTGGGCGTTGCGCGGGCTTTCCATAATGCTCATGAGTGGTATTACGTGTTTATTGACGCCGATATGAAAAGTTGCGGGTGCCGAATAAACAGGCGCATCTGTTATACCCTCTTTATTGCTTGATCTAAGTGAGCCCCCGCGTAGTGATGTGCGCCGACGTTTGAAAGTGTTCGATATGCTATTGCGTAACGTTACCCGCGTGTATGATTCGACCGCCGACCGTTCGTATAACGATTTAGATTACACTTCTCTCTGATCTCGAGGATTGATGCTCCGTTATCGTGACAGACATCATAACAAACGTTGTGCGATCTTTTAGCGATCTCTAAATAATAACTCGACAGATATATTAATGAATGTTATTGTTTTGAAGTGAGAATACGTTTGTCAGATGTTGAAAATAAAATTGTCTAATGTATTGATCGACAGGTCGGTTTTAATACGTTTAGATGCATTTATTAAATACTTGACTAGATATTAACTGCTCGCGTTTATTTTTTTTGTAATAACGGAATGAACTACACGAAAACATATACAATGTATTCAATAATATAAGTTTTATGAATATAAATAATTTATATGCCTCTTCTAAATTGAATTTTGAAGACAGCCCGTGATAAATGCCGATAGATGTTTTACAAAATGCTATTCACATGAAAAAAAATTGAATATCACCACACTAAATTGCTGACGCTACTGGAGACGTCGGCAATAAAGTAAGCCGCATAACGCGAAGGCGAAAATAGCGCGCTCGGAACAATATTTCACACGTACGGACACAGGAAAAGTGACTGGCCTGCGCTGTGACCAAGATATCGATGAATTCTCGTATAAAGGCTACGCATACTAGCGCTTACTTTATTCAAAACTAGCGACCCGCCCTGGCTTCACATGGGTGAAATGTATTATACATATAAACCTGCCCCTTGAATCGCTCTATCTAGCATACATAGGGACAGATGGACAGCGGGACGACTTTGTTTTATACTATGTAGTGCCAGCATTTGACTGCCATCCCACCTGATGGTAAGTGGCGATGCAGCCGTTGATAGTGAGCGCGCTAGCTCAGTAAAAATCTATTCGCTCTTGCCTTGAAGACGCCTACGTCGTAATCGGATGGAAAAACGGACGCCGGCAGGTTGTTCCATTCCTTAGCTGCACGGTTTATAAATGACTAAGCGAATCGATTTGTTTCTGTGTGTGGAACGCTTCTTTGACACAAATATAAACTCACGCGTAATACAGGTAGATAAACGTCGTATAGATACAGACAATGCTCTCTGGCATTAAACTCAACAGGTTAGCAAAGATAGCGGACGCCGGCAGTCTTTCCGAACTGTTACGACCTGGGAACCTTTAAGAAGAGATCATTTCTTACATGAGAGTCTTTCCTAGACGGCCGGCAACACATTGGTTAGTCCTCTGGTGTTGCAGGTCTCACCATCAGGTGAGCCTCCTGCTCGCTTGCTCCTTTTCTCCATACAAAAAGCTACAACACACTATTACTCTGAGTTTTTTTTACCTGCATAACATGAGAGGATGCTAGCTTGTCACCATGTGCGGTCATAAAAATGAAATACTATATTCTAGTGAAAACGTAATCTCATTTTAACACTTAATTTGGGTGCAAACTTGAACTTTGGAAAACATGTCAACATCCTCGGCATCTGGGTTATCATATCATTGTCAACCATAAAATTCCATGAAGACATAAACGGTACTCGCTGAACCAGGGAGGAACGTAGATTGCTTGCATTTATATATTGTATACATTTACATATGTAAGTATTTATGTCGTCATTTATTGATTTTTGCTAATTTATTTATTGTACCTGCTAAATGATCTCCTCACCTCCGTTTGTGTGCTTAATTTTTAAGGAAACGCAATGAAAGTTACGAATAAAACGAATAATATACGAAGATATACAGGCCAATCACGCTGTTCACCGTTACATATTTTAGGTTGATTACATATGTACGTTCTAATACAAATAATTTTGTAACACAGCATCACTGCTTCTCGTAACACATGTGTATGTGTAATTTTGCAACTGGAAAGCGGCTTTGGAAACACTCCAATATTATTCAAACACGCATTATGTTGTAACCGCTACCGACTTAGTTACTTTAGGATCAGATTTAACATGTTCAGGTATGAGGAAGCGAGTCCTCATAAATTGATTTATTGTTAAATGAATTATTATTTGTAGTACAGACGTCAGCTATCACTGACTTATGATTTGTGGGGCACTATTCGTTCATATATTGTTTAAGTGTAAACTTATGTTATTCCGTACGATATGAGTTAGGAAACACTTTCAAGTAGTGTTAAATGTTGCATTATTGGGGGATATTATATCTTTAATACATCTCACTTTAAAGTCGACATGCCATAAACGTAAAGGTGCGTCTTGCTGCTTTCTTAATAAAAACAGCATTGCAGAAAAACTATCGGCCGAGCACCGCTCGATCGTTCATAATTAACCAAAAAATCGTATCGACAACGGATCGCAACGGGCGGCGCACGTCACTAGCGGGTGTCGCGTTACCGCACTTTTGTCTGTGGCGTCGCGTCTAGCCGTTTGTTGTGACTGCGCGCGTTTTTTTTCTTAACCCCCCCCCCCCCCCCCCTCAACCCGCCCCGCCGACCGGAAATGGCTGCCGAGAGCCGCTCGGCCGTCACTAATGACTATCCGGCGCTAGCGGCCGCCGTCACCTGCCGCTCGTGTCCGATCACTGCGCCCTCCCGACGGTGGGCAGCGTAAACGCCACCCTCGCGGTCTTGGGATCTCGGGACGCACACACGCGCACGCGAATGAAACGCATCTTACGCCAAACACACGTGAAACGTGTCGCTGCCACTTCAGCGCATCAGTTTGTATCTCCGATATGCAAGGGATGTGCTTCAAATGGCGATGTTTTTAATTTGATAAAAAAAAGGGCAGGTGTAAGAGGTGTAAAGGCGTTGTGTTCATTTTATGATTATTAATAGACACAGATTAGATAGACTGAAACATGTCAAGAATAACTTTTCACAGGAGCTCTTTAAAATTAAGATAACTTATGAATCGGAGATCAGAGGCTATCGTTGATCTTTCGATATAATGATCGTTAATTTCGATCGTTGTTTCAGAAACCGAGCTTAGCCTCTTTAAAATATTTGCATTTGTATCCTAAGATTGATCGTAACAATATTTAAACGTTTCGTTTTATTTTTCCATTAAAAACAAGGATAAACTTATGGCACGAATCACGTAATCATACCATTGTTCTGTAAACACTGCAATTAGGAATTTTGCAATCGTAAATATGATTGTAGCTTATATGACATAAGAATTGTCCTCTGCACAAACGTTCGTAATATTTGAAAAAAAAACTTAAGGTTTAAAAAAGTACGTTACCGGTGTTGATGTCTTCGACAGTTACTCGTATACGGAATAAGATTTTTACAGAGATTTTTGTATTCGCAAGTCTGATGCGGACATTGTGCTTATACCTTTAGTTAATATAATTGATGTAAATATATAAGCAATGTAAATAATGCTGAATGTTCATGAAATATCATGTATAGCGTTGGTTCACAGTACGTTTGATTTAACTATGTTAGGGCTACGCAGCATCTTTTCAGCATCACCAGATACACGAATGCGCATGCTCATCCGGAGAAATACCGCGGCCGCACGGAACGTGATGTGGAAGTATTATAATTTCACGTTTCGTCTGATGATTGAGATGACCGGCGCCCAGTTTACCATCTTGACAACGCATCTGCAAGGCAACACAATGGATAGGCGGCTGTAATCACATAACACCAAAGTCACTAAACATCAGGTGAATCGCTTGCTCGATTGCCAACTTTTCACATAAAAAAACGTTAAATTCCTGATATAATTGAGAGAAGCCACGATCTTGGGGTGTCCCAAGGTGTTTCTCTTCCCCAAGGTAATTTCTCTGCATTATTATAATTGACAGCGGTGCTTCAAATATAACAATAGATATTTCTGTCCGTTCCATTGGGCTATAGTAAATAGTAAGTACTTCATATTCATTTTTTAATAGCTGAATACCAAGTTCAGGGATCATGAGAGATTTTTAAGAATAGAGACAACAAAGTGTAGTTTAACATGACCTTATCGTTTGCCTCTAATTAATGCACAATGACTGTCAGTTGATTAATGGCTACTATACTGAAGGGCAACGATCCCATTATAAGCGACAAAGCCGATCTTCGTTGAAATTAATTCTCCACTTATAGTGACAATAATATAGAATGGTTTCCACATATGGATAGAAAAAAGAATTACCTTTTTTAACACAGGACTTGTTACTGCACTTTCGCAAAATTATGACTTCTTACAACTAGTCCCCTCTATTTTCTACTTACAAAAATTTCAATACCGTAATTAATTTAAACTGTTTGCTCCTTAATTAATCAACGCATTGGCAGATTTGAATGGGGAAATGGAATATTATAAATATATTTGGTATAATTAATCTACTTTTAAACTTTTCGCAAATTGAAGATAAGATTACCCTGTGTTGCACAGACGTTAACGCAATAAATTGCAAGTGGAAAAACCTCAGATTAGGTAACAGTTACCTGATTAACCGAAACCAATAGTTGCAAATGCGCTGAGGGAATAATTGGAATTTGTTATTATTGTTGAAAATTTTGCATTGTCCTTACTTTAGGATAACACTATCCTGTGTTGCAAGGACGTTTTACATACATAAATTTTACGTGGGCAAACACCCAGATGCGAAACAACTATCCGTGGGTAGCACAAATAGTTGACCTGTGGGAATCGAACCCACGAGCCCCGACGCCGAAGCCATTACCTTGGCGACTGCGACACGGAGTCATCAAATACTTGCAATTACGAATGGACAACGCAAAGATCTAGATAAGAGTTGACGACAGGTTGTGACTTGTCGCGCGCCGTGGTCACCCGGCGACCTTCCGCCGGCAATAAACGAGGTCCGATGTCGAATCCAAATGGGTTCATTTATCGTCAACGGGGCCATCGTAGGCATCTGGCAACCTCGCCCAATCGAACTGACACAGTTAAAATCGTTTTATCAAATTAAACTATCTCTTATACCAATTTCAACCATGAACCTATGTTGTCAAATCGACAACTGGCAGGCACATTTGCGTCAGTTTAAAGAACAAACGTCAAGAAAATCGTGATTCACTACTTTTATAGCAGAGAATTGACTTGCTAACCTGCCCATATGTAAACCGAGTGTATTCTTTAGCTTACTTTTCTGAAAGCATCAAATATTTATAGTCTAAAATCTCACATTCTTCATCTGAAAGTTTATAAGGTTTCATTTTAAGATAAGCAACTTGTGATATCTATTTTTCACAGTGTTCAATAGTTAAAGTTTACATAGACCTTGGACTGATGTTTTACATCTGGAATTTAATGTGAAGTAGTGATTTCTAGTGGTATTTTGCGTATCACAAAGATATTTTCTTCTCGACATTCGTTCTCTGAACCAAAAGTGCACGTGCCTAGGGGGCTCCAGCTCGAGACCCAGGAGGAAGGGTTTTTCATCGCAGTTCTAGAAATCTATATTTTCGGTCTATAAGACTGCGGAAGTATTGCAAGCTTTCTGGTTACTGTTTAGTTTTACTCACCACCACGGAGGAAAACTGCGCACTGACGGCCAGTTAGAGGTAAAGAAAAGAAAAACCTGCACTCTTCGGTCTTGAGACCGAGGGAGGGAGGGGTTTTTTTTAGTGTATTTCTTGAAATCTATATTTCCGGTCTATAAGGCTGCGGAAGTATTGCAAGCTTTAAGGTTTTAAGGTGAACGAAAATTGACACTGATGGCCAGTTAGAGAAAAAGAAAAGAAAAACGGTCTTGAGGTTTTCTGAAGTTGCGAGAGTTTCTTGGGTCGCGAAGCCGTGACCTTGTCTCCTTAGCCGAAACGGTGCCGCAGTTGGCCACAGCAATCGCGAAATTAACGCCGCCGATGCGTATTCGAGGCTGCGTGGGAAAGGCGAGGTCTTCGACCGCTGAGAGGAAGACGGCGATCACGGTGGTCCGTTGCAACGGCACTTCGTTTCAGTTCACACCCCGGCCAGGGGAGTGGATCGTTGCGGACACAGCGCGTCTAATACTGCCGTGTTATTAGCTAGCCTGCCAAATCCACGAGTCGCTCGTTCCAATTCGGCATGTCTGGTGATGGTGACTGATATCTAAAATGTTTTAGCTTACTGGTAGCGACAGATACCCAAAATGTCAGTAGGAGCTTTATGGTTTCACAAGCGGTTTACGAGTTCAAGTGTTGTAGTACTTATTACAATGTTCCCGTATTATTATGGCGTACCCTCAGGCGTTTTGAACAATTCTGTCTGTGTTGTTAAAACGTCGCCACGTAATAGTTATTTGTAGTACCTACCCCTCGTCTTCTTGTTATAAATTGCTGGTTCGTTTAAGTTGATTGTTAAACTCGGAGAATCCAAATATCTTCTGGCGTGATAAGTCCAGCACTAAAGTTAACAATTTCATTGGTGTTGGCCGAGATTTGAACTCAGGTCACTCGAGTATATTTAATTGGAGGCGAGCGACCGGACCCTGACCAATGGCGGCTCAGCGGAAAAGGAAAACATCGTCAGGAAACCTTCATATTTTTGCAATAATAAAAAAAAATGTGGAACATAAGTCCAATTCGCAGTGGGGTCGAGTGGTGGACTATACCCTAATACCCTTTATGTGGTACAGTGGTACAGAGGAGGCCTATGCCCAATAGTGGGTCATGTATAGGCTGCTACTTTAGCTTTTAACTTTAGATTGTTACAAAATCTTTCCAATAACAGCACATTAACGGTTTGAACTGCTTATTTAGAACAGTGGCTGGCCGATCGGCCACGGCATGGATATTGCACACCATAATTGCTACTTGACTTGAAAATGCGATTTTTTGTTGATAAATAAAAAAACATCTGGACGCGTTAATCGAAACGCAGGTTTGAACCCCGCAGCTCCAAAAGATTTTGTCCATTTATCTACAAATGTCACATTTTGCTGAACTTAAGTGAAGCAGATAAACCCGATTAATGTATTATTGCGAAATTTGAACTTTTACGCGAATGATTTTCAAGTCTTTCAACGGGCGGGCTTTCGTTTTTAAATCAACTTAAGTAAAAGTTGGGTAAATGAAACTATTTTTTAGATTTTATAGCGTTCTAATTTGATTTTAAATTACTGATGTTTCAAACCCTTTTCAGTGTTTATAGTCATGGGTCAGACTGAGTTGTTTCACGTATTAATGTCAGAGTTGACCCGGGGTAGCTCGCACGTTATTTTATTATTTACTAGCGACCCGCCCCGGCTTCGCACGGGATTCATGTATTATAGATATAAGGTTTATATCCTTGATCCTCTTGAATCACTCTATCTAGTAAATAAAACCGCAACAGGATCCGTTGCGTAGTTTTGAAGATCTAAGCATACATAGGGACAGACGGACAGCGAGACGACTTTGTTTTATACTATGTAGAGATTTTATTTACGTAAGAGCCTTACGATAGTTTGAGGTCTGGCAATGTTGGTGTGTTTGGATTAAATTTTATAAATAATGGGCTCCTCAGCTAAGTACCTTGCCACAAAAACAGTACTTAAAAAAAGCTTTGTTCCTCTAGGCAGATCTGGAGCATCAAGTAAAATTTTCAATATCAAAATTCATTTCTAATTTCGAAAACATAATAAAACAACAGATAAAATAAGCAGCTTCTAAAAATAACTTACCACATATGTAGCTATTATCCCATGTTGGCAACATTGGCAAAACATTCGACAACAGACAACGAAGACGAATAACTTCGCTCAGTTTTTGACGCAATAGATTTAGAACAAAGTGTACTTTTTCTAATATTAGTATGCTTTATAATTTGTTTTACTGTGGTAGGGCTACGCAACAGTCTTCGCTGTTGCACTAATGGGCAGATCCGTCCGGAGAAGTACCACGACCTCATCAGACTGGCGTGAAGTGGAGATGTTAACCGGAGCAGACTAGATTAAAAGCTGGCAACAGATCTGCAGCCCTACAGGGTGTTGCGATTTCCATGGGCGGCTGTCATCACTTAACATCAGGTGAACCGCCAGTTTGCTTGCCACCTCCTCACACAAAAAAATACGTACAGAACATTAAGATTTTCGCCAGTGTGGCAATTAGCCGTTTAGCTTAGTGGTTAAAGCTTCCGGCCGCGAATGCCGTGGGTTCGATTCCCACAGCGGCGACAATCTTTTCGTGCTTTTTCTACATATTTTAATGTTCAATGTTAAGTGCAAAGATTAGCACTACAAACAATTTAAATTTCTAAAAATACGTACGGGATTATTTCGTTGTGAAATTGGGAGCATTTACACTCGTAACAAAAGCGCTGTTTCTACGCGGACGCAGTCATGGAAAACGACTATCGACTAATAAACGTTTCAACGCGGCGTTCTTTTGTTTGTTTCGGCCGCGTTTCGGGATTTCTTTTTTAATTTCCGTCTTTTATCTACTTACGCCAAACAAACGTCTGATCGCTACACAAGCACGCCATAATTATTACGGGGAACGGACAAGTTGTGAAATTTTTGTTATTTATATCCGTCCCGTGAAATATTCTTCGTGTTTTAAATAGTATTTCCTATTCTCGGAGAAGTTTTGTAGTCAGTAAAGTTTTTAGAAGTAGTTTTCAAAAAAAAAAGTAGGTTTCTCAATTCGACCGCACATATTTTTATTTTTTTTATGTGTGTTCGCGGATAACTTCGTCTTTGATTCGATTTTGATGGTTCTTTTTTCTTTGGAAAGGAGATGTCCCAAGGGTACCATGATAAGGAAACCCGGATGGCATTCTAGTGAAATTGAGGCAATCCTCAAATGTTACAGGTATTTACAATGTTTTTCGGTTTGAAGTCGGCGGTTTTTTTGTTAAAAATTATAGATACTTAATTTAAAAACGTTGCCTTCATTAATATATTTTTTCAAATTTTGATAAAAAGGTGAAAAAATATTTCACACCTACCTTTCGTACTTTATTTCATCTGTTGCTCTGTAATGTTTTCAAAATTCATGAATTTAAGTTATTCGTCCGTCGTCGAATGTTCCACTCAATGTCGCCAACATGAGATAAATAGCTACATATGTGGTAAGTTATTTTTAGAAGCTGGTAGCCGCAGAAGGAAGTATAGAAGAACGTGTATTGAAAAAGTTGATGGATGCGCGAGGGACGTGTCAGAATAAATATGCAGGATTATTCCTTATCTACTTCCCCATGGGAACGACGTTAGGGCTTATTTGTAATTTCAATACTTAAGCTGCGGATTTTTTTTGCAAAGGTAACGTCTTTCTTAAGCTTCGTTCTTAAAATGACATCGTATCCGGAATCCGCTGTAGCAAATTCAGTTAATTTATTTAGCTAAAAATCAAACTAAGATTCTATAAAACATACAAATGCCCGGCGAACTTTTTATGTATATAATTTAAGTCTGATTTGCGAGATAGTTAATTTGTTTCTCATCAATTAGTAAGTGTTCAAAAGTATTATAATAGTTAGAATAAAGTTGCGTTCTACTTGATTGAATTGCGTTTGGACATTGTGAAATGGGATTAGAGCTAACAGCATTCAAACGCCGGAATATAATACGGAGAAACATAATCATGGGTTCGAACCTCATGGGTAAGCTACATCAAGCAATGATAAACGAATAATGCAAGTTTTCAGCATCGATCTCTAACTTTAAGGGACACCTAAAAATTTCAGTACTGGTTTCGTGTCGTGTGACGCTTAAGGTTTGAGGTGGCACTTAAGCGGTGGTGAAAACGAAACTAGACTTAAATTTATTTAGGTGTTAAAGTTGGGAATCGATGGTGAAAACGGGTATTATTCAACCTAATGGCTTGCTTTTGTACGGGCTCATTATTTGAGAAAACTCTCGCACTATTGCTTATGAAACACCCAATGTCGATCCAAACTCGAAATAGGGACCCTTGTTTAAGTGGTCGCTGAAAGTGCTGAAACTAATTTAAAGTATTTTTGGATAACACTAGCAATAGGCCACAGATGTACGCATATTTAATACCCTGTCACGTATTATGTGAACATAGTTTAATTTTTGCCCGTGCTCAAACGGAAAATCGCAACAACTTGGGGCAAAATTACAAGCTGTTTACAATTCACTGGATGCGTACAAGTTTTGAGTGAAGTGTTTCAAACTCAAGTTTTGAGCGCCGTATGATCCATTTAACAATTTAATATTATAAAACTTATTGTGACTATATAGAATAGATGAATATTAACATAGTGACTTAGCAGAATAGGATAACTAGGACAGCGCCATCTATGACAAAAAGAGAAAAACCAAATGAAGCTCCCATTACTTTTAACCTTCACGTAACAGTAATCTGGGAGTTTTAAAACATTCGAAAGATGGTAACCCTATCGGTGCACGCAACAAGGGTGTCCGTACTTCCCAAGAATCGAGTTAGTTCGAAAGGATAAACGCGAATCTGCCATCTGTGAAATTTCTCGTGTGTGTTTTAACTGAAGTTAGCGCATTCAGTCTTTAGACTATTAAAGCTTCGTCAAACGCAGAGCCGTGGGCTAGCCGGAACCCACGGGTTTGAGCCTCCACAGTGGGAAGGGCCACGCATGTGCTCATGCGTGCGTTAACTGGGTTCTTGGGCGTGACCGTTGCCAAACCGTTGGGGTTTGCGGCCTTCCATAATGGGCCACGCATGTGCTCATGCGTGGGTCAGCTGAGTTCTTGCGCGTGACCGTTTCCTAACCGTTGGGGTTTGCGGCCTTCCATAATGGGCCGCGCATGTGATCATGCGTAGGTTAGTTGAGTTCTTGCGCGTGACCGTTCCCAAACCGTTGGGGTTTGCGGCCCTCACAGTGGGCCGCGCATGTGCTCATGCGTGCATGTGCCCAAGCCGTTGCCGCCGAATGCACTTTGACAAGTGGGTTAACAATAGGCGCGTTACTCACGGGCGGTTCCGCCGGTGAGCTGTTGCCGTATAAATAGCGGCGCGGCCGGTTGTACGCGTATTTATAGGCGGCGGGGTCATGCGGCACGGCGCTGCTGGAGCACTCCGAACCGGGGTACGGTGTTCGAAATAGACTCACTTGCAGTTCGACTTGCGGACGAGCGTAGTGGTGGTTCGCATGGTGTTATGTTGTTACCGCTAATCCATCTACCATCAAGTCCGCGATGTTTAAGTGGAATTGCCAAAGTTGAAGGGCTCCCGGTTAACGCTCTCACCATAGGAAACTAATGAAATTGTCTTGTTTCCTTTATATTTTTGACCCGTAAAGCTGATTAGGTTCGTGTCGGCACTTCAGTTTCTTTCATTCTCGAGCAAAGAGAATTCAAAATTCGGTACCCATGACGGTATTGACTGTTGCAAGAATGGACAGGTCCAGAAGTACCACGACCTCACATAAGTGGAAGTGTTACACTTCTAAATTTCATTTGGTGAGTGAGGTAGCCGCTGCCCACTTTGTTGCAAATGTCCAATGGCGGCTGCTATCACTTAACCGCCAGCCCGCTTGCCACGTTCTCACATAAAAAAACCTTGCTCGTGCTCAGCGGTAAATGAAAGCAATGAATTAAAAAACATACCAGTATGGACCTTCCCATACGTGCAACACTGAACACTGTTGCGTGGCGCTACCACAATTAAGTGGCTAATCATGCGCTAAGTTGTGAAGGAAAATGTAGTGGGGAAACCTGCATATTTTCTAAATAATACGTAGCAATAAACAATATGACATGGGACGTCTACCAATCCGCAATTGGCGTGCTGTGTACAGATAACATCTTTGCCCAGCACCCATATATGGGCTTTTACTTTATTATACTTTTAGTACAGATTTTTTATTTTATTTTTGTGCTTTTCTCTTTCTACAATTGAGGTGAAACTTAAAATGTGAATTGTTTTTAGATAAAAAGTTGTCAAAAGGTTTTAGATAAGTGGTAAACTTTTCTATAATTCATCTAAAAAAATTAAATTCACAATTTTCATTTCTAAAATTTTTGTTTGTACACAGAAATTGGCTATCCGGCTTAATTCTATCCAAACGAAGTGGAGCGACGGTATTCGTCATAGCTTGAAACCGTTTTGCCGAGAATCGATGACGAATGGTCGTCGAAATTGGTCCATAATCTCTCGTTAAGAACGCGTTAGATAATTTTCGAGTCGATTCGAGAGCGTATTACACGGTCATTACGGTTATTAGACATTTGCATGATCCCGTTTCAAATGGCAAATGATATGTAATGTTATCAACAAATTGGCCACCTACCCAATGATCAATTATGAATTATGTATTAGTATCTAATGGTAGGTTCCAGTAATAAATCTTTGCATTGTTAAGTATACGTCAGTTAAAGTGTTTTGTTAATAAATAACTGCAGTAAGGACAAGTAATACTCTAAAGGTTAATACATGATCTGTATACAGATGGAAAAAGATATATGATTGTCACACTTTGGTGACGACGAATAGATTTCACTGTGTCATCTCTACATTTTGAAGTACACTTGTTAGTAACTATTTTTGTTAAAATGAAAGTTTCGCAAATTAAAAATAAGCAATGTTTGGAATTGTTCCAAACACAATACGGTCTTTTAAGTGCCTATGCAATGGATAGGATTATAGCAGTGTGGCATTTACGCCAAGCTGCTGATACAATCCACGTTGATATTTGCATTGCTGTATGTTCAAATGGGTGGATACATATTTATCGAGCCTTAACTGTGCTATGTATCGAAGCGGTCCAGCGTTGTATAAGGAATTGACTGGTCTCTCGACTCCTGTGATTGACATCGTCATATAACTGTTTCCAGTTTCCATCTATCCAATAATAACACAATACTTCGCGTAGTCTAGTAATTGGGAACGAAAATTTCTGCTTCGTCTATTTGTAAGAAACAGATTGTCAATATATTTCTTCTTTTAACAGAATCAAAATCAAAATCAAAATCAAAATCAAAAACATATTTATTCACATAGACGCTTGCGCGTTCCTATGAAATGTCAAAAATTTTACATAAAAATTAATACGTTCGTAAGTTACCACCGGTTCGGAAAGCAGTTTCTGTTGAGAAGAAACCGGCAAGAAACTCAACAGTTGCTCTTTTTTAAAACGATTAGTTTACAATAGAACAAGTATGCCATTTTAGCCTACGTGAGTATCAACAGCATTAACCCCACACATTGGCGTCGTCAAGATATTCTGCAATGGTATAATATGCCTTAGCCATAAGTTCGCTTTTAACTTTTGCGTTTAAATTCATCTAGTGGCAGACTTAATACCGATTGTGGGATTTTATTATACATGCGCACACTTGCCCCATGAACGATCTATTTACTTTTTTTAGACGAAACAATGGTGTAATTAATTTGTTCTTATTTCTAGTATTTAATTTATGTCTGTCACTATTCTTTAGATAACAATTAAGATTATGTCTAACGTACAAGATATTACAATAAATATATTGGGACGCAACAGTGAGTATATTAATCTCTTTAAAAATATCTCTGAGTGTTTCCCGGGCTCCGATGTTATAGATTGCTCGGACAGCTCTTTTTTGAAAAATAAATATAGAATTTATATCAGATGCACTACCCCACAACAAAATGCCGTACGATAATGCAAGAATGGCAAGATTATTTTGATTTAACAGTACTATTTTATATTAATTTAGGTCCAAGTTTGCGGGAAGTCGATGGATGCAGGTGGCTCATGGCAGTCAGCCTAGGTTCAGGAGTGGACTCAGAACAGGCTGTAATGATGATAATGATTATCAGAAGAATTTTACAAAAACATTAACAGTCAATTTTTAGTACGAAGAAAATTGTGTATAAAGCGAATGGGTTTAGACTGCTTAAAGTTACCATAACATTTTAGCGATTCCGAAGCATAAAAAGATTCCAACTGTGATTAACGTACCATTAGTCTAATTTGTAGTAAAACTGAACCAATATTTACACACATTTTAACAGTGTTAGTAAAATTTAACCAAGGTTTACACACATTTTAATAGTGTTATTTCTATGTGTGGTCTTGAAATTGAGTTTTTTCTCTTAGAAATGTATATATGAAAATGTTAAGTACAGAGAATACCACTAAAAATTTTAAAAAATAATTCAAAATCCTATCAAATAAAAAAGTTGTAGACTGATTCGCGTTTGACTAATTTTCCTTCAGTATATCAGTCTTTACCATTCAGTATATCAGTTTGTACCATTCAGTTTATCAGTCCGTACCATTCAGTATATCAGTCTCTACCGTGACTACCCTGTAAAATATTCAAAATATCGAGAATAAAGCATAATTAAACACGAAGAAAAAAATCACAAAAACAGTTTTACCTTACAATGCGTACAATTAGCATCGGCGTAACCGCAAGAAATTATTAAATTATCCTCTTCTTTTTATAATGCCATCTCTACTTGCTTTATTCTATTAAATTTACATGTAATAGGACAACAAAGGCTTCGTACGGAGCATACGTCCTAATGAGATTCCAGCAGTGCTTCAGTAATAACCGTTTGGAAACGACTTTTTTGGTGAAACTAGGCGTCTAATTGTATTCTAAGAAGCGATGCCCGGCGTCGCGGCGCCAACATTCTGTGTTACAGCCGAACAAATAAACAACCGAAGCGGTAAGCTCTAAACGGCCGGTCGATGGAGGGCAATTAATTAATACCCCTGTTAAAAGACGCAATTGTAGAGTCGACCGGCGCGGCGCTTTGTTACAGAAGGCAAGGTTTTCCTCGAGTTTTTCTTTATTTATTTCAACGTCAAAGTTAAAGTGTCTTTATTCAATATAGGTTTAACTTAAGCTCTCATTGAACGTCAAAAAAAAAAACTACCACCCGTTCACTAAACTAGACCTGAACAGAGAAGAACCGGCAAGAAACTCTGCGGTCTTGTTCTTTTTGTTATTTTTTTTGTGATGCAATTCAATGGCAATTATACAAACTTATTTAGGTATAAAATCAGCAGCATCCAGGGGTCTTGCAAGTGCAGAGCAAGATATTTAATAAAACGTTGCCCTTAATGTAGCATACCATTATCTTGTGTCGTAAGGTCCTTTTACAAACATCAGTTTCACGCGAGGAAGATTATTTATAAAATGAGTGAGACACTTGCATTTGATTATGATTTTGTTAAAAAATATCTATTAGTTGTAGATATAGTATTATGATTACTAATTCACTGCGATATTGTAACAACATCTTGAATGACGGTTCCTGCTAAGCTATAGGTTAGCTTGACCGTATGGCATCACCAGCTGATCACCAACGCGTCACAGACCAGAGACAAATAAAGGTAAACATTTCATATATTTTCGTGTCCCGGCGAGTGAGATAACAGGGGCAGTGTCAGTGGTTGTAAAAATCTAAACTCATCGAGTAGTTATGACACTAATGTCGTGACTCCATAGGCGATCGACCTTACTAACATTGAATCGTGTACTTTTAAATGTACAGCAAAAAAGGAAAGGACCGTGTCTACTCATCACTAAGGGCTGACTGGTATAGAACGTCATTACACATTCAGTCCGCTCGGAAAATATATTTTTTTCTACGTGTGAAATGCCCAAACTCTGCTACCACGCAAGCAAGAAACATAGGCCATAATAATTTATGGCCTATGTTTCTTGCTTGCTTGCATATTTTATTTATTTAATTACCATTACCATTGTGAAAAAGCTCACAAACAAGCTCACCGATTTCTCAGGCGCCATGAACGAACCCGCGCGTGACGTGAAAAACTTCACGAAATCCAGATTTGTGTACCGTTTCCAAATCACGGCGAGCTAACTAGTCATCGGCACGTTCTAAATCGGTCGCGGGCAACACATAAAGAATGGAGCTTCAATAGGAGCCACCAATAACGGGCATTTACGTAAAATCGCGTTACCTTGATCGGCGGCCGCGGCGCTGGAGTTTCGCGGAACCGAACCCAGAATGCGTTGACCCAAGTGTTTACATTATGTACGCTCTGGCCCATTTAAGAAACTTATAAAGATATATATAGACTAGTTTTCCCCCGCGCGTTCCCGTCTAGACGCCCGGCATGCGATTCCGCCGTTCGGTCTAATTTCATTCGGATTTACGAGGCGGTAGCGCGGCCTTTAATGCTGTACATGTCATATCTAATGGTGTACAGCGGCGGCTGGTGGCGATCGTAATGCGATACAATGGCTACAATGATAAGATATCGCACCATATTGTTTTTTTTACAAGGTGCTGCCCGCGACTACGTCTGCGTAGGATAGGCTGGAGGCGTAACATTCAGACGGAAAAACAGATGTACATAAAATATGTGTATAAATTATAGCCTATGTGTTGTCCGATGTTTAAGCTGTATTATTGTAAAGTTTCATTAGAATCCATTCAGTGGTATTTGCGTGAAAGAGTAACAAACATCCATCCATACATACAAACTTTAGCCTTTATAATATTATATAGTAAGGATCGGATAGTGAGGATGTCAAATTGTGGCAAGCGAGCTGGCGGGTCACCCGATGCTAAGCGATAACCGCCGCCCGTGTACATTTGCAACACCCGTAGGGCTGCAGACTGCAGATGCGTTTCCATGTCTTGATGAAGTGAGCCCCGTGTACCTCACTCACCAGGCGAAACGCGGAAGTGTAACACTTCGACTTCACGCCGGTATTCTGTAAGGTCTTGGTACGGGATTGTTTTCAAATCGAATCAAATCATTTATTGATCGAAATATAAAATATACATTTCATTTATTAATAGTCATTTTTTTAAATCTACCATCGTTCCGTAATGAGGTTCCTCTAACGTAGAAGAAACAGGCGAAAGAAACTCCCTAGGTATCCTATTTTTTGTCATTTTTTTTTCTCAAACAAATACATTGTTATAGAGTACATATTTTTTTTTAGAAACAGCTTAGGAGCATCTTAAGCCAGGGGTTATTATCGTTAATGTATTCATTTATATTATAACAACCCTTTTTTAAAAGTTTTTCTTTAATAAATTTCTTAAACCTGTTAATAGATAGGCTTTGCACATTAGCTGGGATTTTGTTGTAGAAGCGTATACACCGTCCCATGAAGGCTGACTGAAGCTCCCATGAAGATGACTCTGTGGAGTTTAGTATTTTGACCTGCCCATTCGTACAACAGTGAAGACTATTGTGTTTTAATAAATTTAATTACTGAGATACAGATTATTTTAAGAATTTTCTTCGTCTTGAAAAGAAATGCATTGGAGGCTTAAAGAAGACCGTGGGTCACCTGATGTTCAGTAAACCCATGGGTAACACTTGAGGGATGGTAGATGCGTTGAAAATAATAAATGTTTTAGGACACATTTTTACGCAACGTTTTCTAATCTCAAACTAAGCAGCGCCTGTACTATGGGTACTATATAATTGATAAACATTCTTAAACATACTTGTGTGTGTGTCTTTTGTAAATAAATATATATTATACATATATAAACACCCAGACAATAGAAAAACACTATGTTTGTCACACAATATTCTTTCAGTAGTCGGGATCGAACCCACTCCCTCTGGGCAGGAGGCACGTACAAAACCCACTACGCCATTCGGTTCGCCGAAAGGGTTGAGAAGTTAAGAAAGTCGGTCCCATTTACCTCGAATGGCGGATTCATACCTTTGCGTTTCGTCTGTCAGTGGCGTACTTTTGAAAGGCAGCATCCCGAAGTTGAAGGTGTCTTGGGCATTAAGTGAATCGTTTAAAGTAACAGCCTTTCCCACTGCGTTTTTAGAGGATATCAGGGCATAGTCTGCCACGCGGCCCCACTGCGGATTGGTCGACTTCACATATCTTCGAAACATTTTTTGTTATTATTTCGAAATATGCAGGTTTCCTCACGATTTTTACCTTCACCGTTGAGCACGCGATAAGTCAGCACATAAAATTAACAAATTCATTGGTGCTGGCACCGGGGATCGAAATCAGGTTGCTCTATATTAAATTTAAGGGGAGCACCCGACTCTGAGCTATCACGGCTTCAAAGTGAATCGTTTACTGATTTACTAAATTCTCTTTTAAATGCTATATAGGTATTTTCACACCAATGATACGATTCCAGGACGGTAATAGTACATAATTGTACGATGGTTTTGACTACACAATACGAGACGGATTCTCCATAAATTCTTTCTCTTAAATTGGGGATACTACTGTTGAAAAATATGCATTTTGTTCCCAGAACGATTGACGCAGCGGATTTTTTATTGCGCGGCGCAGGCGCGCAGTTATAACTAGAATGTCTGCGAAATACGATATGAAAGCGTACGGACTCGACTTAAACAAGCATCTGTTGATTTCATATATCACAATGATTCAATAAAATCGTTCGCGTATCGCATCAGTCTTTTAAAACCGGTGTCTTTTTTATGGCTGAAATCTATTAATGATTTTCCTTATTACATGTATCGCATCGCCGGTGTTAACTTTTGTTTTTAATATAAATTGTTCCCTCGATATATTCTTAGTCATTCGAAATGGATATTTGGAAATGAATGAATAATTGACATCAGCAGCGCTTAACGAATAATTACAAACATTAAGTTTTCTTGCTGACATCGAGTTAAAAACAACTTTCGTGACTTAAAAGTACTTATAAGTATATGCCGACAATTTATTAATGCATTTGGATGGATTAGTACGAAGCAGCAATGAAGACAAACGAAAGGAAAAACAGAATCCATTTTGCCTCATGAGGAAGCATTGCTGGTGCTTCGCTGTAGTACCTGCGATTCCCATTAAGAATTCTTACCAAGAGATGCGCAGACAATTTCTCTATTGCAAAGACTGATGACTCCGTGGCGCAGTTGCCAAGGTATTGGCTTCGGTGTTAGGGGTCGTGGGTTTGATTCCCATACGGGACAACTATTTGTTACCAACAGATAGTTGTTTCGCATCCGGGTGTTTGTAAAACGTCATTACAGCACAGGATAATAGTATCCTAAAGTAATAGCAATGTAAAAAAAAAAGAAGATCTTAAAACCGCCTTAATTTACTGCGACCTCTTTGTGTGTACAGTGAAATTGAAATTTTATTAATATCGGTTAACGGAAAACGGTTAATCTGGAGGATTTGTCTCATATTAATCGCTGTCTGATTTGAACGTTGCACAAATACAATCGTAACGAATTAGCAGTTTTTAAATGTTTGAGTCATTATATAGCTTTTTTTGATGTGAAAAGTTGCCAAGCGAGCAGGCGATTCACCTGAATACCGCCGCAATGGACATCTGCTGCACCCAAGGGTTGCAGATGCGTTGAAAACCTTTTGAAAATTGGGCTCCGGCTACCTCACTCAAAAGGAGAAACGCGAAACTTCTTCCACTTTACGCCGGTATTCTGTGAGGTCGTGGTAATTACCCGGACTAGCCCGCCCATTCGTGCAACAGCCGAAGATGCTGCGTGGCCCTACTACAGTTTAATTTTTACTAGCTTATTGTTTACTTTTCCAAATTTTTCTATGTAAAATATCTAAAATTGACTGTAAGTTCAGATAATTCAGAACTTCTTAGTAACGAAATTCATAAGATTTGACGAATCCGTCGGTTCAGATGTTAAAAGGACGGGTTCAAAACATGCCGAATACAATTTTTTTTAACCGGGACAATTATCCCTGATGCGGGTTTGTGCTATGTAACATTTGTGTAAGTAAAACAATTAGATTATGAACTTAGTATTAAGAAATATGCATTTTTAATGTCATTCCATTATAAAAAAATATACATAAAGTTAAAAATATACATTTTTAACGTCATTAGTTTAAATTTTTTTGCTTACTATACTACTTTTTTTATTAATCTTAAAGAATGATTTAATTACCTTTAATTGCAAGTAAACAGTTTAAAAAGATACATTCCACAAATGTTCTTCGGACTGTAAGGCAAAAAGTTCAAAAAAAGGTAAATTTACGAATAAACGACACGTGACTTTAATTTCTGTTGACAGGAGCAACATTCCACTAGAGACGGCCGCAGTAAACTACGCGTTAATTCAAACACTAATATCCTACAGCATCCGACGCATCCTGGCGTCTAGACTTCACAAAAGGCTAGACTAAACATAAAGCCCTACGTCTGTGGGCAGTCTAGTAAACAAGCGGTCGGTTCGGGGAATTCCATTCATTTTGAGTGACGATATCTTATTATGATACCTTTGGATGGCTTCCGATCTTGGTTTCCGTTGTGTTTAGTTGTTTCCGTCGGCTAAGAACGCTAGCGAAATTCGCAGTTGCTATGCAACCGACATCCCATGTGGACATTAAGAAAATCCTAATGAAAATAATTCCTAATTAAATTATAAATTTAAAATAATCCCGTGATACAAAAAAGTCAAATTATATCTAAGAACTATCGCGATTACGTTATCTTTCAAACGGAAAAAAATCGCACCATAATCGTTCAATCAATGTGACATGATAGCTTCTAAACAGAAGCTATCATGTCACAGACACACAGACAGACACGTCAAACTTATAACACCTCTATTTTTACGTCGGGGGTTAAAAAACTGTGGGCAGCGTGCCATATAAAAAAAAAATCCCGATAATAAGTAAGAGAAAATTTTAAATTATTGTAAGAGTAGTATCAATTTTTAAAGTATCATGGAATCTGTTGGTTGAGATTACCCCTGTTTTATATAAATAGTCATTATAAAACCGTAACAATTTCCGGTGAGCAATATAAAACCAGGCCCGGGTGAGAACCGAACCCGCGTTACCAAGACCAAAATCTTTTTAAGGCGCAGAGCTCTAGGAATGAAGAATAGATTAGTTAGTACCAACTTGATGGTAAGTAATTATCGCCACTCATGAACATAAACGACACGTAGGGTCGTAATTATTTTCCCAGCTTAACGCAAGTTATCTGCAAGAAACTCCCTGGGAGAGCAACTGATGTGTAATAGCTATAAATAACATACATTAAGTAATGTAAATGTAAGTAACTAATGTATAATCCACTGCTGTTTTTGTATGGGAGGGAGCGAGCTGGAGCGGTTCACCTGATCTTAGCTGAAAGAAAGAAAGAAATATTTATTTGGTACATAATAAACAACATACAATAAAAAAATAAAAAAATACAATTAAAATTCAGACAACAATGCACCAAAAAGGCATCACATCGCGAAAAAATTTTGCGATTGCTGGTTTTCAGTGGAACCTAGAACCGATAACCGCCGCCCATTGACATTTGAAACCTCACTCAATACAAAATGCAGAAGTATACTTAGTACAATATACTTAATGCAGATATCTACTTCTACTTCACGCCGGTCTTCTGTGTGGTCATCGTACTGAACGGTCATGCCCATTCGTGCAACAGTGAAGAGTGTTGCGTTTCCCTAACAGTTTGCAAAGGCAAACTCTGTGCAGGGTATACACCACACCCGTCTCAAATGCGGATTGAGAGAATTCACAGTTCTACACTCAGCGCGTGATAAGCCAGCTCTTAAAATTGCCATTAACACTATTGGTGCCGGTACTGGGATTCAATCTCAGGTTCATTTAGTATACTAAATTAAAGCCGAGCATCTCATTAAAGCCGAGCATCTCAACACTGGGCTATTGCGGCTGAGCATAGTAAATATAAATGGTTTATGAATTGAAACTACATAAAACCACTGTATTAGGACGACCGGTATATTATTTCGTCCAGACAGGTATGGAGATATAATTACGTGTCTAGGGTTTGACCTAGCGAATTAACCTAGACACGGCTTGTTTAGCCTTAACGCTTATGAGAGGAAATCAACCGATTATAGTCGCACCGCAGACCAATAAACACACGTACTAACAGCTATATAAACATTAAACCTCAAAGGTTATCGATTTAAATCGATATAAAAGCAAAATACCTACGGTGCGAGACTAAAAAGTTCAAATTGTATTGCACTAAACATTGTAGTACTTGTATGTAGAAGTTATTAGCAATCAACCCAAGTTAAACCTAAAATTGAGCGTGTATAGAATGCATTGCGAAGATTTCAGGATAAATTTTGTCCTAAACATCCAGAACACGTAGTCCTACGCGATCTAATGTCGTTCTTATACCGATAAGGATAATTATTGGAGTACTAGTGACCCGCCCCGGCTTCGCATCGGCGCAATGTATTTAATATAAAAACCTCTCTATTGAATCACTCTATCTAGTAAAAAAAACGCATCAAGATCCGTTGCATAGTTTTAGAGATCTTAGAATATATAGGGACAGATAGACAGCGGGACGACTTTGTTCTATAGTATAGAACAAAGTCGTCCCGCTGTTTATCTCCGTAGTGAAGGGTACATTCAACAAAACTTAAACTTCACTTAAAAAGTTTTCGTTTCTCGCGGTGTTTCTTTAGTAGTGATCTCTTAATTTAGCCTACAAATGTACACATTCGTTATGTACACATTGCTATTAAATAATGTGAAATATGAGACTATATTAAAGAGTACATGCTTACGAGTCTGTGACCATTACCTCTCAAAGAGTTAAATCATCGAGATAAAAAAAAATCAAAGGCGATAAAATCTGTAAAATAACCGTTTTTAGCAATGTGCAGTACTCGCAAATTCACGTGAAAGAAATATTATGAGTTAATATTTGTTAATGTTCAAAGATGAGTAATGTCGGATACCAGTAGATATGATGTACGTTATTTTTAATACACAATGTTTCGAGTATGTTCTGGTCGAATATGACACGTCTCTGAAGCGTAGCAAGGTATATTATACAAATCGACGGCCAATCGAGATCTAACTGCATTTGTATCGGAATGGTTATGACGGCCTGGAGCACAATTAATAAGCGATGGCGGATTTTAGTTTTTTTCGTATCCGATATATACTGTTGACTCTCCCGCATTAAATCGCTGACTGTTTAGACGGAGACGGCAAGTGTAATTCTCTTTTTTTTGCGATGTTATACACACATAAATTTGAATAGAAACAGTTTACAACTACAGGCAGTTCACTGTTGTTGACAGTGGAAACTGGCTGGTTCAGCCACGAAACAAATGTATGCATGTATGCTTCTAGCACCTCCACGTCACGTCGTTCTTATGTGTGACCGTTGTTCTTCCCCAGACATTCTTGCCTATTTACGCTAAATAAGGAACTCTTCAATGGCCTTACCAAAGTAAAAAAATTAAATTATTAATGTTTTGAAAACATAACAATAACTTCACATCTAACTTGCCGCTTTAGAACTTAAATACTATATGATAGAAATCTGTTAATTTTGTCATACAACACTTGCCCTATATCGACATTATGCCTTTTGTTGACAATACATCCTTGGGCAATTAATAATAATTAACAATGATTAATTGAACCGACCTTTAAACGTTGCCCATATTCGGCGACTTTTATAAGGCCCTTTAAAAGGTGGCTTGTGCCATTTTCATAATAATTTTTCATTTTAATTGACAAATGACATCGGTAGTCAGTATTGTAAACACATCAGTCATCATTGAATGAGGTTACGTCAATATGTTATGCTTGAGTAATTATACGGTTAAGTGCTTGTACACATAATGGCATAGTTGAACTTAACAAAACTGTAGGCACGCGGCCTAGGAGTAACTTATTATAGTAAAAAAGCATACGTGGAGCAAGCTTATTTAGAGGGTAATTTGTTTTATAAAAAACGTCCTATCATTGCTACGGAACCATTAAAGACGAGCGCTTAGAACCCATATAAATGACCGCGTTGACACCGCTCTGACATACAAGCATTGAACCCGCCACTTTCTCGACACGCGCGATTCCTGTAACTTGCGTCCGCCCGCGCGTAGTACGGCCGAGGTCGCCCTTACATATTAGGCGGCGACCAGACTATGTGACCGGCGTGCGCAACGAGACACGGCTACGCGACCAGTTTAGCGCTTTTTACTACGAGGCTAGTACACACTGTTGGATTTCCCAGAAGCGCCCTATGTGTGCCTGCGCCGTATTAATTTCTGAGAGGGTCGGACGGACCTTGTGGTGGTGGGGCCCAAATCGGACGCATAGATACTTAGAACTGCTGGAATCTCAATAGGACACCGTTTTAGGCACAAAGAATCATCGCCCTCCTGCCTAGGTGGGTTCTGCACTACGTGTGAATCATGTTGTAACAAATTTTTTGATGGCTAGGTTTTCACGACCGGCCGCGTGCCTGACATAGGCACAAAGAATAAGTATGTCCCGGGACTGAAAAAGGTTGAAAACGTCAGGAAATAAAATATATGCGAAATATACGTGCATTTGATACAATCAACACGTCCTTACTCATAGCAAAACTTGTTTATTATGGATTTGATCAAGTAGCCATTAAGTAGTTTTCAAGTTACTTGACTGGCCGTACTCAAAAGGTTGAAATCACTCATATAGACGGTTCCGAAAAGTACTCAAGTGTTTCACCAATAAATCGAGGAGTTCCACAAGGATCTATACTCGGGCCAATCCTTTTTATTTTATATACAGCTGACCTACCGAAATATATTTTGAATTGTGAGCATCATTTATATGCTGATGACCTACAAATCTATAAGCCTTTGAAGCCTAGTGAAGTAGGGACAACTGTTACTCAAATTAACGAAGATTTTAACCGAATAGCTGAATGGTCGGAAGCTAACAGTCTTGTTCTGAATCCTACAAAGACAAAGTTTATTGTTTTAGGTACCAAAGCACAAGTAAACCAAATAACTGCTCTTAAACCACAGATAAAAGTAAGAAATGACAAAAATTGAACAAGTTCAAGAAGTTCGAAATTTAGGTGTACTACTTGACAGTCATTTAAGATTTGAAAGTCATGTTATAAATATAGTCCAACAATGTTATTATAGGCTAAAAGTGCTGTACCAAATACGTCAATTCCTGGATATAGACTTGCGGATTCATCTCTGCGAATCTCTAATACTATCAAAATTAAATTACGCAGATACAGTCGTCGCTGGGTGCTTACTAGAGCGTACAAAAAAACATATTCAGCGAGTTCAAAATTCCTGTGCTCGTTTTTTGCTTTCCAATTCCACGCCGGTCTCATATAACACCATACCTTAATCGAAGCGACATGTTGAATATGGGGTCAAGGCGAGCACTACATTTTGCTTCCTTAATTTTCGGGGTAATAAATAAACAAAGTCCATCATATCTCTATGGCAAGTTAAAATTTACACAACGCCAATCACGACTTTGTGACCGTCTTATATGCCCTGTTTTTAGTACTGCGGCTCTCCGTGGAAGCTTTCGATACTCCGCCACAAAGTGTTGGAATAACATCCCACCACCTATTAGAAACTCTTCGTCTTTACATATCTTTAAAGCAAAATACAAAAAGTTTCTACTTCATTTGCAAAAGACGGAGTAAAACCGATCAGATCGCTGTCTGCATATATTATAATATATTATATATATATATAAAGTTGCACCCAGACAACTCAGCTCTCATAGGTATATAGGCACTCGTATTGTGTTGAGGACATGTTATAGTTTTTGTTAATAATTTTTTTTTGTTATACTTTATTTTTGATTTTATTGTTATTAACCTAACTTTTACATTCCTTTTTTATTGTTTTTAGTCTATTTCATTGTTATTTTTGTTGGCTGTATGCATGGAGCTGAACGCCAATCTTACAAGGTATCCGCAGAAAACCAGTGCCGTGGTATTGTTTGCCAGGGCAATATACTGAGCGGAGACCTTTTTGGTGCATACATTTTTACAATTATAATGTTATTTCTTTTTTTTTTTTCCTGTAATGTAATGCGCCGAATAAATATTTCTTCTTTCTTCTTTCTTTCTTTCAATTAGTTTCAGTTAGTAAGGTGTAATCGCTTGAGTACAAGAAGTTATCATAAAGAATAAGATTTCAAATTTATCAATAAAGAGGTAGAGAGCTGATGCTGGAAGAGTTCCCAGCTGAACCAGCTGTCTTGTCTCCATATATCGGAAACGAATTAAATATTAGAAAAACGGTGCGGAATTTCATTCGTGCGATTCACTTTTATACTAACTTTTCGTCGATGTGATATCAACATATTTTGTTTCGAATCGAATGGTGACTAGTTGGTAAAACATTTTTTTATGGAAAAAGGATGGTATGCATAAAGCGATCTATGACAGATACCACTCCAGCATTCAAACCAAATGGGATCGACAATCGATCCGGAGACATCAACTATCCAACAAGCTATCAATGATCTTGAAAAATAAATCCTTACTAATATTATAAAGGCGAAAGTTTGTATGTATGGATGGATCTTTGTGACTCTTTCACGCAAAAACTACTGAATGGGTTTTAATGAAACTTTACAATAATATAGCTTATACATCAGAATAAAACATAGCCTATAATTTATATACATATTTTTATGTATATATGTCTTTCTGTCTGAATGTTACGCCTTCAGTCTATTCTACGCAGACGTAGTCGCGGGCAGCAGCTAGTTAATCATAAATTGGTAAATTCCTAAAAAAATAACCACAAACGTTAGACGGTGATTTTGGAGTGTTTCGTTTGATCTTGCGGTATTCAAACCAGAGACCGACATTGCGAGCCGAGGTGGCAGCTAAGATAAAGCCCTTAAAGGCTGCCAACGCAAGTGCAAGTGTCCAAGCACGTGATCTCTTACCATCAGGTGACCCGCTTGCGGGCGTGCTACCTTCTCACATGAAAAAAAAAACTTCATTGACCCGGCAACTGGATTTGAACCGACTGGACGAGTATACTTTGTTTAAATGTGGAGTCGCTTGGCTCTCATAACCACTTCGTAACAATAACCGATGCATTCACCAACGGAGTCACAGGCCACTGCAGTGACAATGTCGCATTAAACCTGCGAGAGTGATGTAAGTGGACAGTTATGGCTTATCGATAATTTTATTGCTTACCGCTCATGTTAATATTTATTGTCGTTCGAAATAAAGCGCGCGCGCGCATTCCTACGTCCAAAAGGGGGCAGCGCCGCGTGGGAACCAGAAGCAACCTCAAGTTTGCTTTGCAGAAAGAAATAATCATTAAATGTCGTCAGCTATGGCGGCGCGGCGCGAAATGATTTACGATGAGAGCGAGTGACTGAGGGATTGTGTGTGTCACGTTCAATTCTCAAGTGTGGATCGATAATGATGATTGTACTTTTCCACTTCTTCAGTCACCCAATTCAGTGAGCCCAATTTTCAAAAGGTTGTCAACGCATTTACAGATGCGTTGACACACCCTCGCGTGTATCAGATGTCTATGGACGGCGCTATTCACTTTACATCGGCTGAACCGTCTGCTCCCTTGGCAAATTATCACATAAAAAAAGACCTTTTCAGTTACCTAAGGGCGTTTATCACCAGTTGTTGGTACATCTGGACCAATACGACTGAGTGCTGGTTTCAATATTCGATCTACAGATAGATTTGGTTACTGGAGATTGAATTTTGACGTATTATGGAGCTAACGTCAAATGGCTGTCTTATATGTTAGGGATCTTCAAGAAGAGATCCTATTTCAAAGGCAAAGCAACAAAACAACAACAGGCGCAATATTGGAAAAAATCTTCGCGAATAAAAAAGGCAAACACTAATTCGCATGAAAAGTAAAAAAAGTTAATTAACACTATTTATATGTCTTATGCCGTACAGAAAGTTTTATATTAGGTCATAGTCCACTTTCTTCACTTTGCTCCACTGTGGAATGACTTCACATATCTTTGAAACATGTTTTCATATTAACATTTCGAAAAAATTTAGGTTTCCTCAAGATGTTTTTTCCGCCTGAGGAAGTGATTAGTCCGCACATAAAATTACAATTAACAATTTTATCGGAGCCGGCACAGGGTTGAACTTAGGTTTACAAAACTGCATTTCACAATAAATATAACGTCTTCGATCTTATAAGTACCCTCCGCACAGAGGAGGCATGTGACCAGCAGTGGGACATGTATAGGCTGTTACTTTACCTTTTCTTATTTTACATCTTACACAATCCGTAAAAATGAAATGTTCGAATGTCACGTTATGCCGCAAGGAAGTCTCAACTTCGAGCGAGCTGCGTGAGTTATTCGAGAGTTTAGCACACCAATTCACAGCACAAGAACGAGAACAGAAAAAACCAAGCACTTGAACTCATTGCGTAACAATTTTTACGATACGTCCCGAAATTACGCTCGAATTATAAAATCGCACGCATCGACGACGCCACGGACGCGGGCTGGTTAATTGCTCGGCGACATTTTACCGCCAATTTAGCTGTTAAACGCAATTGACGGGTTTCGACGGGGAGTTTTGTAATCCCGCGCAACGGAATTCGACAATGGCGACTACGTCGTTGTATCGGTACTTTGGATTGAATTGGTCGGAAAGAGCGAAAAAGGGAAAATGTCTGGATAATCACGACGATAATTTATTCCGGTACCTTTCTCGCTGTATACAAAGAATCTGTTAAATTTTTTACCGCTCAACCTAGATCAGTATACGGGAAAAGCGCTGGTGATAAAATGGTAGAAAATTGCAAGTCAAGTTCGAAGTGGCCAATGGTTTCTTCTCTTTGCTTTACTGCGTTTCTTATCAACTTATACGATATGGATCATTATGGTGCTCTTATCTATGGAGTACGAAATGTTAACAGTTTTAGAATCGCATGCGAAAGAGCATACGGCTCCTTCAATTGTAAACTCCTGACCAGCGTCAGCCTTCTGATCAAGACTTGGTCCAAGCGCAAGGGCCTATTAACTAAAGCTTCTAGTGTGGCCTGGTCCCCAGCGGAATCCTTTTGTATTTTGTATAACTGATGTTACGCCTTCAGTCCTTAGACTATTAAAGCTTCATCGAACGCAGAACCGGTGGGCTAGACCGAACCGACGGGTTTGAGGTCCTCCTCAGTGGGTAGGGCCGCGCGTTAATTATGGCATGTCGCCTACGGGCCATCGAGTTTCGGTGCGCACCGTGACCCCTATGGCCGTTGACTGTGCTTGGTTCGCTGTATCTGATGCGGTAGATCATCAAGGAAAACTGCTAGTGATCCTTTTTACTGAGTCCGTCACACCGCCATTGAGATTGCATACGTATCTAATATGGCAACTGCTTCTTTTTCCCTTCGCTCGTCTGCCATATATATTTCGCGTAGCCCGTTATAAGGGGTTGCTTATGCGATTTTCTATTTAGACACTAGTGCGTTAGGTTTGTTTTAGCGTGGCGTTGGGCAATCGTAGAGATTTTGTTGGTTCACGCGAATGTGCTCTAACGATGTAAGGTGCGGTTTTAAATAAACATCAATTGGTGGGAGTCACGGCAGTCTGCCTATAAGATCCTACGTTTGTCATCATGTTTCGTGCTTTGACATCACCTTTACTGTTTTATAGAGTATATTTTTCTCTTCTTTTTGGTTAAAGTGACGAAATATTACCATTTGCGAGAGATTTTTAGCGTTCCGTACCCAAAGGGTAAAATGGGACCCTATTACAAAAACTTCGCTGTCTGTCTGTCCGTCTATCTCCAGGTTGTATCTCATGAACCATGATAGTTAGACAGTTAAAATTTTCACCGATGATGTATGATATTTGCCGTTTTTATAGATAATGGTACATGCGCGAGTCCGGCTCACACTTTGCCGGTTTTAAGTGTTTAGCTAATCTTATATCAGACATAGAATTAGATATTTGCCGTTTTTATAGATAATGGTACATGCGCGAGTCCGGCTCACACTTTGCCGGTTTTAACTAAGATATATATATTTTGTGTTTTGATAATATGCATATAGTATATAAGCGAGCTATATATATATTATGGACAGTGCAAACACGTTCCATTTCGTACACACACACACACACTTCTGTGGTTCACCCCACACACCACACACACACACACACACACACACACACACACACACACACACACACACACACACACACATATATATATATATATATATATAAATTGCACATGATAAAACACACTTACACACGACAATAATTTGTTACACTTATACTAAGCTTTCCTTCGGAATGAATCTCGGAGCGATCGAACCTAGTTACAGCTCAATAGTCAAGTGCGCTGACAACCGGGCGCCGTGTACACGTCGGCGCATGTTACCAAGTACACTGAAACATGTGACCGGTAATAAATACCATTAGTGTTACGTACACGCGGGATGATACCGCGGTCCGCCTTAAAACCGCGTCCTAACTCCGTAATTATAACGTCGGTTGCGCAACGCGAGTGGTTCGGGCTGAAATATTATTTTCAGAGTTCAGAGACCGGCCGCCGTGCCGGATCATCGTCGACCTTACTGCTCACGTATTTGGGTTCAATTCGCGTTGCGTTTCGGCCGCGAGTTGCGACGCTGCGTCGTCTACGTGCCATGTGTCACATATCAGTAACCGAGCCGCTTCCTTTTGGACAATATTAGTGGAGGTGCATGTTCTTATCCGATCTGATGTCGGAATATGAAAGCTTCTCGATTTTTCGAATGTGTCCGTCGACCCTAAAACTGAACGCGTTTGACGTTTTAATGTGCGAATAACGTCTAATCTTTATTCCGAGCGGTGTTTTGTTTTTGACAGGAAATGGAAGCGTTCGCGCCTAATAATTCAGGGATGGTAGTTCTACTACGTATATTGTACAAGAGGAAAAAAAAACGCTGAGGATTACGTGATCAAGTTGCACCGAGCTATATAAGTTCTAACATGTGAGTTAGCCATGTCACTGTTTATCAAGTGAATATTTGAGGCTGTGAAACAATTACAGGCTCAAATCTTTGCTAAACTAAAAAAATAAAACATTATTTAAGAACTTTGAAACAAAGATATTATTTGTGCACTCCATTTGTATTTTAAACTGTGGCTTACATATCTTATAGCGTTATTGAGAAGAATGAAGAGAAATGGACAGCAGTTAGTCACTCATTGATAAGTCCAAACCAAAGCCATCATTACGTGTTCAGTTCACTTTAAGTTGTAAATTTTTGTTCCGAATGATAATCAAAGTATTTGTGTCTTATGTAATATTATTTCAGATATTTGTTAGGTGTAATAATAGCAGCCTATATGTGTTCCACTCCTGGGCTAAAGCCTCGTCTGTACATAGGGCATTAGGGCAAAGTTCCACTACGCAACCCCACCACCAACGTGAGGACTTCACAAATATTCGTTTTATTTTAAATATGGAGATGTCATCACTATGTATACCTTCTGCTTAGAACGTGATATGTCCGCAATTAACCATTTCATAGGTGCCAGCATCGGGAATTGAACTCGTTCGCTTGAGTATTTTGAATTAAAAGCGAGCGTTCGGCCACTGAGCTATCACGCTCTGTACATGTAATAATTCCGACCCAATTTCTATAAAGGCTCAAAAACTAAACCGTCAGTGAGTTCACGTAGCAATTAGGATTTCATTACTCTATAATCGGTCCAATTGGGCAGCGCGTGACAGTAATTGTTTTCGTGAGCTAGTACTTGTAGCTGACATTACGTACCGGCGAATAACGCTTTTGCTATTGACCAGTAAATCGCTGACTAATATAGACTAAAATTTTCCAATAATGACTAACACTGACCAATGAAAAGCCAAACGGCTGTGCTGTATTCCGCGGGTGAAAATCTCCAACTCATGTTTACTTCTTAACATACAATGGAGGCTCATCGGCACGTATTATAACGATATACTTTGTCGAAAGGACGTTTTACACACATAAATTTCACGTGGACACACAACACCCGGAGCCGTGACAATTATCCGTGGGTCACACAAATGGTGGTACCGTGGGTAAAACGAAGCCACAGCCCCCGGCGCCGAAGCCAACGGCTTGGCAGCTGCGTCACGGAGCCATCGAGCCGATTATCCGCATCGATTTTCGTATCGGCACAAAAAGCCGCGTCGCCCTTTAAGGAGGCGGCGCCAACGCCAGTCTATCGGCCGCGTACGTGCCTAGGTTATTGCGAGCGCCATTATACATATGCAGCGCGCAACGGTATGAAATTTGCCGCATGACATGGTGCATGTTCCGAATGAAACATTGCACATAAAGACTATTCTTGTATCTTGTATTAACTGCTGTTTGTGCTTTCAGTCCCGGGACTATTAAAGCTTCATCTGACGCAGAACCGGTGGGCTAGCCAAAACCCGCGGGTTTGGGCCCTCCGCTGTGGGTAGGGCCACGCATGTGCTCATGCGTGCGTTTAAGTATGGTGTGTCATCTAAGGGCAAGTCTATTCGCAAGACGTTCGTCTGTTGGCCGTTCGAATCTTAACCGCGATGGCCGTTGACCATCCAAACGGCTGAGAACTTATCCGCGGGCAGAAATCCCGTCGTCGATTGTCCCCGAATGGCCACGCAGTTTTATTGCGGGCGAAAATCCCTAACTCATATTTGCTTCCTAACATACAGCATGCTTTTTGGCGGGCGAAAATCACTAACTCATATTTGCGTCCTAACATACAGCGGAGGCCCGTGCTGTCTCATGGGCAATCACTGTCTGAAATATGTAACGATATTACGACGGATTGCCATTGTAAATTTTTAAACTTAACAAGCGAGAGGAAAAATTTATACTCTTTGTTTCTGTAAACACGCAAAGGTACAGTTCCAGTATCTGTTTAATAAATTATATTCGAATTCAGAAATTTGTGTAGAAGTAGTTAGTGTTCTTCCCTTTTCCTAGTGGGTTCACAGACGAGTCGTCAATATGAGTTATTGCCATCGAACAGAAAAAGCTTATAAACTGAATTATAGCAGTGTCAACAAAAATACAGTGTTATTAGAAAGTGTCGTCTACTTTTTAATAATTAATATTCTGAATTAGAGCCGTGATAGCTCATTCTCTGGGCGCCTTTAATTTTATACACTCGAGCAACCTGAGTTCGATCCCCGGTGCCAGCACCATTGAAATTGTCAATTTTAATTGCTGAATTATCACGTGCTCAGCGGTAAAGGAAAACATCGTGAGGAAACCTGCATATTTTCGGAATAATAAAAAAAATATTTCGAAAATATATGAAGTCCGCCAATCCACAGTGGGGCCGCTTGGTGGACCATACCCTGATACCCTCTGTGAAGAGGAGGCCTTTGCCCAGCAGTGGGACATGTATAGGCTGATACTTTACTTTACTATTCTGAATTTAACACAAATGCGTAAGTACTGCTACGAGTGAAAGCTCAAAATGAGCTGTTGACACCGCCAATTCGATTCGCTTACACTCAACACCGATTAATGTTCCCGGGCAAAACTTCAAGAGCAATCCGCGACACACGGAACGAAACGGCTCGGCCCAAATATCGCACGCGCACTTTCATCGGGGCTACATAATGTCCGATGGCAATTTTCTCTTCTTCGACCGCGCCTACCAATTAATTCTAAATGTCATACGAATTGGGGTTTCAAGTTTACTTCACGCGATAAGATTTAAGCGTTGAGCGGAGCGAGCGGTGGACGTAACGTCGCAGACGTTAAATTAAAATCATAAAATTAGGAACTGTAAATATTGATTTCACCATGTGACTGAAATTAATGTTGCAGAGTAATAAATATAGAATCCCTAAAAATGTAAATTCAATGAGCAGTAACCAAAACTGAAAATTTGTAGTCGATAATGCAAAGTAAATCCACAAGACGGTATTCATTTCACGTTTTATTTTGGTTTTTAATTCCTGATATTTCGAATAATTTAGATTATATGGTCACGGGACAGACTGACGTGATAAGTCCTATCATGTATAGCTATAGATGTTTTAAAGCATAGTCCGTAAAGTTACCTATTACAGATTTGTTATTCATATCCAGGAATCAGTATCTCAACATATTATTTATACAGTACTTCTAGTGGTTTTTTGCCAGTATGCCGTAACTTCCATAATTCTTCATCAAATTTAAAGACTCAAAAACTATTTTAAAACTGCCGCTATTGACGGAAAATAGACAATTAAAATAAAGATAATATTTTTTTTGTAAAAAGTTCCCATAAATAATGTATTATAATGCCAATTGATACTTGGTTTAAATGAAAGATACGAAGTAAACTGATAAATGTTATTCTTTAAAATAAGTTAACTTTGTAATTGATAAATATTCATTTACACATTATTATAGCACCAGTCATAAAACATTTATAAATTTAGGGGGATAATACTAGCTATTTATTCGTATTATTTGCCGTCATAATAAGTGTAAAGAACGTGGTGGAATGGGGCCGCGACGAGTTCGCAACTTGGTAGGATTTGCGAGTTGGAGTTATCGCTATGCGCTCGTAACTTGAAGCAGGGAGGTGCCCTCGACATTTGCGAGTGGTGGATTTTTACCGCAGCCCGGTTCGAAGCGGGGTCGCCGGTTGCACAATATGTCGTACGAGGGCGGTCATTAGCGCTCGTTAAATTTACGACCGGGGAATAGACTGCAATGAAACGCGCTCACAAATCACCCCGATGCGTGGAAATAAATTCAATGGATACGCCTTACGTCGCCTCCTTTAACGGGGTCTGTCAGAGGATGAGTGTGAATAGACAGAGTGTGCCGCGTTATTTTTTTTTTTCACGAAGACAGCAACGTTAGGTAGAAATGGCTCTGACTTAATTTCAGGTGGCCGATGACGAAAAGTGGGGGAAGATAGGTTCTCGAGTGGCAGCCTCGTACGGACCATCGCAGTGTAGTGTCCCCTACTAGATGGAGTGACGACCTGCGCAAATGTGCGGGAAGTCGGTGGATGCAGGTGGCTCAGGATTGTGCTTCGCGGCGGTCTGTTGGGGAGGCTTATGTTCAACATTGAACTGAGCCGATAGAATTTCCGAGCACAAGTTTGACTATGATCAAGTTAGCTTACAATTGAAAAACTATTTTAAATAAATTGAAAAACTATTTTAAATAATTAAAATTTGTAGAAATAATTAAAATTAATCTAAAGTGCAGAGATTAACAGTATAAACAAAATTAAATTTCTATTTGAAATAAATATATTTTAAGACACATTTTTTACACAACATTCATGGGTAGCATATAACTGATAAACATACGAACTCCTCTTTTGTGAATAAATAATTCTTCTGTACGCGTGTATGTCACTACTCTAATGGTTTAGATTCACAAAGTTATTCAAAAAAGGTTAAAATTTTCGAATTTAAGACGTTTTTACAGGACAACGTCTGTCCGGTCCACTAGTAAATATATATTATAAATAACCAGACACTGAAATAGTACTATGTTCGTCACACAAAAAAAATCTAGTGGTGCGGATCGAACCCGCACTCACTGGCGCAAGAGGTTTACTATCCACTTGACAATCGGGCATGTCGGATCATGTCTTCATAGCAAGAAATTCAACATGTACTAATCTCGCTATCATAGTTTTTACGTTCGTGGAAGAATTGCCGTTAAGGTGCGAAATAAAAACGTGTGACGTCACAAAATCAACGGTCGACGTCACAGTGATCGGATGTGCCGGAGGAATCTAAAACGCGGTATCGTGGGAAAACGCGCGGCTTCAGCCGCAGTAGGTGGCAAGCCGTTGGCGAGGGTAAAACTGTCCTGAGCGTACACTGACTGCGCCGCGAGAAGGCTGTGCATTTTGCACGTTGCCAATGATCAGTGTATGCGGTGCAGCGCGAGATTACCGTTGCGAACTGGACAGCTGCCGGGAGCGGTCGATAAAAGTCCTCCCGTTAGGAACACAGCTTAGTGACGAGCGGAAGAGAGCGCGGTTTAATTAGCGATAATTTTACGATCGTTCTGAACTTATTTAATACGAAGACGAACGCAAAAATTGACATAAATAACATGTGTTTGACAGTGATACATATTCATAAATTAGAATATAATAGAATTTTATTATTATAGTTTTAAGGTTATTACGAAAAATTTACATAATTATTATCCTATTAAAATATTCCTTGACTATACTAACATAATAAAGTGCTACAATTAGCACTATTGTTTGCAGGTTGATTTCTAATGTTTTTAAAAATGTTTTCACTGGTACAAAGCTCGCAATATTGAAAACTTATAAAGTAACTAGGTGCTGCCCGCGACTACGTATGCGTAGAATAGGTTGAAGGCGTAACATTAAGACAGAAAGACAGATCTTCATACAATATGTATATAAATTATAGCCTATGTTTTATTCTGATGTATAAACTATATTATTGTAAAGTTTCGTTAAATCCATTTATTAGTGTGAAAGAGTAACAGAAATCCATCCATACATAAAAATTTTCGCGTTTATAATATTAGTAAGGATTATTTTTGCTACTAGTTTAACATACATTTCATTAAACTTGAAATAGGAACATTCAGTAGATCGTTATGATTACTGTCAACACTGTCATTATAGAAAATATGGTTTTAATGTAACATATTTCTGTCTATTATAAAAAAGCTGGTAACAATCGAACTAAATTTAAAGACACTTAATGAAAACTATGCACCTAATAGAAAAGAAAAAAAAAAACACTAACCAGTTACAAACTTTGTAGCAAAAATTAAATTTCATACATTATTGCACACACATGAAAACTTAAAATTCTGAAACCCGCCCACCCGTCGAAATTCTGTAACGGCGCTTCGAGTTATCGACGTGCGTCTTTTTAAGAAAAAAAAAAAAAAACAATACGTCAAAATCAAAATGGCGCCGTTTCCCGCTATCCGCTGGCCGGCGTCAGTGCGCACGCCCGCTGATTACGTATTCGCGGGTGGGCCGCTAATGTCGGACCTGATTACGAGGCCCTACCGCAGCCGCCGCGTCTCCTGTATGCCCCGTGATTATACAGCGGCCCAGTGATATTTGATTTATCGATACTTAACACGTACCGTATTATTGCGGCGGACGGTAGGGCTCCGCTAAAATCCTCGCCTTAATGATTCGTGATTAATACGACACGAGTGTAAGGAAGTACGGTGGCAGTTGTCTTCGACGCAGGCGTATAATTTGCGGTGGTATACCGAGGGAGGTGTACCCGCATATTAGAGGAGCGGGTTCGATGTCCAGTTAGTGTAGAGTCGAACTCATTGAATTTCCGCTGGTAACTTTTATGAGATCTTATTTATAAATCAGTCGCGATTAGATCGAATGAGTTGATAGCAACACACTACATTATCCGATTGGTGATAAAAGTTTTCGGGATACCAACTCAGTATATGGTAGCGGGCTTTACAAAACGGTGCTCAGCAAGTTATCCGTTTTTCACATTTGCTCAAATACTAAAATTGCTTTTGATACTTTTGCGCTGGTCTTTGAACTTAAGTGGAAAATTAAAATGTGGTATTAGTAGAAAAGTTGTCGCGATAATTTCAGAAGTGCGGGATTCGAACCGGAAAAGTTTCCGGGTAACGTTTTACCAGCGATGCTAAGCGGTTGATGACCTTACGGCGTGAAAATCTTTTCATCTATCTATTTTCCTTATTGGATTTATAGCAATGCTTGGCACTATCTAGTGTGTATACAACGTTAAACTCCTATTGAAATTATTTTACAATGCGTGTTTGAACTAATTATGTTGTCTTCACTATTGAAATTTATGATTAGTTTTATTTTTAGTGTAGTCTCTAAACTCAAGATGAAAAAATTTCTTTCAGCGTTACGAGATTCAACTTCCTCAACATTCGGAAGACGCACGCTGAAATCCCGCAGTTCTGATAATCACATTTTGAGTTTTCTCTTAATGATTTAATTTATGAAACAATAAACTTACGCCC
Source organism: Iphiclides podalirius (assembly GCA_933534255.1). Lineage (NCBI taxonomy): Eukaryota > Metazoa > Arthropoda > Insecta > Lepidoptera > Papilionidae > Iphiclides > Iphiclides podalirius. Next base: position 16,009,735 of record OW152820.1, on the reverse strand, counting down.
GGTTTCTGAAACACTGATCATCGTAGAATCAGATCAGAATCAGAGAGTAGAATCAGAGAATCGTCAGAATGATCTTCTTAATGTTCAGAATGATCAATTGAAAGAATTTAACCATCCTTTCGGCAACTCAAATGACATTTGAGAAGCCATTTGACAGTTGATTAGTTAATTTCAACGATGATCAGTGTTTCTGAAACCGTAATAATTCGCATCGTAAACTAAATCGGCTTACAGCGAAGGTTTACCATCCTGCTTCGAGAATTAATGAGCTAGGTGAGACGTGGATATTACCAACATCTACCCAATATGTTCTGAAGACGTGTGACTTCTGATTATAATTCAAATAAGGCGCTTCTAAGTTATACTCCAATTAACTCTTCGATGGACTCCTTTTATCGCGTAAACGCGCCCGTCTCGCCATTTACGAAATTAATGGCGTCGCAACAAACACGCGTTGTCATTACATTATCGTTAAAACAACGCCCCTACAAGCGGGAATTAGCGTTTAGCAATCAAATAGAGTACTACGAAAATACCGCGACGACGTTATGCGTCGCCGGAGAATTCCGCCCGTCGAACTTTTTGACCGACTGTAGGTAAGTGTTAACCCAATGACTGCGATATATGCGAGCCAATTTTTTTTTGTTGACGTGGGATATGCCTACGCATACCCGCCCTCGCGGGGTAAGAGCGGGTTATGTTGGACTCGCACCGAGTAAAATCCCCACGTTGTTCCATCTAGGTGCACATCGGCAGGGCTACGGGAACGCTTTCGCACACTTACTTACGTAAGCCAATGCGCATTTTAGCAAAAGGTGTTAAAATTTTTGTTTATTTTTAAACATAGATCTGCATAATGTTACAGCGGAGTGACCATCCAATCCAGCTTGCCTCCTGTATTCAACGACACTACATTTTGTTCGATTAGCAATTTAAGCCATCTAGTTCGCTCACGCTTTTCACTGAACTCTAAATTTTACTCAACCAGACACCTAGCTCGCTGGCACAAAGCATTCGGCTCTACATAATGCCCGCTGGCGTGGTAGAGCCGCGACACGGCCGCCGGGGCACCGTGGGCGCTCGACATCGATGGCTGGACCCGAACAATGGAATCGGCCGGATTATTGGACCGTCGGCCTTGCGATTAACGCGTACATCCGCACCCGTCAACATAATGGTTTCGATCGAATGCCCCCATAGATGAGTCGTGGGTATTTTTTCTGTGCACCTCTGCGCCGCTCAAACGCACCGACAGGGCTGCCTACACACCCCCGGTCTACCAAATCACATACAAGTTTACACCGCTCCCCGAAAACGAATAACTTACTCTATACTGGATTTCAACGGCCAACTGCATTGCACGTAGTAATAGTACTCTACTTGTGAGAAAATCTATCAAACTCATGAAAATCGTCTTACCACATGTTCTGCGACCTACGAGGTTTTACATAGTCTCCGGATTGAAAGTATAATCCAGCATACGTCACAAGGCCAAGACCATTGAGTGATTACCCAAAATCTAAATAGTGGTACTGAGGCAATAAGCAAGAAGTTAATATAAATAAATAAACATTTTAGAACATATTTTTACACAAATTTATCCAGTCCCTAACTGAGCAAAGCATGCATTATACGTACTAGGTAACCGATGAATATGATTTTCTCTTTTTTGTAAATAAATACCAATATATAAATTTATAAACTTTAGAAAAACATTAAGTTCACAACGCTTTCTTTTTCGAGTAGTGGGGATCGATCCTCACTCACCCTTGAGAGGATTTTTTTTTATAATTGAAATAAGGACAGCGCTGAGTGTCATTCTCTTCCCCGTTAAAAAAAACTATTCAACAGCTTTTTGTTACTGCTCATTTTTATTACGATTTATAATAGCCGTACCTATATTTATTCATGTAATTCTTTAATTGCACACTCTCCCTATTCGAACCCATTACTACAGATGGCCAGCCACTGCTGGTGTCGATTAGTTTTCTTCAACATTAAAATGATTCAGACCATCCTCATCATCAAGTAGTTCTGTCCAGTTGGCGTCAAGTGGCAATATATAAAATTATAGGGTGCGTTATAAAATACTCAGATCCGAAGGGGCGTCACTTTGTATCGTAAATGATCAAAAATAGAGACTATTTCCAGTTGAATTTTATTTCTAGAGACGCGACAGGTGGCGCGGTTATCGCCGTGTAATACAGCTTAATGGTACATAAACATTTAACGATTATTCGCCTTAAGCATTTTACTATTACAACATCAGGAAGTGGGGGCTTATAGTTTTAAGGATGGTTAAGATTCGGCTAAATAATTTCTGACCCCATTGGTTTAGACTGACTGCAATTAACTGTACTTCGCGAAAGTAATTAAGGCAACGAAAATACGAACACGTGAATCTGATTTAGTTGAATGTGGTAATTGGCGATGTTAAGGAAGTTAAAAGAAATATTTATATTATTTATTGACATTGATGAAGAACGTGTTTTTAAATAAGATTATTCTTCTATACTCTATCTATTCTCTCTTCCAATTTTGTGTAATTATCTATAAGTGGAGCTCACGTATTTTAAACTTCATAACGCAATCCGATTTCTAATTGACCAAGTTGTAAATTAACACAAATTGTGTAACAAATGATAATAGAATGAATTACGCAACATCACCACCCGTCTCGGCAAACAGACGGCGAACTTATCCAAGCATCTGAGGCGATTAAAACGCCGCTGATAATAAAATATCGTAATGCGGCCCATGTTAATATTTCTAATAGGAGTCCGGACGCACCGGACCGTGGCGGGAATAATGGAGGACTGCCAAGCCGTAACGGCGGCCGCTCGGCTTTCGTGAAATAAAAGCTTTTTAATAATACGCCAGAGTACTACAGAGGACTCCTGTGATGTCGAACCGAAGGCCATCGGCGTACACCGCTGCTCACATGTTATGATATATCGGCGGGGACGCGGCATAAATCGGGCCGAACGGGCCGAACGTAAACGAAGAAATGGACTGACTCAATATCTAAGACCGCGAAGTGATATATCTTCTAAATATACAGCCCGGAGACAATCCGCTGACTCAGCCGAATGCTAGTCGGGTCTACGAACCGCGCGACCTGATGTACACTGCATATGTGCTGCAGAATGGAGACGCTATTGGGGTATGTTATAGCCGTATAAATTACTAGTATCAAAGATTTTGGCTTGGCACCTCGCGTAAGAATACCCGGAGCGTCTGTCTGGAATAAATAAGGCTAAATGATCAATAGATCTAAATTTTAACTGACGCGGCGGGATAGCTCTCGGACCGATTCCCACTGCGCCCTGTTTATTTTGAACGCGTTAACCGCACGCTAAATAGGTTACCGGCGGGGCAGATGAAAGTAGTTTATCCGTTACTTATTCGCGCGGCGACAGAGATGCGTTAGTTTCACACCGAGGGTGGTGCGATGGTAATCCTAAGCCAGATTGGTAAGCGTCGCTCGTTTAACGGATGATCGATATCGGGGAATAATAATGTTGTAAACATGAACATTTTATTTATGGGCGAGCGAAAATCGCCAATGTCCGAGTGCTCGGGGCGTGACACGGGCCGCGTGACGGGCTCCGCTGAACACGCCAAGACAGATTTACAATCGGACAATGAAAGTCGAACGCATTAACAAAGGAGGAGCGATGGACGGCATCCAGAAGGATAAACATTTAGCTAACAAGTGAGCTCCCAATGTAAACACTCCGGAGACTGTAAGCGCCACCAACACGCGAGACGCTTTTGATGGGGCGCTGGCGAATTTCGAATTTATTAACGCTTCGGAAAAGTCTGCGCTTTACCACGAACAGCTCTACATAACTCGTACGCGCGTGTCTTCATAATTGTTTACTTAATTGGATTCCGATGTAGTCTAATTATATCGTGGAGTCGAAAAAAATAAAGTAGTTAAATATGTAAATGAAATGGCATTGTTTAAAGCGAAAACCGTTTTTAACACCTTGATGGATTAGGACCGTTGTGGGGTAACGAAGCATTTTGGACCGAGCGTATAAGTTCGTGTATTGTTGTGCACGTTTCAAAATTGTTAGTTTTTTAACAGATCAAAACTAAGAGTGGTTGGGGAGGGAAAACTTTCACCTTTAGTGTAATTGCCAATTCGTTAAAACAATACAATGAAATATTAACAAGCAAGCCTAAGGAATAACGGACTTAACAGCTTGTTAATTGGGCGTGGATTCGTATCTCAGAGAGCTTTCGCGGATTTTTTGCATGAACTAGATCGGCTTTAGTCCAAGGGACCTTAGCTGGTGCCATTAGTGACAGACGACACTTCAATGGTGGGTGAAGTCACACTTCAATGGGGGGTGACGTCATCGCGCGCTCTAGTTGCGACCTGTCGGTGCCCGTCTGGCAGATGTGGCGTTACGATCTCCCGCGCGAAATATCGCGGATCAGTTTTTTTTGGCGATCGCTCCGATATTTCCGGAGCGCGCCGACTGAGCGTCTCGTGGTATTGTGCAACTCGCTAATTTATAGCACACTTAATAATCGCACTCAGAAAAAAAAATGACAAGTTCGAGCAGGTGAGCCTGAGTGTACTTCGCGTCCTAGGTTTCTGTTTTGCGTCGACCCCTCCGCACCATAGGATTACGGACCTCAATGGTTGAACGGATTTCGATGGAATTTGGAATGGAGATACATTGAATAGCATAAGCGATACTTTTTATTTGTTTCTTAAACAATATCGACTTAATATCGAAAATAGCCATGTGGCCATTGTCTTAGATAAATACTGGTCATCGACAACAATTAAGGCTTCCGTATCGGAACAAGTTAAGAGCGTAAACTATTATTAATTAATATTCCATTGTTACTTTGCCTTGTTAGAGAAAAGCTATCGTGGTAGCGGAAAACGCCGTATCGACGACACGCAGTCGACGCAGACAAAATTAACTTTAATGGTATGACTCCATCAAGACAATACGCTTTTTTTCCCCTCCATGCATCCATCGTCGCGAATGATTGCTGTTGATTTTAATCCTGGATTGCGTATTGAATTGGCGAGCGCGGCCCATATAAGACTCCGAGAGACTAGAATGCTAACAATGAGGTGGGATTCCGGTGTTTTTGTGTTTATTAGACGATCTTATGACTAGAGTCGATTCTATGCACGGTTTGATGGATTGTGTAAGAGTTGTTTGTTCAGAGAAATTGATAGTGGCGCGTCGGGCAGTCCTCTCTAAGCCCGGTCACCGTTAATAAGGGTGCATAAACGCAAGTAAGGAGCTCGCTCGGCGCGTCTTGCTACACTGACCACGCCGCTCGTCCACTATTTACTCTTGCGCCTAAAATGGACTCGTAATAGCTACTTGTTTCCCGATGCACCTGTCCGCACGCGTATTTGTTGGCCGTTAAATTTATTGGCGCGTTTGCAATGCGCCACCTTCTCCATCGCAAATGACGGATGCAGCGTTCAGGTGGCCGTTTTACAAAATAGCGAATGCACAATTTCGCATCAGCATAAATGCAAAAAATTACCTCTTGGTTCAGCGTGCATTTCTTAAATTAAAACTAAAGTTATGGCGATTAGAGTGGAATCGTCTTATATCTAAGCATGCGTGGGCCGCGCAGAAGTTGATACGGTCCGCATACACATTTCCCACCGACTGTAATGCGAGGCACATCAACGTCTGCACGGCGCCGGCGAGGTGCGAGGTGCGAACTGACAACACTCACTGTATCCGGGCTTGTAGACGGCGCGCACCCGCCTCAGCAGCTTGGCGGTGCGGCGCAACGGCGGGCCGAGCGCCACGGCGGCGTGCCCGCGCCTCTCCGCGAACACGATATAGTTCCTCCTGTTCTCCAGGGGCACTTCGAAGCGGCCCGCGCACTCGAGCGGCTGCGTGGGCAGCTTGAGGCGCACGATTGAGTCCTCGCGCGGCCAGCGGCCCTGGCGCCTCAGCACGCGGCGCACCTGCACGGTGGCGGCGTCGCGCGCGAGCGACTGGACGCGCGCCTCGAAGGCGGCCGGCGCACGGTACGCGCGCCACGCCACGTCGGCGCGCTCGCAGTAGAGGCGGCGCGGCGCCGCCAGGCCGCCGGCGAGGCACAGCAGGGCCCAGCAGAACGCCGCGCGCCCGCACGCCCTCATCGCTCCATCGCAACACGACCCGCGCGATCACGCGCGTGCTAACGTGCTCACGCTGCGGCGGCCGGCGCGCGACTGAGCCGCGCCGCTCGGCCCCTCGGCGCGGCCCCGCCCCCACCGAAATAGTAGCGCGCATTTATCCCGCGGCGATCGTACGCGCGCCGCCGGAGCGGGTGGTGGCGCCCCCAGACCTGGGGGAGTCGAGCGCTCGTGGCTGCTTTCACCTCTCGCGCTAGACCTCGAGGTGCCGAGCTTTCCGAAGCGCTGGCGGCTAGCTCTAGCTGCTGTGGCCTCCCACTGATTGACGCGTGCCAGAACTCATAGGGTCATGTTCTCTATGTAGGCGAGCTCTAAGAAAACGCTTTCCTCTCTAGCGCTCAGCAAATAAATATGCACTTTCTAAAAAAACTTTCATGACGTAATAAGAGACTCGTTATTGTCAACAGTTTAATTGTTTATTACGTACTTGTCGCAGAAGCAGTAGCAGTGTTAGTAATGCTTCGTACTAAATCGGCATGCTTACGCGCAAGATAGACGTGTAAGTAATAAAAATTCATTTCAAAGCTCGTGTAAGCTCAACATTATGGTTGATTACATTTTGTGTAAATGTTTGCGTATTAAATACAGTAAGCTAATAATTAATCGGTACTTAAATGTATCACCCGCTCGGCGGAAGCAAAACATTAGAAAGTTACCTACATATCAAAATAAATTAAAAAATGTTTCGAATATATGGAGTCAGCTAATCCACAGTGGCGTCGCGTGGCAGATAATGCCTTAAACTTTTGATGTGGCATTTTCTTTCAGTGGAACACATTATGTATATATTAGATAGGTTGTAATTTACTTTATTACCTTCTTGACTGAATACATTCCGTAGTATAAAGTTTGTAAACCGACGCACATATATAATTTTTACGCATTTTCAAGTATATATAGAGCTTTCAGAACTTTATTTGGCGTATAATATTCACGTATAAGGAAGCTTAAAGTCGCTCAGTGAGCTATGGAGCATCTATGGATCAATGAGTTATGGAGATATGCTTTCTCTATGTACTATGTACTTGATTTGCTACTTCTCTCCGTGAAAGACATTCGATACCAACATAGCTTAGAGGATTAATAAACTGAAGTGGCAATTCCTGAGAAATTCGAAGAACCTGTTTGGGATGAAAGGATGAAAGGTCTCGATTGTTATTTTGCTATTGGCGATAGCATTATAGACGCCTCCTAGACGGAGCGACGACCTGTGCAAATAAGCAGTAAGCAGGAAGTCGATGGATGCAGGTGGCTTTTTTTTTTAAGCGAAAAGTTGTCAAACGAGCAGACGGTTCGCCTGATGTTAAGTGAATACCGCCGCCCATGGACATCTGCTACACCCAAGGGTTACAGATGCGTTGACAACCTTTTGAAAATTGGGCTCAGATTCGTGCTTCATACTCAGCACTCAGTTGCGGTCTTATGTTCAGCAGTGGACTCAAGGCTGTAAAGATGATGTATCGGATCGACCAAGTAAGTGTCACGTTGTCATTGAAAACTGGCGTAGTACAGGTAGTAAGGTAATTCGCCAAATTCCAATCTCTTACTGGTTGGCACCAAATCAACAACACTTGGAATTACGGGTATCTGAGATTTGGCTATCACTTACTACCGAATGTAATACTTTTCTTTAGTTCGTTATATTTTTAAAAAAGAAATAGATTATTGAAATAATTTAAAACATTCCGAAGGAACTTTTATCGAAACCTAGCTATTGGTTCGAGAAATTCGTTTGTTGTTTTTTCCACTATGTGTTTTACCTAGAATAAATTTATATATATTAATAAATTTTTCGGTAGAATCTTAGAACAAAACAACAATTTCACAAAGCTCGTAGGAAGCTTCAGGTCACAACCAAAATGTCAATTAAAGCTTTCTTGCAGAATTAATTATTCCTTTGTGAAGGAGCGTCTAAAAAAAATAACAAAAAACAGAATACATGTTGTTTAAAGCCAATTCATTGCCTCTGAGTAAGACGGTTAAATGTTAATTTATAATTTCTGTCTTTTTATTACGTTCAATTGCGTTAACAGTAAAAGGAACTTGTAATCCGTCTTAATTCTTATATTTTATAATATAAGAAATACGATTTTCTTGAAATTATCTTAAGGATATCTGTGACTGCTATCTCTACATTTACTGTACAAAAACTCTTTTTTATGTTAGATTCTACATTTTCTAATTTTCCACGCATTAACGTTGTATTGTGGTCATGATAGAAACATAAAAATATGTTTGTTACGTTGTTACACAATTGAGGTTTTCATCTAATGGCATACGCTTCGTAGCGGCTCTACGAAGGCGGCTGTAGCGCGTAGAACTCTCGTAGTCGATATGACAATGTCTGCTATATGACTTGTGCAAAGAGCGGAACGGTCGGCATAAAATAAAGTTCCATATATTTCTTAACACAAATTTAGCTTAAAGATTTATTTTCAATATTTATAGTTACATCGAGCCTAAAGTACTCAAATATTATTAAAAAAAAGTATGTTTGTGTACTTATGTACGCACGTAAGACTTATTTATCCCGTACACCAGTACTCTCTGTTTGTTAAAAAACATTAAATGCAAATGATAATGGTTATAATTATACGTTATAATTATAGTTCTAAAAGGTGTTATTGGTTGCCATGGTAATACCCTGAAGTTGGTCGCTTTGCAATCAATTTCATCGCTTTTTGGGGGTCGGTGTGCGCGCGCATCGTAGAAATTTTATTCTCATATTTTTATATATATAATATCTATAACTTCAAAACTGACTTCAGCATTACACAAGTACTGTAATTTGCAAGCACAGACCGAAGACAATATGCGGGGCTATTGAAATACATTCAAATTACAATAGAAATGATGGTTGGGTGGAATGATATTAAATCCAGACCTGAATTAGCATGTACTGCAAATTAGACTTAAATGAATATTTTCAAGCTGATGGTAAAGTTAACCGAGATAATGAGATTAACATAACAATGAGATCAGGTCGTTAACATTTCAGTCCATTTTCCCTACTAAGTATAAAACAAAGTCGTCCCGCTGTCTGTCTGTCTCTATATATGCTTAGATCTTTAAAACTACGCAACGGATTTTGATGCGGTTTATTATACTACATAGAGTAATTCAAGAGCAAGGTTTGTATGTATAATTTGTGCATAATATAGTAGAGAAGCACTGATAATTTTAGCGGTTTCTAATGCGATGTCGAAAACAAACATTCAGCATTGCACCCGAGCAAAGCCGGGGCGGGTCGCTAGTATCACTATAAAAGCTGCGATGCATTCGAGACGTCGGCATTTAAGTTCAAAAGTAAGCCAAGATAAAACAGTGTAAATCAATTTTCAACCAACTTTACTGTAGGCTTATTGTGGTTGCGTAAAGCAACAGTGTTCTCTGTTGCAGGAGTGGGCAGCTCCGTCCGGGTAAGTACCACGACCTCAGGGACGACCGGCGTGAAGTGGAAGTGTTCCGTTTAGCCGGGGCCCACTTTATTAAAAGGTGACAACCCTAGGGTGTTGCAAATGACCATGTGTGGCGGTTATCACTTAACATCAGGTGATCTCTGTCAGCTCACTTGCACCCTTTTCACATGAAAAAAAGTGATCCCATAATTTCATTTGCACTGACAATCATTATTTCTCTAGTATTGGCAGACCTTAGATTCCGGAGACACCAGGGAACTCCTCAAAATCAAAAAAATAGTGATTTTTAATTAGCTTTGGTTCATTTATAATGTGTACTATTGGCGCACGTTTCGGAATCATTTAAAAGGTACAATTTTATAATATCAATGGTTAAAGATTATAATGTTTCTAGTAATTTATTAGAACTATTTTTTATAAATATATATTTGATGCACGTACTTCCGGGGAAGTACCATCCCATCACGGAAGACCGCCGTGAAATAGAAGTGTTACACTAGTGCGTTACGTCTGGTGCACTCACCATTTTATTAAATGGTGGCAAAGCGTTTGGAACCCTATGGGAGTTGCAAATTCCCATGGGCGGCGGTCATCACTTAACATCAGGTGAACCGGCAGCCCACATGCCACATTCTCACATTAAAAAAAGACGGACTTCTTCGACGTTGCAGAGGCAACGGCCAGTAAAATTTTGCTATTGTAAAGTAAGTGTGTTTAAGCGATTTTATAAGAAACTTGAATTCATTTCATTAAATTTAATCAAATCCTCGAAAAAGGAAGAGGAACAGGTATAATTTTACTACATTTTAACAAAAGAAAATCATTTACTCTTTACCAGGCTTCAATATCAGGCTTCTTTCCATGACTTCATTAATTAAGCGTAGTAAGAGTCACACTGCACCGCGTATTAGGGCGGGCTGTAAAGGTGGAGCCGCGACTTTAGATTCAAATGTACATAACTTTCTTCTACCTCTTTAGTTCCTCCTTCAATTTTCTCACGTGGGAAGTGGGTGAAGCTAAAAAAATTCGAAACGGACGGACCGAAAAAGCAACTACACCTCGGTGGGGCGATTCTAGTATTCCGAGTAAGTCGGTAGAAAAAAATGTCGCTTAGAACAGAAAGTGAGAATATTTCCCACAGCCCTAATATGAGTCCGACAGGTATCGAAACTTTGTCATGACGTGGTCCAGTACATGTTAAAACTTGCATTAACAAATCGTTATGTACACACATATTATATCAAAACAAAAGAAATTTATAATAAAATAAATTAAAAAAAAAGTGTTCAATATTTAATTATCTAAAATGAAATTAATATAAATTGTGCATTTTTCTGACAAAGGTGATATAATCATAATTTAACACTACATAAACTTTTCACTCACAAGTTTCTCTAAAACCGTCGAATATCAGCCATAAAAATGTTTATTCGAAAACAACGATACGAATTTGTGAGCACGGAGAAAAATGTCTTCAAATCTGGAGTACGGAACCCCAATTGGTATTGAGCGACGTAACAACCTAACGGACACCAATTTGTCTCACATCCGGCCATAAAAAAGGACAAAGAAAACGTCGCCGAGGCTTACGCCGCCACCCCGAGCGTAAGGGCCAGGTAGTACATTCATTCATAACTATGGCTGAATGACCGCTCTTTTTACGGGGGGAAAAAATCGGTGTTGTTACGGCCTAACCATTTGCACGGATCGAGATACCTGTTGCTGGCGCATTGTAATTGATGCCGTGAACGCTCAGGGTATGGTACAGAACTGCGTGATGCATTGTGAGGCTTCCATATCTATTTGGGTTTCGCAAATTGTAAATGGAATTTGATTGACGAATAAATTGTTGATTCGGATAACTTCGACTGTGCTAATTGCGGTCGTTAGCTGAACTTCTAAAATATTATTATCGTAAATTCTATTGTTTATTCTTATTATACTTGTTTCACGGTCACGTGGACAGATGTGACAAACACTTTGAGAGTATTAAAACATCGATGCTGCATTGCATTTTCTTTGTAATGATTGTAATTAAATAGTCGTGAAATCAAAAAAATATCTCGAGATTTAATTTTAAATGTCGACGCCACACAGTACGTATCTTAAATTAACTTCGGTTGACGTTTTTATAACAATGAACATTTTTTAACTATTCAAGGTAAATTTAAATTGCTAAGTAACAAAAAATTGTTAATTGTATTAAGTATTTACGGGGACGGTATCAGATAAGTTGGCGAAATAGATAATAATAACCAGAATTCGCGCCATTTTTGCTTCATATTTATTCAACTAGGATCTACGTTAAATTGTTCTCTCACCCACAAACTGATAGGAATTTTTCACACATATTAAGTACTGATAACAAAACAATAGTATAATGACAACGACCTGGGCTTTTTAAAAATTTTAATATATTTAATTTAATTTAACAAGCATCTTTAATACAACAGTGTGGTAATTTTGCTAATTATACTACCGTTGTATGGAAAACAAACGTAAGGAAACATCATGTCGGGAATATAAAACTTGTTAAAGGACATTAAATCAAATAGCGTCTGATGTCTTGATAATGTAACTCTACATGAAAATGCTTTGAGACGATTTTTTATTGGAAATGATGATGAAATAATAGTTTGGGACGTCTCAGTTTTTAGGAAACATATGATGATACACGAGCACGTACAATTTTAGAATTTTAACTCAATCGGGTATGATTTAATAAAGCTCCTATGCAGTGAGAAAATTCTCAAGAGACCCCCGTAACAATGGCCAAATAAATTAAGCTAATTTATAAAATTAATTAGAGATTATTTATGTTCATTGTCAATTTGGCGACGGGCGATAATTTCCTTTATTTATACTAATTAAGAGTGGTTTTCACTTCATTTGTGTTGCCCGTGTAATTTTTTTTTTAATTTAACCTCTTTCTGTGTAGGCCTATAGTTGTTAGAGGTTTGGTAGCTTTACATTTATTACATTTTCAATTATATTTGTTGTAAGCGTATATATATATATTATGTTTAATAGTAGCGTAAAACTTTTATTAAGAGGTTCCACAGGGTCCTTTCTTGGTGTCATATATGTTTTCGTCCAGTAAATGAGTAAAGTAATTAATTTTTTTATGCGTCAGTTGTTCATAATATTCAAAAAATGCAATTAGTAAATATTTTAAATAGTCAGATTTATTATCTTCTTGATGATTTACTATAGGTGAAAAATTTTACCATAGCTATTCCAACAATAACTCGGGTATTCGCCACTTATTTCGGCATTCGGTTCAAAGTTCTCCGTCATCGTTGTAATTTATTATGGAGCGACTCGCGGAATTGTTATCTACTAGCCAACAATGGGTCAATTTAGTTTAATTGTGAAGGTGTTACCGACTTTTGTTCGTCGACATGTGCCAGCAATTAGTATCTGTGGGAAGGACTCCGAACAATAGATGTTTTCGGCCGCGCAATATTCTATTGAAGCAGCTAATTTTGTCTGCGACAGATGCTTATTCCGGAGCCCTATGATATCCAGTGCGTCTGTTAATATTATTGTCGCCTGTGGTCGGTGCAACGCCTGTTTTGTGTCTCTCGTGCAATCGCTTCACGAAAACCGAAAAGAAGCAAGTATTTTTTACAAGCACTTTGTTCCTCCCTTCAAACAGCAACATTAGTGTTTGGCTTACGCAGAACTTCCGTTCATAAAGCGTGTTTAGTTGTTCCTTCGTCACCGCACATTAATGACTCTCGAACGCACGTATTCAATATATGTTGGCGCGTTTATTTTAATTAAATTACCGACACTGATACTTTATAAAGGGTTCGACAATAGTGGTGTTTTATTGATAGTTTCAATCTTAATCTGTGGTATAATATATGAATAGATTGCAGTCTATATAATTTAAGTTCCTAATAACGATATTCAAAATTTAGGGCATTATCAGGTTTGAATTTAACAAGTTGACAGTTATAGGTAAGTGCCGTATCATGATTGTTAGCAGTTCTTATTTCGAAGTTTTCTTAATTTTTTTCAAGAATGTTGCATAAATTAATTATAAATAATTGAAGAGTAATGTGAACATTCACAATATTTTTTGCTATAATGCTTTTCTCCAACCATCAGCACCTTAAATTGAATGGTTTCTTCATTAATATTTCGTGTTGATTCGTTATTGGTACGTAAGAGGATCGCATTAACTTTAACCACTAATGAAACTTGCGTACAAGTCTCTCCACTTACTGTGATATAATATATTGCGATAACAGCGCATTAAAATCACTACCCACATTAAATAGAATGATAAGTTTTATTAATATGTATATGATCGTTACATCATTCATCATCACATCACAGGTTAATTGATAAATAGTATCTAATGAATACTATTTATCAATTAACCCGGTATATTAATTTATGATTAGAAATACGGTAATGTTGAGTGAAATGGGACACCACTACGTAATGATGTAATTTTCTATTAACAAGATTGATCTACTCAATTCACTTAAAGATGTAAAGTCATTACCACCACCCATGGACATCTGCAACTCATAGGGTTGCAGATTCATTGCCATCTTTTATTAAATGGCCCCGGCTCCCTCACTCACGCAAAAGAAACGCAGAACTTCCAATTCAGGCCGGTCTTCTGTGAGGCCGCAAATTTTTCAGACGAGACTGCCCATTCGTGCGATTGCGTGCAAATTGAAACCGTGACAGTATCATTAAAATGGTTGTATTTAAAAAAGTTCCTTCATAATTTTATTTTTTTAACTCTACTTTGAAGTAGAGCATCCTTACGCCCATCAGACCCTTCCCGACTCTCGTTTCTGGGTAATTGCACAAATTGTCACCATGTCACCCGCATTGCATCCAACGTAAATATTTTTTTATCGTCCCGCACCGATATCCTTAATAGACGTTGTTTATTACGTTTACTATTGGACGAAGATGCTTCGAGAATTGGAATAAGCAAACCGGATAATTTTCCATGACAAGTTTTTGATGATAATATCTAGTATTTACGTTACTAAATGAAACTGTTTATGGATTTATCGCGTTTATTTTGTTTACCGACTGATGAAATCGCGATAACCGTAGAATATTACGAATGAATTTAATTTCATAATTGTTTTGGTACATCACTACATAGTATAAAACAGCCTTCCCGCTGTCTGTCTGTCCCTATGTATGCTTAGAACTACGCAACGGATCTTGGTGTGTATATTTTACTAGATAGAGTGATTCAAGAGGAAGGTTTATGTGTATAATACATTGCACCCGTGCGAAGCCGGGGTGGGTCGCTAGTATTTGTATATAATATCATTGGTAACGGATGGTACCGTCCTTATTAACGGATGGTTCGACGTCACGTTCACGTTCGCAGCGGGCGAGCGTTTTCGGGGCGACGTAGCATCGTTCGGAGAGAGCAGAGCGCACCCACGTGCCGCCAAAGCACTAGCGGGTAGGTCGGCTGTGGTTAATCTCTTTCGCGCTCGCGGGTAAATTTAACTCGGCCATGTAAGGCGGCCTCTACTAACGCAACTCGAAGCGCCCGCCCGGCTAAGTCGATCTAAAATTTTAGCGAGCGAAGTAAAACGTATCCCCGTGTCAGTAAGAGCTTAGTATGACCCGAAATAAGCGTTTTTTTTATTAGAGTGTGGCAAGCGGTATAGCGGTTCACCCGATGTGAAGTGATAACCGCTGCCTATAGACATTTGCAACACCCGTATGGTTGGAGATGCGTTGCCACCTTCTAATGAAATGGGCCCCGGCTAACTTACTTAATAGACGAAATGCTGAAGTAGACCGAATTCACGCCGGTCTTCTGAGAGATTGTGTTACACACGAAGACAATTTGCGTGGCCCTATCACAGTGAAGTGAGTTATCCAAATTTTGATTTAGACACTGCTACTATAACCTGCCAGTGCAGCGTTGAAATTTCCCTTCGTTTTTTCGTCGGATTGAGAAATAGTTACTATAAGTTACTCGTTCTAACTTAAATTAATAATAATTAGTTACAAAAATTCCAATAACATGACAACTTAGTATATCAAATGTTTCAGTTTAATAAAAGTTAATTGCAAATATTGTTATTAGTTTTAACATAATCCTAACTAATATTATAAACGCGAAAGTTTGTATGTATGGACGGATGTTTGTTACTCTTTCACGCAAATTCTACTGAATGAATTTTAATGAAACTGTAGAATAATATAGCTTATACAATTTTTTTTAAATATATACATAATTTATATCCATATTTTATGTATATCTGTCTTTCTGTCTGAATGTTACACCTTCAGTCTAATCTACGCAGACGTAGTCGCGGGTAGCAGCTAGTTTTTCATAAATTATTTCTAAATATATATCACAGTGTATATGCCCATTCAATTTCGATCGAGTCTCGAATGAGTTGAAACTTTGGTAAGCCTATGGGCAAGGTACTATGAGTACTCTCACCTTTGAACACGTGACACTGACGGATTTTCGCCTCCTTAACGCGAGTACGAGGGCGCTACCGTCAAATGCATTAAAATTTACTCCACGCAGACTCAAATATATAACCTCAACTACTAGGTATGGCTATGGTACTAGGTATGGCTTTTATCAGTACAACTCAGTAGAGTCGTATTTAGCAGATAACGTTGTGGTATTTGAACCAATGAAATGTAGGTTTCCGTCTCTAGTTGTATCTTTATTTATATTGATGAATGTTGTTGTTGAATGTATTACACTGTTTATTAAACTGTTTACTAACATTTTACGAAGAAAGATATATCTAGTTATTTTAAGTGTTCGCTGAATCTTGTATTTGTGTCGCACTTTCTTATTAACTACACCAATTCTCAAACAAAAAATGAAAGATGCAATTAGGCATCGGTCTTTTATTTGATTAAAGCTTTTATGTAGAGATATTTTGTCTTCCTGAATTTTTCCCTTAATTTAGATTTAACTCAGTTCAAGTTTATACATACTGTATATATATAGTTTATACTTTGTTGTCTAGCATCTTCTGGGTCTATTTTTTTCACTTATCACTCTCACCAGCAGTAGTGGTGGTAAAGAATTTCTCAAGTAATGTATTATTCAACGAGCGATTCGCTTTTATAATTTATATAAAAAGTATTTGTTAAGTTAGTAGTTAGTGTAAAACCCCACGGAAGGACCAATATACGGTGACCTATAGCTGTAAAGTCAATTAATGAATTGAAGTCTCTTCGGCAATTGGACTTTGCGTCATTTGATGACAGAACAGATAAAATGTAGAATAATGCCGTACGATATCATTTTCATAATTTCGTCGTGTCGGTGCGGTGCTGTGGCCTGGTCTTGTGTCCACTGAAAGCTATAATATACCCCTGCTATAGCTACGGATTATATAACAATACCTTAAATGCTAATCACAGCTTGAATACAAATAAAAGTCTAAATACAACTCCCGCTGCACATACTGGTCAGCTCGAGCGGGGAAGTATTATTGTCTCACATAAGACGGCACGAAATAGGAGCATTGACACTTTTGTATTTCATTTGGCGATTGATGTAACCGCAGGACTCTTTCTTACGTGAGAAAGTGGCAAACGAGCTGGCGGTTCACCTGATGTTAAGTGATAACCGCCACCGATGGACATTGGCAACACCCGTAGGGTTGCAAATGCGTTACCACCCCCTAATAAAGTGACTTGTGGTTTGTTACTGGATCAATCTTTCAGAAAACACAACATACAGTCGTTAATGTACCATACACAACAGTGGGACCTAAAGGATGCGGCGACATCGCGGAATCCGGGCAAAAGGACCATCGGAACGGAAATTCGGCGGGTCAAGCGCGTAGGTATTAACCGACGAACGAGGCGCCTTAATTAAAATACTTCTCCGTTGCACTATAATAAATTATCGGGAATTTATAGAGCGGGTTCGGTTGGCACCTTTTATTTACGCGACTCGGGTGGCGGAGTGGGGACTTTTTGTTGATTCAGTGACGTATTTCATCTGTCGACCTAACCAACAAGATTAAGGGAGCTGAGCTGTTAAGCGTAATACAAACATACATTCATACGTATAAATGTATTATAGTTTGTTTATATAAAAAGGGAAGAAAGGTTTTCTATTAGCAGCCTCGCATTGGCCATCGCAGTATAGGACGACTATACTTATTCTTCCACTTCGGTTCGCACGTCGGTCTTCTGTGAGGTCGTGGTACTCCCCCGGACCTGACCATTCGTGTAGTTTCTGTTAATTATGTGATAATCCGTAATGAGTAATGATTTTCTTATGTAAAAAGTTGACAACCGTATACGATATTAATGGAATCGTTTAGTTGGAGAATAGAAAACGCCCTGCATTCAGTTGTTATAAATGGCAATGTTCGATAACGGAAATTGAGTGACAAACATGGAAAATTATATCAAACATTTCACCAAGATACCTGGCCGAAATGCGGTGACAAGGTTGTCACGTTCTGTACCAAAAGGTAGCGGTGTATACTGAATAGAATTTACTACCACTAAACGCGTGTAAAGATCCATCTGAGTTTAAGTAAGATGGGGAGACGGAGAGAGACAGAGAGTGGAAAAGAGAGGGGGGATGATAGCAAGAGTGAAATGTAAATACGCATTCGCTTAATTAAAAAAGGTCGTGCTAGTACATAACGCGTCATTCTCGTTTACTAAGCGGCGTGCAAGGCTCCGTCACGTTCCGAGAAGACCGCGCTGACCGTTCACCGCAACTAGGCCTCGTTGCGAGGCAATAAATCTCAACAGGTCGCTTTTTGCTTTTACACGCGTATCGACACTTAAGGGACAGCTCACAATACGCGGCGTTTGAAAATTGTTTGTTCCGTAGTGTTCAAATCTAGTATGCCCAATATTACCTAATGACGCCCGAACAGCTATTTAGGTACTAATGATTTTTAACACGTTTATATTAGTTTCACCTGTACAGATGTAACTTAAACGTTGTTGATTTCGCCCCATTTTGAACGAGCAGCAGGTTTGAGTCAAACTTTGCACACTGTAATAATTTAATTACTTTTTTCCATTGTTCTGATCAGGACCTTCGGGATTAGCTATTTTCCATACATGACACCCGGTAGTGTCTTTGTGCCAAGTGATAGAGATATTTAAAAAAAAACACTCTTCTATACTTAGCAGATAAAAAAACTAGAAAATAAATAATAGTTTTCCATGGCAATACCGTGAAGTTGCAAAGCAAAGTCAAAGATGACAAAGAAGTGGAGTTGCTTTGCAACCAGCTTAACATGAGGTTTGATATAGTTATCATAAATCCGTTCAGTAGGAGATGCCTTTGTTGTTTTTGTAAAGACAAACGAAATAATGTCGAATAAAGCGAATCGTATAAGCTAGAAAGAACTCAATATGGCAACTAAAACACTGTTTTAAGCTACAACTGCTTATCTATTATATATATTGCAACTGCTTATGTATTATATTATATTATATATTTCTCGGTGAGTTTCATGTCCCGCTGAGTTTCTTTCGCCGCTTCTTCTCAGGTCAGTGGCTTTTATTTTCCGAACCGGTGTTAGCGTTTTGACAATCAATGGGACAATCAAATGTAATGCTTCTGTATTGAATAAAGATATTTGAATTTGAGAAATTGAATATGCCCCTTAAGAAGCAGATCATTTGTGGGTCGGCGGCGCGTTAACACTGAGGGCTTCGAAAAAGGGTAATAAATAGGATTCAAATAAAAATAAACATTGCCGAAATGCAGATTGGCCGCGTGGGAGCGGAATCGGCAGGTATAAGGCGTTAGATGATTTTTTTACATTCAGCCGACTACTGCTCGGCTACTGTTCCATCTTATGGTAAATGCTGATGTACTTGAAGGTGTTTATACACAAAAAAGCATATATTAAATTATAAGAGTCTTATTGTTATAATTTTATTAAATGTGTAGAAACAACCGGCCAAGTGCGAGGCGGCCTCGCACACGAAGGGTTCCGTACCATTATCTATAATAAACTAATTGGTAAGTACCTATGGTTCCTCTATTAAATGTTTATTTTTTATTTTATAATGTTTTTACTATTTGTTGTCACAGCAGCAACAGAAATACATGTTTTGTGAAAATTACAACTGTCTGACCATCAAGGTTCATGAGACCTGGTGACAGACGGACATACGGATAGTCTTAGTATTAGTACTATTTTAACATAGTTTATAGTTTTACCCTTTGGGTACGGAACCCTAAAATTGTAAATGAATTTTATAAATTTAATTTAATATTATATATTAATGTAAATTTATAAATATAAAACCCTGACATCAGAAAAACGCTGTGCTCAACACAATATTTCTCAAATAGTGGGGATCGAAACCACACCCTCTGGCCCAAGAACAACATTATCCACTAGGCCAATCCGCCTCAATATTTCGTAATAATACCAAAGCCTGAGTTTTTAAGCTTATTGTGAATATTTACAAGACTGTTATTTTAAGTTCATATGATACTAGCTGCTACTCGTCTGCGTAGAATAGGCTGAAGGCGTAACATTCAGACAGAAAGACAGATATACATAAAATTGTATACAAATTATAGCCTATGTCTTATTCTGATGTTATAAGCTGTATTATTGCAAAGTTCCATTAAAATCCATACTGAATAGTAGTATTTTCGTGAAAGAGTAACAAACATCCATCCATACATACAAACTTACGCGTGTATAATATTAGTAAGGATTCCGTTCTGTCGGTGGGACCGCCACGCTCCACGTGCCTCACCCAGACGGGTTAATCGCTGCAGTAAAATACGCAGCACTGCTGCGGAACTGCTATCAGCGAGATCCCCTCGTGAAAGTATAATCAGCCGACATAACAGAGGCTCTATAAGAAAATGGTAATTGTTTTATTAACTAATTGCTAAGCAACGCGAAATGCAAGCGAGTGCATGTTTACGATCACGGGGAACGACACTAATTGTTGTGTAATCAATATTACGTATGAATTTATATAACCTTTTTAAGATCATAAGCTTATGTTTAGACCGAGTAATCGTTGATGTCTACTTCAAAAGATGCTGCTTGTTGGCACTGAAATGGCGGTAAGTATTTTGGTACGTGTTTTTATCCGATTTTATTCGATAATTTAGAGCTATTTTCTACAAATTATAATGCAAATAGCGACCTGCTCCGGCTTCGGACGGCAGCAATGTATTATACATATTAACCTTTCTCTTGAATCACTCTATCTACGAAAAAAAATCGCAACAAGATCCGTTGCGAAGTTTTAAAGATCTACAGACAGACAGCGGGAAGATTTTGTTTTATACTATGTAGTGATTGTTCAAACTACGCAAAATGAGCCAACTGTATCTGTTAATTGTGGTGACCACTCCGAACGAGAACAAGTCAAACTATCAGATGCGCGAGGAGTATGATAGGACACGCGGTCGTTTAAGTATCTGTACTGCCGGGGAGGGGTCTAAAATTGAAACGTTCCGCCGCGAAGGGTCCGCCGTATCTCGCCATCGGCCGCAATTTGGATTGCAGACGCCACGCTCCGCGTGTGGGGTAGATCGAGCCGGCAGATAGGCGGCGGGAGTCGTGGAACAATGGGTCCAAGTGCATGCGAATACGTGCCGACATCCCGGATTATGTGTATGGGAACGGCACGGACATGTATAAGACGACTCCGTGGTACAGTTGCCAAGGTATTGGCTTCGTGGTGGGTCGTGGGTTCGATTCCCACACGGGACAACTAATTGTGCTACCCACAGATAGTTGTTTCGAGTTCCGTTGTTCCAAAGGTCCCTACGGATGTCGCAAATGTCAATGAGCGGCGGTTATCACTTAACATCAGCTGAATCATCAGCTCGTTTGTCACCTTCTCACATGGTAAAAAAACACTATTATAAAATATTTTAAGTACAACCGCGTTATATATATAAAAAGCCTTAAAACTATAAAAGAAAATCACAATTCCCCAAAACTTATGACCTAATTAAAATGACAATGTTGCATCGTATCAATAAAGCTTAAGCTTAAACTTATCGCTCAGTTTGGTTCTTAATGAGTGAGTCCATGCCGACGGTTGAGTGAGTCATTATATAGTTAAGTGAGACTGGTTGGCGCCGTCTACTTGCGAGACGGTCGGCAACCCCATCACTAAATTGCCGTCCCCACTAGCCGGAGCCGCGATAGCTCAGAGTCCGACGCTCGCCTTTTATTCGATATACTCGAGCAACCTGAGTCGATCCTCGGTGCCGGCACTAATGAAAATGTTAATTTTAAGTGCTGAATTATCACGTGCGAAAACATCGTGAGGTAACCTGCATATTTTCGTAATAATAATATAAAAAAAACCAACGCATTTGCAATCTCTCAGGAGCTGTAGATGTTAATGGGTAACACTAGTTACTTAACATCTGGTGAACCGCCTACCCGCTTATCAAATTATTATATTAAAAAAAAAACCCTTGAGAAGAAGTATTGTGCTTTTGTTAGCATAATGGTCTGTAAGCACTGGTGAACTAGGGGCTCGGTATGGCGGTCATAGATATTTAGAGCAATGGTTCGAAAACCACTTCATATAAATATAAAATACAAACAAAGCTATGCTGTCAGGTTTTTGATGAAATAAGTTAGATGAAAGGTTCATTGCATCAGTTACCTCTGCCAACACTGTTACGTAAACGACAACTCTTGTGGATTTTTTAAACATTGCCCTTATTTTAGGATAACATTATCCGCTGCTGTAAGGACGTTTTACAAACATAAATTTCACGTGGAAAAACACCCAGATGCGAAACTATTATCTGCGGGTCACAACAACGGTTGTCTCGTGTTGAAATCGAACCCACGACCCATTACGCAGAATACACTAACTTGGCAACTGAGCCACGGAGTAATTTGGTTATACAGCAACGAGGGGTCGTGTGTCGGTCTTTGGGCGAGATTAAATTGTTGCCTCAGCCTTATTGTGGGGGCCGAGGCCTATTTGCATAATTACTGATTTATCGTGCCACAATAAAAAAGATAAATAGGTCTGTACGCGCATTAACGATTCAAGGCCGGATGTTCGAGTAGCAAGGTGTCTTGGTGCTCTTGGTTCAATACCGAAGACATAAAGAAAATTTTGTAATTTATCAGTCAAATTATGATAGCAAACGCTATCGCTACTCTATGCCATAAAGCATTTAGTATTGACCCAATAGCTAGTACATAGAAGAGGTTTTTTATCGGCCGCAAAGTTGGCTATGTCGGGTTTCTGGTTCGGATAGCAGTTCCAGCATTAGTTACCCCTGCCCATGATATAACGTAAGCGGCATCGGGTTTGGATTCGTTTTAAAACATTGTCCTTGGATAGCATTATCCAGTCTCGTGAGGACGTTTTACAAACATAAATTTCAGTTGGGGAAAAGCCCAGATGTATGTATGTATGTAAAACAATTATTTGTGGATCACACAAATAGTTGTCCCGTGAAGGAAACGAACCTACGATTCCGGTGCCGAAGCCAATATTTCTGTAACAGCGCCGTGGATACATCAAACTATTACAGGCATAAAAAACCGGCCAAGTGCGAGTCGGACTCGCGTACGAAGGGTTCATGAAGGGCTCATCATCATACCATGTTGTGTGGAAGTCCTACTTAAATATCTTTATATTCTGCTTTTATTATTTTTTGTTATAGTGGCAACAGAAATACATCATGTGTGAAAAATTCAACTGTCACGGTTCATGGACAGTCTGGTGTCAGACGGACGGACAGACAGACAGCGGAGTCTTAGTAATAGAGTCCCGTTTTACCCTTGGGTAGGGAGCCCTAAAAACGATATAATATCGATATTAATTATGTTATGATTTTTTTTTAATTTATTAGAACAGAGCTATATCGCTGAGCGATAACATCGCCCTGTGAGTTAAATAATAAATAAATAAATATTTAGGACACATTTGTTCACAACATTTTCTAGCCCCAAACTAAGCAAAGCTTGTACTATGGGTGTTAGAAAACTGATAAACATACTTAAACATACTTTTCTTTTGTAAATAAATACATATTATACATATAGAAACACCCAGACACTAGAAAAACACCATGTTCATCACACAATATTTTTCCAGTAGTGGGGATCGAACCCACACCCTCTGGCGCAGGAGGCAGGTACACTACCCACTACGCCATTCGGGTCGTCAAAATAAAAAATAATATAAAACAACAACACAACTTAACCTCTATTACAAAATTAAGTTTATCATAAACCAAGTACGGCAATCCCGGCCAGTATCCGAGCCTGATCAATTCGCCTAAGCGAAGGCGGCTGGCGTACAAAGCGAAATCTTCACGTCGCCGGTGCTAAAGCACCTCGGCGCGAGTTACGTGCTCGTAAAACGTTCGATTTGGGCGATTCGACCACCGGAGACCACCCGGCCCTGGGTGTCGCGGATCTGCATATGTGTGCGTTAGGCGACGGGCTTAGCGTGCATCATTTCACCCGACTGCGCGAAAGGGGGGCATCGACAAACGTAAGTTTGATACTTCATATTACATATAACTGGCGACCCGCCCCGGCTTCGCACGGGTGCAATGTATTATACATATAAACCTTCCTCTTGAATCACTCTATCTAGTATAGAAAAACCGCATCAAGATCCGTTGCGTTGTTTTAAAGATCTAAACATACATAGGGACAGACAGACAGTGGAACGACTTTGTTTTATACTAATATGTAGTGATATTTCTTATGCGTTCTTAAGCAATTATAACAACGTTGATAGCAAACGCCTGTTAAGAATATTAAAAACACTTTATAAGCGATAGTCGAAGATCGTCAAAGAAAAACATATATTAAAAAATGTTTCTATTAGTTTGAATATATTTAACATTCACATTAAAGATAATATTATAAAACTAAATGCTTTTTTTCACAAATCCATCTTATGTAGAATAGGGCGAGAGCGTTACAACAACGTGGTTCAATACTCATCAAGGCTTTCGAAAAAGTAAAGTCGAATAGAACTTTTTCGAATCGAAAAGAACTTTTTCGACAGACTCTATCGCTTCGCGGCCGAACTGGTGCACTGCAAGCCTACAGCGCGTACCGTGGGAACACGGATTCCGCGAGATTAATCCGTCGAGCGTCGCATCTCCCGCTTTGCATAGTTTATTTATGTCGCCAGGCTGTTTTTGTTATTACACGGGGCCTACGTCACGAAGCTAGCGTAGTACCTGGGTTGTGCGATGCGGGCCGTTTTAGACCGTGGGCAGTCGCGGTAAGGTATATAATGCCGCGCGCGTTGTGTCCCGTCGATGTCTCCTTTGTTCGAACGTAAGTGTAAAGGGAATTTGCAATGAGGTGTTCAGTCGATCGGCCGATTGGAGGCAAACTTTACGTGTAATTATGTATTCACCATAATTATTGCATTTATGATTCGATTAAGGTGTAACGATTGGACTTATCACCATTTTTTTAAAATACGTATACAATAATTTCTTCATCGAACATTTTTGATTACATTCGGTGACGGTACAAATTATTTAATTCTGAGATCCAAATGTGTGTCAAAATTGACATTTCAAGCGAAATCAATTTTCAGTCGAGGGGAACGAAATATTTTTTTAATATTTACTTGTGTTGTGGAATAGCAGTTTCGCCTGCTGCACGAATGGACAGGCTCGTCGTAAGTACTACAGCCTTACACAAAACTGGCTTGAAGTGGACGTATTATTTACGATTACCGTGAAATAGTTTAATTAAAACGAATTACAACCAATACAAAAACTTCGTAATAAAAGAAATTTATGTTTATAGGTCCCTAATGATAGTTTAAAAAGGTCTTCAGTAGATTTTATTTAAACATTGCCCTTAGAAACATAAATTTCCCGTGGACAAACACCCAGATGCGAAACAACTATCGGTGGATTACACAAATAGTTTTCCCGAGTGGGGATCGAACCCACGACCCCCGACGCCGAAGCCAGAACGTTGCCTATCGCTGAAGGCTAACAGTTAAGATAGACTTAATCCCTCGCAACTATTAGCGAGAAATTTTATTTTTTTGACAAATAAATGCGTTTTGCGTTTCGTCCGGTAGGGTTTGAAGGTCGATGCCTTGATTGCTGACCACTTCTATTCATTGCTTTCTTATGTTCTTCAATTCTATTGAATTGTTTTCTTTATATACGCGATGAAGTACCAAATAATCAAGTTATTTTGCAAGTCAATCGGACACATAATTCGGGGGCACAGTTGTTAAACAATTGGTTTTAGCAAAGGGAAGTGAATTTATTCCCACGCGGGAAAAGTTTTTGTGTGAACCGCATACTAAACCAGATCAGGGTGTTTATTCCCATTAGGGTAGGCGTCAGGCAGGAGGCTGGTCGTGAAAAAATAACCTGGAATAGCTGGTAATAGCTCAGTGTCCGGGCGCTCGCCTATAATTCAATTAACTCGAGAACCCTGATTTCGATCCCCGGTGCCAGCACCAATGAAATTGTTAATTTTAAGTGCTGACTTATCACGTGCTCAACGGCGAGGGAAAACAACGCGAGGAAACTTGCATATTTTCGAAATGATAACAAAAGATATTTCGAACATAATTATGTGATGTCCGCCAATTCGCAGGCGGGTCGCGTGGTGGACCTAAGTATGCCCTGTACCTTCTTTTTTTTGGTTTGCCAGTAACAACATGCGTCATTTTTCGTGCCAACCATAGCTAGGGGTAAGCAGGTGAAAGCAGAAAGAAGAATAGGCAACTAGTGGTGTATTAGTCCTATCCCTCATTGGTAATAAAATCGTTGTTGTTGTCTGCACTCGGCTATTACAACATAGAGGCGAATATTCCGTTCTTCGGATTCCTTGGGGTGTGTCGTAAGGTACATAATGAGAACGGCAGAGATTTAAATACAAATTCGGAAGATCTTATAAATGTTAAACTGTAAAAATGGGAACATACAAATACAACCATGCCTAATATCCCAAGGGGTAGAAAGGAATGACTAAAATTTTGAATCTTAATACATAAAAGTAAAACAAGTATAGTAATAGTCCCACAGCTGGACACCGAAGACCACGCGACCTTATTGCGGAATGGCAGACTTCAAACATCTTCGAAATATATTTATGGGGTTCCGTACCCAAAGGGTAAAATTGGAAGTCTGTTACTAAGACTCCGCTGTCTGCCTGTCTGTCCGTTTGACATCAGGCTGTATCTCATGAACTGTGATAGTTAGGCATTGAAATGTTCACAGATGATGTATTTAAAAATGTTTAAGTGGGGCTCCCATACAATATACATGATTTTTTGGCCGTTTTTATACATAACTGTACGGAATCCTTCGTGTGTCCAACTTGCACTTGGCCGTTTTTTTACACTTTTTTTTAGCTTAAAATAGCAGTTAACATTTTCATTGGTGCTGGCACCGGGATTTGAAGTCAGTTTGCTCGAGTATATTGAATTAAAGCGAGGGCGCGGACACTGAGCTATCACGGCTCTATACATACATTACTTCAAATGTTTTGTTCCAATTAATGCAAGGTGTAATTGTTTTTACCCAAATGCCGTTGAAGATAAAGTTTGCCGAGCCTGTCTAACTCTTTGGCACGCTGTACAGCTTAGGAATCACAAAAAAGTCACACTGTACAGGTTTAGAAGTCACGGAGCTAAAATGTGATGTACAATTCAGAGTTGAATTTCGTTGTAAACAAAGCAAACGGATGAAAATAAACACACGCAGACAAATGAGCATGGATGTAAACAGACACAAAATAATTTGTAATATTTCATTCGCGGTGACCGCCCACCGAAGATCCCTCACAGCAACATGTGAATACGCAAGAAACCGCTATCGCTTAAGCGCATCGCTTGGGCCGCGCGTCGAGGCGGTCGGCGCGGGTATTTGCATCGAATGGGCCGAGGACGGACCGCGCAGCCTCCAGTGAGACCCCCGCTATACTTTGTACGTCGGCCGGTGTGATCGGGCGTCTGAGATTCCACGCATACCGCCGCCGAATGCAATTATAACCCCGTGTTTCGGGATATCGCTCGATTGACTGCAAATTAATAGATCTGTGGTTAACTGTTACTGCCAACACGAAAGCGCTATATAGTCTATATATTATATGAGTAAATCCAGGGCGAAAGCCTCGTCTGCTATGATAGTAATAGCCCGCCACCCAACTACCGATCATTTGTTGTAAAATAACTAAAGCATTTCTTAGATATAATATATATACATTTTGATTATTCTGTCGGAAAATTAGCGCTTAAAATTACAGCTACCGATTTCATAGGTGACGGCACCGGGATTCGAACTTGGGTTCTGTATACTAAATTAATAGCAAGAATTGATTTAGGTACGACTGGTATTAAATAAGTTGATATAGCACCCCTTTGGTTGTTTTTTTTATTAGAAATCTTCACCTGTTTTTACAGATGTGGTTCTTCTATTGCTGCTTTTGCCTCACTTCTTTTGTTACTTTCAGGGTTCCGTAACCAAAGGGTAAAACGGGACCCTAATACTAAGACTCCGCTGTTTGTCGGTCTGTATGAACGTCCGTATGTTTTTTTTAGAATATTGCCCTATTTGAATGATGTCAATATTGAGGGAGGGTCCGAAACAATTATCACTATTAGTATGCCGTAAAAGTAAGCACTTGTTTCTATTCTAGCGTTTACAAGGCTTTCGCTTTAGCGTCGCCACTTACCATAGTAGCATGAAGCAGTCAAGTCCCAGGAAGTACCTTGATCCCTACCACGGCGTATCCTAACCGAATCTTTCTACTGCACCATTCTGGCCAATAATAAGTGTTAACGATGGTATAATAAACGAATAAGTTAGGTTCTTCGATAGAAAATATTCCAACGCTTGCAGCCTTAAATTCATCCCGACTATCGTAAAATTTATGTGACCGAATATTTACATATGAATTGCGGCTGTATTTGGGATCGGTTACGACAGGCTCACCAGTACGTGTCAACGGAGCAGTTCCGTGGATTAGACAATAGCGTCGACAATGAATTCGAGCGAGCCTCCTCGCCGTAGCGAGTGTCGAGGGCTCCGTCAACGACACGTACCGAATTCCCGAGGCGTCTTTGACGGGAGTCACGAATCCGGCGCGTCGCAATGTGGGAATCGGCGAAATCGGACGGAAGGTTGGCTTTTTTTCTCTACTCCGCCTGCCGCCGAAAAGGCAGAGGCGTTTTTGCCTTCCGCCCGCCTTTGTGCGGCGCGGCGTACGTGTTTGTTTTGATTCGACAGGTGAGTGGGTATTATGAGTAAGTGAGCCGTGATAGCTCGGTGTCCGGGCGCTCGCCTTTAATTCAATGTACTCGGGCAACCTGAGTTCGATCCCCGGTGCCGGCACCAATGAAGTTGTTGATTTTAAGTGCGGAATTTTGACGTACGCGCTGTAGGTAAAGATTGTGAAGAAGCCTGCATATGTATTTCCGAAATAATAAATTAAAAAAAAAATACTTCGAAGATATGTAAAGTCCGCCAATCCACAGTAGGGCCGCGTGGTGGATTATGCCTTGATACCCTCTTTACAGAGGAGGTCTTTGCCTTTGGGATATGTATAGGCTGCTACTTCACTTTACTTTTTTTAGGTAAGTGGAAACTGGGGACGATGGAACTGAAGTGTTGTCAATGTTCCGACGGATGAGATGGAATCTGCAGTCTGCAGGGTGGTGTTGATTCGTTTGGTTCACGCACTTCGACACAGTATAGCATTGAGTACCTTACCTTAAATCACAACCGTGCTGTACCCTAACCGAATCTTTCGTACTGCACCATTCGGGCCAATTATAATTTTGATAGTTTAACTGAATATTAGCGTAGTGGATAGTAGACGTGTCTCTTGCGTCAGAGCGTGTGGGTCGTCCGATCCCCACTACTGGATAAATATTGTGTCATACGTATAATGTCTCTTGTGTCTAGGTGTTAATCTATATATAACATGTAATTATTATAAATAAGTATATTAAAATATGTTTATCAGTTACCTAGTCTCCATGTACAACTTTAACGAAGAACGTTTTTAAATTTAAAGTTGCATAGTCGTAACATTTTATTTTAAAAATTGCCGTTTTGTTTTGGAGATACGTTTGTATTGAGGATATACTCGAGAATCAACGTGAAGGGTTCAGATATCAGCGATGGGCATTAATAAATCTCATCTCTTCAAAGTGTAAAGGGGAGAAACGTTATATATATCTATTAGATGGGTTTAGGACTGGAGGAAACCTGTTGATTACGATGTTAATAAACATTGAGAGAATTCTAAATTTATAAAAGGAATATTGATATTGAAACATAGAAGCTACCAGCAATTGTATTCAATAAGGAGATATTTATCGACCAGAGTAGGTTTGCCCTTTTGTCATCCATTTCATAAAAAATACCAACAAACTTTGATAGGTTCATTTTGATTTGTGAGTGAACAACTGTAACGAAGAGCGGCGTGAAGAATTACATTTTCACCATTCGCCTGGTCCATGAGGTTTAAAGCAAAAAAGCTTTGTATACCCCGACATCCCATACACCCACCCCCACCCCACCTGATGGTGAGTGGCGATGCAGCCGTAGATGGTAAGCGCGCCAACTCAGCAAGAACCTATCCACTCTTGTTTTGAAGACGCCTACGTAGCTCTTGACTTTCCGTGTTTATTGGGTTTCAATACCCTATCTGAAATTTCTCTTCACGCCACTGGTGCGGGGTCCACTATTTAAAAGTTTGGCATCGCATCAGCAACACCCTCAGATGTTTCCCATTGGTGGTTGTGATAATTTAACATCATGTTAAAAAAATTTAACAGCATGTTATGGTATGAACAAGCTGTGCTTTTGTTTGCGCGTATGTCCGTGGGTCACTTGGCGTTTCGTGTCGTCGGCCACTCGCAAATTAATCGTGCTCCCTCGGGCTTGTTAGGTGGGGGGGGGGGGGGGGGCGGGGGGGGGGGCGGGGGGGGGGGGGGGGGGCGGCGCGGGGGGGGCGCGGACCACCGCTGCGCGCGCCGCGATATTCTGTAATCTGGGGGCGCGCAAGTCTGCACCGAGGCCTTTGTTGCCGTGCAAATTCAGCTGACTCTATATTTTTTTTTCTCACCCGTGCTATCATAATGTTAAATGGTATTCTTACGTATTTCATTGGGTTTTACTTTCCTTAATTTTATAGTGAAGTTTTTCAATAGATTCTGATTCAAAACTTTTTTACAATTTCGGAAAATATTACGGAATAATCTTAAAATGACGGTTTATCGAAAGGTCATTCATTACGTCATACAACATATTTCCGTTAAATTTAATTTAAAATGTTATCGAGCGAGATAAAATGTGTAAAACACTAAATAATTTAAGCCTCTACTCTAATTTCTTACGTTCACAATTACCATGAGTGATAAATGGTAAATTTAGTTCCAACAAATTTTTGGTTTAATAAATATAACAATTTTTTTTAAGTAAGAGGCTAATGGCTGCGTATTAGAGATATCTGTTTTAAACATATTTCTCTTTTTATTTTAAACGTTTTCAAACAATCTAAACGGGAGAAAGCATCAAAACCTAATTCAGTAAAATAATAATAATAAATATACATAGCGAATAGAAAAGAAATGTTATAAGCTTAGTGAATATTCGAGAAATACCGTTCGCCGCACACGAATAAAGGCGACGCGCAAATTTTTTTTCCACTTTATATCCACCGCGCTGCGCCACCAAAATTGAGTTGTACTGCCTTTTTTCCCTCGAACTTTTTGCAATTCGCCGGCGGTCGTCGGTAATCACTTATATGTTTATTTATTTATTAGCCGATTTAAGTAGAGCCTGCCCGCTGCGCACGCACACAGCCTGCCCGAGCGCCTTTTACGCGGCCGAGACACTTCATAAACATCACGATAGTCGACCGCGCATTTTATTAGGCTGTGGCCTGTAATAACGTCCTCTCTTTTTGCCTTCGACGTTATACGTAGACCGTGTGTCACAATTGGAAATGACGGCAAACAATAACGCGTATTGGTGATTGTTTTTGTTCTTTAAATAATCTATACTAATATTAATTTATGTATAAATATTTGAAAACTAATGGTTCTTTAGCAATTGGTATGTTCTTCTATACCTATTTTGATTAAACGGCTTGACCGATTTAATGTGCCATGAACAAACATATATATAAGAAAAATATTGAAGAAACTGAAAAAAATTACAAAGCTCGCCGGGAAAGGTTTACTGATGCCTCGCTTTCACTTTAATTACTTAAACGTAATTTCTTTATTCTCTTATTAATACTTATGTAATAACAAGACTAATCAAGACTATTAGATCGCTAATATGACCAGCTTAAACGTAATGGTCTAACATTTTGTTACTTGTGCGGTTCAACCGTGGTAGGGCCACGCAACGGTGTTGCACGAATGGGCAGGTCCGTCCGGGTTAGTACCACGAACTCACAGAAGACCGGCGTTGTGCACAAGTGTTGCACTTCTGCGTTTCGTCTGGTGAGTGAGGTGGCCGGGACCCACATTATTAAGAGGCAACGCATCTGCAACCCTACGGGTTTTGCAAATGTCCTACCCATGGCTGTTATCACTTAACATCAGGTGAACCGCCAGCTCGTTTGCCACTTCCTCACATAAAAAAACCTATCATTTATCAGCTTGCCTTTTGAAGATGGGAAGGTTACATCAGGGTCCTCAAGGCCGCTGTTACAAAAGTTTGAGTTCTGTTATGATGCTAGCTTATTAAGAGAGAACGCCGTGCTAAATTCTGCGACGAGTGTTGCGGGTGGGCCAAGATCGCCGCATTCCAGGTTCGGAAAGATACCGGCAATACTGAGACTTCTCAGGTCGTTCGTGTTAAATTCTTGCGTTTGCCGATTACTCACTTTATATGTATATATGTATTTGGAAACGTTGATGTGTATACATCTATGTTTCCAATAGATCCTTATAACTGAAGATAGTTTTGTAAAATTGGTTCGTTTCACATTGTATAACATTCGCGAAAGAACATGAAATCAATATTCATGATGGTAGTTTTTGTGTCAGTGTGATGTTTGTAAGAAATGTGTCCTCGATAATTACGTTAACAAAATTGTTTCCTGTGAGACATTAATTCAAGTAACGACTGTAAATAACTGCACGCTCCATGTATTTTTTTTTAATAATTTATTCATGTTTGCCTCCAACTCCTAAAAATCTACTAAAAAGATGATATAGGAATATAAATTGGATAATGGAACTCAAAATCTCTTTGATACGACCTATAGAACATTTAGCCAGATACCTTGTCCGAGCTTAATAAGCCTCATGACAAGTGGCAGGCTAGTCGCCACACACAGGCGAAAATAGGAAGCATTTGTTATCGCCCTTAAATATTTTCTTATGTGATTAGTCGTCCAGCGAGCAGGAGTTCACCTGATGTTAAATGAATACCCCAAGGACATTTACAACACCCGAGGGCTTGCTGATGCGTTGACAACCTATAAAATGTATGACTAGAATTTATTACCCATAATTATATGCATAGTGTTTAATTCTACTTTACTGCCCTACTCATTTTCTTTCTGTTTTACCTATGGTTAGCTGGTAGAGAATGCAGTATAGCATTAAGCTCGCCTTTGTACTATAATTTTAAGTGCAATAAAGATTAAAATAAATAAATAAATAAATAAAATGTGAGCCCCGATTACCTTACTCGCCAGACGAAACGCGGATGTTTAATACAACCACTTCATGGCGGTCTTCTGTTAGGCCGTGGTGCTTCCCCGAGACTTGCGTGACACTACCACGGCTGAGAAACGTTTAAGCAATGGGTGCCTCAACGGGACTATAAAGCATAGCACCTGAGCGAGCACTCGACTAATTCACGCGGAAAGAACCTTGTGGGTGACGTCACCGGTAAAGCGACTTTACATTAGACGTCTAAGTTATCTGTAAGTTTACACATATTCAATAGAATATCGTTTATATAATAATATGGATCGTTTATATAATAATATAAACGATACCAGGCCTTTAAAATGTTAATCTCCTCCGTAAGTTTTCACGTAAGCTATTGTATGAACGTTAATGCCCTTTAATTACGTTAGACTTCTCCATTCAAGTGCGTTTTCAGAAATTTCAGATCGTAATCTAAACTGAATCAGATCTCATTTTCGCTCCGACTCAAATCTGCGGCCGAATGCAAGCCGCTATGAATCCAAACACGCCAAAACGTTTTAACTTACGCGCCAGCTTATCGCCCGGCGTCCGAAGCTGTCGCGACGATTCAAAGTGAAGTTGTCAATGAGTCGCTCAGTTAGCTCGTCAACGTTGTGAGTAGCTCAGTTCACCCGTGCCGTACACGTCACTGAATGAGTGAGTCGGGGATGTCAATGCGAGCGACTCATGGCTTCCGACTTGGGATTGAAGTGTACATGACGTCCGAAAGCCCACCGTGCCACCCTACGGCCTAACAGATGCGCCTGCGGTCCTGAGTTCGTTCCTAAAGAAAAAAAATTGGTACGATTGATGCAGTGGCGCTTTTGATTCTTATTTGAAATAGCATCAACGGATGATGTTATATACACTGTAAAAGGCTTTGTAAAGCGTCGCAAATAACGGGAAACATACATCAATTAACTATACCTGTTTTTTTACATTTAAGCCCGCATTTAAGTGTGTGGTTAGGAGTGTTAACACGATTTGCGATATTTATTACGTGTTCTCTTAAATCATTGTGCCCACCATGTCAATTTTGTTTTTATTTCTTTATAAAAGACCGATTTAATTTTTTATTAAATGAGTTCTCCTAGTTTATTTATTTATGTGTATTATTTATATTATATATATTATTTTCATGCAATTAAACCAACATCAACATCATTATCTCGGGCTGTTTGAGTCCACTGCTGAACACAGAACTAACGAAAACATATTGACCTTGATCTCTCATTCGTACTTTAGCCGACATGTAAACACTATTGAACTTAAACGGGTGTTAAGTTCGAGTTTTAATTTTTCTTTATTTAATTCATTTTATTATGTGGCAATAAAATCGTACGAAAAGAAATATTACCTCACTAGTCGCTTGCAATCAAAAACCTCACTTCGAATCGCCCGAATGACCACAATTAAAAATATCATTAGTGCGCGTTCCAATGACATTTCGTCTGAAAAATGTTATCGTTGCTCAGCGTTGGGCGAAAGAAATATCAACAGGACATCGCTCATTCCGTTTCGCGCGGTTCAAAATGTGGCCCAGAAACGGTACCGCGACTTCCGCACCTCGGTTTTAATCAAAATAATTAACCAGTCGAGTGATTTATTGCCGCTCAGGCAGGGGGGAGGGGCGGTTTAAAAAAATTAAATGCCACCGGCGTCGCTGAGAAAGGCATCGCGTCGTTGAATTTGGCGGGAAAGTGGTAATTAGGTATCAAGCTAACATGATTTCAAAGTCAAAGTCAGAGTATCTTTATTCAATATAGACTTAAGCTCTTATTGAACGTCAACAGAAAATCTACCACTCGTTCAGACTATGTATTTATACTTTTTATTTTGTATTTTCTGTTTTTAATTTATAATCACACCAGGAGGTCAATATTAAGCAATTGCCACACTTCTGTTGCATGACGATAGATGTTTTGTATGCTTATTATTCAGTGTAAGCATTTTTTGGTAAAACTAAATAAATAAATACAGGGTAAAAGGTTTATTAAAAACATTAATCGTCCGTATGTTCAAATTGTTTGAATTAAGAATGCGAGAGCTTATGTCAATATTACATGCCATATTAACCGACCTTAAGAATTAAGAATGCTTTCGGTGTGGATATTGTAGCTAATTAGTTACAACATTTAATTACGCATTATTCAAAGCGATATTTCGTCAGCAAAAAGCGGCGCCTTGGCTTTGGCTCAAACGACCGTTTACTTATTACAAGTTCGATTCTCGAACGGGGAAAATGCATCACTTCGCGTTAATTGGCGAAGACGCGATGACAAACCGAATGTTATGTCCAAAATTCAGGCTAATTGTATGCTTCATGATCAAGATTAAGGAAATAACACGTAAATAATTGGTCAAGGATTTGCTGTGTTTTATGTAAGTAATGATTGTGAAAGATTATATTACGCTTTAGTTTTAAATGAGTAATCATTTTTATTGTTCTAGCTATTTCCATTATAAAAATATTTTGACGTCAATCCAACCATCAGTGGATTTGAAAGTCAAGATCCGTTGTGTAGTTTTAAAGATCTAAGCATACATATGGACAGACAGTCAGCGGGCCGACTTTGTTTTATACTATAAGTGATTTGAATATCATTATTTTTTCGAAAACACCCCCTAACATTCAGAATATACCCGATAACCCACAAACTAACGTTGTCATCACATTTCGTAGATCAATTGAAAGTAATGATCGGAATTATGTGGAAATTTGAATGTAGCAGCTAGAATGTTTATTGTTTTCGTGGGGAGTGCGCAATAAAAAACGCGCGGAACGGCAACAGATTAAAAATACACCTTCCCTAGACCGCTATGACTCGAATTGAAAATCTAGAACGCGTCTAAATTTAAAGTGGGCGCGATCAAAGGAGTATACGTTATACGGAAGCGGTTGGTCGGCGCTAGGGTGGCCATAAATTGTGATTACGATATAATGTAAGATTCGTTTGTAGGAGAAATTTTACAGAAATTAGTAAAGAGAGTCTTCTTGAGTCTTTTAAGCCAAACGGGATCGACATAAGTAGGTTTTTTTTATGTGAAATATTGCCAAGCGAGCATGCACCGCGAGCAGGTTCACCTGTTTAATACTTCCACTTCACGCCGGTCTTCTGCGAGGTTGTCGTACTTACCCGGACGGACCTGCCCATTCGTGCCACAGCCAAAGCTACCACAGTTAAAGAGAAAGAGAAAAAAGAATTTGACAAGTAGTTAGCCTATTGCCCTTAACAGAGAGTCAGTTTAGTTACTGTCGTTAATTGAGGCAGGATTTTAATATATTTTATTTCACGTTTATCTCTTCTCTTTTGACCTGTCTATATTTAGCTTCTGCTGTTGCAAAAATGGCCGGATATGGTAGGACTCAGAAGATCGATATGAAGTGTAATTATTATAGTTTTCCGTTTGCCACCCAAAAAGCCATTTTTTAAATACAACGAGATTAAGGCCCGATTTGAAACTCTGATCATTATAGAAGATAATTAACTAGCCGTCAAATGTCATTTGAGTTGCCAGAAGGATGGTTAAACTCTTTGAATTGATCATTCTGATCATTAAGAAGACTTCTACGATGATCAGCCTTTCAGAAGTTCTTTAAATAGTTTTATTTACTAACAATCCATGAATTTTAATTGCAATATTGCTTTAGAAAACATTCAAGATGGTCACCCTAAAGTCGTTAGATATTTTATCGAGTCGACGCCATATTATCACCCGGTCGCGTTTTTAATCCTGTGACGAATTGTTAATAAATATTGTATTTTTAATCCGGGATATACTGAATAATATTTTTATTAATCGGTTAATTGTTATTTGTATTTGGGATGCGTAGAGATGGGTTAGCGTACGTTTAATGGGACAATAATCTAGTTCAATTGCAAACAAAATATTGCTTCCTTGTGCCGCGGTACGGGAGATTTTGTTTGCTTATGACGTAATTGGATGGGCTACTTCAACAGGATCTCCACATATCTTTCTGGGGATTTTATTTTAATTGTAAGTATACTTTCCCCATGGTCTAGCTAGATGAATTGCCCATATGTGTCTATTTTGGATTTCAGATGCACTAGTGCGACGACAAGATTTATTAGTAAATCGAGTATGATTTTCTGATTTTGTTTACTTTCAATATCCTTTCAGAATGTTGTGTGAAGAGCTATAAAATTTTGGAACAGATTCGAAGATCATTACATATATTTATTTATAACGCGTGTTTCTTATATCATCTGATGAATCACTGGTATCTTGTATCTTGTATTAACTGATGTTTTTGCTTTCAGTCCCGAGACTATTAAAGCTTCATCTGACGCAGAACCGGTGGGCTAGCCAGAACCCACGGGTTTGGGCTCTGGCGCAGAACCGGTGGATCTGACGCAGAACCGGTGGCCGCAGAACCGGTGGGCAATCACTGGTGGTTTAACGGTGGTAGGGCCACGCAGCAGCCTCGGCTATTGCACGAATGGGCAGGCTCGTCCGTGCAAGTACCACGACCTTACAGAAGACCGGCGTAAAGTGGAAGTATAATACTTTCGCGTTTCGTCTGGTGAGTGGGGAAGCCGGAGCCCATATTTCAAAAGGTTGTCAACCCTCGGGTGTAGCGGATGTCCATGGGCGGCGGTATTTACTTAACATTAGGTGAACCGTCTGCTTGTTTGGCAACTTTCACATAAAAAAAATATTGTTTCAGAGTAACTAGAGACTAACTACTATGAGATATCTACGACGTTCGCAACGCTTCGCCAATACTGACAGATACAACTTTTCCTGAAGATAGTTTTAGTTATTATTTGTTAGTAAAGGCAAAGCCCAGTTTAAGCCAACAGAATGGCGAGAATTATGGTACCGTGTGTTATCCTAAGATATGAGACAAAATTATATTTTATGTTATAAATAAATTTCTGAACTGACCATTGAACTTGGTTCCATTTAGATCTTACTTCTATTCTTGAAGTCAACAACCAAGGCATACCTATATCATAATATTGAACTTGGCCCGCATTTATGCTTTTCTTGGAATTTTAATAACTATCCGTTACCGTTTGAGGCGTGACGCATATTGTGTATAAAAAAGGACTCAAATAAATTTTTCCTCAATATCTTGCTCGTAGCAAAGATCAAGCTTGTATTAAGGTACTTTGAACCTTCCCTATCCCTTTAGATCTGCTTAAATTGTTTTGTAGAATAAATAGAAAAAAAATTGCTAAAAAATAACTCGACGCAAAAAACCAATCAATAATGCGTATTTAACAACATTCAACATCTATTTGCAAATTTTTACTAGTTAAGTTTGATAATTTAACCACACAATGATGTGTTATTGTATTTTCAATAAAAAAAACAGTTAGTGCAATTGATAGGATAAAAGCTTTTGCTTAAAAGAAACTGACCGAACACACGGACTGAAGCTATATTAATATTATTTATAGCCTCGTAAATAAACTCGTTGAAAGTAAACTAATTAAATTAAAACAATGCTCATTAAAAATGGCCATCTGTTGACAAGATTTACAAAAAAAGAATCTTTGCGAATACAGAGCCATCTATAGGCAATTACTGGTACTAATACGACGACGACGCGGGTACCAAATACGTTACGACATGTTCTACGTACATTATAGTGAGATGGCAGCGTTGTGGGTTAACGTTATTGGTTTAAATATAACCTACTTTGGACGTCCTGAATTTATTCATTTACTGAACACTAAAATTATTCTTATACTCATTTTATATAAAAGCGCTAAGTCATCGTATGTTATATATCGCTAAGCTGGCCATCCGAAAACTCGTATAAAACATAGATGGCGTTAGTGAAACAACTGTAGTGTAACACATGTAGGTTACGATGATTATGTTCTAGGCAATCAAAATTACTTAAGTACAACAATATTCATAAACGATAAGATCATAAAAATGCTGTTAATGACTATGATTTTCGCAAAGCTTAACTTAGATAGTGAGATTACTAATTAGAAAATTATTAATACCATGCGAATGCGATTCAAACCCAAGTCTTAATGATGATGAGACCATGTCTTACTAACGGTTAATATAAAAACTTTTTTACATTTTAAACTTAAAGAAAAGAACTGAAAATAAACCATAAGGCCTTAAACATTACTATAATACAAATAATCCAATATATAATTACAAATAATGAGATGTAATTGAGTTTAGGTACTTTTAATAAATTTAAGTTGGTACTCTTTCACAAAAAATATAATATTTGTGAACGTGTTTTAAAATATTCATCTACTAAATTTTCACGATTGAAAATTTTTTAAACGCAAAGAAATGTGAAGAGAAAGACTGACGGAGCGCGCCTTTAAAAATAAAAATCTCAATATAAATAACACCAACGCCATTATCGTAAGTTACACCTGAATATACATAAAAATGGAACGTGATGTCTGAGCGCGTACATAAATTAAAACAGTTGTGCAGTTTCGTCTATTCGTGGATGATATATAATAGCGATCGACCGGCTCGTAAACGTTCAAAACTCAGTGTCAAGCTTGTAAATTTTACAACATAACAGCACCCACCCCGAATGCGCACAGATAAAATATATGAAATACAGATAACGTAACGATACAGTCGACGCGGTGCTAGCAAAAATCGCTTCACGCCAGCGACCTGTCAAACAACACATTTTGGCGGGAGAATGAATTCGCGGGCAGCGGTCGTCGCGGTCGTATCCTTTTAGATACTACGATGTTTGTTCTCTGTACTATTTTTATACTGTGTATATTTTTGGCTTATAATTACCTATGCGAGCCTATAAAGTAACTAGATCCGTTTATGTTGAGGAATTGATTTTTGCATGTGATCCGATTAAAGCCCGGTTGTTACCATCAAGTCACCACTACCCGTCTAAAGTGCTAAATAAAAGGTTCGGAACAAAACAATAATAAGAATGTTTTGTTAATATTTTTTGTGAGTCTGGATGTTTGTCTAGTTCTATGGCACGCTATACATAAAAATAAACTTTTTTATGAATGAACTCAGATCACGGAGTGGCATAGTGTGTATTATTATATCAATATGGTGTCCTAAAAAATAAAGGGCTATCTAGAATATATAAATATATCGCCCAGTTTATATAGAACATGATAAATTAAATTTTTAGTTGTTGATTATTTGATAAAAAGAGTTCTAAACACCGATTAACTTCAGTCTACTTTTTTAGAAATTTAAATTGTTTATAGTGCTAATCTTTGCATTTAAGATTGAACATTAAAATATGTAGAAAATATATAAATTGAAAAATATAGAATATATATATATATAAATTGCTTCAAATGCTAAGAAAACAATGTAGAGGAATGCGTTAATATTTTCGTCGGTGTGGTCATCAGCCGTTTAGCTCAGTGGCTAGAGCGTAAAATGCAAAGACGTGTAGAGGGCGACAATGCGTTTTTCACATATTTTCGTCGGTGTGGTCATCAGCCGTTTAGCTCAGTGGCTAGAGCGTCCGGCTGCGAATGCCGAAGACGTGGGTTCGATTCCCACAGCGGCGACAATCTTTTCGCACTTTTTCTGCATATTTTAATGTTCAGTCTACTTATTAAAAATAGTTAGAAATTTGCATTTAAATGTCTTACGTAGGGATGCCTGCCATTTGGAATTTATTGGTAATTGATATGTTTATTTGCTAAATAAAAATAATTATCACCCGTGCCACCTGTTTCTTTATTAATTAAAAACATTTTCTTATTAAAGAAACGATTGTCGTAGGTTCTAAATTGTGCAACTTTAGAAGTTTTTGTTGAAATATGTAAATAGTGAGGTCTCCTGAGTATTATCGATATGCGGTATACTCGTATTAATGCATATTAATCGATATGGATAGAAAATTGATCGTTAAAATGTTCTTTGTGTACAAACCTTTGAAAAGAATACAAGAAAAAATTAAGTGTTTTTTTGTTTAAAATACGTGTGATTTCTGGTCCACTTAAAAAAATATTTCATAGTATTAAACATATGGAGCATTACAAACATTTATAAATGGAGTCGACCAAGTGGTAATTAAAAAAACCCAATAAAATCTGCTGTATCATCGAAAGTTCATATCACTATAAGAATTTAAGAAAATACCTGTGATAGCTAAGTGTTCGGGCCTTTAGTTCAAGTTACTCGAGCAACCTGAGTTCGATCCCCGGTGCCGGCACCAATGAAACTGTAAACTCTAAATGCTGGATTATTACGTTTTCAGCGGGTATTATGCTACCACCAGGGAAACATCGTGAGGAAGCCTGTATATTTTTGAAATAATTACAAATAAAAATATACCGCCTATGACCGCGACTATGCCTTTAATATCTTTCATAAATAGGAGGCCTTTGCCCGGCTGTGGGACATATGCAGGCTGTTACTCAACTTTTTCTTTCTTTTACATGTAAATCAAATTAATTGAAATAAGTATATCGATAATTTTAAGGTGCAGCCCTATTAAGCAGTAAGCGTAGATTGGTTTACGACGATCCCAATCAAACGGCGACGCCTCGGCTAACTGCCACTCTCTGGGGAAGCCGGCCCACTGGCACCGCTCCTGCTAACTCTAGTTTAACTTTGATGTGATTTCCACGGAACTTACACGACAGTAACTATTTATTTAATAAAATATTTATTTTGAAGTCAATTATCCATACTAGTATTATAAATGCGAAAATAACTATGTCTGTCTCGCTTTCACTTCAAAACTACTAAAGCGATTTAAATGAAATTTGGTACACAAATCGTCTAGACCCTGAGAAAGAA
This sequence comes from Iphiclides podalirius, assembly GCA_933534255.1. Taxonomy (NCBI): domain Eukaryota; kingdom Metazoa; phylum Arthropoda; class Insecta; order Lepidoptera; family Papilionidae; genus Iphiclides; species Iphiclides podalirius. The sequence goes on along the minus strand of OW152820.1, from coordinate 15,967,720 downwards.
CATAGGCTATTTTTAATTGAAAAAAGTGTTGTAAAGGGTAGAAAGATATTTATTTAAGACTACAACGCGAGCGAAGCCGCGGGCTAAAAGCTAGTGTCTAATAATATTTTAATAGTTACTTAAAATATTATTAGTTACTAGATATTAAAAAAAAATTGTTCTAATAGATTATTTATCACAATTAAGTTACATAAGGTAATTCTGATCTTTACCGTGAATTATCACGTCCGGTGTATCATCATCATCATCATCATTTCAGCCTGTTTGAGTCCACTGCTGAACATAGGCCTCCCCCACAGACTGCCACGAAGTACGATCCTGAGCCACCTGCATCCATCGACTTCCCGCACATTTGCACAGGTCGTCACTCCATCTAGTGGGGGGGTCGTCCTACACTGCGATGGCCAGTGCGAGGCTGCCACTCGAGAATCTTTCTTCCCCAACGGTTATCGGTTCTACGAGCTATATGGCCGGCCCATCGCCACTTCAGCTTGCCGGTGTATATCGAGAGGTAATTCCGAAAACATTAACTCGCTTCCAAAATTTCTTCTGACTTTAAGAATTTGTATTTTATTCTTTAACGCAAATTTGTTTTTATAATAAAATGCGAGAAGATAGCTAGTACAGTTCACTTATTTTCAATCTGTTTATGATGGTCGGAATAAGTTTCTTGTGAAAAGTTTGCCAGCGGGCTGATGGTTCACAATACCTGAGGCGTTGCAGTTTGCAGATGCGTTGTCTAATTATGTAAAACTGAGTTCCAGCTACGTCATTCACTCTCGTCTTTTGCGAAATCGTGGTACATATCCGGATGAGTCATCCCCATTAGTGCAACGGCAGAAGCTACTGCATCGCTCTACCAGAAATAAAGCTTAAATTACAACTTTTGTGAGACGACCTAATCAAAATCAAAATCAAAATCAAAATCAAAAATATATTTATTCAAATAGACGCTTGCGCGCTCTTATGAATCGTCAAATTTTACATCAAAGATTATGTGTATAGGTTCGTAAGGTACCACCGGTTCGGAAAGCGGTTTCTGTTGAGAAGAGACCGGCAAGAAACTCTACAGTTGCTCTTTTTCAAAGATATCAGGGTACAATATAATATACAGGTATAATAGTCTCATTCTAGCCTACGTGAGTATCGACAGTATTGATACTAATGACTATATACCAAACATGTAATACACGTTTTTTAAATATAAAACCTCGCCGCTGCAAAATTACTCGTTTAATTAGAAATTTCATTTTGGTTTTCTTAGTAAGTCATGTGTTTTTTCTCGTTTTCGAATTTTACAAAGAAACTGAAAAATGAGAACTGACATTATATTAATGTATAAAACTTTAGATAAGGGTATTTAGACTTGAGAATTATAGAAATAGGTGTCAAAATAACAAACTAACAGCTTCTATTTATAGTGCTTTTAGTCTAGCATATGTAGGTAAATTTACCCAATTGGAAGAAAACTTTTTTTTGCTGGAGGTATATTGCGTCATATGTCATGAATACGTGAAGTCAATTAAGAAATGTGATTTATCCTTAAAGTGAGAGATTGTAACTTGCGTGTGTGTTTAATATTTTCTTTCAATCAACTTTCAGTTAAGTCAACGGTGCCACCGTATCCAAGTCGCATAGCCGCAGCTCAATATTGGTTAATAAAGCAATAATCATCAAAACTTGGCGACGGCAGCGCCATAGTGCGGCCGACCACACTTCCGTGCACGCTACCCCTTCGTGTTTTTTATACTCTACGTCGATGTCGAAATCTGCACGGCGTCAGACACCGTGTCGACAGTTGGAAAACACTGTCGTCGCAACTGCTCGTAGGGTAATACACGAGAGCAACTTTGCTAATCTTGTTTTGTCGTTTTAATTCTGGCCGCGTTTATTGTTTATTGCTGGAGATTCGTTTCTGACTTATTGTGTCGTTTTGTTAACTAGTTTTGTTTTTGCAATTTAAACTAAAGGCGCTCTTTTATTGCTGCCGACGATTATTTCGGCTGCTAGATAAACAAGATTACGTTTTTGGAACGCTTTCTACGCAGTCAACTTGTATTATATCAACAAATACTCTCTATCTACATAACAACGTATTCGAATCGATTGTATTCTTTTGAGACATGAATCTTAGTTATATAGTTGGGTAGGATTCTATAGGCAAGTGCACTAATTATTCATATTTTATAATATATCTACTATTATACTATACTATGTCGACTCGCTTTGTAAGACGTACTGACCGCGTATTTCTTTCATAAACAAGAAATGACAAATGTGACCGAACTATACGAAATCCGATGTAGTCTTTAAATAAAAGACTAATCACCGTTCCTCTGGCATTTCTTATTTGCGATTATGAAACAATCGAAATAAAACACGTTGTAAAACACGTTGCTTTTACGATTGAGTACTAAAACATTTTAATGTAAATTTTAAAAATTTTAGTCCATAGAGATGTTATGATGTTAACATATTTTTACCCGTCTGACTTATACCATAAAAATTATATTTTTAAATAGGCTTTGTTAGTTAATTGAAACTTGATTTTGGCTTATAGTTTAGATTTAGTTTAAGTTTAAGATTATTTTTGAATAAAATTAAAATTTAATATTATTGTAACAATAAATCGTGCCTTCTTTGTAGATTGGCACAATACTAGATATAATTAGCATCACTTTCTTTTTCTATTTGTTTTGTACTTTGTAAGACGGTTACAGAAAACTCTCGAAATAAAACACGTTGGTAACAAGTCTGCTTTTTAAATTAAATAATATTATAACAACAAATTTGAACAAATCAAGTGTACTAGTCTGAAGTGGTAATTCAAACAAGTTATGTCAGACGCATATTGGCATTAAGAAATTAACATAACGGTGTGCATTTTTGGATTTTCACACTGTATTTAAAACTTTATCCGCGAGATTGCGATACATAGCGCTAATCATTAATTCGGCACTCTGAGTTTACGATTGAATGTTGAAGAGCATAAAATGAAACATAAAATACACTTAATTTGACACGAAAGTGAACAAATTGATAAATAAAAATGCTACAACACTGTTTCAAGCAATAACATAATTCGATAATGGACGGATTTTTATAAACTTAAAATATGTAAAGTGACGACAGTGAGTACATAAATGATGTAGTTTTGTATTTTGAACACTAGATGGCGCTGTTAAAGCGTAGATCGCGGTTTTATTATTTTTTGTAAATAGTATAAGTCAGCCGCATTTTAATTATAATATACTTCTACCAAGTAAGTACGGTTGTTTTATTTTCCCATCCATAGTAGCGTCCGATAATTAGTTTGGATTTATGCAACCACTTATAAATAATGTTTAAAAAATTATTTGCAGTAACTACGTATACGTAAAGGAAACAAATCGGAATATAAAGGAATATGAAATGAAAACATGATATGACCAAGTGAAAAAGTAGTATTTACACTTTTATAGTCAAAGTCAAAGTCAAAGTCAAATATCTTTCTTCAATATAGAAGCATTCACTTACTTATTGATAGTCAAAAAACTCTACCACCGGTTCGGAAGGTAAGCCACTGACCTGAGAAGAACCGGCGTAAGAAACTCAGCGGGACATTATTATTTTTTTTTACTTGCCAAAAAAATTACAAATATGTGTACAATTATTAAACTCCTATTAAACTCCACTTGAAAGAACCTGGAGCGATCAATTCATTTCCAGAGTGTGTTATCATTCATATAATCACTAATACTATAATAGCCATTAACACACAAACGTTCCTTTACAAGTTTTTTGAATTTAGCAACAGATTCATTTTGAACGTTTTCTGGGATTTTGTTGTAAAAGCGTATACATTGAATAACCCTAAAAGATTTACTTATTCTACGCAATCTAGTTGAGGGTAGAACTAATTTATGCTTGTTCCTAGTATTTACATCATGCACATTACTAAATTTTGAAAAGTCATTCTTATTTTTGTGGACATACATAACATTAGTAAGTATGTACTGAGAAGCTACAGTCAATATTTTTATTATATAGTGCTGCGTTAATATATAGTGCTGCGTTTCGTCTGGTGAGTGAGGTAGGGGGGAACAACTTTATATCTTTATGGTGATTATTAATCATACATAAAAAGTCACAGTTGCATCACAGCAGCGTTTAGTCAGCTTTCTTTTTCTATGCCTCAATTAACTAATTTAAATAATTTTATTTAATTAAACAATTTAACTTTTATACATATCCTTTAAAGACTAAGAAAACTAATTGACATAGGCCAGAATCTTCGAAAGATAGTTCATCGCAAACAAAACATTTCAACTGCTGATAGAGTATTAGTATAGATTTGGAAGTAGATCACATTCAGCTGTTTCAGAAGAAAACCTCGCCCCAAGCGCAACTATTTATATAGTAATTGCCTACGCCTGTCCGGAACGGTGATATAAGGCCTACTTACCACCGCAGGCAATAACTCATAGATTGTTTTTGCGGAATAGTTAATAAGGCATAACGTAAGCTATGCTAGCGGGGCGTGAGTTATGCCTGTGAGATATGACAACCTCACCAGTGACTTTTTTATTCTATTCTTTTTAATGTAGAAGCGTTAAATTCAGCGTAGTCGTGATCGCTCAGTGTTCAGGCGTTTGCTCTTTATTTCAACACACGCGAGCAACTTGATTTTCAATCTCGGTGACGGCACCAAAGAAACAACATTCAACTGTGGTAGGGCCACGTGTTCGTGGCCCTTGCCTCGGCTGTTGCACGAATGAGCAGGCTCGTCCGGGTAAGTACCACGACCGCACAGAAGACCGGCGTAAAGTGGAAGTATGACAAATACTTTCGCGTTTCGTCTGGTGAGTGAGGTAGCCGGAGCCCAATTTTCAAAAGGTTGTCAACGCATCTGTAACCCTCGGGTGTAGCAGACGTCCATGGGCGGCGGTATTCACTTAACATCAGGTGAACCGTCTGCTCGCTTGGGAACTTTTCACATAAAAAGAACACATAAACAGAAAAAAATAACATTGACCGCCTTGTTGGCTGTTCTAAAACGATTTTGATTTGTTAACATATTGATACTTATACCAAAAATCACCTTCACTAAAGCTTTTATCTTATTAAGGTAAAATGTAGTGAATAGTATTTAATCACTGTTAGTGCTTTCTAATATTTTTGTGATTTGTGATATAAATAAACGAACAAATTAATTGTCTCTTTATTGTATTAGTAAAGATCCATGACATTACAATTATGTTACAACAATGGGCAGTTAGTAAATAATATATTTAATGTTATATACATAGTTGTTTAGGGTCAGTTCGGCGTGTGTGCGTGAAAATTATCGAGGAAAAAGTGTGCTATCCTGGAAGAACATCAATCAAAACTTGATTGTAAGCTTAGATCTCAGTTTCCCCACCAGTTTGAATACAGCTCCGTAGATATTATCTGTCAATGGAAAAAAAGTCATATCCACTGATTGACCATATAAAAAAAGATGATTTATCATTTTTATTGCGAGAAAAACATGTTTATGAGCATCTTAAGAGGGGCCAGTTCGGGGGTGTATTACGTGAACAAGTAACTTTTTTATTATAACGTTACGTTACTCAGTATAAATATTGAAATATTTTTTAATATAATTGAAGCTTTGTTTTTTTTATGTGAAAACTTGCCAAGCGAGCAGACGGTTCACCTGATGTTAAGTGAACACCGCCACCCATGGACATCCGCTACACCCGAGGGTTGTAGATGCGTTGACAACCTTTTGAAAATTGGGCTCCGGCCACCTCACTCACCAGACAAAACAGGTGGTAGAGCCGCGCACAGCCGAGGCTGCTGCATGGCCCTACCACCGCAAAGTATACATATTTTTATCTTAAATTAGACTATATTTTATAATTTGTTGGCCAACCCCAGCGGTTGATTTCCCGCTGAAAGATTTTCGAAATATGTTGGTAGAATTTCTTTTTTTTTTAAACTTTTTTCAGCCATTTTAAAATAATTTTAAAGTAAGTAATGATCATTTCGTCCGTTTCCTTGATTTGATTGTTGAAATCAAAGCATTTATTGAGAACAAAAAGGGGAAATATATAATTTTTGTTTTAAAATTTGACAGAAAGCTTCCCGAACCAAATGGCAGATTAAGAATAACTGAGATTTTATAAATATACTTACTTTGAAGAAAAACAATAATATTAAATAACGTTAAATTTTGAGTCAGGCGTGAGCCTTCAAATATAGGACATATGTTTCATTAATAATTTAATTATTAAACTAGCTGCTGCCCGCGACTACGTCTGCGTAAAATAGGCTGAAGGCGTAACATTCAGACAGAAAGACAGATATATAATTAATTTTTAAGGTAGATCTATGGACTGAATAATAAAACATGTCAAGGTGAAGATTTAGCTACAATATAATATTTTTGTATTTAAAAGCGCACAATCCATAAAGCGATTTTTTACAATACGTACGTTCGCGTTTATTACGCTCGCTTTGAAAATAGACCCCCAGCGGCACAAAATAATCATTGGCTACTTATAACATCCTCGGGGGGATTGTTTCCTAACTATAAACTAGATATTGCCCCCAATAGCGTCCTTCAGGGAGCGAACTTTGCCCGCTTTTATTCTCGCTTATTATTTTATCTTTTATTCGTGCCTTTTTTAAGTTGTAATAAAGTTCCTTTGATTTAGTGAAGGGTGTTAAGTTTAGTTGACATGTGACTTTATTCAAGAAAATGTACGTACTTAATTATAGAGAAAAATGTACTTACATTTAAATTAAAAACTTACATTTAAAAGCGTTTGTAATGATAGGTAGTAAAATTGTACATTTTTAATTCAGCACATTAATAATACTATTTGTGGTAAGCTTTACCATTAAGTAAGCACATAATCAGTTTAACATGTGTTAAACTTAAAGAAAAAAAGAAAGTTATTCAAAGTATGTACTTGGAATAACATTTTTCCATATTCTGAGTAATTTGGAAGTGGTACGATTCTCATTTATTTATTTATTTAGGCCTAACAACTAAACACATACAGAACATTAATAATAAACATTTGCAGTTACTTAAAGAATTAAACTTTATATCTGTTTAACTTAGAGAAATTCACATTTCAAAATGGAATTTAAAATCATGACATTTATCATCAAAATTCTCATCAGCCGCATGGTATCCACTGTTTGACATAGGCCTCCCCCTTAGAAAGCCATCATGACATTACCAGATAGTAAAATATAAAAATACAAAGATACTACTCTATGCAATACAAGTAAGATTTTTATATAGTAAAGAGCTTAAATTAATTTATGGTTTTTTTATTTACGAGTTGAGTGTAATATACAAATAAATTATTTTTTAATGAAATCAGAGTAACACTCAGTGTGAATACAAATTGTCATCAAATCACAAATTAGTCGAATTTTCACAGCTGAGCTAAATTAATAATTCTATTTTGTACTACATCATACAAAAGAGCATTTCAAAATTGTTTGTGAAAAAGTTGTAAATTTGAGATGACAACAGAAAAAAGTTGATATAGCGATTTTCCTGCTAGTCGTTAACGTTAATAGTATAGCTTTAGTTTAGAATTTATTTTTTTAGTCAAAAATCGTTAGGACAAAACAAATGCCGCTTAACAAATCCACGAAACAGCAGCATCAATTAGTGACGCAAGATAGGAGCACAATAACGCCGCGCTCTCTGCTCCGCGCAATTAGTTCAAGCGAAACGATAAGGTTTAAGGCGCGGAATATGCAAGACGCGAGCTACGCCGCTACGCGGCTACGTGATGTAGATTGTGCTCTACGAGGCAAGGGTTGTTATGATTTCGAGTTTCATTCGTAATTTATTTTTACTGAACTTACCCACACTGGTCAATCAATAAGGTATCTTAATTTAAATTTTCATTGAAATCCGTAGATCCTGTGCAGAAAGGGGCAACAATCATCATCATCATCATTTCAGTCTGTAATTCACTGATGAACTTAGGCCTCCCCCACAGTCTACCGCAAAATCAACAAACAGACAGACCTTTTTTTTTAAATAATTTTATTAACAGACAGGTTACAAATGGTTTGCTAGCCATTCAAAGTCAAAGTCAAAATTTCTTTATTCAACATAGGCAAATTTTTAGCTCTTATTTAACTTCTAAAATTACCACCGGTTCACTAAACTAGACCTGCGAGAGGAGAACCGGCAAGAAACTCTGCGGTAGTATTTTTTTTTCTAAAGTGGACTCCTCTTACCTCACACTAGACGAAACGGGAAAATATAATACTTTCACTTAACGCTGGTCACCGTGGCCGTAACTAAATAAGTAAGCGTATAGGAAATATTGATCCAACCCCTATAATTTTAATACACTCATATACTACTTTTATCTTTTGTTGTTACATAATGATTGCCAAAGATTGAGTTTCTTACTAAATTGGCTTAAATAGATGCTAAACATATATACCATTATATTCCTTATTTTTTACTTATATCTCTATTCTCAATGCTTAATACTCTTGCATCTTTTGCTGCAGTTACCGTAAGCTCTCACTACATCCTAGGTTGACTGTTAACGAATGCCTTTGGACATTAATCCGCCCTTTGTTATTTGTTTTACTCAAGGCTGGCAATAGATATAAAATAAATAAATAAGCATTGTACAGCCCTTGCGAACGACGCTCCCCGCGAATCTTGCTCTAATAAAATATTAAATGCCCACTTAAACATCTATGCTCCCGCTAATAACGACCAGCAACACCTTCTGAATACAGAGCAGAGATAGACGACGTCGCTCTCGAAATAACTCTTTCTCTCCAGATAAGGGACATCAAGAATACTTAAGAGTACGGGCCACGACCCCCGTATTCTCAAGTGTTTTGAAGTAAAAGCTTATATTATGTTAACAGCTTACGGTTTACTCCCTGTTATATTCATTCCGTCTACCGCCTTTATGTCTTAAGTAATCTTGTAATTTACTTTGCTTGTACGAGCTTTTTTGTTGTTTTTGCGGTCAACGATAATTTTGACCGTTCTTCTCTTAGTTGACACAAATTACTATCAGTAATAAGCAACGGAATCAATGAAATTTTGAACGGAAACAAGGATAATATTAAAAACTACTCGAGGAAAGAGTCTCGTTTGGCGGCCTATGGTTTTGGTCTTAAACAATTACTTGCTCTATTGTATGTTAGTTAATTTAACAAAATAGTGTGAAATTTTAAATTTGTTAAAGTGCTAATCTCTGCACTTAAGATTGTACATTAAAATTTGTAGAAAAAGTACGAAGACGTGGGTACCATTCCCACAGCAGCGTCAGTCTTTTCGTACTTTTTCTACAAATTTTAAAATAGTGTGAAGTTTAAAAATCGACTACGGGGAGACATGGACTATGCGCCAATACAATCTCTTACAAGGAGGCCCTTGCCGAGCATTGGGATGTTTACGAACGGTTATTTAAAAGCCAAATGGAACTGAATCCGAATATTCCTATATCTTTCATCTAGAAGTGGTTAAGGCTTTACATTGTCTGTTTGTTTATAGGTCTCGTTTGCAGTAAGTACAATTAATAAAATTATTAACTTTTAATGCAATCTTCTACTTTTCGACTTTTCGTCCATTTTTCCACTATGAAAATTAATATCCTTTGAAAACTTTTATTACTTTAAAGGACATAATGACCAACGCATCGCTTTCACAGGTTAGAATTAGAGACATTTCTAGACATTTCTTTTAAAGAATAAATTTGCAAATTCATATTCGTCGTCATATAGGACATATTAAATCTATCTGAAACATTTCAACTTCCAATCGAGACAGGACGAGCTGTGGAGAAGCTGGATTTGGAGGGAGCCTTACAGCCGTCGCGAATACGTTCCGATTGTTTCCGAACCCGTTACATATGCGGTGGCACCGGGGCGCCGACGCGACGTAGCGCGGGCGTATCGGCAATAAATCGGTGCGATATCGCCGCGCGGCATCAGATTCCCCGCGTCGCCTCCTATCTGCCGAAGTTCGCCAATAAATACGAGCGGAATCTGCATAACTCCCGAATGTACGCCGAGTTATGTCGCCGTCGGCTATGTGCCGCGGAAGCGGCGCGGATGCTCGAAGCGCGCTCTGATGGAGGATCTCTGTTGTATTTCAACGAGTCGGAACCTATGTTATATATCTATACTGATAACCGCTTTTCACTAAATGCATATGGATGTATACACGGCGCATACACCAAAGTAATATTTTTTAGATTTTTGTCTGTCTCTTTGTTCCGGCTTATCTCTGAAACGGCTGGACCGATTTTTATTTTAGAATTGTTTTTTTATTTTAAATTCCACGCGGATAAGTCGCAGGGACATCTAGTATTTTGGCAAGGTAGTTGGCGGTTCAAATGATTTTCAGTGGTAACCACCGCCCACGGTCATTTTCAACACTCGTAGGGTTGCAGATGCGTTGCCACCGTTTAATAACGTCTTCTGTGAGGTCGTGCTACTGCCCCGTTCGGATCTACGCAATCTTGCAATAGCAAAGACTGTGTCGTAGCCCTACCGCTGTTAAACGTGTAAGAAACCTTGGGCTCTTTTCGTCTTCGCTGTAAAAAGTACGCGGATGCCCTTTACCATGTATTAACAACTATTATTTCTTTTGCGCTTTCCCTTAATTTGTGGGCTCTGCTACTGACACGTCTCTCTTATTGCGGATAATCACGGGCAGTGATTATATGCAGTATCTTAGCACATAATGACTACGTGTCTTCCGGTGGAACACACCATTAAAAATCCGTACATTGGAATAATATACCTGAAGAAAGATTTCGACATCATCGTATATAAATTCTGCTGCTTGGTGGCCTATCTTTGCAATCATCATTTCATGCGAGATTAATATATTTAGATTTATTTAATTTACTTATTCGTTCCACTCGTTATCTTGTTTGCTCTGTTTTTTGGGAAAAGTTTAATTAAAACCTCTTTATTATCCAATAGGAAGTAGAAATATTAAACCTTGTGCCTTATGACGTGGTGTTTAATAATTATCTTAGTGATAACTATACCGCATCCATAAGTTTTTGCATCGCGCGCCGCAGTAAATCCAGTTGGTTGAACATAAGAGACTGTGTACGGAGCCCTCTTCCTGTGTTACTCTCGCTAGAACAACTGTTTGTTTGTCTGTGTCAAGGAAGCCCCCATATATATGTATATCAAGTCTACCATGTTCTTGAGAAGTTAAATTGTTATTTATACGCGCTTTGCATATTTCAAACTTCTGAAACGAGTTTGGATTGTAACGTGCTCTGTCTGATATTTAAAAAAGGAATATATCACAAATCTTATTTCAAATGGAATAGACAACTGTTCACTTTCACTTAATACCAGAAGCGAATTAGCAAAGTATTTGTAAGAGTTTTTACCGTGAAGTAGTTTGTTTTAAATATGTGAACGATTTAGTAAGTCTCACAATTCATAATACGGTATCGCAGCCTCAACAGGGTTACGTATATAGTTTGTTATTTATGTTCAAGTGACGCTTTTTTAGTATATATTATTTTAGTTTTTTTAGTATATATTTTATTAAATATTTATAAACAATAAAATAATTATATATAAACGTTTTTTTAGTATATATATATATATATATGATAATAAAAGCATAATTTTACTACATTATTTAATCAATTTGGAATATCGGATAACGGGTTTGTTGTTTGGGAACTGTGTTAGAGCTTTTGCGTTGTATGTTACCCTTTTGATAGAATTCGTGGCTTATGGGTTGATTGAAACCTATTAATTGAATGTTTACTCAGTACCATTACTCTTATTAGGAGCCGTGATAGCTCAGTGTCCGGGCGCTCGCCTTTAATTCAATATACTCGAGCAACCTGAGTTCGATCCCCGGTGCCGGCACCAATGGAGTTTTTAACTTTAAGTGCTGACTTATCACGTGCTCCGCAGTGAAGGAAATCATCGTGAGAATATATTTCGAAAATACATATTTTCGAAATAATATATTTCGAAAATATGTGAAGTCCGCCAATCCGCAGTGGGGCCGCGTGGTGGACTATGCCCTGATACCCTCTGTATAGAGGAGGCCTTTGCCCAGCAGTGGGACATGTATAGGCTGTTACTTACTTTACTCTTATTACACCATTCCTGGCCCATTTTATTTCGGGTATTGTAAACGAAAACTTAAGACTTATAAAAAAACATTTGATAAATAAAAGCTAATGACATTGCGTTCTTTTTTACGTCTCTTTGACCGACTTCAAACTTTCGACTTTTTTTATACTGTTTTATGAAAATTACAAAAACAAAATAATTTTATGGTTACGCCACTTTCGATTTTATATGCAATGTTTATGTGGAACAGTTTCTTAGAAAAATATATTTAAGAGCTCACGTAAGGGTATCGGAAGTAAAATAATGATACGTTTCCTTTCATCCATAAAACTTGTTTTAGGTAAAGTAGTATATTTTTATATCTTTCTCTCGTGTAAGGAATAATCAGTTTCAACGAGTTCGAAAAACAATATATACTGCTTATATGTGATTCTGAAAAAAATTATTAGAGTTTTATGCATAATTTTTTCTTATACTTTATAAATAATTACATTATTATTTTTCCCTGATGATTATTTAGAAAGTATGCACAGGTCTCTTTACCACTGAGCACTTGATAAGCCAGCACTTAAATATTGCATTGATGCCACCGGGTTTGACCTCAGATTGATAAGTATACTAAGTTAAAAGAGAGCGCTCGGACACTGAGATATCACGGCTCAATGTAAGCTCTATTGATATTTAGTTTTCACTCAATCGTATGTACGTATACGTGGTTGCAAGGGTCCGACACATGTGGTGGTAATTTGCACAAACAGAGCATCGTTAAAAGAAGATGAGCAAATATAGTTTGTTATGTCGTAAATGTCTCATCATAAGCGAAACAAATGTATTGGATTTCGCTAAATAAGCGCAATTTGAAGGTTAATATTCTTGGGCCCGAAAAAAGTGGGGCGCGACCCAATATGCCGTAATGGGTTCCCTGGTATGTAGCCAATATGGATATTACATATTTTATTCGCTCTTCTCATATTCACGTTCGTCGAACGGAATAGAAACGAGCGTATAGAATCTACTAGAAGTGACATTGGCCTTATAACTCTAGTGACTAATTAAACAATTTTCTAAAACATTCGTGTATCAAAAGCACACATGGAGATCATTGGAGACTAATTAAAAAGCTTTCTAAAACGTTAGAGTACCTAACAAAAGCACATATGGAATGGTACACGAGTATAGTATCTTAAAGGTGCTACCTAGTTATCTAAATTTGTTAAGATTTAGAGTGTCCATTTGCACATATCTAGAATAAGTGGCCAGTACTGAATTTAAAGAATGGACTCGCGATTTTCAATCGTGAGTCGACTTAAGTCTGCAGGCCAAAACTGCTTTGGAATTTTTCAGGTTTTCTTTTGTCATTTATGTTCTTATAGTGTAATTAATTGAACTTATCACTCAGCTAGTGGGGCTTAGGGCTAGGTCATACACCTAACAAGATCGACGTTCAGCGATAAGATCTGAATCGAAGAAAACAAAGAATCGAATCAAACTAAGACTAGCTTAAGACTAGCCATTTCGAGACACTTTTTATCTCTACCAAGCTCAATAGATGCCGCATCTTAAACGTTTACGTCGCAGTACCTTTTCCATGTTTTTATTAAGCCCCAAGCGTAAAGGTAATGGAGGGGCGGGCACGGGGCGTTAAACTACACTACGGACATCTCATTTGTTGTGCCGTGAATATGATAATAGCATATTTCAGCCTCACTGAAGGCAACGCTGAGATTGCATGCATAAATGAAGCAGGTAAGCCTTCAACTTTTCGCGTTCAAAAATCATTCACGATAGATATAAAGTATGCCTATATGACGTATAGGTAAGCCTCTACTGCGGTAGGGCCACGCAACTGCCTCGGCTGTTGCACGAATGGGCAGGCTCGTCCGGGTAAGTACCACGACCTCACAGAAGACCGCCGTAAATTGGATGTATGACAAATACTTTTGCGTTTCGTCTGGTGAATGAGGTAGCCGGAGCCCAATTTTTAAAAGGTTTTCAACGCATCTGTACCCCTCGGGTGTAGCAGATGTCAATTGGCGGCGGTATTCACTTAACATCAGGTGAATGTGTTTTAATTTATGGCGAGGTGGGCACTATCCTACGGTGGCGCTTGCGACGCGACAACGAATCCCGACGAACTTAGCCGAAGCGCGCGTAAATTTGAAAAACTATGGAGTAGATGTCGGTGCATTGAAGGAGAATAACTTTACTTGTGATAGCGTTGCAACAGTTTTTTTAAATTTCGGAAAATGTTTCAGTTAAATTTAATCCTTCTTTTTCTGTAATGTGGCAAATCAGGTAAGGCAGAAATTAAGACGGATAGAATTTTACTATCGTATTGTTGACATCGTGTATTATTTTTAAACCATGAATGAAAGTTAGTATGTCAAAATGAAGTGAAAGTTAGTGTAACGATAACTTTGTTACGATATAACGATAACGTTGTCTTGTTTTAGATAATTAAGATTGAGACGTGCCATGTAACCACTTTCTAAAAGTCATGTAATAGTGATATTGTAATGCAAATATTGAGGCAATATCGAGCACAGCGATGTACCTGGAGACTGCTGAGAACCTCAGCTCCTTTATAATAAATACTAAATAAAATAATATTTTAGGACACATTTTTCACAATGTTCTCAAAACAAACTAAGCAATGCTTGTACTGTGGGTACTAGAGAACTGAATAACATACTTAAATGTATTTTACTTTTTTGTATTGCAATGTAAATAAATACATATTATACAAACACCCAGACACTGGAACAGCACTATGTTCATCACACAATATTTATCCAGTAGTGGGGATCCAACCCAGACCCTCTGGCGCGAGAGGGTCTGGGTCTGGACTACACTACTTCCCACGCCAATCGGATCATCAAAAATAATGTTACAACGTTGAATAGCTGTAGCCTCGAATATTTTTTCAGTTTGCATTCTTCTTCTTTTTTCTGCTTTCATCCCACCTATTTAAGGCTACATGTGAATAATGTTGTGAATGGTATTTGCTAGATTTGACTATCTGCCTGACGTCAACGCTCCTTTGAACAGTCACTCAAATCCAAAATGATCTGTGGGTTATGCAAATAATTGACCCGTGTGGGAATCCAACCCATAATAACACGAAGGGAACGCAAGTAGACACAGAGGGCTTTCTTGGCAGTAGACTGCGCGTTCTAAACAGCGCAAACAAACCTGTTTGGAGACTGGCGACAATATGGGCGATCAATTCCACGGGGCGCCCGTATGCTTGGAATATGGTTGGGACGCGTTAAGTGATTAAATTTTATATGCGGCTATATCGTAGCTACCCAGTTCAATGGTACGATGATACGAAACATTAATATTTATCGAAATTATAGTTATCGGAAACATGACCAGCTTTCCGTTTTGTTTTATTTTGACATTTTTCTATTCATCGCTGATAATCGTCCAGTATCGTAACTGCGTCATTGTCACACCTTACGGTCTTTTTTAGATTCTCGTGCTGCGTGGCCCTACCACATTATATAACTGTGGCAGGGCCACGCAGCAGCCTCGTCTGTTGTATGAATGGGCAGGCACCTCCAGGCAAGTACCACGACCTCACAGAAGAACGGCGTAAAGTGGAAGTATGACAAATACTTTCGTCTGATGAGTGCGGTAGCCGGAGCCCCATTTTTAAAAGGTTGTCAACGCATCTGTATTCCCCGGGTGTAGCAGATGTCCATGGACGATGATTCACTTAACATCAGGTGAACCGTCTGCTCGCTTGTCAACTTTTCACATAAAAAAATATCTTCTGCGCCATATACGTGTACACGCATATTTAAGACTATCGAATAGCTCAACATAATGCAGCGTGGACGACGCACGCTGCATTATGTTCTAAGCCGTAAAGTTGTCAATCTTTACGGTGCTTTTACACCGTTTCCGATTCACCGTTCCGGACGATAATAAAACCGAGTTTCAAGTTTCCATGCGCCAATGGAAACGCGACCGCCGCACGACATCATATTGTCGCTACTTTCAGATGTTTTATGACTTAACACTTTAAAGTTATTGCTCACCCTTCTAAGTTATGTTTTTCCGAACAGTGGGTGTTGTTATATTATTTAAAGACGTGCCTGGTACGTACCAGATAGTGTTTTTCAACCGACTTCAAAAAACAAGGTTATCTCTGTTGTATTTGTTATAATTCTTGTTACCTCAGAACTTCGAGTTTTTGTGAAAGTACTTTGTAAACATTTTTTAATTGCGTTCGGTTTAGCTTCTATGTGATCCTATATTAGTTTGATTTGTATTGGAAATTGGACATACATCATGGAAGTCTTCAAAAGCAAAAAGAAAATGAGTAGTGGGCGAGATTTTTGAAGTCAGATTGGTTTTTTGTTAATAAAAATGAATGCGTTAAGTAACTTCCACTTTTATTAAAAACAAAGTATATATAATATTTGCGTATCATCAGATTGGTCCAAAAACTTGAGTAAAAGGTCCTTACGAAACAGGATAATGATATCGTACAAGAAGGGAATTCTAGGTCGCAGTGCACTGGGATTTACTACCCAAGGCCTTCCACACAAAATACAAATAGGTACAACAAGAAAATATTGGATGTCTCTTTATTATTATAACACACCATTGTACCAATATATTACAAGTGATGACGGTAAATGGCTCATATTTTAAAGGGTCCCGTCATTTAGTCTCTGGTTTAAACCGAGCGCATATATCATCTGAACGTCGCCGTCCGCATGGCCTGATTCGTGAATTTATGCGGCTATTTCTTTGGTTTCATCGGATTAGATGGCAAATGTAAGGTAAGGATGAAGGTAAAGTATTTTTGCACTGCTGCTGGAAACAATTATAAGTTCTAAACAACATTACTGTTGGATGTCGACAGTGCTCGAGAGACAACTTGCAACGTGGTGGGAAAACTGGTACGGTTTCAAAATATAATAAAAGGTTGAAGTTATTTTAATTTAAATGAAACTTCTGAATGATGAATTTATTAGTGTCTAGCTGTTAACAGCGGCTATGCCCGCGCAGTCGGGGAGAATTAACAATGTGTTTTTTTATTATACACCATAATAGCTCGCAGATGGCAGAATTTTTTCCTACTTACTTGACACTTCACAATATCTAATATATAAAATTCTCGTGTCACGGTGTTTGTGATTGAACTCCTCCGAAACGGCTTGACCGATTTTCGTGAAATTTTGTGTGCATATCGGCCAGGGTAGAGAATCAGACAACATCTATTTTTCAAAATATTTCTTACCCTACAAATTTCTTAGAAATAATTTATACGGCAAGACAACGTTTGCCGGGTCAGCTAGTATCTTTATAAATTATAGCCTTTGTGTTAGTATGGATATTAATTATATTTTAATAATATATGTCGCATATCCATAGTGCGCAGCGTTTAATTGTTCCGCTTTACTAATATGACATAAAATGAAAGTTAATGTGACAGATGATATAGCACGTATGTCACGGAAAGAGATAGCAGTCTATAGGTATCTATAGAGTTGTAATTACACCAATTGGAGTAATTTGAGTGCCTCCTTTTCGGTGCGTTAAGTTTCATGTCTACCTGTTATCTGTATATAATATCATTGCACCCATACATGCAAACTTTCGCTTTGAATCCATATTAGGATTAAAAGGCGGCTTTCTCATTTTCGTCACAGTTTTTGTTCAAGCACATCCTCGTTTCTGCTTCGCCCGCATGGCACAGAATAATCATCCACACAAGTCCGGCAGTTAGCATGATTTTGATTGAGATTTACAGTCTCGGTGCAAGCAGCCAGAGGGCGTCGACGCAATGATACAATAACGCACTTTGTTGATTAAATCACCGATGCCCGTTTAGTTTTCGTTTTCGAAAAACGATTTTTCCGTCGAAATATGTATTAATGCCAGTGATATAGCCTTGCCTGGCAATCAAATAGATTTTCATGTTGACTCAATAGCCAAAGTTTCAAAAATAATGTATAACTCACTTTTTAAAGATTGAATATAAAGCCATAATTTAATTTAATTTAATTTTACAGTTGTTTATTTTAAGCCACATTTTTATTTATTTTTTTACTGTTTCATTATTTATAGTTTTAAGTTATATTATTGTTATAATGTATAACTGTAATTGCTGTGCTTATCTTTAAGTTATTGTTAACTTATATATGTACTTATTGTTTCTTTTTTATTATTAAGATATAGTGTAAACAGTTGTTGATAGGCCTTTTAGAAATAAAATAAAAAATGTTACTGCGTTATGTTTAATAATTAATTTTATTTGCGTAGTATTTCGTGCTGAGCTTTCTTCACGCAAATAGAAGGATCATTGTTACCTCTGAGTTTAGAGTAGGCTATTACTGCACTGTAGGTGGTAGTGGTGTAATAAAATACCTCTTTAGTTAAAATCTTTCGGGTCGGTAACATCACGGGAAATGATAAGCTAATTGCTATAAAACAATGTTAAAAATTATTGGAATAATTGTTTAATTATATAACTTATATTTAAGATTTTCATGGCATTCAAAATAATTTAATATGGCATTTATACCATTTGTAATATTTTATCATACAATGACAATAAACATGGGTACAAACAATTATTGGATGGTTGTGAAGGTTGCGTCTTTGACTCATTATTCTGTTAAAATGAATTTTAATTTATCTTGATTTTATACAGAAAATATAGGCAATATAAGATTTTCATAGCATTCAAAATAATTTAATATGAGATTCATACCATTTGTAACATTTTATCATACAATGACAATAAACATGCAAACAAACAATTATTGAATGGTTGTGAAGGTTGTGTACTTGACTCGTTATTCTGTTTATATACACAAATAGGCAATATATTTGGGAGTACTAAGGAATTTGATTATATAAAAACAGAATCTATTAGGTACTTTACATATTACCCATTTCATGCACGGAACAAATTGTCTCTCCTTTTTAATACTGCTACAAATATACTGCATTTTCCATAACCTTCGTACTTGTAGCTTCATAAGTTAGCAAATTTACTGATTCGTAAGTGGATTGCTTGCGAATGTCACCCATTTTGACATATGCCGACAGTTGGCAGGTCAGCTACGGCAATACGCTGAATGGACAAATATTGTTCTAGTCGCCAGGCGAAGCATCTCTTCTTCCATATTTGGCTTGACACTGACATCTGGCTAATGGAGAGTCTTACAGTTTTTGACTGATTCTTTTTTACAGCCTTCCTTCTTGTAACATTTAAGAGTTTAATGAAGAAAAGCTAAAGTCATTTCAGATAAATTTTGTCTCGTCAAAACAAATTTTACAGAAAGTTTCTCGTTTCATTTATTTAATTTGTTATAATTAAGGTTAAGAGTGAAACCAGGACGTCAATGCTAGGTCTCTTGCGGCGACTACTGATGTTAAGTTTTTAACGGTTCGTGGTTTCAAAATTAAATTTACAACAAAATGGTTAAAAACAGTTTCAATAGGGATTGAAAGCGGTTAGCAAGCAATCGTAATAATTCATAATTACTATTAGTAGCCATTAAAAATATCAGGTCAAAATGAGATTGAGTACTTACTAGTGGTTACGACAAAGCACTTTGTTACTTTTTTGTACAACTGTGTTACTCTGTTTTATCATTCACACATACTGGATTATTAGTGATAATGCTGTAATCGTATTCGGACTTTTGCTATATATATTTAACGTCTCTAGGATATAATATAATTATAACCATTTGCAGAACACGCTTTTGTGGAGCTGGCATATTTGTGACGTACGCTACATGAGAATTTATAAAAGCTATATTACCGTTTGCAGAACACGATTTTACGGAGCTGGCATATTTGTGACGCTACATGGGATGCGAATTTATAAAAGCACCCATACATTAAATGCAGGATTCGAACTTGCTAACGGCGAACCGTGTGGCAGTAAGTGGCACGCTTAGGTGCGAGTGACGTAAGCAATACACCACCGGCTCGCAATCTGCGCCAAGCGGTGGTAATGAATTGGCCGGGCTATGATTGATACGCTACCACTGTCATTCGCTAATGGGGGCGGGCTATGCACACAACGGGATAAACGCGGCGTTACTTTTCGAAATTGAAAAGGATATCAATAAACATGTGTGAACTGAAACCGTCTCTTTTAAACTACGGTTTTTAGAAAAAACTTTGCCGTTACCAGATTCGAAGTTCGTGGGTATATTTATTTATTTATTTATTTATTTAAAGGACACCAGCAGTACATACATTCAACGTTTAAACAAAAGATTATAAAAAAAATTAGGTGACACAGCATTGTTTCAGATAAATACAAGAATAATCGAGACTAACACAAAATATTTAACAGCAAATAATTCCAGTAAAATTGAGAAAAAACTAAAGAATAACAAGCAAAAGTGCAAATACAAAATATGGGTATATAAAGTAAACATATATCTTTTATTAGCAACGGGCTAAATGTAGTATATGTAAAATTATCCTCATACAACAGAAACTTTCTTAACTGAACTTTTGAATCAAGCCCTAGCTATAGTCATTATATGCAATTTACCCATTTCTTAGTTTCTAAACACAGATTTCGTGTGGTCATAAAACCAATCCAGTACATCGCATAAAAAGTATTTTCTTATTCTTTTAAGATATCCAGGAAACATTAAATTTGAAAACATCTCAGGATTTTACAATTGCGACCTTTAACACTATTCCACGTCACAGGCATCAGACCACGACAATATTTTAGTAGCTGCCTGCCCCGCCTGCTTTGCTGAGTCGGTAAGATGGTATCTTCTTTAAAAAAAAACAATAGGTTCCGGATAAGTAATCACAAACATATCATATACTAAAACCTTGTCAGAAACATGCTGCATCTTACTTATGGTATAAGTATTATTCCGAACGGTTCATTAATATAGTATTGTAATTAACAGTAATGTAGTATAACCGAACAAAAACCCGGCTCTCCATTTATTAGTATAGATGAGTATCTAATATGAGTGCATTTCGACCACAAAATATTTTCATTAAAATGCAGACTCATAAATATAAAGCATTTTTCCGATGCCAAAGGTCGTCGCGTTTCCTCGTCTAGTGCGTGACGGAATGGTAAGAGATTGGAACGCATTTCATTACATAATGAAACATGATTCACCGAGCCCGCTGAAACGGAAAAGACGTTTAGGTCAGTTCGCCGTACAGTTATGATTAGAGTTCATCCGTGAATTCAGAGAAACACATTTCGATTCGACAAATTTTAAAATCTACGTTTCTATTTCTTCTAATTCAAAATCAAATATCTTTATTTAATATACAAGCATTAAACTTGAATTATTGATCGTCAAAACAATAGATACTATTCGGAAAAGATCTGACCCGAGAAAAACCGGCAAAAGAACCATTTTTTTTATCGTTATTTGGCAAATAAACATGTTTACAATGAATTAAAGTCCACTTGAAAGGGCCTGCGTTAATATTTAAAAAATCACAATTATTATAAAGGCAAACACACAAACGTCCCTTTAAATTTTTTTGAATTTAGTAACGTGTGAATGTTTGCTAGGATTTTATTGTATAAAAGTATGCATTGTTCCATTAAATAATAACTTATTCTACGCATACTGCGTAGAATAAGTTATTATTAGTTGTGGGTAAAAAAGGGTCTTAAAATGATCAAGCACTGAGTGACGACTAGTGCGAATGTCCGGGTGTACCAATGGATGTAGGTGGCTCAGGATATAGTTCTGAAGGAAATATATCTTTTAATTTAAGACAACACTTACTTTTCTTAACAACTTAAGAAGAAATTAGAAGTTAAGAAGTTCGGATTTATTACAAGAGAAATATTGGGTACGCGAGGTTAAATACAAGCTTATTATACAAAGTTATACAATAATAAACGTTTATATACTGTAAGTATTCAATCAATAGTGATTGACTATTTACAACGACATATAGATGTATCGAGGCAATCAATATATATCATCTATTATCCACGATGTGATATTGTTAAGTAAATATAACAGGGTGGCTAGGGGGGCGCCCGCAGGTACCCCGAGATTGGAATATGCAAATATTTTCAGACTAACTTCAACCGGTGTTATCACAACGTTTAACGTGTAACGTAAAGTAAATATCGTGTAACGTTAAGCAATACTTCGGTTGTATACAGATAATATCTATTAATATTTATTAATTATTAATATTTAATATTATTAAATGTTACTGGTCTTAATTGTTAGCTCTTGACCAAGAAATACAAAGCCAAGTTTTTTAAACAACAAAATAAAATAATAAAACACTGAAACTTAATTGAGCTTTACCTATCTGGTTTTCAGGTTCGCTGCCTTTTTATTTGATTAATTATTCTTTTAAAAAACATTATTTAATATAAAAAAAAAATACCATAACTTACCAGTATAATAATTCGTAAAGACATTTTTTGATTTGAAGGTATTCAAAAAAGAACCTATTTCCAAAGTGTTACTTATAACTTTCACTGATTAAAAAAAATAAGCCCACATTAAAAACAATGTCATACCGACCACCAGTATCAAGTTAATTGCCGTTTCGCCATAAAAAAGTCTTCTCCATCGGCATTGTAACTCGCTGTGTAAATCAGTTAGCGAAGCTTGTTCCGGTAGATGGCGTTGTAACGACATTTGCGCGGGTACGCTACTGTTTAGTGGCAGACACCACTGGCGTCTAGGGCTGTCACTTTTTATTTTTAGTCAAAAACATTGCAAACGAATGAGTGATTCATCTAATGTAAATTATGTCATTGCTATCTAATATACAGAGAAAGGACTTTTTTTCTAGATGGTTTTCCACGAAACATCTCGTTACTTTCATGTTTTAAGAAGAAATATCATAAAAGTTAAATTTTTATATAGAAACTATTTCAAAACATCGTATACAATTAAAGCTGTTTTGGAATAGTTAAACCATTTGTTCGTAAAACTAGAACATAAGTTAATATTAGCACTTTTTGATGTGTCAATTTATGCGGTAATTATTTATTTATTGATAAATAAAGTCATGGATTATTTATTCAAGCGCTTGCGTTTTAACATCATCTATATATTAGAAGCACATATATTATGATTGTAATTCCTAACATACAATCTAAATATCAATATGATTGGCAAAAAATCGCAGACACTATACCTATATTTAAATGTTAATCAAAAATCAATAAAGTAGACAGAGAAACTGCATATCGACGTAAAAACATGCTAGTATATCAAGATAAGGTTGTGAAGTTAAGGTTAATGTCTACATCAACTGAAAATAGTGTAATATTGTCAAAAAATAATCTTCTAATGTGATTGTTAAAACGCTTTATTTATTGTTTCAAATTAATAAATATTATATGTAAATCATGCTACGGCACGTTGCCACCCCTAGAGGTCCCCGTTTAGCCTAAAGGGTTTCGCTCCCGACAAATTGTCGCTTAAAAACAATGTTATTAAACAAACCGCGGGCCGATGCGTTTTGCGATCTCATAAATATTAAGCGGATCGCTAAAGGCGTGGGGTCCACGGAAATCGCTACACGTGTTGTTTTCGTTTTAAATCGTGTACTCACTGCGGCCAATTTGGCTAATCGTTGCAGCGTTCGAAAATACCGTTGGTAATTTACATGAAACTACCTTGTACTTTAAGTGGTGCAGATTAGTTCGAAATTAAAGGGTTTACTTTTTACAGGTTACAGGGGCCTTTTTAGGGCTTCGTACACAAAGGGTAAAACGGGACCCTGTTACTAAGACTCCGCTGTCTGTCTGTCTGTCTGTCTGTCTGTCTGTCTGTCTGTCTGTCCATCCGTCTGTCCGTCTGTCACTAATGAACCGTGATAGTTAGATAGTTGAAATTTTCGCAGATGATGTATTTCTGTTGCCACTATAACAACAAAAACTAAATCAAAATTATTTCATCAATAACATTAATAAGCAATAACTGTGGTTGTGGAAGAGCACGCAGCAGTCTTAGATGTTGCACTAATGGGCAGATCCGTCCCGGTAAGTACCACGACCTCGCAGAGGACCGGCGAAAACTAGAAGTGTTGTACTACTTCTATGCGTTTCGTCTGGCGAGTGAGGTAGCCGGGGCCCACTTTATTAAAAGATGGCAACGCATTTGCAACCCTTCGGGTGTTGCTAATGTCAATGGTTGGTGGTTGTCGCTTAAGATCAGCTGAACTGTCAGTTCGCTAGCCACCTTCTTACATTAAAAAAAAGAAGTAGAGGTACGATTGAGTCAGATCTGTCTGCTTTTGGCCCATTCCATTTTTTTTATATTTAGGACACATTTTTACACAACATTTTTCTAGTCCCAAATTAAGCAACGCTTGTACTAGAGAATGAGTACTAGAGAAATGATAAACATACTTAAACATACTTCTCTTTTGTAAATAAATACATATTATACATATATATCCAGACACTAGAAAAACACCATGTTCATCACACAATATTTTTCCAGTAGTGGGGATCGAATCCACACCCTCTGGCGCAGGAGGCAGGTACACTACCCACTACGCCATTCGGGTCGTCGTTAGTATGTTAGTTAGTTAGTTAATCGCCTGCTCCCAGCAGGCGATTTATATTTTTATTTCTACAGTACTTGTGGTATTGCAGTGGCGATATCTACCAGGGCCCCGGTTACCTCACCCATCAGAACGCAAAATTATGAAGCCTACACTTCACGTCGGTCTTCTGGGAGGACGTGTTTCTTCAAGATGAATCCGTCCATTAGTGGAAGTCTGGTCTTACGTATTATTCAGTAAGTCATCGTCAAAATCTTAAAAAGATAGAGATATCAAGGGATCTGCGGTAGGTTTTGACCTCCCAAAGCACCTCTTTTAGCCAAGCCTAAAGCCAAGCCTGCAATAAAGATAGAATTGCTTCTAAGCACTCCTGATTGCATGTTCACTGTTTTATTTATAAATCGATGAGCCAAAGAAATAAAAATAAAAACCGAAACATAACTCATCGGAAAGACATCGCCGTGCGAAAAGATTAGTACCAAAGTGGAGAATCAATCACGCCCAATAACTCTTCCGTACCATTTGATAGAGAAAAAACATTCGATCGGCGACATTACGCGGGTATCTCGGCGCTAATGCCGCGTCCGCAACGGTTCGACTGTTCGCCGAGGACTCCATAAGCCATTAGCAGGTGAGCTGCTGTTAAGGGGAAGTTACTCCTCAGAAGCCTTGGCCTCGAATCATCGATTTTTACAAATTTTAACGATTATTTTATCTCACTATCTGCGTGATGTCAGATAAAGATCACAAAGATCAAGTTCAAGATGTCAGATCACTTTTTTGTATAAATCGCTTCCGTAACGTAATCTCGAAGTACGATATCGGGTAGAACTACTACTGTTTATCGCGGGTAATACAATTGTATTTTAAGCCATTTTTGGGACGTCTGGTATTGTGACAAAAACCGTAACATCGCAATAATAAATAGAAAGTCTATTTTTTATGATATTTTTATGATATTATGATGAAAACGCTAATTATCTAGTCGTCTACCTATAGTCATCTTAACTTTGAAAGCTTATATCAGAATATATCAATATTAAATGCAGTATATTTTATTACATACGCAAATAATCGTCTGATATGATTAAAGTAGAGCAATTAAAATTTAATGTTATTGAAACGATTCATGGTAGTTATTGGTGAAACATATTCAGGAGTAAAAGAAATGATAATTTGACAAAAACAATGATATCACTACATAGTATAAAACAAAGTCGTCCCGCTGTCTGTGTGTCCCTATGTATGCTTAGATCTTTAAAACTACGAAACAGATCTTGATGCAGTTTTTTTTACTATATAGAGTGATTCAAGAGGCAGGTTTATATGTTATAATACATAGCACCCGTGAGAAGCCGGGGCGGGTCGCTAGTATTATTATATAATGATTAACTACAAGGAAAATGTAGAGAATTATGCGCGGCTATTACGGTCAACGTGGTTAAAAATAATTTATTTGTATATAATACATATTCATAATAATATTGTAAGAATTTGACTGCTAAAAGAATAAATAATATCAAAAATCATTTCGTCATTTATCTATGATGCAGTGATGGATACAGAATTATTAATTTAATACAAGCGGTACTAAGTCCCAAATAGTCTCATTGTAAGCTATTATTCACTGTACACGAAACGCAAATGTGAGGCAGAGGTTTAAAGCAATGATAAGAATTAATGTAAGTGATGTTACTTGGCCTTAACAAAGGATTATAGAATTCGAAAATTTTGAAACGTTTGCTACGAAACTTCGTTCGCGCACAGTTCGGGCCGTAACTCGCGTGTTCAGTGATTCGTCGCGCGCGATAAGATAGCAGCCGAGCGGCTACGGCTACGGCGCTACTTTGTAGTTGCTGTGCTACGAAACGTTTCAAATTGACCTCATTACTGGTTCCGACGACATTGCATATATGAGACGTTTTTTGTTAAATGTCACATTTTGCACAGCCGATATGAATATCTCATGGGAAATAAAATGCCTATGCTTGTAATTTAAGTGACGTCTCAAATAAGTGGAATCGTATCATTAAGAAATATTAAAATAGCCAAATATTTATCCTTTCAATACAAATGAAACAAAACAATATCCGATCGATATTTCAGACGTGAAGATTTGTTTACGAATCTAAACGAAAAACGGAAACCCGAGAGCTTTTAAAAACCGGAAACAATGACTGGCGAACGATTCACTCGAAACATTAAAACGGTGTTACATTAAGCTCAGCGTAAAGGGTTGGGAGCGAGCGCGGGGCAGGTATCGTGAGCTAGCTCGGCCCCTAATTAGTTGAGGAGGAAAAGTTTTGGGCCTTTCACGACGCTTTATCTGACCAGCGGCGTGAGATCCCTCGCGATTTTCCATGTTCAGCGGGTTCGATTTGAGTTGAACGCGTGCGAATTTGCTTTAGGCAATTCCGTGTTTGTGTCTAAATGGAACACGAGGATATTCTGATGGTTATTGTGACACGTTGGTGTGTTTTGACTGTGGGAAGACTTGAAGGTTTTACTTATTTTTTACGACTTTACAATAGTGTCTATTTCAGATGAAAGGTATTGATCAACTCTACTGATCCGGGACTATATAATCGAAGATGTGCGATTTATGTATTCTTAAATAATAAACTTATTTATGTGATAAATAAGAAATATAATAGAATTATAAAACTTTATTATGTAAAAAAATATTAAAATTAATATTGAATAGTTGGCTTGCGTGATCAGACAATGGTAATATAACAATAAGTATTTAAGTATGACAGAAAGGTATCTTATTGAAAAGAATTACACTTCACGTTCACTCCTCGATCGTGCTATTAAACAAATTGTTGGCAGTAGATGGTATTTTCATATTCTCACACTTCATAAGTTTTAAAAGGAAAGTTTTCTTATAAGAGCATTAATTTTATTCTATTTGTATTGCATTAAAATGATGGATCATTAAATTTTATGAAAAATTATGAAAGTTATAACGTTGAAACAAAAAAAAAAACCTCACAGAAAAAGTATATACATGTGACAAATGATCTCTCACAAAATTCTCACAGAGCTCTCACTAAATAGTGTCGTAGTTTTGATTAAAAGGTAATTCATTAAGCACATACATCGATAAAGTCCGGAAAATTGATTCTGCGAGGCTCAACGCATAGTTCACTCTTATTCCGGTAGTGCCGGACAGCCGGACGGACAAGCTAGTATCATCTCTAATAGCGGCCACCGATGCACGGTAGCTTCACTATCAATTATTCTTACTTTTATAGCCAATGGATACTAGCATTTTCAGAGGCGCCAACAAAAAACTAGGAGACGTTTGACCATTTTAATAGTTTACTCATAATAAATTCACATCCACAAATCATTTTAGGTAATAATTTAAAAAAGAAAAAACTCTAAAACAAAACGAAATGGCTTATAATTACTGTGTTGTTATCTGCCTTCTGCAGGTATTAGGATAATATTGTTGGGATAAACTCTGTAAAAGAATAAAAAAATAAGAAAGACTAGTGCACAGTCACGCATACAATTAAGACTGTTCTGTAAATGGCGTTTCTCGTAAGTTCATCTTTGAATTTTTTCTGGTTTAAGTTGGAAAATTAAGTAGCATTTAGTTATTACCCGTTACAACCCCCATTTTCCGTTTCTACGTGAATAAAATCGTTTGATGGCAGAGTCTACTAAATCACTATTTTTGCCATCCAAATAGAATGTGCCAAAAAGACTTAATGTCTTCGAAATTTCGGGTATTACAAAAAATATCAATCATGCTGAAAGCTTTATAGTTTATTTGATCTTGTGTAGTATTCGCGTAATTTCGCACTAAGGTTCCTAATTTATGTTTCAAATTAAAGTCTGACCAAGGAAATAGATACATGTTAAGTATGTATTCTCCATAGTCAAGTTCTAAACCATACTAGGATCAAAGTTCATAACCGCAGAATAATTGAACCTATGCCATCAGTTTGTGACCACTGAACTCGGTGGGTCGGAAGTTAATATCTGCAGGTGATACGAACGAACCTCGCGCGGACCGTTTCCTATTGTTCTACTGAAATATTGCTAAAGACAGGGGTGTGAAACAATTTTCAGTCGTCGTTCTTCTTAAATAGAAGTTAGATTCATTTTTGTGCCTTTTTCGAACTATCAATAATTGAATTTAGAGAACTTATAATTATAATATCTGTACTTGACATCTACTCTCTTTCAGAATAAGGCGTCGGAATATTGAATACAATATTCTTATGTGGATAAGCGACATCATTTTTTAACAAATTATCAGTCTCCTTTACTATATAATTTCAAACTCAATATTTCAGTATGAACATAATAAGTCCCTTAATTTTATTTTAACAATTTACATAGTAAATAAAGGTAGATTTATCATGTAAATCATTTACAAAGTATTAGATTTTATTAAATAAAAAAGCACCGAATGTTTAACACCTCTGCGACCTATCCGCGCGGTCATTAATTCAGGCAATCGAGTATCGTTTCCTGCAAAGCCGCCGCGCCCGATCGTTCATTCGAATTTCAACTTTAAAACGTGCATGCCGTCCCTTTCACTCTTATTGCGAAAGAGATGGACGGCGGTTGGCGGGGTCTCGTTGCGGCACGGATATGGGCGGCCAAAATCCGGGGTCCGCTGAAAAAAAGCTTTCGCTACGGCGTAGCGTCGTCCCATTGTGCGGGAGATTAATGAGGTTCGGTTGTTTGTTTGCGCTATCGGTTGTTTTGCGGATTGTTTCGGGCCGAAATATGTGTTTAAAAAGCACCGTGTTGGTTACGGTTGGGCGAATGGCGTAGACGTGCTCGTAGCATACCGGCTTTCCGTCTAATATATAGTCGTCAAAATATGTTACTTCACATTAAGTCTTTAAATAATCAGTTGAGCTGGACGGTAATAGGAAAGCCGAAAATGTTTATAATATATTTAAATGATCTAATTTTTAAGTTTTCGATAGAAGTCAAAGACTTCTCTGAATAATTTGTTGTCATCATGTGTTTGTATGGGCATGTGATTGCGTTTAGTTGTGTTCTGCGATTTTAATGGGTTTTCAACGTAACTTAAAGCCCTCAGGCGATATTTATAAATGTCCATTAGCGGCCGTATTCACTTAACATCAGGTGCTTGTTAAATAAATATTTTTAAATATGCTGCGCATGAAAAAACATATGTTTTCTTTACTTTGAATCAAAAAGCCCAGTATATAAGAATTTTAACACATTTACGGCCCAGATGCACTTAACAACATATTATTCAAATTAATCAAAACTGAATTTAAAACTATATTTTAATTCTAAGACAGTCAATCCAAAAAGCTTGGTAGTTTTCAATTAATGGACAACAGTAAGAATTCATAAGAGAATGCGTAGATTGTATGAACTTTTTAGTGAAAGAGCATACTCATTAAAAGTCATAATAATTCTTTTATACCCAAAGAACGTTTAAACTCTCTGAATTGATCAGAATGATCTTATTAATGATCAAAGTGACATTTGACAGCTGATTAGTTAACTTCTACGATGATCACTGATTCAGAAACCGGGCGTTAGATAGAAATGCGTCCAATAGAAATATTGAAGAATAGTATTAAACTAACACTTATTTTAACACATGATCCAAATGACTTTATTCGCTCACCAGTGTCAATGTGGGCGAAACAAATTGTCAATGTGTTAAATCCCTACTATATCCTTACCAATATTATAAACGTGACAGTTTATATGTATGGATGTTTGTTATTCTTTCACGCAAATACTACTGAATGGATTTTAATGAAACTTTACTATAATATAACTTATACATCAGAATAAGACAGGCTATAATTTATATTCATATTTTATGTATATTTGTCTTTCTGCCTGAATGTTACGCCTTCAGCCTATTCTATGCAAACGTAGTCACGGGCAGCAGCTAGTAATATTATAAATGTAAATGTAAGTTTGTTTGTTACGCTTTCACGCCAAAACTACACATTCGATTATCATGCAACATTTTACACATATCTTAGAGGTATTAAAAAGGTCTTAGGATTTTTTTTTATTAAAAAATATACTTAAAAAAATATTGAAGGGTTTCAACGCGGGCGGGGCCGCGGGCGAAAAGCTAGTATACGATAAATGAGCAGCTTTCAAATCGAAAATATTGCCACAACTAAATCTGTCAAGGGGGTTCTCGGGGGCGTACGAAAACGCATCGCATTATGTCGTTAGCAATAAAATATCGACAATACAGTCAATACAGCGGAGAGATAGCGTGGAAAACGCGAAATATGCGAAAGAGATGGTAATACGTACGCTATGTGCTTCGAATGGGACTGTTATCTTGACGAATTGTGTACCGTAATAATTTCGGTGGCGTGTCATAGTTTTAAGTTATCCAAATTGAAAAATTTTTTCTTCGCTGGACAAAGTACTTCGACGAACACATGCATACTGTAGTTAAGATTTACTTCTGCTTTAAAAATATTGAGCCAGTTAGTTTGGGGTTTTGAAAAAGTATGTATGCTTTTGAGTTTCGTTTGTTGAGTGGGGTAACCGGGGCCTACGCTCTTTAAATATCAGCTACGCAGCTACGCTGATATTTAAAGAACGTAGCGTTTAAATATCGGCTTCGCACGGGTGCAATGTAATATACATATAAACCTTCCTCTTGAATTACTCTATCTAGTAAAAAAACCGCATCAAGATCTGTTGCGTAATTTTGAAGATCTAAGCATACATAGGGACACACAGACAGCGGGGCGACTTTGTTTTATACTATGTAGTGATGCAACTGTAACTTGTTATGTTTTTAAAACGCTTTCTTTATTGCCTTATTATAAAAAATATCATTTGAATATAACACATAAAGCTAGAAGCTAGATGACATGCAAATGTATAACTACAGTCCTTTTTATTTGCCTTATGTTGATATGCGTGACATTTCACCATTTCGTAGAATTTGTTCTCCATATTTTCTTTAAATTTCAGGTGGTCAAAACCATCTAGCCAATAAATTTGAAGGCGCCAAAATCATACACCTTTTTTATTAATTATTTATGTCCAGCATACATTTGAAGAGATAATATACCTTCGGTAAAAATCTAAAGTTATTTGTTGAAATAAGACAAGTCTGAGTACTAATTGTCAATGATGTTTGATAATATAGATGACGCATGATGTCCATACTGCGCGGCGTTTAAAAATTGATCCGCTTAACGATAGATGATTGACGAGAATGTGATAGATGATATAAAGCGTATGATACGGACAGAGATATCAGCCTATAGAATCACACCAATTAGTGTAATTTGAGCGCCTCAATTTCCATGCGCTAGTGTCATATCTTTATATAATATCATTGACTAACCATAATTAAATAAATATTCAACACTTCAAATGTAAAATGTCACACAAAAATAAACTCAATATTATAACATTAAACAGTCTTGAAGAACTTTAGAACGAACGAATAAACTACCATTAATACAGGGTTTCCAATAAGATTCCTTCGTCGCTTTTACTCGGTGTGTTACGACTTATTACCTTATGAAGCTCTTCATCATATAAAACAATCAACTAAAACACGTTGAGGACTACCCGTAAATCACCTATCAGACGCCGTCACGCCAGCGTAAGATGTCATATCATTGTCATGTTTCTACTTAAGGGGAAGCTCTACTGTGTAACAGAAGTGCCCTCTAAAAATAATCTTATTTTTATCTTCATCGAATACATATATTGCTAACGGAAACCATCAAACGTTTAAAACACATGCGCGTCTTTTAACTCTTACCTTAGATAAAGCTAGAGTGATAAACGTGTTATTACGATTATTAAGTCTAAGAGGATGCTGATATTGACGTATATTGTTCACGACGTCAACTTTGCTTTTATTAATATGACTGCAAGTTCATCTTAACTCGTGATTATGCAGCCCTTATGTCCTATATGTTATATGCCGCAGTTACTTAAATAATTTTTTAAATCTATTTCATTTCAGACGAAATATGACTGATACGATGTTTGTGTGGTTGAGGTTGTAGACTGCCGGTGGACGTTTTGTTAGAAAAAATATGATTAGTGCCAAGCGAAGTGGCCGTTCACCTGATGTTAAGTGATAACCGCCGCCCATGGAAATTCTTACACTGTTGCGAAGCCACTTAACAGTCTCCTATAATCTTTCCCCGCGGCGTCACTCCATGCATCACGCTAATGTGAAAACGGATTTATGGCGCCAAATCACCCCGTAATGGGACACGGCAAATTCGATTTTATTGGCAATCGACGAACTTGCGGGTCGCGCGATAACTCACCTCCGCGTATTTTAAGATATCGCTTAAGAGCTTGAAAGTCCTCTAGAGATGATGGAAGCCTCCATGGGGTGGGTGATTTGTTTATTTTCTTCTTCGCGGTTCAAATGTTACGTAATGCAGAATTAACAATAAAGTAAAAGCAATAAAAAATAAGAGAGATTCATTATTCAATCGCAAATCGTGATTGATCCTTTGATATTTTTTAAATTAAATCAGTTTGGTATAGTTTCTAAAATACTCTTTGATTGTTATGGACGTTGGTAAGGCCCAGTTAGCTAGCGATAAAAAGTCTCTTCATATTCAAGGTTTATGTATTAATGAACTTTCGTCTTGTTGTAACTTTCTGCTTGTAGCAGACTCTTAGAAGTTTCCACGTGTTTCAAGTCGTATGTATTAGCTTTTGTAACTAGTTGGTTGGTTGGGATCGTATCCGTGTGTCTATTCATATTCGGAGGCCTGAGGATGAGCTATAATTTTTTAGCCATATTATTTTTGTGCAAGTCTTATATATGCGCTTATATTCGAAAGGGATTAGATGTAAACATCGTCCATCACTATCAGGCCACCTTCCGTACCTTCGGCTACAGGAAGGGCACGAAATATTGGACGCCATTGTCCAAACTACGCGTCGCGACGCACACCGGAAGCGCTGAGAAAGGGCGCTAGTTTCCTCGCCTCATTCGCTGCCGGTCGCTTTGTTTTATCTTGTGAGGACTCTACGTAGAGTCGTAGTAGCTAATAGAGAGTTGAGGAAAGGAAGTTTAAATGTTCTGCCGTGTAATATATATATATATGTACAAGCAAATATAACTATATAATAACTCCGTGGCGCAGTTAGCAAGGTATTGGCTTCGGCATCGGGGGTCGTGGGTTCGATTCCCACACGGGACAAATATTCGTGTGACCCACAGGTAGTTGTTTCGCATCTGGTTGTCTGTCCGCGTGAAATTTATGTTTGTAAAATGTCCTTACAGCACAGGATAATGTTATCCTAAAGTAAGGGCAGTGTTAAAAAAAAACTAAAAAAAAAAAAAACCAGGAACTCGAAAGTTCGTCAGTAGTCGGTGATATTTCATTGTGGTTGTTTTACATCTGTAAAAAGTGCAAACGGGAAAAACGATTTCGAGTGATAGTAATTTCTTTGAAATTGTTTAATCTTCAGATGTTGGAGCCTGTTTTGTAACACAAAAAACATAATGCAGACAACATTCAACGCCAACGGGTCGCGAAAATAGCACCTGCATTTTCGTGAATGGGCCTCGTCTGGGGTAGTATCGCGGTCTCACAGAAGACCAGCGTGAAGTAGGCACATAATTATCATCATCATTTCAGCCTGTTCCACTGCTGAACATAGGCCTCCCCCACAGACTGCCACGAAGCACGATCCCAAACCACCTGCATCCATCGACTTCCCGCACATTTGCACAGGTCGTCATTCTAAAAGATGTGTAAAAGGTGCCTAATACTTTTACACATCTTACGTTACGTGGCGCAGTTGCCAAGGTATTGGCTTCGGCGTCGGGGGTCGTGGGTACGATTCCCACACGGGAC
Organism: Iphiclides podalirius; assembly: GCA_933534255.1. Lineage (NCBI taxonomy): Eukaryota > Metazoa > Arthropoda > Insecta > Lepidoptera > Papilionidae > Iphiclides > Iphiclides podalirius. The sequence goes on along the minus strand of OW152820.1, from coordinate 15,933,254 downwards.
AATTATTTGTGTGACCCACAGATAGTTGTTTCGCATCTGGGTTTTTGTTCTCGTGCAATTTATGTTGGTAAAACGTCCTTACAACACAGGATAATGTCATCCTAAAGTGAGGGCAATGTTTTTTTTTTTTAAAAAAAAAAAGAAGAAAAAAGTATTCTATTATATCGTAACGTGAATGGAAACGCTGGAGTATAAAACTTCCAATTCGCTTGATACTTATCCGGACGGAGCTGCCCATTCTTGAAACAGCGACTTTTGCGAGGCCCTACCACGAAATCATTAGGGAACTTCATCATTTGAAATTAAAAATATTATGAAATATTTATTTTTAGAATACGAACGAGGCCATTTGCAAATGGCGTCACGGAATCTGCGTTAATAATTCAAAATAAAACGCTCCGCGCTACATATTGTTTAAGTTGAAGGTAAATTTATATTAGAGCATGCCTCTGTTCTCACTAAATTAGCAGATGGCCGGCGCTGAGAGCGTATACAATTACATTCGTGAAAGATTTATTGCGACTTATTTACATTTTGAATTCGCGACTCGGCGTTCCTACTCAACGCTGTTTTGCGTAGAATATAGTCTTATTAAGAGGAAAGATATTTTTCTTAATGTTGCCATTACTTCTCGTTTTCACAAATTATTGTTTTGTGTCTGTGTTTAACTGTCACTTTATGGAGACAAGTACTTTATTTATTAGTTTCCTTTCTAGTGAAGTGGTGAATACATTGAAGTAAATACCCTTTTATCTGAATTTTTTAAAGCTCGTTACCACAGCTCTCAGCTCACATAAGTCATTTTGTGTGGTAGTGGTGTGTGGTCATTTTGTGCGTTTAAGGTATTTAAGTAGAGCATATTTTAATACTCAGAAGACGGTTGAGGAATCGTGGTGAATTACAACTTAATTTTTTTCAAGGGGATTTTTGGTTGCGTTTTACAAGTACGTCACTGTATACGTCACCTAGAGCAATATAGCTCTTAATACCATCCTATACTTAAGAAAAAAACATTATTATAAAAATGTTGGTTTAAAACACATTCTCTAAAGCACCAAACAATCTTAGCGGACTTTAAAGTAAACAGTTCGGAGCTTCGAATCTATTTAGCATATGAATTAAATTCGGTGAAATATGGTTTAAATTAATATGGATATATGCCGCCTCGTACAGCCTTAACGGCTGTCTTCCACTTGGGTCCTGTTGATAAATATCATTTGCAATAAATCCAGGCAGAAATATGTCCAGAGAGTTTTCACCAACACCATATTATCACTGACGGTCACCGGTCCATGCTAAAATATAAGTTTCAGGCAACATTCTTATATAAATTAAGTAGGTAATGTAATTTTTCTGACGCACGTGTGCTGTGTATTATACATATAAACTTTCCTCTCGAGTCACTCTATCTAGTAAAAAAAAGTACATCAAGATCCGTAGCGTAATTTTAAAGATCTAAGCATGCATAGGGGCAGACAGACAGCGGGACAACTTTATTTTATACTGTGTAGTGATAAATACAGACAAAAAATTGTCGTAATTTCACCATCTACATACATAATAACGTAGAAATTACAAAAACACAATGCTAGTGCAAATTTATTCAGAATTCAAACAAGCTATTGAGTAGGTAATGTAATTTTCCTGAAGTGTCTCGGGTTTTATTCCGTTTTTTGTATCCATACAGGTACTTTTATTTTGTGCAAATGTGCGGGAAGCCGATGGATGCAGGTGGCTCAAGATCGTACTTAGTGGTGGTCTGTGGGGGAGTTCTATGTACAGCAGTGGACTCAAACAGGCTGAAATGATGATGATTAATACTTATTCATACTAAATATAAGAGTTCTAACGATTTGACCTTGACCCTAATATTTTAACTATTAATGAAGTTGAATATTAACAACTATTATGACGACAAGCAGCACTAACGCAGTCGAAATCCAAGTCACCACTCCTCCATGCGACCATGTGTCCCTTGGCTCACGTAGATAACGTATACAGTGTATATATCCGGTATACAGTGTTGCCAGCGCCAACATAAATCAATAATTAAAAATAAAATAATGTAAGTTCTTATTTCTTCTTTAAATATCACGTAACAAGTTGGTGGCACACTGCAGACTACAGCGAAGTAAACTTGTAAGTAGAAAATAATAAGGGCCTCCATTACAATATTCACTGAATAAATTATTATTTTGTCTTACTTGCTAACGGTACAGACTGCGGCACGGTTTTGCCGTCTCTTATTTATATATACACGCTATTTTCACCATTAAGTTTCTGAAATAAATACTATAGTTGTGTGCTCATCAAAGTATACAAACTTATTATACTTGGTGTTTTGTATCGGGTAGTGATAAACTAAACTGATATTTCAATATTCGAAAACAAACGGCTTAAAAATCTAGAGATACGTATTTTAATTGTGGTTACTTTAATTTTAACTTAAAGTATGATATTTTTCAGATTGAAGATATTGAATCAGCTATGTAAGTATCAGTTTTCTAATTTATCTACTCGTTTCTTGAGTCTATCACTGTTATGTATTGTCTATTTGTAACAAATAAGTATACTATGTACTTTCCAATTTGACACACGACTGAAAAAATGTTACAGAATATTGTACAATTAAATTTATAATTTAAAAATGATATACTAAATTTATAAAAAGGCAATGTCTAAATAATATTATTTTAATTATCTCATTACGTTAGCAATTACCTTGTCCTGGGCGACTTCATATAAAACTTAAGTTTAAGGATAGAAGCTTACACAAAAATTAAACTATTTAACATGAACGACATTAGTCAGATCAAATCTCAGTGATCAACCTTAGTTCAAATCTCAGTTTGTAGAACTCTGAGAATAAAAACCCGGTGGAAACTGGAAAGTGCAACAACTTTTTCTTTGTCAAAGTCACTCAAAAATCAAAATCGAAATCAAAAATATATTTATTCAAGTAGACGCTTGCGCGCTCTTATGAATAGTCAAATTTTAATTCGTCAAAAATTATGTATTATTATGTAAGTTTGCAAGGTACCACTATCGTTATATTTCGGACTTATCTAATGCGACGTGCGCTGGTAATATTTCGGAGATAATTATGTGTAAATTCGGTCTGCAGCAATGCTCGGCAGACGTGCACCGACTGTGACCAATGCTTCCCTTATGCTTGCCCGTTCCTTTGTTTCGTCCTTATGTCCTGCCTGGATTCGGAAGCTGATTAATACCTTCTGCTTTTGTCTCCCCAACACCATTTCTCTATTTCGTTATCCACCTAAAAAAAGAGCCGGAGCTCCTTATACAATGGAAGGGAATGATTATTTCCTGTTTCTATCAATTATTTGAGCTGTTTGACAATTTCATGTCAAAAGTGTCTTTCACTTAAGTCACTAAGTCTTCATGGACGAAGGAAGACACCGTGATGAACTAATAAACTTTAAGTGAGAGTTACAGGGGCGGCCCATCGACAATTTCGTATGTTCCTTTTAAACAATGACATGCTACTGTGCTTTCAAGCTTCCTTTCAAACCTCATTAATCCGTAGCCTACTGCTTAGAGCATCCCGTAACCACCTCATACTGGCCAAATAAATTCTAACTCAAAAGAGTCTCGTCTTCTTCTAATTGTTTGCGTGCTGTAATGGACAAAACAGCATTGCTTTAAGTGCAAAAAGCAATGTGTATAAAATACGTTGAGATTTTAGTTGATGTGGCAATCGGCCGTTTAGCTAAGCGCTTAAAGCGTCCGGGTGCGAATCCGGAAGATTTGGATTCGATTCCTGCAGTGCGAATAATTTTTCGTACATTTTCTCTACAATCCATACTAATATTATGAATCCGAAAGTAACTCTGTAAGTCTATCTCGCTTTCACTCGAAAAGTACTGAACCGATTTAAATGAATTGGTTACACAGTTACACACATTGGAAAAAAGTGTTGTTAAGGCTTGAAAGATATTTAAGAGCTTTTAGAGATATTTAAGAGCTTCAACGCGAGCGAAGCCGCGGGCGAAAAGCTTGTCTTTAATATATTCATTGAGTCTAAAGCATGTTTAACTAAACCACACGAACATTTCGTAAGACACCAATTGGGTGACGCCAATCGCACACGGCGCCCCTGAACAATCGCTAAACGCTGACGCACTTAATTCAATCGCGGCGATGCTTATCCGAATCGCGTCTATCTGCCCACCCCAGTTCTCCGATTTACATTCGAATACATACAGAATGCGACAGGGCCGTAATCAGTTCCGGGTCACGTGTGCGCCGCGTCGAATCGCCTAAAGAGACCTCCGTTCACGCTTAATAAAGCCACAATCTTCTCACAATGGGAAACAGGCTGGCTGTGTGACTGCGCCCTTGTTACTCGAAAAAAAAAAAACACGCGGGGGTAGAGCAGATTCCAAATTTGAATTTGATTATCGAAGTGTGCCGTCTATTTATCATTTGTAATGACGCAGCGTCGGAAGGAGGACCCGTTCGCTAATATTGTAATCTTGTTAATGCGTTTACTAAATTTTTGTTTACTAAGTTTAATGTCGTTTGGAAAATATTTAATAATAATATTTCTATCGAACTGAATTGACAATTTGATCTAATTTCATCATCACTTAGACGTTACATATTTAAGTTACATGGTGATTATGACTTAACAGTGGAAAGCTTATTTTCCGAAGAGCGAATCTTAGCGAATTTTTTGCAACAGTGCTCTAATAATACCAAGAAACTTACTACTTACTAATACTAGTACTACTAGTAGTACTTATCCTACGTAGGTGGGGTTGGCAAAACATTTGCTTCATGTTTTTGACGGTTTTCGCTGGGTTTTTTACTGCTGCCAGCCAGACGTCACAAAAGCCTTAAAAGAAATATCCAGATCCGGAATGCCTGCACTGAAGCCTTAGCAAATATGCCACAGTAATAAACACTAAAATATAGTAATGCAAAGATATTGAATATCCTTTAAACAAGGTTTACTGAAATGCGCTCCGTTTCCTGAAAAAGCGTTAGTTGCATATCAGAAATCTCTTTCTTCCCACTACAATACAGCGATGTCTGTGTAAGATAATAAATTCAGAGACTAAAAAAAGATGATTGATGATATTTTTTTTAATAAATAAGTTTTTCAGTTCAGACACTTGGTCCGTCTTTTGTAAAATTTTTGCTGAAATTATTATACAATACAATATTAGGGTACTCTTAAAACTACAACATATGACTTAGCCACGTGTTACAGCTACACTAGTGAGTTTTTTTTTACGTCTAAAACTTACATACGGCTACATGCTAGTTAAATTACAATTACTTCTCTAAACTACATACCATTGGATGATATTCAGGTGATTGGCATTTTAGGAGCGGTCGTATGATTCCGTCACAACAAGTATCGACAACGTTAGGAATGTGAAACATAATTTATTAAAAAAATAGGATACCCAAGGAGTTTCTTACTCTAGTTTTTTTTCTTTGGAGGAACCTCATTACGAAACGGTGGTAGATTTAAAAATATAACTATCGATGGATGAAATACATGTTTCTTATGTCGATTAATAAATGATTTAATTTAATAAAACTCTAGAAAATATTTACATATTAGGTCGATATTTGTATATACAAGTTTATCTTCACGCCGCTGTGAACAGGGAGCGTGTGAGGTTTAAATGTTGCTCGTTCAGTATTACGGGTCACATCCGTCATAAGGACTCCGCGTCTGCAAACATACTGCGATTTATATACAGAGTGTTGAACAAATCGGAGAATGTTTTAATGTCACTGCTAGAACGGCTTGATATGCAAAAGTTGACATGTCACTTTTAATTAATGTGAAAGTTTAAAGTACCGTATGTGTTTAATTATAGGTGTTTAACCCGTATTTTCGAATAAATGTAAGGTCGTACCAAAGTTAGGTATTGCTGCCCACTCGACACATAAATGCATAACTTATTTTGTAAAGAATTTAGCTGATTGAAATTTATAACATGATATATATGATATTTTCACTCCATTGTATCTTTTTTATGATGCTGTAAATTAGGCCTGCTAAAAACTGGGGATACAACATTAGCTTGAAGCTTTAATCTTTTTAAACACACTTATAATATCAGATTCTATTAAATAAAAAAAAAGTTTTAACAAACGATGCTAGACATATTTTCTTCCTGTATAAAATTTTTTTGAAACTCCATTAGCCCCAAAACGTAATCTTATATTACGCCCATCAGTTACACTGATGCCAAAAAAGATTGTGTTTTCGAGCACCCTGTATACAGGGCCGCTCGGGGATAGCTCTGGCCCCAATATGAATATTTTATATTGAATTACTCACGCTTCGACGGTCCGGCAAAAATATTGTCCTCTTCGCACTTGTGTACGGTACTTTGCGAGTTTAGACTTCCTTAATACGATTCGCAATATTCAGGAGGAAGTTTCTCGAAGCTTCAGTGCGCATTTTCGCATTTACAGTCCCGTCTGTCTAGATGATGTTACATTTTTAGGGTTCCGTACCCAAAGGGTAATACGGGACCCTATTACTAAGACTCCGCTGTCTGTCTGTCTGTTGTACTTTCGCATCAACCCGCCTCAGTTCCATTTAATTAATGGAGTGGTATAAACCAAAATGATATTTCGACCTTAAAACCAATGAGCTTATTCGTGCTTATTTAGTAACTTATAAATTTATAAAAATTAAAATATATAAATATACTATTAATGTGTTTGTGGAATAAGCCTCGGCTGCATACGTTTTGTGCCTTTTACCTTTACGTTTGCTAAGAACACTGGTTTTAAAAATTTATTATAACATCAAGGCAAAATTTCGAACGAAATAAAAAAAAGTTATCAAACCGCCTGCAAAACCTGTCCAGTTTCAGATGCATTGGTATTGGCAACTTTGGGAAAGTATTCACTTTGCTGACGAAATGCAATCGAGTATCACATAAAACTTTGTAGATAAAATTGTCGACAAATTTTTCCCGATGCCAGGTTTCGAACCCTGCCTCTTTCTGATTACGCGATCCAGACGCTCTACCTGCTAAGCTAAGTGGTTGATATCTTCACCGCGAGAAAATTGACGTCTTATTTAATTTCATTTTTATTAAATTTATAGCAATGATTTACGTTATCATGTTACTCTTTTACACCAATGATACTTTCTCAAATTATATTTTTATAATAATTATTTGGGAACTAGAGATAGCCTTTGCTATTGGAATTTAATTTTCATTTAGTGCTAGTCCCTGCACTTAACGTATTTTACTTCTTCGCCACCTCCGTTTTCCGTTTTATTTCCTGGGCAAATCTGCACATTTATACGTGGGCATAAATAGGCAGATTGCATGCACAGTGATAGTTAAAAATCACTATTAATAACTATTTTAAAACAAGAAAATATAGACATATCACCGCAAAGGTGTTTTTTACTTGACTAGCTATTTTATCTCTAGATGTTATATGTTAAACTTTTGGAGATTAGCATAGCTCGAAACTACACCATCACTACATAGTATAAAACAAAGGCGTCCCGCTGTCTGTCTGTCCCTAAGCTTAGATCTTTAAAACTACGAAACGGATCTTGATGCGGTTTTTTTACTACATAGGGTGATTCAAGAGGAAGGTCTAGGATGTAAAATATATTGCACCCGTGCGAAGCCGGGGCGGGTTGCTAGTAAATCAATAAATAATGATTTGATAAAGTACGATTGATTTCGAGACCACCGATGAAGCTTACGCTGTTGGATTCAATGACACGTCAACTGCTAACATTATTTAGAACGTGCCGGATAACAAGCGTGTCGGTTAACGCGTGTCGGGACGGGGCGTATCAAAATCCCTGCGAACGGGAATATTCCCACAACGGGTGAGTAGTACGTAGTTCGCGCTAAGGTGGACAAGGGGCCGTTGTAAATGGTGGTGGGAAATCGCTGGTCTCTCTATGACATTGCTCTGTGCAACCGTATCCATAAGCCGTGATAGCTCAGTGAGGAACCGTTGTAAATGGTGGTGGGAAATCGCTGGTCTCTCTGTGACATTGCTCTGTGCAACCGTGTCCATAAGCCGTGATAGCTCAGTGAGAAACCGTTGTAAATGGTGGTGGGAAATCGCTGGTCTCTCTGTGACATTGCTCTTGCAATCGTGTCCATAAGCCGTGATAGCTCAGTGAGGAACCGTTGTAAATGGTGGTGGGAAATCGCTGGTCTCTCTATGACATTGCTCTGTGCAACCGTATCCATAAGCCGTGATAGCTCAGTGAGGAACCGTTGTAAATGGTGGTGGGAAATCGCTGGTCTCTCTGTGACATTGCTCTGTGCAACCGTGTCCATAAGCCGTGATAGCTCAGTGAGAAACCGTTGTAAATGGTGGTGGGAAATCGCTGGTCTCTCTGTGACATTGCTCTTGCAATCGTGTCCATAAGCCGTGATAGCTCAGTGAGGAACCGTTGTAAATGGTGGTGGGAAATCGCTGGTATCTCTGAGACATTGCTCTTGCAACCGTGTCCATACCCGGTTGTATACCCGGTGCCGGCACCAATAGTGTTGCTGCAATTTAAAGTGCTGACCTATCACGTCCTCGGCTCTTATCGGGAACATCGTCAGGAAGCCGGAATATCTTCGAAACAATTTCAAAAACTAAAAACGTTTTGTAGATATTATGTGAAGTCTGCCAATCCGCAGTCGGGTCGCGTCGTGGACTATTTCCTAATACCATCTGTACAGAGAAGGCATTTGTCAAGCTATGGGACTTATATAGGCTGTTAATTTTTTTTACTAAACATGGTTTACGCGTTTAGCAAGATGTTAGGCTTCGCGATCGATGAAGCGTTAATTCCTGTAGGTAATAAGATTATTATATGATAAATGACGATAAAGATGAAGAGAAAGGTAAAGATAGAGATTAAAAAGATCTTTAATGCAAAAATAAAGGTTAAGGTTAAGGCACTATAAAGGTAAAACTAAAATTTGCTTTTGTTGAAATCGTTAAGCGAGAACGATACAGACAATTATGTAAGCTTAGCTTAAGCAAATTATTTTTGTTGTTAGATGGGTCGTTCCAAAATTTAATACTGCAAAGCCAATATTTTAATACTACAAAGAGAGATTACACAAGGATGTTACAGTAGATCATAAACAATTATGTTTTTTCTGGAAACATGTTTCGGTTTCTTTTATTTGTATGTTTTATTAAGACTATAATCATGGTAACAAATCATGGTGCCGCGTAGATAGTCCAAATACTCAACAAATGTATTTATGATGTATTAATAGAAAAGTATATTCTATTATAACACACTTATCATTAAAATGATGGCAGTTCGTGTCACATTTGGGTTTTGAAAAATTAGCGTCGATGAATTATATAATGATAAAAAATAAAACAAAATTTAACCTTTACGTAAGTAGACAGTTACTTTAATATCCGTTACGGGCAATATTTAATAACCACTAACATGTAACAATAATTATCAAGCCCTTAATGTCAAGCCTTTTTTGGGTACTACCTACCCCTTTGTGATAATGTGGGCGGCATATCACTTTACACGCCAGACAGTTTAATACCCCGATTTGCATTCCAAAAGTTCAAATCAGTAATTTAATGCATGCGATACCTCAAAAAATATCATTATTAATAGGTAGATTATTAATCTTTACTAATATTACTCGTATACAGGCGAAAGTTTGTATGTATAAATGGATGTTTGTTACTCTTTTACGCAAATACTACTGAATGGATTTTAATGAAACTTTATAATAATATAGCTTATACATCAGAATAAAACATAGGCTATAATTTATATACATTTTTTTATGTATATAAGTGTTTCTGTCTGAATGTTACGCCTTCAGCATATTCTATGCAGACGTAGTCGCGTGCAGCAGCCAGTAGGTAAATAAATTGGCTATATAAAAATAAAATTTCGTTTTGGGCATTTAGAATTCTATCTATTCGGATTCTTGTAAGTTTTTCTATACAATTTGTAAATTAATAAGAAAATAATTTTAACAATTTGAATTTCTAACTTCCATTGTCAAAAAATTTTATGAGACACGGAACGGTCTAGAGAAAATTAAACAGGATTATTATTAAAGAGAGTAGTATTTAAAGGAATACAATATTTAATGGAATATAATACTACTTATTTATAGAGAGTGACAAAATATTTTGTGGAAATTTCACATTAAGCATGTTGCATTCAGCGTACTATTAAATCTCAAATCGAGTGAACGAATATAAAACAAGATAGAAGAATGAACATCGCAAACTTGCTTACTACACATTTACATGGGAACCTTAACGCTTGTTAGCAGCAGTGGGTGGGAAAAGTTGATAGCTTTATCGACTAACCCCATTTGAATTAGTTCTGCCACGGCGTATTAAGACAAGATATGTAGGGGAGCTCCCTGTTCAGAGATGAAGGGACTATGGAATTTAAAATTATTAGTTATGGATAAGGAGTGAAATTTAGAGTAATTGAAAGAAGCCATAAAAGATATAAAAGGAAAGAATTATATGTTTTTAAAATTACCGTTCTTTGAATTATTTCGTTTTGTAAAATGATACTGTTAAAATATATATTATTTGTTTTTACTTTGAGATGATTCAGGTTGGTGTTGGTTAATGCAGGATGATAAAGAAGATATATTTTGCGGTTTATAACGCATTTTATTACATTTATATATCTTTTTTGCCGGTGGTACCAATTACTTTTTTTTTACTGTGTTATAAACTCACAATTTTTTTCGGAATATTGAATTTTAAAAATATGGTAAGTTCAAAAAATGTAACAAAAAACAATTAGTGGTCCTAAGACTTAAAACAATTATTTTTCTTCAAATATTAAAATTGAAACTTAAACTCACTTTTTAATCTATATTAAAACAGGGAAATAGAAGAAAACCAAATTTCAATTTAGTGTACTTTAATCGTCTATCGAACGAATATTTACAAAAAGGAAACACTTAATAACTAATATTGCACATTTAGAATACAATTAAATAACAACAACGTGAACCGAAAGAAAATGCGTAACATACTATGAGACACGGTTCCAACGGTTTGACCTTAGTCCGAGTAAGTGGGTAATTCCTACAAAGCTGTTCACTTGAGAACGGAGCCATTGTGAGGGTAGAACTGTTTGCTTTTCTTGTTGTAGTTGGCCGGCGATATGTCATCCATGTCACCCTCTTTGTCCTGGTGCGCGGTCATATGTCTGGTCAGATGGTGTCTCTCTCTGAAGCTCTCGTTGCAGACCGGGCACTTCAGCTTCTCCTCCCTTTTCCTCCGGTGGGGGTCGGTTGCCGTCTCGCTCTTATGGTGGGTCCTCATGTGGTAGACCAGGTCTGAGGTCATCCGGAAACTGATGCTGCATTTGGCGCATACGTTTTGCGCTGGCAAGGAAAACGCGGCTAATGTGGGTGGCAGCAGGGTGCTTAGTATGGCCGCCGCTGGATTGGCTATGAGCGGACTCACGGACTCGCGTGGCGAGACGGGGAACTTCATGAAGTCGGCGTTCGGCTGCTGGAAGTTCTGCACGCCGAACGGGTAAGAGGATCCCGCCTGGAGGTAAGGTATTTCTGGTCGGAACGGCAGAAAGTTCATCTTGTTGGGCGAGATCTGTGGCGTTTTCGGATCGGCCGGCTTACCTTGATACTCCATCGCTTTAAAGGTTTGCGCCCTCTGTGGGATTAGGTTGGAGTCTGGGTAGTTTGGCGACGAGGAAGGCACGTTCTGACTTTTGAAGAAGCTGTTGCTGTTTAACAGGTGTGCCGGTGTGATCAGATTAGTGAAGGCCGTTGCCTTGTTGAAGGGTCCAGTTGTGGGGCTGGAGGCGGACAGCGGTGGACTGATCGAGTTCTGGTAAAGGAGATTGTCTGGACTCACTGATGGATTCGGGGATCTCAGGGTGTAGTTGGAGACCTTAGTGAAGGCGCTTTTGGGTGACGCCTCTCGAAATTTCTCTCCATACCTCTCATACCTGGCTCTGGATTGCATGCTTATTAATGTTGGATCGTCGAATATCTTGCTTTTGTATTCGGGCAGGAACTTTGGCTGGCGCGTCGCGCTCTCGTTGGAGTTCGGTCGGCTCCTGGAGCGCTCCGAAGTGTCCGAGTCGCTGAAGTAGGTCGACTTACTGGGATATTCGTCGGTACCCACGTCAATGTTGACATCGGATCCGAAGCCTGGCGATATGTTGTTGTTCACACGAACCCTGTCTTCGTCTTGGTCTTTCGGTTCCGTACCGTTGTCAAGATCATTGTGCTTGTAAACTTCGGCAACTCTCTTCGTAGGTTGCTCCCACTCTTCAGTATTGAACAGCTGCTTGGAGACCCTCAGTTGTCGCTCGGGCTGCTTCGGCCTCACTTTTTCGTCCGGCATCATGAGGAAGGCGACGTCGAACGAGCGCTTAGAGGCTTTTGTTTGATTCAGTGCTGTCGACTGCATGTCACCCTTTGACAGCTGCGCCGAATGTACACTTTCTATACTCAAACTAGTCTCCTTCGCGTCCGGAGACGGTTCTTTATAACTTTGGTAATTGTTCTGAACGTCCATTGTCATTGTACAATCATTTAGTTTTTCACACGCGAACTAGAAACTTTTCGCACTTATATCGCGGCGTCGGGATACGGACGCGTGCGTGGTACCCGTCGGCGGATTCACGAATGCGAGTGCGACATAAGGGTGGAAAATATATAAGTGGGGTTAAGAACTACCCTTGGCCGGGCCTTTAGAGTCGGGGGGGCGTGGTGGCGGGCCAATAGGGAGCGAGCGCGGGGCGTCAAAGACTCTCGCAGACCAATGGCTGAAGCCTGTAGCGATGGCAAGTGAAGCTCAATCAGCGGGTCAAGATAACTGGCGCGAATTGAGAGCGCATTGAGTGGTAGGGTCAGATCGACAAAGACAGTATGATGTGAGTAACGGGCGGCGACTTATTCCTCTGTTCAATGTGTAGCGTTGGAAAAATAAAACAAACACATTGGGATATGTAGACTTTTGTTGGCTGTACCTTAAAAAAGAGAATAATTAATATTTTAATATATGTGTTTATGTTTAATGTATATGTGTATAAATTTGATGATTTTTAATGATTTAACAAATTAAATTAACAATGTAAAATTGAAAAAATATGTGTTCACACGAGAGGAAGAAAATTTTGGTATGAAAAGAAATAAGGAAACGTAACATAAAAGAATAAAACTAGAATTAAAATAAGAAAACAGAATTATTAAAAATGTCCCAAGTTTCCTTAATGTTATGTTTATTATTTCTTAGAGAAAGCGAAAGTTTCTTCGAACAGCCATTATTCCGCGGAGTTCGATTGTTGCACAGGCCAGTTTAATCATTACGCTATCTTTATCTCGCCAAACAAGGCACTAGAAAAACTCCAACCGTTATGATCGCAATAAATATGTTTTATATGTCACATAAAAAAATGATACTACGCCAGTAGACGGCGCAACCCCCGAGTGTATGGATGAGATTGCGAATAATGCTATTAACACGAACGCTTCTTCTCAAATTGATATCCTACTAAGCGATCGAACAAGTGAAAATGAACCTAAATACGTGCACCATAAAGCTGCAATAATGACAGCAAAGGCTGAGGCTAATACAATTACGGCCTGTGTAGTAAAAGAAAACGTTAAGTTTTGCGGCAAAAAGTTAATTTTTGTACGGTCGGAAGATGATGTAGACGTGAAGAAAGACCCAAATGAGTTCTGTTCGGTAGTGGGTAACGATAATAAGATGGGCGCAGACGTTAAAGGAAAGCTATTTGTCAGGTTTTAGCCATTTTTTTGCCATTCGTTCGCGGTCTATGAAAATCTGTTCCATTTATTTAAGTCGGGGCGTTAATGAGGTTTTTTGAGGATTGTTTTTTTAGAAGCGGCATATTTTTATACGTTTCAAGGCAAATACAGCATCTCGGTATTCGAGAGGGGTAATTTTTTAATATTTATGGATGGAGTTTGATCGTTGATTGAATGAATAGAACTTTTATGACAAAACCGGCACAATTTTGGAGAAATCCCTACTTTATACGGTTTTAAATAGAGAATTACCATTGTATGTTTAGTTTCTATCTATTCATTGGTTTGTCAACTTAGGCCATTGCACTGCCACTGCATCCAAGTATACTTTCCGATATTAATTGAAAATAAAGAAAAGCGTCTTGTTATATATTCGAAAATCTGTCCCGTCCATTCACTCCCTCGGACAAACTGTTAGTAGCGATTTGCGATCGACCGAACCATCAATATCGGCCACGCAAGTCCGTCGGCCGTGACATCTTATTAAGTGGACAAATGCTCCGGAGCTCGCTCCTTGACGATAGACGACGTTGCCAGCTGATGGATGGTGTGCCTTTGCCTCGGAGCCACTGGCTTTTTACTAACGTCAACGTTATGTTAGAAAATATAGGCAAAATAAAAAAAAATATAAAATCTACAATCATCTCATATGGTTAAAAGATTTCTATTACAACATTTTAATCGCAACTACGCGAAGTCGATGTGTGTGTGTGTATAAAAACAATGAATGAATAAATAATTTCTAGAGGAGTTTTCGAGATAATGTTTTGATCGTTTTGTACTTTAAATAAATGTTTTGGTAATAATTTGGTTAATATGAGATTTGTAACTTATGCGTTACATTTATGCTATACAGCGTAGTATTTTGATAGCGTTATTTTTTTAAAGACTGCTTGGCTGGATTTTTATTATAAAGGTTTTGATTAATTAGGGCATCAGGTTCTGGTCTATGCGTTTGTATTTCATGTCAGATCACCAGATTCTACTTTTCATAGTACAGTAACCGAAAATTAATTAAGTTTAAAGATCTTATTACAGTCGATATTGTTTGACCAAACAACCCAACAAATGAAATTTACTGTCGGTACGTAGTTCTTTTACAATGAAGAAATTATTGTTTCACATACCTAATTCTATCAATCCTCAAAGTTTACATTCACTTTAAAGCCTTTAAAGTCTTGAATTTAGAATAAAGTTGCTTACCCCAACTTTTTATACAAGATTGAGGAAATTCTCTTATTAATTTTATATTGATCGAGTTAATGTTACTAGTGGATGAATTTGAAATGTCATTGATGTGTTACAATATCAATATTAAAGGATTGAAAGGATGTAAGCGCTAAAGTTTTCTTTTTTTCTCTTCCGCTCTGATGTTTATTGAAAGTGTTATCACCTCCCCGCTGCATTCTGGACACGTGCCGCGTAATCCAGTTCACGCGTTCCCAATTAATTATCAAGACTTATCCATATAAAGTTCGATTTATTGTGCCCTATTAGGCTGCATCTGATTTCACTTAATTCACGCATCCTCGCTTTTTGCACTATTCTATTTCCTCGGTTCATCATTAGCATATTTTTTTAATTATCTTCGGCATCAATTACAGCTTTTCAATTAATTTCACTATAAAATTTAGACAGCTGTTTATTGACTGAACCGGTCGGCCCGCGGTTACCGGTTTGAATCCCAATGGCTACATGGATTGTTAATAATATTAACAATCGATCCAATTACTATATCAGGGTAAAAGTTATTTAAAAAAAAGAGTTATTTTAAAACATTTCTCAGAATTACCCCAGTATATAATTTGCGTCTTGCATCTAATCTTAAAAATCAAGTGTTTCATTTTTCCTGGAACCTTAGATGCCAAATACACGAAGTGCATTACAGCCTTCAAGTTATTTTAAGATAGCCCCCCCCCCCCCCCCAAATGCCGATACAAAGCTACAAAGGTACAAACAGAAACTGTTGTGACGATCGGGGGGGCCGCAGATGTAAGTTTGATTGTGAATATCCCCGAGGGTCGTTGTCACCGTGACAGATTAACCGGTGAGCAGCTAATCTTCTTTGTGCTCGAATCCCAATGGACTGTGTCTTCATTACACAGCGTTCGATCGTTATATTCAATGTGATCGAGAGTAAAATAAAACAAACTCTTAATCCGATGTGGACAAAATTAGGAATTATTCAGTAGTCTGAAAGTGGAATACATAATGCGCATACATTACTTACTTATGGAACTATATACGACGTTACGTTTGTACTTAGTTTTAAAATTCTGTTTTAATTTTAAGTTTCCATTCTCTACCCATAAAATTTTTCCTTTTCGCCTTCATACACGTACACAAAGTCACGAATATTATCATTATACTATCGCTTAGCTTGACACTTACTTTCATCAGAAATATGTTTCATCAGTCTCTTTTCGTTTATCATTATTACTTTTATCAAGACCGTAATGTTCCGTTTTCAAAATTTTTTGAACACCATACTCTTTCAATTTACACTTTCTCCCAATTACTTGCACGGTTTATATCATATCATCCATTTTCCATAAATGGAAAATGGCATATTCAGTTATAATATAAAAGCGCGTTAATCCATGATAATCTATAGATAATTGCTATAAACCCGAAAATCACGCAACACCTGTATGGACAAACCATTAAAATATATTTAGCTTTATCCACCGATATTAGGGTAACGCCAACATCAACATATGGTACGGCACAATGGCATAAATACGAGCTTCCAATGTAATCATCCCCCACAATAGCTCACTCTTAGATCAACCACCCTGTTAATCGTTTGGATTGCATTTCAATCGCATTCCTCTATAATATACCTTAGACCTAAGCACTTAGGTTTAATATCCATTGCTAGTATACATCCATTTTCCAATTCAATTGTAGTTTTGTCGCATTTAAAAGCAGCTCCGGTACTTAATTTTTATAATGATTGCACCGATCGAACAACTTTCAACGTTATTGTATAAAGTTACGGTAAGTATTCCTTTGAAATATGTTAATAGTCAATAGCGTGTTCGATCGAATTCGCTCTTATTACACTGTCTATAAAGCCCCTGGCAAAGCTGATAGCTTAGTAGTGCGCGAAATAATAGCGAAACATTAAAGTGGAATTCGGCGCGCACTTGTTTATGAATCCTGGACCATATGGTGTAAAAGCCGCGCAGGACAATACACCCCCATCGCGGGTGCCCATTACCATATGGGAGACGTTAAATGCGCTTTCAAACGAATCGTATTCCGCTGGTGATTGATAAACTTGCACACTGATCTGTTAAGTGAGCGTAAAATTTGTCAATGTAACTTATGTGAATTAAAATGTAGTTTGATAGTATGAAACTCTTTATACTAGAGCTACGGGACCAAGGCAACAAAGATAAGCCCATAGGCTAATAAATTTTTGGGCCAAGGTATCGAAAGCGACACGATAGTTAGTGTTGACTTGTTCTGACTGCAACTAAAAGATATTTCGTATTTGCTTAAAATACAGCACGGGTATTAAATTCTCGCAATGTCATTTTTATTGCTTAGTTCTAAGCCTATTGGTGAGGCTGATACGTCTTTATTTTTGTGTGGTGCGTTACTTAGTCCTGTTTTAAAACATCTACATTCATACCATGACAGTGAATATAATATTTGTCTGAAAGCTGTTATTGCTGATTGTAGCAAAGAAAAATAAAGCACTCTAAATGATTAAGTGCATAATCTATTGTGGTGTGGAATTTGAATCTTGAAATACTTCTTATGTTTCGTCCAATTTATTAGTTAATCAAAGACTCGTGCAGTTGTAATTTGATAGCATAGAGTTTTTTTTTGTTATAAGAATGAACTCTGACATTATGTGAGCCAGCTATTTTGTACTTTCAGGGTTGACAATACAAAAGACCGCATTCGGCCTTCGGGCCCCATTTAAAGTTGCGCCACATATGTCTAAGTGGATAGTCGTAATTAAAAGCGGGCGCACTCGACTTGGGGTAACTTAATGCAATTATGCTGGAATTTTTCGCGACATATGGCCTACGAAGCGCACCACTAGCTTAGGGGTGCATGCGGTTTTTTTAAACGACACGCCAAAGAGTGGAGATGCTCTGTCGTATTCGGCGAAATTGTGTAGCAAAAATGTTAACTATCAAATAAGATGTTGATTTATAAATTCTACCCTGGAATTACTACGGTAAAATTTTAACAAACACTTCATTTTTTCTATGATGCGACTATAGAAAGACTGTTGTTCGCAACACATTTTATTGTAAAATAACTTAAAATTCATTCAAAATTCCGTTGATTTTGTGAGTCATATTTAGTAAAAATGGTTCCAATGTTCGACGTTAATACATACTTAGAGTACGGAACCTAATAAAAACGAGTGCAGGGAATATTCAAACGTTTCATTAGCAGTGGGGTTCCCCAGGGAGCGACCTAAGCCCAAAAGTACATATGGCGTGTAAATGCCCATCGTATTGCGCGTAGGGTGCTTTGTGCCGCAGAAGCTGTCTTGTGTAGTTGCGGTCGTTATTGATCATCATAGCTGGTGCATTGAGATCGGGTTATTCATAGGCATGATAAGCTTGCCGATGAAGTTTAATAGTGCGTAAAAAAATTTACTTATTGCTCGTAATGTCAAAATTTTTTTAACGTAGGTATTGAGAAATTTTAACTAGTTTTTTCTAATTATTTGTTTTAGTCGCTGGGATCACTATTAACTTGGCGATTCTATAAGGGACGTGATCTTGTGAACCTCCCTGAAATTGGAAAAAATGTTAAGGAGTACGGCATTGAAGATGTTACGTCGAATTAAATATTCATTAAATAAATATTAATTTAGTAAAGCTATATATATAATCTAATTCGCTAACTTATATTTTCACATAGAATCTAATTCGGTAAAAGTATTTCTACGCACTATGATGATTGCCAAAACCGTACCACCATCCAGACGCAACAAAGCAGGGCAAATATCGATTTTCACTTGAACATTGGGTCTGATTACATACAGATAATTGTCCGTCTGTCAGTGAGGGCATATTCGCTGACCATTATAGTTATTGATGATTAGATGGCAGGATACCACTAGCGCATATGCTGTGTGATTGCGCGCACTATGATGATGCTCGAATTTGATCCTTTTTAACATTATTTATTTTAGCATGTAATTATAAAATAATAATGAATAATAACCATTAAAGAGTTAGTGCCGTTTTGTATACACATAAAGGCACTAGCCCTTTAATGGTTACACATTTTGTGGTGTATTTCATCCGTTTATATGTATTGGTGTAAGAAATCTTTTAAATATATCAATGACCCCCATTAAAATATTTGCTACTTAAATTATATCTCAGTGGTATCGACTTTGCTTTCTTATGAACAAAATACGCTACTAGTACAATACGTGTTTTTTTTTTTAAATGATGAGAGAACTTGGTATATTTCTGTATTAAGAGCTTTTTAAATTAATTTATTTTATTGTAATTATAAAGGTTATAACCAAAAATAAACTATAGAAATCATAATAAAACTAATTCCATTGAATGGAATTTTTGGCGTTTAGTCAACATTAAACGATCTAGGAGCGCTGGTCGCACTATCTGCGAATTGTCAAATACAATACACATTACAACGCCGCCTTGTGCAATTGTTGTTTATTTGTGCATTCGTTGTTCGCAAAATCGAAAATGAATAACATAGGAATAGTACTAATTTTAAAAATGTTGCTTATAATTTTAACTAGATCTACCGCTAAGAGAGCATTCATATTTATTGGCAGCGACCCAAAATCATCATGATTAATGGTCACTGATTAATTATGTGACAACGTTTTGTTTTTGAGAAACTGACGTCATCCAGAAAACCTGTATATCTTAAAGCTGTTTGATTTTAGAAGTTCTCCTTTGTTTTGAAATTTGGTTGGCATAATGCTATTTTCAAATTAATCTTATTTTTTCTCCTGTCCTTATCCCACCTACATGGAATCGGCGCAATATGTAAATCATGTTTTTAATTGTATGAGCTAGGTTCATCAAATCCGAAAAAAAATATTTGTAGGGCACATCAACATTTGTGGGATCAAATCCGCAAATCACGACACAGAAACCAATGGCTTAGAAACAGTTTTAAAAATATTGTTTTCATGTGATGAGGTGGCAGGCGAACAGGCGGTTCACTTGATATTAAGTGATTGCCGCCGCCCATGGACATCTATGACAATAGGTGGGGCTGTATATGTGTTTGGAATCATTAAAAGTGTAGGCTCCGATAACTTCATTCCCTGGATGAGCCTGCCCATTAATGCAACGGCAGAAACTGTTGTGTAGTGTTCTCATTTTACTTTACAAACTAAATTACCAATTAAATTATGTATGTAAACAGAAATAAAAATAAATATGTGGGCACTAAATGTTTGAGCTCATCACATAGGCTTTCAGGTGTTTGATTCGATTACTGCATGCCGTGATCGGGTGCTTCCCCGGTGGTGCCTATATGTACAGGCAGCATGTGCAGCATCAGAATGTATGTGGTTTGAACGCAGTAACACTTAGTTGTTGGCACATGAAATTTCGATCAAGATCGTCGATACCTTTTTTAAGTAGAAAGTGCAGGTGTATCATATGAATCTTTTCATGTGTGGTATTTAATCGCGGACAATTAAGTTATATTAACAACCCGCGCTGGTAACTATTCAAAAAAATCAAAGTGTCAACTGCAGGGCTTATGTAGATATTTTCTGAAAATGTCATCAAAATCGGTCTAGCTGTTTTGGCGACTGAAAGCGACATATTCTCACCTATTTCCATGTATATATTACTATGCATCAGTGTCGCGGATTATAAGAAATAATTTTTAATTAAGGAAAATAAAGAAAGGAAATGATATCCCGACATTGTCCTTTCGAAAGTTGGTTCGCTACGCTTACACAATTCAATTTACAGCCCGGCCTCGGACCGCGAACGGATGAGAAAATGGAGTCGGCAGTGCCTCGCCGAGGGCCGCTCACAATATGAGCGTGAAATATGGGCCGAAGGAATCCCCGCACAATGGCGCAGAAAAGAATGGACGGAAAAAGTTCTTGTGGAGCGCGGAAAAAACGGCGTCTCAACACGGGGCAGGAAGCGTCGCGTGAATAACTGCCATTGTACCGGTGGGGGGAGCTTTCTTAGCGCTCCTTCCCCTGGCCCGGGCGGTGGGCTAATTAAATTTGTACGCGGCATTTGCAGGGTAATTCCGCTGGTTGATACCGTGATTAACCGTTTCCGTGTCGATGTATTTTTTATCAAATATAATTTACACAATTAATAACGGACGAATTGTCAAAGTCGACAAAGGTTTTAAATATAGAGAAGTTGGTATCTATGGTTTATTCCCTGTCTTTGAACGATGAGGTCCGCCTCCCCTTTCTTAGACCGTATTGTAAAGGTGTGAAACAGTTCGCCAGCGACATTTTTCCTATCCAATTATATCGTGAGCAACTTCAAAGCGAAAGAGACTAATGCCAGAGAGAGTGACCGTTGCTGATCCAGTGCGTTAATCATATAAGATTAGCTAGTCGAGAACAGACCAGTTACTGAGTAAAAAAGTGACCATTGGAA
Organism: Iphiclides podalirius; assembly: GCA_933534255.1. Classification (NCBI taxonomy): domain Eukaryota; kingdom Metazoa; phylum Arthropoda; class Insecta; order Lepidoptera; family Papilionidae; genus Iphiclides; species Iphiclides podalirius. Next base: position 15,911,845 of record OW152820.1, on the reverse strand, counting down.
TAGCAACTGGCCTAAGTTAGCCTTAACTTCATGTTAGTTAAGGATTACCGCCCATGGATGTCCACATCATCAGAAAATTGTTGAAATGTTGCCAGCTACTGCTAGCGTGGTTCTCCAGTCATCTCTCTTACAGTAAACGTAAGTAGAACGGCGTGAAGTAAAAGTATTTATACTTTTACTTCACGCCGTCCGTCCGAGGCATGACTCAGAAGAACGGCGTATGGTAATCTTCTATCTTCCCTAATCAAGATGATATTTGTAGAGCAGTAGCTGTTTGCTGCATTATTAAATGAATACATTCCTATGGATTTTATTGCATTCAGATTGTAGCTCACGATATGCTGATACGATTGTAGCTGACAATATGAATTCCATGAATTATTAGGAATGACCGGAACTGGCTATAATAACTACTAATTTTTTATACACGGTGAATTCGGTTAACAATTTTTTAATTTAATACTTCACAGTATTTGCGAGAATGGGAATAATTATTGTAAAAAGCATAGGTACGTGCTTTCCGCACGAAACATATCCAATAGTAAAATTTTTGTTGTTTTGAAATACATTTCATTGAAAGTTGACGTTTCGATGTCCAAGTAACAATTATAAAATCTAACCATCGAATAAATAGCGAAGGCGGTCGACGTGCGCTCCGGCCGTGTGTCAGTGATTAATGAACTGCTTCTCCAGCGGCCATTCTTCTTTTTTAATTTAAAACTCAAATGCACTGGTTTATGTTCACGGTTCACTACGAACGTTGATCATTTATTTATCTCACACATTTAATACAGCATTGGCGTTATGACCGATACTTCCTTTAATATGGGAGGATGGAAAGTCGGCGATTACTATCTCCCGTGGACAGGCTCTGTTGAGGTTGTTTTTTTTTATGTGAAAGTTGCCAAGCGAGCAGACGGTTCACCTGATGTTAACTGAATACCGCCGGCCATGGACATCTGCTACACCCGAAGGTTGCAGATGCGTTGACAATCTTTTTGGAAATTGGGCTCCGGCCACCTCCCTCACCAGGAGAAACGTGAAAGTATTATACTTCCACTTTACTCCGGTCTTCTGTGAGGTCGTGGTACTTACCCGGACGAGCCTGCCCATTCGTGCAATAGCCGAGGCTGCTACGTGGCCCTACCATCATAAAGTACTAATTGTACCAGAACTACGAACTTTTTATTTTAAAACTTTGGAATTATATTAAGCTCACCTTTTTTAAGGCATATTTAGGTGGCCTGGACCCATAACCTGTTGTAATTAATAAAGCTATATTTTTTAATCGTTTTACGTAGTTCTATTAGAGAGATACAAGAAGAAGAGACAAAGACAAAAAATAGTGTTGTACGAATAGTTGTTGACCACAGATAAAATAGGGTTCAATTTAATAATACAACAGGCTCTGTATGCCGTTGGTCTATATTTAAGGACATCACGGTTTCGCACGCGCTGACTTTGACTTTTTTTGTGGTAGAAATAAATGTTTTTGAAATGCTTATTGACTAGACGCATAGACGTTTATTAAATGTTGATTTAATGTCTTAGTTTGTGGTTATTTATACCTAATATAAACACGGTGAGAACACATAGGGTACAATGCAACGCAAATGAATTTATTATCTGTAAACTCAAGCTTGCTGCACAAAGGGCTGTTATCAAAATGATAAATTCATATTAGTCTTTCATTTACGATTTGGAGTATCGCTGACAAAAATGAAATCAAGTCATGATACTTTAATACGAAACTCGACTTGTAATAATAACATTCTCTCTCTCTTTGTCTTTTATCATACTGGTAGAGTTTTAAGTGTTAAACGTGAAACAAAAACGGCCTACACTTAACTAGGTAAAACATGCTATTTGTCATTAACTATATTTCAGCAATGAACTTGATCTTATAGGAAATCAAGAATTTGTTCAAATATATTGGTATAATAATTTATCATAATACAACACTATCTTTATATTTATGAATGCTTCACCCCCATTATGAGATTAAATTGAAAAGTTACGTGTGCCATGAACACAAGTGTGTTAACATATTAATTATCATACACAACAAGTAGTAGTCTACTTTATTAGACAATCATATACCAGTAGTCAATCACGCTTAATTCCTTCATAGATATAACAATACAATGGAAATTAAAGATGCTCGACCGCACCGCTAAGGGCATTTGAGAAACAAAAGCCGACGACGCGGCAACCCTTGCGTCGACATCGGGCAACTACGCAGCATCCGACTGTCTATCTCAGACATAACGGCCGGAATAAATCGACTGCTGTCCTCCGGCGCTAATTAAAGGAAATGGCCTAGAAACAAGATTGTGATATTGTTCTCTCCGAGGCTCGCCGTCCTTATCCCGCTCAGCCGGCTCCGTATGACGCCGTCCCCCTCACCCTAAACGTTGTAGAGACGTCACTCATTATGCTAAATACCCGTCCCCCCTTTGTTCGCGCTGAGATCGGTGATAACAGGATTTTTTCCCGCCTCTCCTCTTAGGACTTGACAGTTGGTATATGCGCGGATTAAGATAGCAAGCTCGGGTTTTTTTTGCGATCTCCCTAATTGCTGTCTCTGATAAGCTCGGTGCGGTCGCGGAGAATATTTCTGGAACTAAAATATTGCCGCGACGGAATTTAACGGTAGCCTGCGTTTGACTGGATTTTTGAAATTTTCTTTTTTAATGTTAGACAGCTTTTACACATGGCTTGTTATTAATTGACCGATTGGCCAGAGGTTACTTGGCGTTACCTTAGATTTCAACCATGACCCGAGGTCACTGGTCTTTTTTATGCGAGGAGGTGTTAAGCGAATAGCCGGTTCACCTGATGTTAAGTGCTAACGATCGCCTATTGACATTTGCAACACCCGTAGGTTTTCACATGCGTTGCAACCCTTTAATAAACTGGGCCTCAGCTACCTGACTCACCTTACGCATAAGTAAAACACTCCACTTCACGCTGGTCTTCTGTTAGGTCGTGCCGTTACTCGGACGGATCTGCCCATTCGTGCAACAGTGAAGACTTTTGCATGGCCCTACCATAAGCTATCACGCTAACACCTTAAGAGCTAAGAAAACATTTGACTGTAAGGGTTTACCAAGATAAAATGTTTGAAAGATTGTTTCGTTTTCGTTTCAAATAATAGAAATGACTAGCTAATTTAAATTTGAAGTTTTAATGGCGACAATAAATCGTCGCAAATGTGACCGCAGTCGGAATGGCTGCGCTATACGATATGTGACCATTTATTAAAAAATACCCCATGCGCTTCGTAAACACTTATGGAGGCCATTTGTTCTAATCCCGGTCGCCCGTATCGATACGAAATCGAATTCAAAACGATTTAGAATCGGTAAAATGCGAACACCGATGCGCAATGGTGCGCGGGAAACGGTTTTATTATACGACGCAATGTTGCCAACAACTGTTAGTTTTTCGAGAACACTTTTGAATGCATTAGAAACTTTGTTTTTAATTTGAGCTTATTCGTAGAATAAAGACAAATGTTAAAGGTGTATTTAAGGGGCTCATAAGATTGCGTTACTTCAGGTCATTATTACTTTAGAAAAAAAATTGTTCCCTTCATTGATCACTACAAAGATTTTTCTGGATTATTTACCGATAGTTATTGGATAACTGTTCTGTTTTTGGTACCTTTTCTATAGTGTCGAGATTTTGCATGTTGTAAGTTCAATTGAATCAACTTCGTATTTAAAGACAGTAATTTAGTTTCTTATTTCTTATCTTTTTAATGCATAATCGTGAAATTAGAAGTTAGAAGAAGATAAAAATAAAATAAAAACTAGGACTGGTTCTAAAACTGATATATCTTGGTAAATATTTTATATACACTTATGGAGTAAAAATATAGACTAAATGTTTACAACATTAGGCGCTTAATGACAAAAGCTTTAAGCGCTCGCAGCGAATCATTATAACCCCTTGCCTTAAATAAATCATTAGTAAAAATCTCCATCGGCTCATTCAAAATGGCGCATGCCGCTAAATGCGATCAAATCTTACAAAACATAAATTTAAATTTAGAATTGTACACCCTTTCGAAACGTTCCCCGCACGAAATTCAAAAATCATCGAATGGTTTGACCGCAACGTCGTTCGAATCTTGAGCTTTATTCCGTTGAAATAGAGTCGCGTTTATGTCTATCCAAAAGCTAAAAGATTCGGATTGAAGCTCTGGCCGCTTTTACAAAAAAAGAGTTTAATAGAATTCGGCGTATCTACTAATGGAACGGCTGTCGTAATGAAATAAGGTACCTACTTTTGCTCGTTATGGGGAATGTTGCTGGCGATTTATTGAAAATTTGCTCGTTTTATTTTTTTTTTTCAATATGCGCCGAATTGGAATCTGGCCTTTCGAGGTTTTTAGGAAATTTTATGATTCTTGTGTCATTGGTATATATTTATGCGATATTTTCTGTAGTATACAAGAAACGTAATGGTAATTTTAAATCTAATTCCTTTACATTAATATATGAAATGTCCACGTTTTGTTAATATTCATGCATCTATTTAATCTGTACCGCTAGGTGGCACAGATTATGCGAAGACCGTCAGGTGTGTGAGGACATGTGGCTCCCACCGTCTTACGATTTACATAATCCCGTTCAAAGTGGACCTAGTATCTTGATAGTGAAGTGATACAGAATGTCCTTAATTATATATAACACTAGCTTTTACAACCGACTTCTTTCATGATAACCTTAAATGACAAACCTTAAATATTTTGTCTTATAGTTATTATATTTCTTAATAATTATATAACAAACTATTATGAGAAAATATTTAAGGTTTGTGTGATAATTTTTTTTCTTAAATACCTACAGACACTGCGATGTGCAGAATACGAGCAAGCAGGCTTAGACGAAAAGTTTACACTTACAAGCCGTATAATTGGCATTCATTTGACGTGTTAGTTTATTTTAGGAAATCGGTGGTTTACCTAATCCGATATCAAGTGGTTACCACCACCCGTAGACTTCCGCAGCTTGTTTGGGGTTCTATATGAATTGCTAACCTTAAAGTGGATGGAGGAAGTATAATATTTGCACGTGAAGTAGTAGTGAAGTAAAATTCTGTATTTTTTGGGTATGCGAGGTGAATAGCGCCCATTTATTCAAAGGTTGCTAACTCATCGGCAACCCTCTTGTTGTGGATAACCATCATTGATAGTAATCAAGTAAATCTTGTCACTATTTTACATTAAAAAATCTATTTAAGATGAAATAATCAATGCGCATGTTTTAAACAGCCTGTAGAATATTATATGCATATGCGAATGAGCTTTGCACGGTTTGTAGCATGCCGTATAGTAAACTTAATTCAATCTGGGATTAAGCAGTATTGTATCATAGTTGGCACCGTATTAAGGGATCCGACCACAAACGGTTTTGACTAAGATTAATTTCATTGAGAAAATTTGACGCAATTGTAAGAAAATAACCAATTTCAATTAACTATGACATTGCACTACTTATCATTACATTTATAATATTAATTATTTTAAGTCCATTGTAAAACCGTGTCTTTGCCTCGTTCATGTAGAGTTTCTTCCAATTCATTAGTAAAAATCCTGCTATATTCAGCCAGTTTTTAATTGTTCCCAAAATGAAGACTATTAATTTCAATTTAGACCTTATTTCTGTGGTAGGGCCACGCAACAGTGTTCACTGTTGCACGAATGGGCAGGTCCATGCGGGTAAGTACCACGACCTCACAGAAGACCGGTGTAAAGTAGAATTGTTACACTTCTGCGTTTCGTCTGGTGAGTGAGGTAGCCGGAGCCCACTTTATTTAAAGGTGGCATCGCATTTGCAAACTTGGGTGTTGCAAGTGTCCATGGCGGCGGTTATCACTTAACATCACGTGAACCACCAGCTCTTTTGCCATTTTCTCACATAAAAAAAGCCTATAATTTTTTTAACAAAAACGTTTTTGGATATTGATGCAAAAATATTTTTTTCGATTCTGTCAGGATTCTTCTTAAATTTCTTCTATAAATTATTTAATAGCCTCACATTTAAATTCGAAGAAATAAAATAAAATTAAACACGGATAACGTACTTACTCCTGTCATTTCAAATAATTTACCATGCAGATAATAAAGCAGCACGTGAAGATTTTGGCGGGAAATTATTAAAAAAGTAATTAATGTCACCCGACAAAAAAAATCAACTGAATGTTCGCTTTTCCGCGTATCCCGCTAGCGGACACCTCGGCGTGATCCGTAGGCGATATATGAGCAGGGCGGATGATCCGCGCTTTGCGGACGGTCCGTACTATCTGCTGCCCGCAAGCAGCCACCTTCGAACCTTCGCGCCGAATACGGGCGCTAAAAAGTACCGTCTGCATACAATTCACGTGTGTGCTAAAAACTCTTTTAGATGTTACAGTCTTGATATATTTTTCTTTCGTAACGAATTTCAACTTACGAAAGTATTTGTATTTTACTACGTTTTAAATTAGATACGTGGTAATAAAACAGTGCATTTGGAATTAGATTAACGGTAAGAGATCTATATTGTTTAGTCCAACTTTACGTAGAAAGGTTGTCTAATGTCTAATGCCCAAACCGGTAACTAAATAAAGTCTCACTTTATTCGATACACGATTTCTTCTCTGCTTAGGGATGTCATAAATTTTATTTGCCTAGGTAAATTAATTATAAATCGTACCTTCGGAAACGTCGAACCTTCGGAATCGGACTTTTATTAAATTAATTTCTCTCATGTGATTTTATCTACTTTTATTTATTTCTATTATTTTAATGTGTTTGCAAACGGTACTTCCAGGATGTCGGTGTCGCCATTAATCACGGCCTATAGAGTGCTAATCCAGGTTTAAATAGATAACAATACATCGGGCATTGTGGGGCGTCCTCAACGCAGGGTTGCCGGTTCGAATATGATGATATGTTTAGTATTATTAATTCCATATTTCATTTCATTACGACTACCCATACATGACGACTTGGAGACGATTTACTATGAAAGCTTGTATTGTTTCACTTCAACAAAGTACATAGAGATGACATATATATAATCGCCTTTATGATCTGTCATAGTCTTTCATGTTCACTTAGTATCAGAACGGTGGTATTTTAAATGCAAGGCGAGATGTTTTTTCTTTTCTCTAAACGAAGTAACAAACCTCAATCTTATAAATTCAATGGTTAATTATACAATAACGTTTAATAAATTAATATGTTTCCAAAGCAAGTAAAAACTAACACAGAAAAAAACAAACATCCATCAAAGCATCCACCCCTGGGGCAGGAGCCTAAAATAAAAACGGTACTGTCCAGTGTAAATAACACTCTTGGTACTGCTAATAGATTTGATACTGTGAATAAAATTTCTCGTGATCTTGAAAAATGTTCCTGTTACTTCGTTCATCACGCTGCTCTTCTGTGAGGTAGTGGGCACTTACCCGGAAGGACAAGCCTAATTGTGCAATATCGAAGACTTTTGCGTTACCCTGCAAAATTCAAAACATGACTTGTTTTAATATTTTGACTGAGAATCGATCACAAGTAAATATCTTGACTTCTCGATTTTACGCGAATATTATACGTATTAAATGAAACTAGTTTACGGATTTTATCTCGTTTAAATTTTGATTTTATAATTCCCGACGTTTCGAACCCTTTCCAGCGTTCATGGTCACGGGATAGACACACACTGGACATGGGTCAGAAACATAAAAATTAAAATGCGACAAAATCCGTAAACTAGTTTCATTTAATACAAAAATAAATATTTTAATATTTCTAATGTACGCAGTACAGTAGAAGACTGCTGTTAAAACGAAGTCATTAATGAGTATGCGCGAACGAATTGGGGTTTCAGAAGTACTTTCAACACCTCAATTCAACCGAAAGCCAGGTCCACACATTAAGGTCCAGCACATTTGCATGATGTGTTGTAGCATTGGCAATACTTATTCAACGTTAGTTTCTTCGCTACATTAAAAAGCGTAATCCCGACTTCAAACCGAAAACATTGTTAATAACTATAATATTTGAGGATTGCCCCGATTTCACTGGGATGCTATAATCAGATCCGGGTTTCCTTATCATGGTACCAACTTTGTGATATCTCCTTTCGAACAAAAAATAATCATGAAAATCTGCTCGTAATCGATGAAGTTATCCGCGAACACACATGAAAAAAAAATATATATACGGTCGAATTGAGAAACCTCCTCCTTTTTTGAAGTCGCTCAAAAAAGACTATCTAGTGTCAACTAAAAAGCGTGCATCTTAAGCGTAATTTTAAGCGTAATCTCTACCAAACGTTCGTACTTACCAAAAATTGGGCCCACGTGTGGAGCTCGGATGGCAATTGATTTATTGAAGACTGCGAAAACGAAATGAGATTTTAGGCAAAATACATCTAAAAGTATTTGTTTTATTTAAGCCTACGGGTGCGGGCGGATTCTCAGTCGATGTAAGTTTGGAGGTAAGAAGATACTTTAAATGTTAATTGTTGGCCATTAATTTCGTAGAACAAGAGTTAAATCGAAGTATCAACACTTAGGTGCAGCCCCCCAACACCTAAGTTTTGAATTGTGTCTAGTTCAATTTTGTTTAGCTTCAAAATCAAGAGAACAAATATAAATTATTTTTATGGCGTTTATTATATTGAGAGCACAGAATAAGGCATAAGAACATTCCAAATTTTAGGTGTATTGTGAATTTGTAGGTAAGCGGCTCTTTCAAGGCTGATCTCGTCTGCTGGGCTGGAAAATAAGTACCAGAGTCATAGTCTACCATCATTTGAGACATTCACCAGGGTTTTTAGCTTCGTTTTTACGATAAGATGAGAGGCGGAGGACACGGTTCATATGACGTTAAGGGATAAGTGCCACCTATGGACATAAATAATAACATGTGTGCTTGTAGGTATATTGCTAATCTTCAAGAGGGAAGACCCAGGCTACTGCGCTCACAAGGTGAAACGCAATAGTATATTATTTTCACTTCACACAATCTCTTTGAGACCGTGGTACTACCCCAAATGATACTACTGTTCGTGCAAAAGCTGGAGCTGAAATTAGTTTTGGAGTGTCAGAAATTCGCTATATCAATAGCAAATTTATGATACTCCAAAACCAATTTGTACTTAAAACTGTAATTACAGTGTAGACTTCATTAGTATAAATAAAACGAAAACCGTTTAACCGTTTCGCGACAATTTTTAAACATATTTCAAGCTAGTCGTACCGAGCGCATTTCTGTGCCGATTAAGTTCGGCCATTTTATCTTTACGCGTGACATTGACAAAATGGCGGCTGCGAAGGAGCCGTTCCATTTGAATATAGAGCAGCATACGTCGCCCGCGCTGCGACACACTAACTCATCGGATCGCGGGAGACGATGAGAGAATCGTAAAAATATATTATTCTCACGGAATAAACATCCATGGAGACGCAAACAATATAATAATTATTTTAAACGTTTCAAGTTGTCGATTTAAACGTTTATAGGTGTCGATCGCGACCATTGGAGTTTTCTGCCGCATACTACCGCTTTGCAGATTAAATGTCACGAATAAATTTGAACCTATAGAAAAGTTTATTACTACGTAATCGTAAAGCAATTTTGAACTAAAAAAAACTATAGAAATATTATGATAATATCAACGATAAATGAATTATGCCTAACTAGACCTCAAAACGTTCTCATATCCTTACATTAACAAGTTTGTGACAAAAAAAAAGGTAGATTTCGTTGTAATGTCGTCTCTACGCCATCTTCATCAAATTGCTCAGTTATTCTAAGGCACCTTAGAATATGTCGGTCAGGGTGCGGCGGTAAGAGATAGCGCGAAAATCCTTTTGGAGGAAAAATGGCGGCCAACATGGCGTCGCGTATAAGGAGGTGTCGAAGTCAAATTAAACTTAACCGCGTGAACCGATAAAACGTTTTCGCAGAAGCGAAAACCCACATAGTGAGAACGAAATTTATTTACAATTAAAGAATAAAAACGGGCGATATTTTAATTTAAATATTACATTTCACGTAACTTTTAGTACGACAGAGATAATTTTTTTCCATTTTAATAGATAATATCTGAAAATATAGAACCGAGTCCTAAAACCATTTTATTAATAATGTGAAGCTATTAGTCTCTCTTATTTATGTGGATATTACACATTGTAATAAATCTAATTTATGGATTTAATCATTACATATTTATCGGCTATATCGCTATATCGCCCAAGGACATTCGCAACGTCAGACGATTGGTAAATATCCGTAATCAGAGTACCTTTTTTTTATTTAAGCCCAAATAAATAACAAAAAGATTTTTTTATTAAGTATCATTTATAACCTGTGAGAACCAGGGAGTGTTACTTTTGCTATAAATAAGTTCTTAAAACAGCGGCAGACTTACCCCTTTAATGCTAGTAAAAAAACTGACGTAACTGAATACTTACTATCAATATCCATTACCTAGTTTTTAATAAATCAATTTATTTCAAAACACGGACCCTTGTTAATGTTACATTTAACAATACAAACACAGTGGATATATCAATAGGTATTTTTTAAGTATTTTATATTCGATATTATTATTAAGTATAGATATATGCTTTTTATTGCAGCTTTAGTTATTGCAGGTAATATAATCTCTCTCCATACCCAGGGTTGACTGGGAAAAAATGCTTAAATGTCATTAAGTTACCCTGTGTAATATTTTTTTTGGTTTTGCAATTAAGTATAAATAAATAAATAACAATACTATTTTACGAACAAGTAATAGTTTTTTCGGATACACAAAAAATATACATAATTGAAGAAAGTAAATTAATGACCGTTGAATCATAGATTGCCTTTGCTTGAGAGTGCGTTTTAAAAAAAATTTAAAGCCGATCGTAAAAAGCGTCGAGTGGTATGAAAACATGATATTAATTTCAAATTCCCTTTCCCGTGAAACTGCGACCTCTCGAACAATATTTCTAGTGCGCTTTATAAATCATTTCGCTTTCGATAACCACTTACAACCCTACCGAATGAGATTACCGTCGCGTTAGGCAAAAATCAATCTTGCGTAATTACAATAAGGTGCATCGTTGTTGCCGTCCGCTGCAAACCGAAGCCGGCTCGGTTTTGTACACGCCACACGATCGCAACTTGACGTCCGAAGTGGTCAAAACAATAAGAAACACTTTAGAGACATCGGATCGGTGGTTTTTCGAGTGATTCCGGATTGTTTTCTTCATTAATTTCCCGCCATGCGCCCAGCTGCTTGGCGGCGGATGCCGCTTTGTCGCTGCGATTTTCCTGTGAGAATATTGATTGTGAAGTGTACATACATCGCCATTAATTACGTATATTGCGCGCTGACGATATTGTTAAACTGCCGGGCTTTTTTTTTGATTTCTTGAGTTTTTCTTGATTTCTTGATTTTACGCAAATATCATACATGAAACTAGTTTATGGATTTTATCGCGAAAAAATCTGCATACTAGTTTTGTATATTATGGTTTTCTTATTATAAAAATTTTGGTTTCTATTTTCTTTTATTTCTTTTCATGTAATTCCTTTTGGTAAATTTCTGGGGTTGCTCGCGAGAAATTGCTGTGTAGCCATGACAAGTATATAATTGTGCGCATTTTAGTCACTTTAAGGTAATAGATATTTTTTGGATTTAAATGGGAGTTTCAAATATGTTCTAAGAGTCCTTTGTTCAACCCTGGCCATCATCTTCCTCCATCATCAGATGATGATGATAAGAAGTCGAAATTATTTATAATAATTTAGCTTATTAAACATTTTTTTTAGAAAGAGTGAAATTTTTACGTTAATCTTATAACAATTGTTTACCTCCTCATTTAGCTAAATCCTAACTTTGGGTATAAGTACGGTGTTGAATATACATACAATCTATCATTTCTAGTATGTTCATTGTTGTAACAAATAATTTTCTTAAAATTGGAGATAATTAAAGAATTATTTTCTAAAATTGTAAATTAAAAGTATCAGGAAATTGTTGTTTTTATTTAAATTTTTAACTTATACTTCTTTTGGCGCTAAGTTTTAACGATGCGCTCACATATTGACGCCGAAGTTGAAGTTGATTGCAAAGTGACCAGCTTTAAATAAAAAAAAGAATCATCAAAATAACAAACATAAAAAAAATACAGTCGAATTGAGTCCTCCTCCTTTTGAAGTCGCTTAAAAAGTGGGTTTTCTTTTTAAATAAGAATCACACAATTCAAAATCAACACTATTGCAATAGTTTAATTACAATGTTCCTCAGGGGTCTTTTTCAAATAGAAAGGAAAACATAACTTTCTTATGAAAAGGGAGCCGCGCGCTAAAATAAACGTCACGGCGTCACGGAGTCCCATCAAAATATCAATCGTCGCCCGCATTCGCGGGTAAAAAGGTCCGGCACCCAATATTTCCCGCTATCGGAGGACATTGGAGTCCTGCGACCGCTAAAAACTCAATACAGTATTGCTTTCACAGCAAAGTGGCCGCGTTGGCTCGATATGGACATTCCCACTGATAGTCCAGGTTCTTTTTTATGTGAAAATAAAAAGGCCAGGTGACATAAACGTCACGGCGTCACGGAGTCCCATCAAAATATCAATCGTCGCCCGCATTCGCGGGTAAAAAGGTCCGGCACCCAATATTTCCCGCTATCGGAGGACATTGGAGTCCTGCGACCGCTAAAAACTCAATACAGTATTGCTTTCACAGCAAAGTGGCCGCGTTGGCTCTATATGGACATTCCCACTGATAGTCCAGGTTCTTTTTTATGTGAAAATAAAAAGGCCAGGTGACATGATGCTAAGTGGTTGCCGCCGCCGATGGACGCCATAGCACCCTTGGGTTAACGGGGTTTGAGGCTGGACCAATTTATCTAAATAGCCAGATAAAGTGGAAAATGTTAAATAAGGAAATATTGAAACTAGATCCTGGCTTTCTATAAGACTGTGGTATTGTTTCGGAGGGGGGAGTCATTTAGTCAGTAGAAGCTACTGCTGTATAAATACTAGTTATTTAGTTACTAAACTCGCTGCTGGAAGTGACTTCGATGAGACGTTGCGTATTTTAGGATTTTCAATGAAATTGTCAATTTTTGTTTTGAAATTGTTTGAATTTGGCGGTTTATTCCATGCGCGGTGAAATACTTATAATAATTACGCAAATTGAAATGATATTAGAAAACCATAGATTCGACCCCGATGTAATACCACCTTGGACCTTTGAATTATCAAAACGAGGGTATGCGTTTAGAACATGGGCGTTGATAATAGATTACCATAAGATAAGCCGCTGACTCAAATTATAGACCCTGAATAAACACTTCAAGAATCATTAAACATGTGTTAGCTTTACTTTGTTTTATCGAGCTAAGAAGGTATAAATATAAATACTTTTACCAAATCACCGTAGTTTCACTTACAACAATAACACTGGTATAATTACTTATTTTATCACTTTAATATCACTAATGAAACACCACTCTAACAATTTAATTTCTGATACCGATTGGGCAGCACTATCGTGTATACTTCTGGTTTGACAGCCAGAGAATGACGAAGACTACGACGAAGACTATGAAATGCTTCTTGCAGCTTCATTTATACCTCACAGAATGACACTTCTTTTAGTGTTGCCAACAACCTCAAGGAATGACTTCCTTTAGTGTTGCTAACACATGTATATCACAATACACAAATTATTTAATATCTCTGATTCCCTTCAAGTTGTTTTTGTTTTGGTACATCCTGTGCAGGTTTAGGCCATTTTATGCCAACTTTGAATTACGGGCGGTTATTCAGATAAAGATAGTATTAATATTATTCAACGAGTACATTATCACATACCTTTATATTTAAATGCATGTGACTTTTTTAAGCGAGCTGGTTCAACTGAAATTGAAAGCTCCCGCTTATGGAGATTTTTAACACTTGGGTTGTAGATGCGATGCGATCCTTTAATAAAGTGACCTCAACCACCAGTAGCTTAACACTTCCCCTTCACGCCGATCTTCTGTGAGGTCGTGATACTACCCCTGACGGAGCAAACTAGTACAGCATATATAGGTCTGAGTGTTCTAGTTAAAGGCGTTTAATAGCTCCTCTACAATTATGATGATGTTACACTAATAATTATTTTATTAAGTTATGGTTTGTGGGATCTTTTTCAAAAGAGATATATTAATTTTACGAGAGGTAAGTGTTTTTTAAATATCTCAAGACTACTCCATCAATTAAATCCGCTTTACCGGCGTAACGATGGAACAAACACACACAGAATTCTGTTCACTATCACAATTGCGTGTGTAAATTTTAAATATGAAAACATTCTTGTAGCTTTCGAAAGCATTTCTTTCTTTTATTTCATTTATATACGAAAGAACATACTTTAGTAAAAAACCCCATTTAATATATTAAGTGAGATTATTAAACGAGCAAGTTAAAAATGATAGTTTGACTTGATCGTTTGGGCGTATCCACGTTATATCGTCGTTGCTGGGTCAGCGCGACAAGGCTCGGGCACGTAACGAGTTTAACAGAATATGATTTTCGCTCGCTCAGAATGAGAGCGACGTTTTACCGTCACTTTTTATAAGTCCCGCGGGACTTGTAGTGAGACGCTGCAGACTGTGCGGAGACCGGGAAGGGTTGCGGACGGAAATGCGATGTTTAGGTAATAATGTCTTGTAACAATATTTATAAGGTATGTACAGTTGTCTACGTAGTTTCAGCACTTACTTTTTCAGGTACGTATTGTAAGTTGTTCAGACCCAATTTCACCGATCAGTTAATCAGTAAGTTGCCAAACGAGCAGACGGTTCACCTGATTGTAACTGAATTCCGCCGCCCATGGACATCTACTACACCCGAGGGTTACAGATGTATTGACAACCTTTTGAAAATTGGGCTCCGGCCACCTCACTCACCAGACGAAACGCGAAAGTATTTGTCGTACTTCCACGTTACGCTGGTGTTCTGTGAGCTCGCGGTACTTACCCTACCACCGTATTTGGTAAGGTTTGTTTAAGTATACCTTTATTTTTACGACCGACCGCGTACCTGAATTCGAACCTCCTGGGAAATAAACATCCGAAACCATTATATAATATGTGGGACATTAAGATATATTTGTCCTGCATGGGAATCAAACCTACTACTCCTAAGCGCAGTCACTATTGCACCATCGACATTCTTTATTACGCATCAAATTGCAAAATTAGCCATTGCCCACATACATATATTTACACTTAATTTATCCAACTAAATAATACGTTCTCTGCAACTAACTGCAATGTGTCATGGTTTCTGAGTCAAGGATTGGCATGTTTCTTATTACATACAAGTGTGGAGTGGACAAAATCACTTAGACTTCAAAGCTCATGTTAAAACATCGCTTTTTTTTTCCTTCAATTAGTTCTAAGCGTAACATTGAGGCGTCGTGGCGAGGTCGTGCGTCGACGACAATGATTGTGTCCGGTTCATTTATAAACATGCGAGACAAAGACCAAACTGAACGCAGCGAGGGTGTCAAGTATTGATTTCAACGGACCACCCTGTAAATCAATTACGATCGAAACTCGAAGGGGATTCATCCGAATAGAAATTCCTAAAAAAAACCGATGAGCGGTGCAACAAAGTCCGTTCGGCCCTGGCTTGCACGCGTAATTTACAATGTGAGATACACGGTAATGCGTATAGGTTTAGTCATTAGTAATGGACGAACAGGGAAATTAAAATATTTACCTCGTCATAAAGTTTAAATTGCGTTTTTGTGGTGTAGAGTATGACTGGTAGAGACGCAATAGCTTATGCTATTGCCTCCATGGGCCGTCTCGTCCGGAATGAAACTACAGCTTTTTAGCAGTGGTCGATGCCTACCTTAATCTTTACCAACACGTAGCAGCTTTTGTTTGTGCGTGAATTACTTGTAAAATAGACGTACATACACTTTTGCATTTCATCTGGTGTGTGAAGCACATAAAGGTTAGCAACGTAGCTACAGCTCTGCGGAATTGTGGATATCTCTGTGCAGAGGCAGAAAAGATCCATACTAATTACTCACTTTCCCTGATATTTTCGATTTTATTTCATAGCCAAATAAACCGAACGCAGGGCTAAAGAAACATCCTTAAATGATAAAAAGTCCATTCTACCTATAATGTACATATGATATGACTATAATTCTCAGAAAAATAGAAAGTCTTTAAATAAATTATTTCGGAACACCTAAAATTAAATTAAGGCGATTAGGCAATGGTGACATATTTAAATTTGAATCACACCCGATATTATCGGAATTTCTCTGCATGACACAGTCCGTAATGAAGATATCCGCAGTAGAGTGGCAATGGGCTGAAAATATAGCTCGTAGAACAGAAAAGGAGAAGGTGGAAATGAAAGATTATCGAGTGGCAGCATCATATTGACCATCACAGTGTAGGAAGAACCTCCGTTTAGTTATGAGTGCCTTTGAAAATTGCGGGAAATATAAGGTGGCTTAGAATTTTGCTTCCGGCAATCTGTGGAGAGACCACCAGTGGACTAGAACAGGCTAAAATATAATGATGGTGAGATCCGTTCATGGGTTTTTCTTTTGAATTTTCTCTTCCTAAATCATAATACATGTTATATTTTTATACGATTAGAAAGGTGGAAAGGTTATCAGGAAGCGGCCAAGATAATTCGTAAGGAAATCAACATAACTCTTTTGGAAAGAACTCGAAATAAAACGATGGAAGCAGCTCAAAAAATAGTTAAAGGAAAAATACTTATAAAAGAAATCTTAATTATTGACACATTCGTTTACCAATTAAATGCATTTACCGCACCGTATGAGGTCAAAACAAATTTAATTACACGAGGCGCGGATAAAAGACACCTGTCGGCGGCGGTGCCCCGTAAATCCCGTAGCATACTTAAAGCGATAATCGCTCGAGCGCCGCCGTATCATAACACGGGGATTTTGTCTTAAGCCGCGTTAATTTCCCCCCCTCCGGCGCCCCGCCCCCCCACGGTCCGAGCGCGCGTCAAATGCAATTTTACGGAACGCTGCGCTCTGAGCCGATTGCGGGAGACAAGCGACAAGCCTGCCGGGCGAACATCGATTTCCGAAATAACTGGATGCGGTTACACTCCTACAACCGAGCTAATTGCTGTTCTACATGTAAACGTTCAGTTTTTAATTTTGATTACGTGCCATTTTATTTTGAGCCGAGATAGCGTATAGCGAGATAGTGTCCTGTCGCTCGCTTTTAATTCAATGTATTCGAGCGACCTGAGCAAACCCCCTTTTTTCACTTAATTGTTTATAACTATTGCAATTTTTGCGAGCGACCTTAGCATTTTCTCAAAAACTATCTACGGGCCATTCCGAATCGAGTGACAACTAAATCATAATTTTCGGAGAAGGCGAAAAAATTTTGACCTAAAAAGCACTCATTGACGAGACTGTATAGGCTGAAATAAAATCCAAAACAGAGCCAAGCCTTCAACGTGATAGTAAATAAAATAAAGAAGTAATTATTTTCTAATGAAAAAAAAAAATCTGATATAATATTAAATAAATATTCAAAACCTTAAAAAAAAAAGAACGATTTATTTTACAACAATTAAAATTTCAGCTCCTGCTATCTTTTCAAATCTACGACTTTCAGATCGTTATTGCCACATCCATGTTTTAGCATTTTTAGGCACGTGATACAAGCGGTCACGTATTGGTTA
This sequence comes from Iphiclides podalirius, assembly GCA_933534255.1. Classification (NCBI taxonomy): domain Eukaryota; kingdom Metazoa; phylum Arthropoda; class Insecta; order Lepidoptera; family Papilionidae; genus Iphiclides; species Iphiclides podalirius. Next base: position 15,894,097 of record OW152820.1, on the reverse strand, counting down.
AAGGGTAGGCAGGCGAACATTCGCGGCTTATAGCGACGGCTTAAAGCGATGCCTAGCCTCTAACACAAACAATCGGAGTGGAACAACACCCTAATAATTTGATTCCGCTATTGTGCTCCCGTTGCGTTCGAAATAAAATTCTTCCAAAGGAAAAACTTATTAATTTATTTCGTAAATTAAAATTTGAAGGAAAGTAACGTATCTAATTAGCTATTTTCCACGTCAGGTCATAGCTCTAAGTATAATAATAAATTTTCCGAATTTAAGCAATTTATACATACTTCGTTTCCTGTCAGTAAAGTTTCAACAAACAAAGTTATAAGTAAATAAAATTTACAATATTGGAATGAGCAATAGCAAGTCCTGGATAAGTTTACGGCCAAAAAACTAAAATGGCTATAATTTAAGTATATCTTAGTTTTACTCATTATTGATCTTGTTTAATTGAATTGGTATTGTTTGAATATGTTTTGGATGATTTGATTTAAGATATATATGTATATCTAAAATAAATGATTGAATAGAAAACATAATTGCAGAGAGGTTTCGTTATTAAAAATAATAATTTGTGATAAACTAAAAACATGCGATTGCTAAGATATGTCACAGATTAATTCAACATATTCTGTTGTTCACGTCACCACTGCTCATAGATTAAAAATAACGACAGAGGGCAAAAAATGACACTTCATACAAACGCATCGCGGCGGAAAGCGAATCGGCTTACGCGAATGGGAACAATTTTATTCGTTTTATTTTTCGATAACAGATAATCAGATAAAGGTTTTAATTCTCCTCGTAAAAAAAATTATTAATAACAAATGAAAAGTACAAATAATATCCACTGCGGTGGGAAGGTGAACACTTGTGCTGGGGTAGGAAGATTGATAAAATCAGTAGAAGGTCAAGTGGCATAAACTCCCATATATATTTTTAGTATGCGTAGTGTGGATAGTAGTTACTATAGCTTGTGTTAGTTCAGTCTGGGCGCTAACTTTTAGTTTAATATGAGCTTGAGCAAATTTATTTAAAATCCCGGTAATTTTAGATTTATGACTTGTTCTGCGGAGAATATTTTAATTTGCGAAATAATAATAAAAAAAAATTAGAAGATATTTGCAGTCTGCCAATCTGCGATGGGGTCGCGTGGCGGAATATATCCGAATACATATTCCAAGTAGTAGAATTTCATTGTGGATTTTTGTGACGAACAAATTGTAATGTACTAGAGTGGTAATGAAAATAAAGTTATAAGTAAGCAAAACCTTTCTGGTGAACTGTTTCTAATGATGCAATTAAATTCTAATTTTCCATTTCTATACTTTTGATCTTAAACGGAATATCCATTGGGTGTTCCTCCTAATTTTGAAAAGAGGTGCATTACTGAAAATATCAAAGCAGATAATATATTCAGAGGCACACCAGCAGGCTTTCCACATTAACATAATGTGAACTTGGTAACGTCTTGCTAAGTTCTCAAAATTTTTATTTAAAAATGTCACCCATTATCTAAAGAATAAAATCCCCCAATACATGTGATCGTAACCGTTCTACCTACTCGAATTTATGTATACCTTTGAAATAGAAGGGTTAAAAGTTGTTTGTATTGTGTTTCTATCAGAAAAAGTAACGGCACAAAAGCAGACTTAATACCATCTTAAGCAACTCCAAATCTCCGCTAATTTGCCCCAAGCCGGAGTGGGCGGTAGGTAAGCAGTTTATCGCTTGGCAACCGGCAGCAGCCGACCGCTAAGTCCAAGATTCGAACTATCGAGAGAAGATTCGTCCGAGTTAGCCGCTCGTTTGTGACGCGTGATCAGCTTATCGATGAGGTTCGGGCCCTTTATGATACACGATACGACACGGATACGATACGCACTGTTATTTGTTTAGTAGCACACAATCCGCTATATGGTTTGAGGCGGACTTTATAAACCCATTTTAATATGGTATTTTACGCCGTTGATAATCGAATGGCAATATTATTCGTAAAGTTAACGAAAATATGTAACATGATTCTAACTATTGTTAACTACGTCATTCTTACATTGAGGAAGTGTGATAATACTGATGTGTTCAAAACCGAAGAACTGGCATGGTTGTTGCTATGTAAGGTTTTATTGAACGTGTCTATATCTATAGATAGCATCGTAGATTTTTCGTAGAATTTAATATGAGAGAAATACTGTAATAATGTGGCTTCGGCTGTACCAAAAAATGGGTGGGAAGGAGAACCCTAGTAACACAAGAGATTTTTTTTTAATGTGAAAAGTTGGTAAGCGATCATGCGGTTCACCTGATGTTATGTGAATACCGTCGCCCATGGACATCTGCTACACCCGAGGGTTGCAGATGCGTTGACAACCTTTTGAAAATTGGACTACGGCCACCTCACTCACCACACGAAACGCGAAAGTATTATACTTCCACTTTACGCCGGTCTTCTGTGAGGTTGTGGTATTGATCCGGATGAGCCTGCCCATTCGTGCAACAGCCGAGACTACTGCGTGGCCTTACTAGCGTAAAAAGACTAACGAAATATTCATACTTTTTTTTGCGTTTTGTTTGATGGTGATCTCAGGGGTTGCCAAGAAGTTAGCAAAACTATAATTACTTGACACAAGGTGAATCATCGAACTTTTTCAGAACAAAATCATCATCGAACTGTTTCCTAGGTTCTCTAATTTTGGAATATTTTTCAGTGAGAATGGTGTACTACAAAATCCGAATTCAATGATCATGTTTTTGTTAGATGCGGGGCCCTCAGACGTAGATCCATATCAATTTGTATCAAATTTGAAAATGGACAATAAATATTGACGACCCGAATGACCGGTAGTAGTGGTTAGTGTACCTGCCTCCTGCGCCAGAGAGTGTGGGTTCGATTCCCACTATTGGAAAAATAATGTGTGATGAACATTGTTTTTTCTAGTGTCTGAGTGTTTATATTTTATGTATAATATGTATTTATTTACAAAAGAAAAGTATGTCTAAGTATGTTTATCAGTTATCTAGTACCCATAGTACAAGCATTGCGTAATTTGGCGACCCGCCCCGGCTTCGCACGGGTGCAACGTATTATACATATAAACCTTCCTCTTGCATCTCTCTATCTAGTAAAAAAATCCGCATCAAGATCCGTTGCGTAGCTTTAAAGATCTAAGCATACATAGGGACAGACAGACAGCGGGACGACTTTGTTTTATACAATGTAGTGACGTGCGGCGTCGTACGTTATTAATGTCCCCAAACTCTTCAGGGGCCGGCGTGTCCGCGTCTCTGGAGTGTCCCGGCAATCGTCGTTTCATCCCCTCGAATGCGGATTTGCTCAAGTTTGTACATTTCGAGTCGCGGCGAGACCGCACCCTAATCGCATCAATTACTTATCAGGTGTTTGCGTTTTCGTCGCTCCATTGCTGGAAACCGCTTTGCCTCTTATGTATAATTACAACGGAACAGTATCTTTAAGTATTACTAAGTAATAAAAAATAAACTCTACGGAAACGTCTTAGTATGTGCGTAGATCCGGGGGAGAAAAATCGATGGCTTGATCGATGTGGTATGTACTCAAAGTTATGTATGTACTCAAAGTTAAACAAAAGACTAACTTTGTAAAAATAATTTCCTGTTTTTACAACAAAATTGATTTATTTGCATTTAGAATTCAAAGCCAATCAAAACATTTTTTTTTTGTTTGAAATGGCCAGTACGGAAATACGGAAATTTCGTCGGTAAAGACCTTTTATTGCTAAGGTTATTCAGGCAAGAAATATACCATTTTACAACATTTCAACTGAATTTTGCTTTCATTATTTTATTCAATAAATAAAATAGTCTCGCTAAAACTCGAGAACGGCCGGACCGATTTGGCTAATTTTGGTTTTGAAATATTTGTGGCGGTCCAGGGATGGTTTAAACGATGAGAAATTGTGAAAAATTGCATGGAAAATCGAAATAGCAACGATTTTATTTTCCCATACAAACTGTTCCTACCTGTCAAACATATTATGCTTGCGTTCCGAATATTCTTTTTCTATGTGTTCAGATTTACAAATTCCCTAGAAATAATTTATATGACAAAACAATGTTCGCCGAGTCAGCTAGTTTCGAAAAAAGTCATTTAACTATCATTGTTACGACAGTTTGTTATAGCGTTACGTTTTTTTTTTCGAATTCCGAACGATTGATTCCGAATTCAAACATGGCGCAGGGCTGCCAACATTGAATATTGATTGCACAAAAGGCGTTCGGCGCCAAAGCGTATTTTCGATTCGAAATTATTCAGCGACGAACGATTCCTTTTGACGGTGCGAAATATGTAAGTAGCCTTAATCGTCACTCTTGCTTATAAAGCTGCGCGTATAAACGTAAAGAAAATCCTTCCGCTTCTCGTAATATTTTTTTACATCTTGATCCTGCCAATATGTCGCGTCAGCTGCATTCAGCTTGTTTTTCAGTAAAATCTGTATTTTTTCCAACATAATGGTACCCACGGTAGGGATATTAATTTTCGAATAAAACCATATAACGCCATCTAATAAAGATTTGAGGTACCGGTAGATTAACATTCAATAGAAAAAATGCAAGTTCCTAAATTAATTACGAGGTGGCGCTATGTTACATTTATTGGTTGACAGCATAGAGCAATTGATAGGAACAAAATCTGTTTTTTCGGGAAACATCACCCATATAGAATTTAAAAAACAAAAAAATTTATCCAAATCTTTAGAGTTTCGAGATACACGAAATGTATATGCAAAAATTGCTCCTTTAGACGATGATTCTTGACTTATTACGACATTAAAATCGAAATATATTATAATGTATATGTACATAATTTTATCTGTATCTTCAATTCAACTATAGTACGGGATTAACATAAATTTAGTCCATTTCAAGTCACGTGAGTGTAGTAGAAGAGAGAATTATTGTTTTTTTTTAATAATAATGCAAATTAAAGCGTTATCGTGTTTAAAGTTGGACATTTTGGATTTATAACACTATTATGATTCCGAATAAATTCCTTAAAACCTAATCAGCGCAGAATTTCGTGATGATTCATTCATGGTCAAAACAATCCAAAACTAAAAAATACCTAAGGACTCGGTATTTCTTCTTCTTAAAAATTATGTGTATACACTGTTTGAACATAACTATGCTTGGTGAGAATTGTAAGTATTCCACAACTCTAATTTTACAAAGTTTTGAGTTATTAAAACCCTTGTGCAGTCGTCCTTACATTTTTGATATCGTCTTTCCCGTTCACACATCGCGAGTCGTCCCTTTTCCGCTCTAGGTGCGGAAATTCAAATTTGGCGGGTTGGCTCGCCTTTCCGCCGTAGATTTTCATGTATAATGAGCCTTTAAAGGTTGCAATCAATGAAAATCGCAAAAGCGGGCGATGTGTTTGAGTTGGGCAAATACTATTCTAATATTCTCTACTTTCAGTTTGAATTTGGAGCGAATCCAGAGGAATTTCATCATAAATTATGTCGTTTTTATGTTGATTTGCCTGTTCCTTTAATTGGACTATGTTTTTATATAATCTCATTGAATGGTAATTGAAATTTTTAATAACATAAATATTTGGAAAAAATTTATTACGAATATAAGAACAAAAAATTTTTTCCTTTTTCGCCCATTTAGTGCAAATGGGAATCGGCAAAGCGATGGTTATAAAAGTAAAGTGACAGCCTATATAAGTCTCACTGCTGGGCAAAGGCTTCCTCTGTGCTTAGGGTATTAGAGAATACCGACCCGATGGAGGTCGACTTCACATATTAATAGGAAAAATAAAGAAAATTTTCTTTCGAAAGACAATCGGCAAATTTCGGCTTCCAAAAGCATTATCTGTGTGGAACACAACGATTGCCAAACGTTAAACAGGTAGTGTTGGATTAGATAGAGGCAGTTGTTAATATCTTTATCGTTGTTATTAACCTGTTTCATGGGATTTACGACAGATTTTATTTTGCTTTATTTCAAGCACTTGTGAACGTCAATGGGGTCAGGATGAAACTGGATCAATAATAAAAATTGTCATCGTCATTAATTTTTATATATTTCATAGTGTTAATCTCTGACTTCGACTTAAAAAAAGAAAATGGACGAAAAATTTTTCACCGCCTCGGGAATCGAACCTGCGTCTTTTCTAATCGCGCCTAGACCATTTAACCCGGGATCGTCGTCATCTTAACATCGGCTCCACAACGACTACGGCTACTAACAACTTTAAGACCTGAACAACTTTAATGGTTCATTAACATTTAGAGGGATATAAAATAGTTTGCCTAGTTTGTTAGTAAATATTAATAATATGCAATGTATAATTAACGTTATGGAAATAGAAGTACTGTTATGGATTTGAAAACTTTAACATGTTGAGTGAGAGCCATCTTGTAGAAGTAACAGATAATACTTCACTGTTTCAAACTGTTCACTGCGTATTGGCAACTCAACTTATTTTGACATGTACAACAGTTAGAAGGGTCTATGTAGTTCTCCCTAATTCCAGTAGATGGCATTTGTTGGCGGCCAGCACTGGAGCCATCTGTTGAGTATTGATTGATAACAAATTTAAATGAAACATGCCGTTCAGTAATTGTGTTAATCGACATCTACTGGAAATTATTGTAAAGTTTTATATTGCCAGCACAGAAGTAAAGCTTCATAGAGCTTATTCAATAGATGGCGATAATAGTAGCAAAAAGCTATTTATATTAGATCATGCAAATCACAGACACATTCTGTGTTACACGTTTTAGTAATTTTCCTATCATATATATTTGTGAACATTTTGAATTCTCTATAAGATTCTTTAGTAGAAAATCTTTTTCCATTATGCTTAAAGAAAGTGTGAAGACGTACAAAACAAGTACTATAATAATGACCCATTGGTGACTTAAATTGATGGAAATTATAATTAGGCATTGTAAAATATAAGTGATCTTTTGATACTAAGCGTATAGGCAGCAACGATAGCCATCTTCAACGCTCTCACGATTTCTCTCGCCGCGTTGAAACGGCGGTTAATTAGGGCTAAAAGCTTCTTAATTATACCAATACTGTATATTGGGGCGACGCACGTGTTCCCATACTGTGCCTATACGGTCTATGGAACAGAAACACCATTGTTGATGTTCGACGCTGAACGCCGGCTAGGAAGCAGTTTGCCGCCGGCCGTTGTCAGGGAAGGGTGTCACGCCACACGCCTGATTTAAATGAAACGTATTGCGGCGCGTTGATTTAATTCCTTTTAATTGGGGACATTCAGTCGAATGTTTGACAGAACATTGGTGCAAATGTGAACGAATGAGGAATTTGTCACGTGTAATATTTTCGACGGGGCCTTTTAGTGAGAACCCACAGTGATGTGCTTCGAAATAAACGTTTTCGCGATCGTCCTTTTGATTGTTTCCTTCGTCGGTAGAGTAAGGAACGGGGGTAAGGCAATATTTACTTACGAAATCTATTGCAGCACTTTGTTCGAAGCATCTAGCAACTTTTTCAAAGAAAACTTCGAGCGGAATCATGATTGCGAAATGAATATAAAATAACTTTAAGGTAACTTTAACTTAGTATGATTATATGGATTTTTCATATAACATATTTACCTGCTTTTGTATAAATTAGTTAAATGTAGTTTTTATATTCGTTTCCTGTCATGGGTAGGATGCCTACATTTATTATTTGGTCAATGAACTTCGTTCCCCTGATTATCTCTCCAAGTAATTTTTATTGATTACAAAAACTTTGTTAATTAAATGATATGTATTTATTTTAGTTATTATTTTTCTTATGCTATAATTATATGTACTAAAATATCGTCTAACATTAGAGAAATAAAGTAAATAGTTTTCATAATTCATTTGTTGAAAGATTTACGATAAATTAAAAAATCTATTATATAGTTCCGATTAACCAGTAGAATTAAAATAAGAGACGAAACAATTACCGCATAGAATATGAGTATCGCGTTTTTCATTTATGTGTCATTGTCACATCTTCGGTCACTTGGACTTACTTCAGTCATTAACAAAAATAATCCAGGACAGAACGAGAAATAACTTTACAAGTTTAATCATTACTTGCAACCACAGCCTGTATTTTTTTTCACTACATAGTATAAAACAAAGTCGTCCCGCTGTCTGTCCGTCCTTATGTATGCTTAGATATTTAAAACTATGCCACGGATATTGATGCGTTTGTTTTACTAGATAGACTGATTCATGAGGAATTATATGTATAATAAATTGCACCGATAGATTGACGTCGGGGCAGGTCGCTAGTTCATAAATAAAAGTCAATGTTTGTATGTTTGTCCTCTATGCTGTAAAATTTGTAGCCTAACATAGATAATTAATGACATCATAGACAATTAATGAATTTTTTGAGTGACAAAGTGGCAAACTAGCTGGCGGTTCACCTGATGTTAAGTGATAACCGTCGACCATGAACGACATTTGCAACACCCGTAGGGTTACCTCACTCACCAGACGAAACGCAGAAGTGTAACACACTTCTATCTTACGCCGGTCTTCTGTGAGGTCGTGGTACTTACCCGGACGGACCTGCCCATTCGTGCAACAGTGAACAATTTTTGTTGTGGCATTACCACATTTATTCTGTGCCAAACCGTGAGAGTTAGCGAGAGGTATACACAGTTATACACGTTTGTGATGCGGTTCCGACAGTTAAGTCTCAAATCACTGGCTTTCGAACTCACGACTTCAGCTGCTAACACGGTAGATACCAACTCGTTGCTGGAAAGTGAAACAATTATGTCTGCCTAAGCATTTTACACAGATGGGTAGGCAGAGCTTAGAAACTCTCCCTTCTACGACGCTTGCACGCCTACTTTATCCATTGCCTATATCTTCGTATAATATCAATTGTGGGTACTAACTTCATCGCATTTGTCACTATATCGCCAATCTAGTCGATGTGACAATCTAGTCGCTTAGTTTTAATTTACGTTCTTTCATCGATTTTCTATGCATTTCGCAATATAAACCACCATCGTAATTATTTCCTCATCCATATTTTACCTATATGTGTTATTCATAATATACACAAGACTTAATTGACTTATTGTCCATGTTGAAAAATTGTCAATTAAGTAGTCACCTTTAATGATGTGGTGGGTTGTCATCACCATCTGTCATGAGCTTCATCTTCAATTTCACTACAGATATTCTCGATGTCCAAGAGAATGTGTCCACACTTGATTTTCTTGAGGTCCATTTGGGTGGATCAAGTCAATGTTTCGGTTGACTTCTTAATTCATTAAGGTTTTGTGTGAACTATTTTTTCGAATGACGTAAAAATCTTTGCGCTCAGATAATACTCGGCAAGTAAGCGACAAAAAACCGACCAAATGCGAGTCGGATTCGCGCACGAAGGGTTTCGTACTATTATCTATAAAAACGCCAAAAGAAATATGTCTGTTGTATGAGAGCCCCACTTAAAAAAAAAAATTCTGTTTTTTAGTATTTTTTGTTATAGCGGCAACAGAAATACGTTATCTGTGAAAATTTCAAATGTCTTACTATCATTGAACATGAGCCCGGTGACAGACGGACAGACAGACAGAGTCTTAGTACCCGTTATACCCTTTGGGTACAGAACCCTAAAAATTGTCAAAAGAAGTGTAGAAACGTCACTGAACGCTCAGTAAACTCTCCTTCTGCGAAAATCATGCCAATTGCCGCGTTAAAAAAAGACAAATCAACAAACAGTTTTGTTAACTATATATGTAGTTAAAGGTACAATAGTGGGTTTATACGTGATGTTTTCCAGCCACACCATAACACTTCCTTCATGTTTATGATAATATTTTGGATCCAAGATCAAAGTGGGCATCGGACGCGGCGAGAGTCGGAGTCCATTTTGTCAATTTAGTAAAGCACGCTGCCTTATTAAATAGTAGCTTTAAATTTCTTGTTAATGGCTTCCCGTCGGCTTACGGGTGGTCCTTATGTTTAATGATCCTTTTTGTAGCCATTCAATTTTAAAATGAATATAGAAGATGTAGTCAAATAAACATAAATATCACGTGGGAAACTGTCAAGGGAAAACATCAAAAACGGTACTAATGCACTAGTATTTAGTATTCAGTATTTGAAAAGATATTTACTATCTGACTGATTAAGACACTTAGACACTTGTAGAGACTTCCTTAGTGTTGAAACTTACTTTATGCAAACTTTCTTTCTCTGTTTTATGGTTTTGGTTTGAAATTTCATCATGATCTACCAGTACTATTTTCGACCGAAATATTTCATGCATAGCGAATTCTACATTTATTTCCAAACCTTAGTAACATTTATGGAGATATTTTGCGACAACCGTAAAGTGGTGGAATTCCTTAGCAAGTCTACGGCGATTTCACTCAGTGTTTAACTTGTTGAAAATTAATTAAAATGCACTATATATGCCCTGAGTAGTGTTAGTTCCAGTTTAGTTTATGAACTGTTATCCCGTTTTAGACCTATAAAGTTCAACCCCAACGGCTATCGGACGTGTGAGCATTAATTTATGCCAATTAAATCCAACAAATGAAATTCAAACGTGTAGCTTTTATTACGTCATTTGAAAGGAAAATAAGGCATTGTTAACACGTAGTCTTTCGACGTATGTATATTGTAACCATCATGCCCGTTTTCTGTTTTATTTCCAAAACTGGTTTCCATACTTGGTTATACATTATCATGAAAGCAGAAGCGGCCCAGTGTAAAGTACTTTAATTCTTAATGCAAATATGTGTTTATTTACTAAACAAAAATGTTATAAGTTGCCAATGACCTAGGGATCGTAATAAAAGATTTATGTACACATTGATAAAGAAAAAAATAAAAATTAGATTGAAAAAAATTTATTAAAGTAATCATTTTATTTTGTAATATCGGAGCCCGGAATTCACTCAGAGATCTTTTCAAAGAGGTTAATATACTCACTGTTGCTTCTCAATACATTTATTGTAATGTTTTTAATATACGTCATAACCTTAATTATTACCTAAAGAATAGTGACAGACATAAAATAAACACTAGAAATAAGGACAAACTTACTACGCCATTGTTTCGTCTACAAAAAGTAAATAAGTCGTTCATGTCAATAAAATCCCACAGTCGATATTAAGTCTGCCGCTTGACCAAGTTAAATGTAAAATTAAAAATCAACTGATGGTTAAAGCATATTATACCATTTCGGAATATCTCGACGACGCCAATGTGTGGAGTTAATACTGTTGATACTCACGTAGGCTAGAATAAGACTATTATACCTGTATATTATATTGTACCCTGATATTTTTGAAAAAGAGCAACTGTTGAGTTTCTTGCCGGTCTCTTCTCAACAGAAACCGCTTTCCGAACCGTACCTTACGAACCTATACACATAATCTTTGATGTAAAAATTTACGAAAAGAATAAGAGCGCGCAAGCGTCTATTTGAATAAATATATTTTTGATTTTGAATCATTCTGAGTATACATTCTTACGGTATATCGGTTCTTATATCGTTATTTTTATGATCATTGCTCAATGAATAATAATTTCATTTAAAACGAAGTAATTATATGAGAAAAATTTAATATCATTATCATTACCTCACAGGACTGGAGCACACCACACAGAAGGAGACGCGACCCGAATACATACATCCAGACGGCCTTCTAAATTTCGATCCCTACCTCTCGGATTTCAAACCGGAAGTGGAAGAGGACGACTACATACCACTACCCGAAAACGACGAGACGATAGACGGTCTGCCGATCTTCTTGCTAGAGCCGAAGAACTCCTACGTGCTACGAAGTAAGCCGGCGACTCTACTGTGTAGAGCGGCGAACGCTCTACAGGTTTTCTTCAAATGTAACGACGTCAGAGTGGATAAGACTGTGCAGTTGGAACACGTGGATCCGCAGAACGGGGTCAGGGTGGTTGAAGCCGAGCTGAACGTGACAAGGAACGAGTTGGACGAATATTTCGGAGGCCGCTACAGCTGCGAATGCTACGCGTGGAATAGCAGGGGACGAATAAGGAGTCAAGCGAATTACATAGAGTTTGCCTGTAAGTACCCTTTACTTGCAACCAACTTTAATGCGTGGGTAGCGCAATGGCGTGTGGGCAAGTTTTAAATTACTTATTCCCAACCGCATGGTAAGATTATCCATTTAGCTGTAAAGTAGTTTTATACCTTGGTGACTCCGTGGCGCAGTCGTCAAAGTATTGGCTTCGGCGTCGTGGGTTCGATTCCCACACGGGACAATTATTTGTGTGACCCACAGATAGTTATTTCGCATCTGGGTGTTTGTCCACGTGAAATTTATGTATGTAAAACTTCCTTACAACACAGGATAATGACGTTATCCTAAAGTGAGGGCAATGTTTTTTAATAAAAAATACACACTGGTTATTACATATTGTTAGACAGAAACATAGATACGAATCTGTTAATATATGTTTTTACATTACACAATCCAATATGATTACCCCTTTCGAGAATGGAACTCAATCTCCAAAGCATATAAAACTATTTATTAGCTAATGCACCAGTTTACAAAACAACTGTTCATTAATAATAATATAATTTTTAGGTGGTAGGGCCTCGCAACAGCCTCGGCTGTTGCACGAATGGGCAGGCCCGTCCGGGTAAGTACCACGACCTCACAGAAGACCAGCGTAAAGTGGAAGTATGACAAATACTTTCGCGTTTCGTCTGGTCAGTGAGGTAGCCGGAGCCCAATTTTCAAAAGGTTGTCAACGCATCTGTAACCCTCGTGTAGCAGATGTCCATGGGCGGCGGTATTCACTTACCATCAGGTGAACCGTCTGCTCGTTTGGCAACTTTTCACATAAAAAAAAAAAATTAAGAATGATATTCGATATCTTTGAATCATTATTTAAAATCATTCGTGCGCTGTTGCGTGTGTTCGTAGATACACATTCTAATATGATTAGTTACCCCCTTCCAATAAATTTATAAATTTCCTAAAGTACATAAACTTGTCATGGATATATTTACATACATTGTTATTTCTTAATTTTTAGTTGTAATCATCTGCAATATTTGTTATAATTTAATGCCGGTTGCCTCAACAAATTATAGGCTTAATATGTAATTTAATGCGCATTATACGCAGAATGATTCCATACTATTCTATATTTCTCCATTCTTTGGAAAGGACAATAATTCCAAACATGTGTTCGGCCACTTACTTTGCATTACTTTGACTGATATTTTTGCTTTCACTCCTGTACTATTAAAGCTTTGTGGAATGCAGAGCTAGTGGGATAGTCCACGAAATTGACACGAGAGCATGTAGAGCCGCTCATTATCTATGGAGATGAATGTCAGGTTCGGTACGGACCGTGACCCCGTTGACCGTTGGCGTTGACTGTATTAATCGGCGGCTGTTTTTTTATCATGTTTTTTTATGTCAAAAGTTGCCAAGCTAGCAGGTGGCTCACCTGATGTTAAGCGAATAACACCGCCCATCGACATCTCCTACACCCAAAGGTTTGCAGATGCGTGACAACCTTTTGTAAAATGGGCTCCGGCTACCTCACTCACCAGACGAATCGCGAAAGTATTATACTTTACTGTGAGGTCGTGGTATGTACCTGGACGAGGCTGCCCATTCGTGCAACAGCCGAGGCTGCTGCGTGGCCCTACCACCGTGATGTTGCCAACCACCCTGGGGTAAGCTTTGTGACGGATGTAACTGGTGTACGCGTTGTGTTGGTTTCTTCGTCTTCGTAGAAGAGGACAAACTAATTAGTTATATGCTTCTACTAGTATTCTGCAAGTGATCTATGTACTTGAGAGAGGGCAATAATTTCAAATTTACTACTCCTCTTATTATTTCAATCACATTTAAAAACCAGTGAAACTACGTATAATTGTAGATTTGTTATTGACTCTATATATACCAAATCGATGGCTCGATTGGGACAGTTGCCAAGCGATGGACTTCTGCGCTGCGAGCCATGGGTTCTATTCTCACACGGAGCAATCATTTTAAAATCTATAGATATTTTTCCGTATCTGGGTGTTTGTCCTTTTTAAACGGTTTTATTTAGCTCGACCCGTACGGAATTTGTTTGTTTGGGTCAAAATTAGAATTGAAAGGTGCTTAAACCTTGCCGTACTCAGATTGATCTGAAATTTGGTACACATATTTAATTTAGATGACAATACAATATTAACAAAAAAAAATTTAACAAAAAAAAAACCATAAAATAAAACCGTCTAACTTAAAAGTTTTTAAACGGTTTTATTTAATTTCTCTTTCTAAAATGCCCTTAAAACATAGAATTATTTTGGAAGCGGTATCGTTAAAAATTGTTGCTCCTATCAGATATATCCTATGACGGACTAGCTAGCTATCGTCCTAAGTTACAGCTACACGCACTAATTCCGAAGAGGTCTATTGACTGTTACGGTTATAAATCAAAATGTTGCTAACCTTTCACTCCTCCCTATCAAAATAAACGAATAAGCGTTGTTTATGTACGATATATTTACATTCAGACGGGACGAGTTAAATTAAATCTTCCACAACCTAATGGCGCTAAATTGAAAATGACCCATCTCTCAAACGTCCACATTAATTTTGCACCATTAAAACACATGCGCATGTTTAGTCCACTTGATTATTTGAAATGTGCCACGAATTGGAATGCGGTCGTGTAGCTGCCGAATTCCATGTTATTGCTGTCGTCAACATGCACGCTGACAGCTTACTGTAATGTCAGTTAAAATATCGTTTATATTTCTGAAATAAATAAGTAGCTATTTCAACATGTCTGCACTGACACATCGGAACTTGGAGTATATGCACTATAGATAGACATTAGCGCTTACTTAGAGTAGTAGATACTTTCATTTGTTATTTTTCTCTCTGTTGCACTCTAGAAAGGGTAGAGTTATATATTATGTACCTATTTATATGTCTATTGTATGTATATATTTAATAATTTTGAAGTTAAAAATAAAAAACAAAAAAAATAGCAAGGAGTTTAAAATACATTTTTATCACGTGCTCCGCGGTGAAGGAAAACATCGTGAGGAAACCTGCATATTTTCGAAATAATAACAAAAAATATTTCGAAGATATGTGAAGTCCGCCAATCCGCAGTGGGGCCGCGTGGTGGACTATGCCCTGATACCCTCTGTATAGAGGAGGCCTTTGCCCAGCAGTGGGACATGTATAGGCTGTTACTTTACTTTTTACTTTACTTTAAAATACACTACACCCAATAATAATATCCATGATTCACTTTACAATCAAGTAGATAATTATAAATCGAGGCAGCCTTTAAGCACTACTTCGCTCCCATGACTCTTTTTGAAAAAAGAAAATGAGAAGTTAACGTTATATATAATATATATATAGGACAAAAAGTATGCGAACTGTATACATAGAGTATATTCATACATGTTTATAAATAATCATGGGTATTGATGTGTTTTAGATGCATATATAATAAGCTATCTACATTTCAAAGTCCGCGGCGCCTATACGGCGTTAAGAAGAAACAAACACTTGTGCATACAATATTACGGATTTGTAATATAAGAGTGATATGCAGGAATAGTCTGTTAATTTATTCGTTGAGTACCTCTTACGACTCTACGAGAGTGCGGTTATATTCCTTGAGTTGTATCCGCTTGACAAACCGCGGGATCAATATGCAAATTCCATCGTTAGGGTACCGCAAGGGCCCGATCTCGGTCCGCATGCTTAGCCGCGAATGCGGTTTATTATTTATTTATGTAAACTGCGTAATTATTGTCATGCTCTTGTACGTTGAATGAGCTACGACTATTATCGATGGTGAGGCCGGTCAGTTAACGGTGCTCGGCGAATGTTAGTGAGAGAGGCTTACTCACTGTTTGTTTTGAATTAAAGCTTATTTAAGGGCAAGTTGAGATTTTAGACGTACAAATAAAGTTTGATATAACCTTATGTATAATGTAACTAATGAGTTACATTATGTATAATGTAACTAATGAGTTACATTATAAATAAGGTTGACAGCGTAATTATGTTTAAGGTTTTCTTAATGTAACTAAACGAATAAGCTTGCATTAAATAAGAAAACCATTAATGATATTTATATAGTAAACAGGATATGATAGCCGCATTTTATATTCTTTGGGAGTACGTGGTTTTTGGTGTACGCTAAAGGATTATGCTATTATATAAATTGCACAAGACTAGCTCTCAGACTATTTTTGCATAGTGTACAAGTAACTAGTTTTACCAAAATTACTAGATCTGTGAACATATGGTAAAGTAAAGTAAAATAACAGTCGATACATGTCCCACTGTTGGGAAAAGGCCTCCTCTATACAGATGGTTTTAGGATACCAGTCCACAGGAGGACGGCGGACGGCATGTGGCCTACCTATATAACCAAAAAAGTTACAATTTGTATAAAAAGTAAGAGTAAAACCACCGCATGTTTAATCCGAAAAAAAAAAAATTGTTTTATTGCTAGTCTCTGCACTTTAGATGAATCTTAAAATGTATAAATAGTCAACAAATTTTGCTTGCTGTAAAGTAAACTCACTTGGTGGCGCCAATCATTTCTAAAAACGCCATAAAGATAAAGTAGAAAAAACGTCCAGATTTTCTTGCGGTGAGGAGGTTGACTTGAGCTTGTGAGCTTAGTGGTAGAGCGTCTGGAGAGCCACCTGGAAGGCGTAGTTTCGAATCCTGGTAGCGGTAAAATGTAGTTTTAGGTGAATAAACGATGGTGTGGGTTTATCTTAGGTAGTGTTCACTGTTGCACGAAACCCACTTTATTAAAGATTGTCAACGCACCTACTGTCCATGGGTGACGGTTATCACTTAACATCAGGTGCAAAGCCAGATCACTTGCCGCCTTCTCTAATAAAAATAATCAAAATGTGTGTTATTTGCGCAAATTTAAGAATGCGTTTTAGTTAACTACATGATAAGTTAAACGACTACTTGTTTGAAAATATTTAGGAGTAGTTACGCTCGCCGATTTAACGATACATAATAGACACGTTAAGTTAGATATAAGAACAACAAATTAATGATCCGCGTCGCATACCCAATAATTAATGTGAGAATGGCTTCTCAAAACCGGTTGCCACGTTCGACTTCGCATGAATTCTCATGAATATAATGTCCGGTCCGTAATGATGGGATTTGATGGAAAAAAATCGAGAATGCGTTAAGCCCGCGGTTGACAGACTACCATAGAAATTCCGGCGTACAGAATTACATCCATGAGCGATTTAATTACAACCTTTTGTTCGCTTTCACGCCTTCGTGGTTGAAGTGTACAAGAATATTTATAGAGCTGTTTTTGTTTGTTTGTTATAAAGTGAGCAAATACCTGAACAATTCTCCAAAAATTCGCGGGCTATGATACAAAGTCTTAACTCGTTTTCTCCATTTTGGTGAAGTGAAGTTTTAGTGCAAACTATGAACTTGAAGACTGGAAAAATTTTGAAACTTTAACCCCAATGATTAATGCTCCTCTTTTATTAATAAGTCACTGTGTCAGTCAGATTCTCCTTAAATAAATACAGATCAATAAATGATCAGCGAAAAGTGTACAGAAGTAGTTACCTCTTATAACTTATAAGAATTAAATTCGCGAGATCATACGTAGAGAATTACACTTTAATAAGAGAGGCGGTGAAATCTATGAAACATTAGTTCTATATTCAATAGATATTCAAAACAATAAGAATAAAATGTAATGAAATATAACCATGTCTTACTAACAAGTAAATTATGTAAGAATGAATAATAACATATTTTCTTTCTTAGTATAAGTTACATAAAGAGGAAAATTAGCAAGCAGTGTGTTAGTGGTAAGTAAAATAAAATTTTGACTACCAAGCCTACAAATAACTGTCCTTGTTCGAAATGGGACAACTTGGGTATATCACCGGGACTCAAACCCGACACTAGACGAGTTTTCGCAGCCTCTAAGCCACAATTACAAACAATTATCTTGTTACTATTGTCATCTATATATAGAGATGCTTTACACATTGTAGGTAGGGAGAGTGAATGGCGGGGAGAAAAGGAAGTAAGATGTCAGGGGTTGGTATCGGAGTAATTTCGGATGAAAATTCTCAACAAAAGAATCTTCTAATTAACTTTGGGGTTCTAAGAAATGCGTCTATTTTACTGTTCGACGTTAAAACGTTATTAAAAAATTTTAATAATCCGTTTTATTTTTGTTTCTTTGGAATGAAAATAGTTTGTATTTGAAAATTATATTAAATTGGAATTGAATACATACTTCTCAAAACATCTTCCTAGGCAAAGAAATCCAAAGACAATTAAAGTATTTGAAAATTAAGGTTTTGACACACCCTTATCTATGTTTTATATGTTTTGTCAATAGTAATAGAACATAGAAGATATTCATCGTATGAATACGAAGATATAGTTTTTCAGTCTTCAGAGTAGCCTTTGTCCAACAGTAGATTGTAAAATGTTGACAAACATACGCCACCCACATTCTTTCTTAACGGTGGTAGGACCACGCAACAGATTTACCTGTTGCACGAATGGGCAGGTCCGTTCGTCACGGCTGGTCCGTTCGTCACGGCAGGTCCTTTCGTCACGGCAGGTCCTTTCGTCACGGAAGGACCACAACCGCACAGAAGACCAACGTGAAGTGGGAGGGTTATACTTTCGCGTTTCGCCTGGTGAGTGAGGTAGCCGGGGCCCACTTTACGCACTTTATAAGGTCTCAACGCATCTGCGACCCCACGGGTGTCGCAAATGTAGATGGGCGTCGGTTATCACTTAACATCAGGTGAACCGCCAGCTCGCTTGTCACTTTTTCCCATAAAAAAAATCTTATGAAAAAAATCTTATGAATGTCTTATGAAGTGTTTTATGTATCTGTGCTTAGACCGGAAATAAACGTTTCTTCCTCTTCTTCTAAAATGGGATAAATTTCTAAAGAAAAGTACCTCCAAAAGAAAAACCTTCTTATGTTAAGAATTAATACAATCATTGCTACGTCACCCGTAAGTCATGTATCAATAAGCTCAATTAGAGAGTACCATTACTCGCTTAAAAAAGAAAAATAAACCGGTGCCAGGAAAGGTAGCGTTGAATTTAAAAGTCTTATTTTAAATAATCGTAAAACTTTAGTAGCGCCGATAAGAGCTGAGAATATCGCACCGGTGTCCTCAAACTCTTCGAGTGAGCGTTTACAAGCAAAAAAAAATGAAATAATTTTTAACGAGTCCTTTTTTCTCCCACTGTATCATCCCGCGCCTTCGGTGGGGTGGGTACGAAACGGAACCATTAAATAGAGGAAACATTATTTCCGATCGTTAAGTCGAGCACTTTGCCATTTGATAAATGCTCACTAGCTTTTATTTTGGACGTCTGAGGTGGGTGGTGTAGCGTTCTGTTAAGTGGGACGATTCTATCTCCGACCAGTCGGGATTGACTTAGCACCGGAGCTAGAAGTATGGAATGCGTTAATTAGCACCAGATCGTGTGGTCATTTACGGTGGTGTACACCCTTACAGCAGTGCCATCTGATATAATAAGTAATAAATATTCAAGTTTTGTCTTTGTTTGTTAAGTAACAGCCTATACATGTCTCACTGCTGGGCAAAGGCCACTTCTATATAGAGGGTATCACGGCATAGTCCACCACGCGGCCCCAGGTTGCTCGAGTATATTGAATTAAAGGCGTGCGCCCGGACACTGAGCTCTGTATTGTTTGTTACTTAAGACAAAAATTGTTAGTTTTTTTAGGATAAAATGGGTTGTATGTCCTTTAAATTTCCTCAGTAAATTGATGAAGTTTGAACTTCATATGTGAATGCTGGAGATGGTGAACTCTATAAAAAATGAAATTACGAATGGTATCAAATTATGAGAGTCGAAACTCTGGCTTTAAGTGCCTTTTTATCGTTTAGTAACAACGTTGAACAATGAAATTGTCAATTTTAAGTGCAGACTTATCTCGTGCTCGTGACTTATGGAAAACATCGTGAGGAAACAAAATAATAACAAAAGAAAATATTTCGATGACATGTGAAGTCCGCCCATCCCCATAAGGCCATGTGGTGGACTATGCCCTAATACCCTCAGTACAGAGGAGGCCTTTGCCCAGCAGTGGGACAAGTAAAGTAACAGCCTATATGACTGTTACTTTACTTTGAAGCATCTGCATTTTTTTATTTTTTTATGTGATAAATGTGCCAAACGAGCTGGCGGTTCACCTGATGTTAAGTGATAACCACCGCCCACGGACGTTTGCAACACCGGTTGCAGATGTGTAGGCCCCCGCTACTTCACTCACCAGACGAAACGCAGAATTGTAACACTTCTACTATACGCCGGTCTTCTGTGAGGTCGTGGTACTAGCCCGGACGGACCTGTCCATTCGCACAACAGCGAATACTGTTGCATGGTCCTACTACCTCAATTATTAACTATCAATTAATAGAATAGTCAATAGATAATAATTGTTACGCAGACATAAAGAAGCAATTCGCTCAGCACCCGCAGTCAGCTACAGTGGAGGCGGGGAGACAGGTCATCTTCAGGTGCGGACCACCACCAGCCGCTCCACCTGCAACGATCAAATGGACGAGGAACGGAGTGACCATAGAGGCCACAGACGAATCTTTAGTACTACCCAAAGTGGGCTTGCAGGTGGGAAAAGGAATTTGCGTATTATTTTGCACTTTATAACTATATTTTAGAACCAACTTCAATGTGCTGTATATTGTTGATGATATTAGATGTCTAGTATAAGTTTGTTGTAGGACATGGCTAACTACAGCTGCATAGCTGAGAATATCGCAGGTCGGCGCGAGTCGGACATAGCTGTTCTATCAGTGTATGGTAAGTTCTTAGGGTTTGTTCAAAAAGTTCAGCACAGCTGGCTGTTTCTCGACTAATGAATACTTTCGTTAGTCAACGGCGGCTGTTTCTCGACTAATGAATATTTTCATTAGTCAACTGCGGCTGTTTCTCGACTAATGAATATATTCGTAGTCAACGGCGGCTGGTCGGAGTGGTCGGCGTGGCTGCCGTGCCGGTGCGGCTCGCAGACGGTCGGCAAGCGCAGGACTCGAAGCTGCACCGAGCCTGCGCCGGCGAACGGCGGTGCGCAGTGCAGGGGCCAGACGATGCAGGGCGATGATGAGTGCTCCAGATGTCAGACGGGTAGGCGCCATGTTGAAAGACCGGATTGGAGCGTTTAATGCTCTTGGAACTTTTGGACACGGTCCATTAACTTTTCTCATTAACACCCTTTTCTGGCTTCGCCTTTATTACTGTGTATGTATTTATCTTTCTGTGATTTTTTTTTCCACCTTAAATCATAATTATTTTTAGAATTTAAGAAAACGATGGAAAAATAATTAAATACTATGAACGAATACGTCAGTTTAACGGAACAGGTTTTTATAAATAAATGTATTTTTTTTATTATTGCTCTTACGAAGAATATAATCCTGTTTTGTAAGGACGTTTTACAAATATAAAATTCACCTTCAGTCGTGGGTTCGATTCCCAACGACGTTAAAGCCAATACTTTGGCAACTGTGCCGCCGAGTAATCATGTTGTTGGTTCTCACAAAGTAGATTAACTATGGTAGGTCCGTCCGGGTAAGTACCACGACATTACAGAAGATAGGCGCAAAGTGGTAGTGTTTCTGCGTTTCGTCTGGTGTGTGAGGTAGCCGGGGCCTACTTTATTAACGCATCTATAACCCTACGGATGTTATAAATGTCGATGAGCGGCGGTTATCAATTAACATCAAGTGTACCGCCAACTTGTTTGCCACCTTCCCACATAATAGAAGGTATTTAGCAGAATGTGACGTGATGAACGTTCAAGGATATGTTGAATAAACGTGAGGCTAACGAGCCTATAAAAATCTGGATCTCCCTTTTGGATGGAATAATGTCATTCACCAGGCAGTTGGTCAGCGTGGGGTTCGTGGTCATCCTGCAGTGCTGAATGCGCACGCAGCAGGCGGCGCCAGTGCACCGGCACTTGTTCAGGATCAGCCCTGCAGCATGCTGCCTGCCGCGACGGGCTGTGTGCTGCTGCATTGCGTGAGTGCAGCCTCGTCGGCTAAATTAATGCAATATACTCGAACAACCCGAGTTCGATCCCCGGTGCCGGCGCCTATGAAATTGGTAGTTTTATATGCTGTCCCGTTACGTGCTCAGCGGTGAAGGAAAACATCGTGAGGATACCTGCATGTTTTTGATATGATAAGAAAAAAAATCGAATTTACATGAAATCCGACAATCCGCAGTGGGATCGTGTGTTTTACTATGCCCTGATACCCTCTGTACAGAGGAGGCCTTTGCCCAACAGTGGGACATTTGTAGGCTATATATTTTACTACAGGGATGGATACCTAGTCTTATTTCAGATCGTTATAATTGCCACCAGCTTGACGTACAGCAAATGTAAATCGTAAAAATTCTAGTTTGTTACTTCTGCTTAAAAAAACCTATATTATTTAATCTAACGCAGAAGTAGGTTTTTAACATTAATCTGTCTTGAAAGAACTTTACAAACAAATTTCATTCAAATCCTCGATCCACAAATACTTATACACACTTATAATACTAATATACACTTTACCCGTCTTAAAACAAGCACCACTACCAACATTACCTGTGCCAATGTGCCAACTCAGATACCATACTACCTTGGTCGTCATTTCAAATTGCAATGTTTTCTACAAAGAGCCACTATCGAAGCATCATCTAGCAATTAGTCGCTGTTGTCAAAACACTGCAACAGATGTCTACGTTGGTATACGTTTATGAAGTCAATACACATTAAAATGCATACTTCTTGAGAACTCATAGTATGAATTCCTCTTTTAGGCATATACAAAAACAACGTGACAATGTACGTAGGCATAGGGATCACGATAGCCATGCTGGCTGCTGGAGCGGCTGTGTTGTACGTCTGGTGTAAATACAGAAGCACTAGACCTGGATACATAGCCGCAAGGACAGGTACGCCTCGTTTAAAATTTACACGATTTACGGTTTTTTTTATTTGGTACGGTTTCATTCTTTTTTCTCAGATGTTACACAAAAATTTTCTTATACAAAATTTTAAAACTTAACTGAATTTAAAAAAAATGTCGAAAACTCGTACGTCAACATAACGTTGAAATATGAAATAAAAATTTCGAAAATAAATTACTAGTCAACGTATACGACGACGATGTTTCATGATTTATAGTTTCTGTAACAAATTTCCATATATTTCATGCGATTTATAAATTTTTGCTTTCTTATTGCCTAGCAATTTTACACTATATAATGAAATAAAGAAGTGTTGAGTTTTCCCTTTTGACTTTATTTTGTTGGCATGTTTTGCATCCGGCACAATTTTATTTCTTTTTTCTTTAAATTTAACTAATCTCACTGAAAACCAGCGCTGTAGTATATACGCCACACACAGTTGTGTGCGTAAAATGTGTGATGTGTTTAATATTTTTTATTTCTCTTTTGTTCTTTTTACTATGTATTTTTTATGTGGCGTATTTGAGCAGTAAATGTTTTCTTTCTTTCTTTCTTTCTTCTCTCGTTTGGTGGTGTTTAAATTTACTGTTACCACCTCCCTTATTTTCTTACCCCAGTTCATCCAGGTGCGCCCAAGACGTATTCTGGACGGGACAAGAGCAACGCGGGACCTGACTTGACCAGAACCTGCAACGAGTACTGGATGCACAGGCCCGATAACCACTACGATATGCCCCAACTTAGGGACAGGTGAATGACCTCGAATTGTCATGAAGTCGAAATGTCGAAAAGTCGAAATGTTAGTATGATCCCAAGAAATTATGATTTTTTTTATTGGGAGAAATTGGCAAACGTTCCGGCGGTTCACATGATGTTAAGTGATAACCGCCTGCCCATGGACATTTGCAACACTCGCAGGGTTGCAGATGAGTTGCCACCTCTTAATAAAGTGGGCCACGGCTAGCCCTCACAAGACGAAACGCAGAAGGGCTACTTCTACTTCTACTTCACGCCGGTCTTCTGTGAGGTTGTGGTACAAACCTGGATAGAACTTCCGATTCCTGCAACAGCGAATACTTTTCCGTGGCCCTACCACAGTAAATGATGAATTTTAGATGGTTAAAAGACCAGGTTAATCAATTCCAGATTTTGCTTCATAGGCAATCGCATAATCTGACCGAAAGATCGCAGCTTCTTCGATTCCCTTCCAGTTTTTATCAAATATAAACAAACACATTCTTCAAAGGAACTGAGTAATATTTTATTTGGAAAAAGAAAAATTGTTTACAAAAGAGAATTACACACAAAGCAGAAGTAATGAAATTCTCCGGGACAAACTTGATGTAGGAATAGCATTCTGCAGTCTTACTTTCGCTTTGTACACTGGCGTCCGTGAAAAATCTCCGTCCCGTTTTCAAATCGCTCCTTTATTCTTAGACGCGTACAAGCGTCACAACAATCGAAACTCTTTTGATGTCGCTCCGACTTCCTACAAGACTGGCTGACATAACACGCTATTAATACCGTCTATGATCTGACGGCGTTGTCTCCTTGTTTCGGAAGGCCGGCATTACGCGTTGTTTATTAGCGGACGCGTCCGCTCTATTCTTTCCGTTGGCTTTCCCCTTGCATCGGGAAGTTGCAACCGGTTGTCATTGTGACGTGTTATTAAACACCAGTCAGTTCGCCGGATTCGTTCGCGGCCACGCTGCAGCGATGTCGGCGCTTCAAAGCCATTGTTCGGCTCGGCTGTACAACGCGCTGGTAAATATTTACGCGTCCACTGGGAAAAGTAGTTTCGATGCTTTCGCTGTCTGCGCGTGAAATTGATATTTGAAGGACGTTTTGTACAGATTCGTGATAAGCGTCTCCGTGGATACTGTTTATCGTACTACAATTGCACTATAGGAATTTTATTATATAGGTACATTACTGTCTTATACAATAAAATGCCTAATTACTAATAAATGTATGCGTTGTTTTTCAAAAAAAATAGTCTTAACAGTTCAACTACTTACTAACCGAGTTTAGGTTCCCAGTTCGATTGTATAATTTTTTGTTTGTTAACACAGAACTCCGCCGTTTATGAACCGATTTTAAAATGGTTTTTTTTTCATTAGTATTGGTTTAACTCCCATGAGGTCCCATGTATCATATATTAGACCTCAGACTCCGGAGATACACCAGTGAACTCCTCAAAAGCAAATAGTTTTCTTAATATAATTATTTAGAGTTGCTTTTGTGTGTGTGTTGTTTTGGTTAATAAAAGAGTTATGGCATAAATGAAAAATAACTTTATAAGGATATTGAAAAAAATATGTTGTATCCGAAACCATACAATATACTTATTCCTGCAGTAAAGTTATTGATAAAGGCATTATCCAATATAGTTACTCCTCACCTTTCGGTAACCGAAGCCGTCAGCAGTCGTCAGTAGGAAGCAACCACTACGAGATGAAACCATACAGCCCGTCAGGAGACTCCGCTTCAAGCTGTTACACTAACTGTGAGTTACCTTGACTTGTTTTTTTTTGTTATGTATGTTTTTCGTGTAGTATTCTATAGGTGTTGGGTCGAAAACCTATATGGTTCCCGATCACGAAATTTGGTAAAAAGCAAGGTCTTACAGCACAAATAAATAGAAAATTTAGAAAAAGTTGAAAATTAAGGTAAACTTTGGATGATTATTTACCAATTTTATTATGGTGGCATGAAGGGTGGTGACACTACGATGGCCAGTTCGAGGCTGCTACTCGAGGACCTTTCTTCCCCAGCGGTTATCAGTTCTACGAGCTATATGGCTGGCCCATCGCCACTTCGACTTGCTAACCTTCTGAACTATGTCGGTCACTTTTGTTCTACAGCGGATGTCTTCGTTGCGAACTCTATCACGCAGAGAAATACCGAGCATAGCCCGCTCCATAGCTCGCTGAGTGACTTTGAGCTTCTTCATACCGCCAGCAGTGAAGGACCACGTCTCAGTTCCGTATTTCATGATGGAGTCACGACCTGTGCAAATGTGCGGGAAGTCGATGGATGCAGGTGGCTAGGGATCGTGCTTCCTGGCAGTCTGTGGGGGAGGCCTATGTTCAGAAGTGGACTCAAACAGGCTGAAATGATTTTGATGATGATGATGATGATGATGGTATGATGAATAGGTACGGAACCCTTGGCGTACTGGTTCGACTGGCAATTGAATGGTTTTTTGTAAATAAATACATATAAATATTATAGATAAATGAATACCATTTACAATATACATACTACAGTAATATAGAATTAACAAATATATTTTTCCAGTAGTAGGGATCGAATCCAAACTCTTCAACGCAAGAGACAGGTCTACTATCTTCAATTGGGGTCTTCAATTGGGTGTTTCTGATTGTAAAATAAAATATATCAGTTGTAACCACGATCACCGCTATTTTCAGTGACGTTATAATCTATAAATCACACGTTATAGGGGTAGAAGTAAGAAATAGTTATTATTAAAATATGTAGAAAATGTAAGAAAAGATTGTCGCCGCTGCTGTGGGAATCGAACCCACGTCTTCGACATTCGCGGCTTGACGCTTTAACCACTAAGCTAAACGGCTGATTGCCACACCGACGAAAATCTTAACGTCTTTTATCTACATTGCTTTTTTAGCATTTGAAGCAATGCTTTGCGCATAGTTATTATGTAAGGAAATATTTAAAAAATATCCAGTGCTAATTTTTATATATTTACAAAAAACTCATTCTCAGCCAGGACAATGACGTCACGGTCTAGCGAGTGTTCCTCATCGCAGTTGGCGGAACTAGTGACGTCATCACCCACCTCCCACTCCAAAGTGGACGTTGCAGTCACCCTACCCACGACCTCCTTAGAGACTAGCTATCGAGATAAGATCTGTCTGACCATTGTTAAATGAACATTTATTTTATCTGAAGTAACGTTACCCTAATACCGTCTGTACAGAGGCTTTGCCCAGCTGTGGGACAAGTTACTTTACTTTACTTATGTGTCGTTGCAGCTTTAACTTATATTCAGCGTTGTACCCCAATTCTAGTGCAGCTAAATTCAAAGGCTTATATTACCACAAGTTAAGATTTCGAGTTCCCAAGTGTTTTAGTCTTTTCTTTATAAGTATTGTTTCAAGAGTGGGTTGATAAAGGTTAGTTTATGAATCGCCTAAATAACTGTGTTGCGTCAATCATCAGCAAATAAAAAAAAACTAATTTACACGCCCTATCCAAATGGGCTAGTAAGATATATAACTCATACAGCCGTTGTCGTATATTTTTATCGACCTTGAATTTGTAGAAAATAGTTTAGCGCCCACAAAAGCGGTAATTACTTGGGTTTGTATAATTATCGTTATTTCGAGGCTGCAGCTGTTCGGAAATCACTTTATTCTTTTATTTATTTTTATAATATCCACTCGCAATATTCTGAGTAAATATTAATTCGTGTAAGAAAACATTTTGTAATTTTTGTTTTTGTATAATTATAGTTATTCTGTGACGAGAGCTTCATGAAAAATGTTAAAGATTTTTGATGTAGAAACACCAACGATTTTCTGTTAGTTATAAATTATTATATTAAATAACTATTTATGTATGCCCTAGGATTGTAACAGTTGTATTATAAGAAACTATTTTTAAAATTCAGTAAATTAAGAATATATTGTGTAACTAAATGTTAGTTATATTCGCTGTTTGTTGGAGGCTTTACGATTATTACTGGAAATTCACCTCACATTCTGTTGAAGACTGAATTCGATTCATTATATAATAGAAATGTACGCATTTAATAAATTGCCAATGTATAAGTATTTTTTAATGTTACAAATCGTTCGTAGTGACTGTAAATAAATATTGTAATTAAAACTGTGATATTTTATTAAACGGTACCTAAACACGTGTTTGGAATTGTTTTATTTAATACCCTCCTTTTACATTAATTAAAAATGAGCCCTTCTTCGAAAAGGGGTGTCTAACTTGTACCAGGATTTTCAATTTAATAGATATTTTTGAACTCTACATCATTCAAAGTTTATTGAGCTAATGGGAATAGATGCATGATATAAAAACAAACATCCCCCCATCTTTAAGCGTAAATCTAATCTAACCTCCTACCTCTTTTCCAACTCGGAACACAAATATACTAGGGCCAGTAACCCAATACTAGTCCTGTTGTCTATAGCTGGACACTGATAACAAATTGAATAGAGTTTTGCATATGAGGAATCGGACGGAAAGTTTATTGAAGTAAATCAAGCAAGCGGACATAACTACATGGTATGTGTAGCACTTGTGTGGATTATAACCCCATTAGAAGATTAGAACCCACGACAACTTTAGAGGGCATTTGGTGGATTATATATATCGCTATATATCTAAGAGTTACGACTAAAATAACTAAGCCCAATCTATATCCTACGATATTAGTCAATAGTATAAAAGAAAACGTCGAAGCAACACCAACTGTGTCAGCGAGAATTGAAGATGGTGAGATTTATATATATAAATATTAACTGTGGTAGGGTCACGCAACAGTCTTCGCTGTTGTACAAATGGGCAGGACCGTCCGGAGAAGTACCACGACCTCACACAAGACAGGTGTGAAGTAAAATTGTTACACTTGAGCGTTGTGGCGAAACGCTTTTAGTAAAGTGGGCTTTACTAAATGGTGGCAACGCATCTTCAGCCCTTCAGCGCGCGAGTCCGACTCGCACTTGCGCGTTTTTATTTTTAGTACTTGTCTCTTTAAATTGTAATTTTTTGTCGATAAATGAAAATGAACATGAGCCGTGATAGCTCAGCGTCCGGGCGCTCGCCTTTAATTCAATATACTCGAGCAACCTGAGTTCGATCCCCGGTGCCGGCACCAAAGAAGTTTTAACTTTAAGTGCTGACTAATCATGTGTTCCGCGGTGAAGGAAAACATCGTGAGGAAACCTGCATATTTTCGTAAAAATATATATTTCAAAGATATGTGAAGTCCGCCAATCCGCAGTGGGGCCGCGTGGTGGACTATGCCCTGATACCCTCTGTATAGAGGAGGCCTTTGCCCAGCAGTGGGACATGTATAGGCTGTTACTTTACTTTACTTTAAATGAACATAAACGATCGACACTGCGGGTTGTACGCTGTAAAGGATGCGCACTAGATCTCGCCAAGCATTGCTAAAAATGCAATAGTACAAACGTAGATAGTCATGATTTTCGCGCCGTGAACTCATCGGCCGCTTAGCTTAGATGGCAAAGCGTCTGGCCGCGAAACTAGAAGACGCTAGTTCGAATCCCGGAGCGCCGGAAGTTTTTGTTCATTTATCTATCAAAAATTTACAATCAATCGCGTTTAATGTATTTTTCACAAACATGGAGTACTAGTGCAGTGGATAAGGTTTAATTTTTTTTTGTTGCGCTAAAGAAATATAACTCCTTACGTGGGTACGTTAGTACACACACAACTTGTTTTATTTTTTATTTTTAAGTAACAATAAAAGCAATGGAACGGAGTACGTTTTCCGACAGCTTCTTAACATTTATTTCCTTTCCAGTCCTTTTATAACGCAATTCGATGCGAACGTCCTGAAACTAAGCCACCAACTTATTGTATTTTCCCAACGTAAATAACATTATTCTTTGCTTATATTATTTACAAAGACGATGTTATAAGGTTTCGAGTTAAGCCACGTCAACTGGAGCAAGAGTTCTAAGCTTGCTTGGAGTCGCACATGACTAAGTAAGTTAGCACCACTAAATTAAGTTACGTAATTATACTTATTCCTAGATTATTATTAATCGAGTATTAATTATTAATTACTGTATTGAAAAAAAAAAACATACTGTTATATAAAGATATTTATAACTCATTTATGAACAGAGCAAAAAATGTCGATCCTTACCGACGATTGCAATCAATAATTAATTAATTAATATATGGCCGCATTTATTGCTATATTTGTAGTATTCATTATTGTGTAACGCCATTGTTATTGTTCCTGCTTATTTATAACGGACTTCCCGTACCCTTGTACCCTTCGTTTAATGGATTAATATTTCATATTATTAATGAATTAATTACCAATAAATCAATAAGTATCATTAGTCTTACTTTATAAAAGATTAATACAAAATTTAATAACACTCTTCTAAAGTTTACGTATAATATAATGAATGTGCATACACATAAAGTTGTATATTTGAAATATCGTTATTCATTAATTATGTGCACATAGTACATAAAACATAATCATACTTACTAAAAGCTATAGCTAATCGCAAGATAGATTATCTCAAAATGCAATTATTCGAGAAAAAAGGTACTCTAAAATTTACCTTTAAATCACGCTCAACGAAGTTTTACCCAAGGAATAGCAAACGTAAGATTAAATACGACAAATAAACTACATACATGGGTCGAGAGAACCACGATTTCATTTAAGAGGATACTCCTAATTTATACGACGCTGTAATGAAACGCTAAAAGTTCGTTAAGATTCCACACTTAAGAGCTCACATCGCCGTATTGGTCAGGCGTGATAAAACTAAGAGCTGTAATTTTACGGCAGTCCGTCTCCAGTTAACTGTGAGCGCTCGTTTAATCGCCAAGTTAAAAAGAAACGTCGATATGACAAGGATCCATTAACTAGGGCGACAATGAGTTTTGCACCAATCGATCATCTTCGGACATCTTTAAAAAAAAAAAACGTAGCTCTTACTGGATAATATAAATTTGTCCTGTGTTGTAAGGATTCTACATTCATAAATTTCACATACACCCAGATCCGAAATAATTTTAAAAGATGTCTGCTTTTAAAAAAAACAATGCCCTTACTGGATAACATACATTATTCTGTATTGTAGGCACGATTCTACATTCATAAATATCAACAAACACCTAGATCCGAAATAATTATTTATGGGTCACACTACTAATTGTCCCGTGTGGGAATCGAACCCAAGACCCTAGCACTGAAGCCAATATCTTGGCAACTACGCCACGGATCAGCTTGAGTTGGGACACTTTTGTAGAGTGTACTTACATGCATTTACTTTTATATTCACATGTGTACCCTTATATCCTTATGCACACTTATAACCAGGACACACTTAGGGTATCATTCTGTTTTTATCTTGTACAATGTGTAGCAATTATGAATATCGCTTAGGTTACAAAAATGGGAATTCATTCGTTAAAACAGGGCCGGTATATGTTAATATAGCATAGTGGCGCTATTAAAAGTCTTGACACCCTTAAAGTATGACATAATATAAAAGGGCCTAGGTCTCTTCCGTGGAAGTTCTTACTGTCACTTCCAACGCACTGATGAGATGTGAAGATTTATATAAGAAATATATATATATATATATAAATTTTGCCAATACTCCATTCCATTTCCAATGATCCTTCGTATCCCATACGGAATATATTTATATGCATTTCCATAATTGTTCTTTACCGTGCCTAAACTTGTCTTTGATACTATAAGTTGCGTTAAATAAGAGAAATAATCTGAAGTAAAATCTACATGTCTGAGCATGCTTACTTATTTTTGTACTTATGATATTTGACGTAAGGAATTTGTAATTTAAGCACAATAGCGTGAAAATGGTCTAATGAACTATATTATTAAATATAAAAAATATCTTTATTCCGTGACTGCGTTTCTGGTTACCCTTGTTTAAGTCGTTACCGTAAATATTTAACAACAAGAATTAATATTCAATGTTGGTTATCAGAAGCCGTGACATTTTTATAGACTTAATTCCATAAAATGAATCCTTGCTGGTCGTATAGTAAATAATCATGTCTCGGAAAAGGACGAGTAAAATATGAGATTTTAAGGTAATTATTATTATTATAACGTGGTACGTGTTAAAGTGTTAACCTGAATTCATTTAGTACATTCGTGGATTTTATGTTTCATTTAAGTTAGTCTCTTGATGTGAACGAAAACTTTACCTGCATCTTAGTGTCATGAAAATTTTATAGCTAACGGTGATACCCCGCGGATACTTTTAGAGGTTTGAGAAAATTAATGAGAGAAAAGTTAGTATCTAAATTCAGATTTTATCGAAAATTATATCTATTTCGCGTGATGTGCATATCATCGGATTGGGATTTAATATTAATTTAATTAAATCCAGATAACCAAGTTAACGAAGGCGACTGGAATTGTAATGTGCAGTAAGCCCAGGAAATTCATCTTTGTTTCATTTGGATCATGTAATCAATATGAAAGAGTCTTGCCTATAAAACTTATAACAAATCGAAAACTTCCCCAATCGTTTGTGTACAAGAGGGCACGTATCTGGTGTCAAAGACTCCAGGCCTATAGAGCAAGGGAATCGAGTTAAGCGTAAAAATAAAACACACCAAAAATCCTCATTATGGCATCCGACCACCCAATAAACGTAATCTCTCAAACCTTTAGTGCAATACGACTCATCAAACTGTTTCTGCGCTTACACTTGACGACTTTATTATTTACTATCTGCTGCCCGCGACTACGCCTTCTTAGAATAGGCTGAGGTGTAACATTAAGTAGAAAGACAGATATACATAAAATATGTATATAAGTTATAGCCTATGTCTTATTCTGATGTATAAGCTATATTATTGTAAAGATTCATTAAAATCAATTCTGTAGTATTTGCGTGAAAGAGTAACAAACATCCATCCATACATACAAACATTCGCCTTTAATATTAGTAGGAAAATAGGGAAGTAAGGATTAATATTCCTTTAGGTACTTTTTACATGTGTATAAATAAAAACCAATGTTAATGAAGAAAGAAATAACCACTACTATTTTCATCTCAGTGAGCTTGTTGACTGGATATGAAATGTTCGACCCCTAGTTTGATCGTGCCAAATTATGAGTCATATTTAGTTAAAACTTTTTAATATGCATTATTCAGTCATATACAGGAGTATATCTTAAAAAACATATCTGCTTTAGTTATAAAATGAGCCGAGGTGAAAATGATTTTGTAATGCTTTCTATATGAAAAATTTTACTAAAACATGACTTAAACATTAACATTTAGCGCAAAAACAAGTCAACAGTGATTACGGATCTCGCCTTCCTTGACTCTTATCAATCCTTTTTACTTCTCTTGTCTCATTTTTCACAAATTTAATCAGAAATATCAAATCAGAACATTTTTTCCCTTGTGCCGTGTCGTTGTCGTCTCGTGAGCAGTAAATGTGCATATCTTTGAGTAACAAATCAAAGTGTTATTTCTGTAATACTCCATTATTCAGACGCACAGAGTAATTTCTTCACAGAATATATAAGTAATAGCTATTTTTTAAAGTTGCTTTGTGTGCTATTGAAATTAGTTCCATATCTTAAGTAAATTGATATTAATCGGGTTGTATTTTAAAATCATTTAACATGTGTAAATTGTCTAACTTTTTTAATTAGGTGAATGATTTGTGTCTGAGGCTACTGCTTAAAAAGGAGGAAAACAATTATAGCTTAAATTATCAGACGAGATTGTCTTCATACGAAAGATTCATAATATATTGAACAGTTTGCGACACAGAATTGTTTCTGAGAATAATTCACATTATTATTTTAAAATGTTTAGAGGAACTATCGCGTTTATTTTAAATTGAATTGTATGATTATATATGATGTTTCAAAGTACAAGAAATATATTAAATTGTCTGTCTCGTGAGCATGGAAGCTGCGTAAAACCATGCATGTTGCTGCTCGATTTAATAAACTGTCGGCCTATAACTAAATCTTCATAAACATATACAATTAAATATTAGATCAATAAAGATTGTAAATATTGAAAAAAAAAATTAATAAGTATTCGAGTAAAATATGAAAGAAATGAAAATCCCCCTTTTGAATAAATGTGACTCCCCCTTGTGAATAAACACTCAGATACGAAACAACTAACTGTGCATCACAAATCTCATGTGGGAATCGAACCCATGACACCCGGCGCCGACGCCAATAGCTTAACAACTGCCCCATTGAGTACAACTTTAAAAGATTTAAACACTAACAACGTGACATTATAGAAAGCTATGACTTTTTTAACATGATCTCTCTACGTCCGAGTACTCTGTGGCCATGTATCATGTACATAATTCAAACGGGGAGTACAGCACGAGTTCAAAGTTAACTTTTAACTGAGCACATTCGTCATTTTACTGCACTAATTGGGATAAATATAAACCTCGTACAAAACAAGGAGCGTTTCCCGCTGCTTTAATAAAAGGAATTTCGTACTTCTTTTGTGTTCGTTGCGTTTTCGTTTTAACATTCAATTTGTTGAAATTACCTCGGAACGTGAAATGTTACAAATGAAAATGTTTGATGGTTTCTTGTGTGTACTCGCCTATTATTATTTGCATATTACTTTGTTAGCCTTTTGTATACACATTTATTTATTTACTAACATATTTATATAAATAAATAAATATCTTATTATTATGAATTATGATTGCAGATAAGTATTTTTCTTTTTCATTCATTTAGTTAAAAACCCACATCTTTATTCCTAAATTATTTCTTTAATCCATCCAAAGGTTTCCTGGAAGAAATTACTATTAGTAATAAGGCCGCCATTTTACCCATCACTTCTACGTTAAGTTTTAATTTTTGTTTGTTTTATTTTTGGTGTGCAATAAAGTATATTCATTCATTCATTAATGACTTATTAAATATAACTAGTGTTATCATTTCATTTTCAGTACATGACATTTCTAACAATGACTATATTTACACGTTAAAATCTTAACTGTAAAAGTTCTAAAGTTTTCCAGTATATCGGGAGTCTGAATTAAATTTTGTCCAATACCTAAAAGTATAATCTTTTAGTAGTCATTTTTACTTTTAGTGTCAGCCTCTGCACTTAAGACGAAACTTTCTGAATTATACATTTTTGTAGTAAAGTGAACACAACGTTCGGTTTTGGGTTTGGAACTTCGCCTACTTGGCGCGAAGTCCGCACGTGTCATAGATGGTAATACAGTGAAATTGGTTTCAAATCAACCACAGTATTAGGCAACCAATAATAACTTTTTAACATTTACCAATAATTCCAAGTTACAACCGTTATCAATTGCTTTTAATCTATTTTTTACAAAGAGTACTGGCACAGGGGATAAATTTTTTACTTATTTTTCTTTTGTTACGTTAATGAATTATAACTTCTTATGTGCTTACATAACTACACACACACACTTTTTATAAACAAACCTAAAGTACTGGAAGGACTAATTAAAAACATTTAATTTAAGTGAAAGTTGTGATACCTATTTTTATTACTGAGTCGTTAATATTAAGTTAAGCTATATGAATAAACGAATTATTTAAGCCGGAACACATTAATAGTTAATAAAAACAATAAATAAACAAAAGTTGTTTTGCCATATAAATTATTTGTAGAGGAATCGGAACGCACGCATAAATTGTTTGACAGGTTACACAGACATAGGTAACAGGTTGTTTGGTACAGTTTGTGTGGGAAAATAAAATTGTTGCTATTTCGATTTTCCATGCAATGTTTCCATAATTTCTCATCGTTTAAACCTTCCCTGGACTGCCACAAATATTTGAAAACCAAAATTAGCCAAATCGGTCCAGCCGTTCTCGAGTTTTAGCGAGACTAACGAACAGAATATAGATAAGATTCAGAGAAGCATCGTTGCTGTGTACGATTAATAATTAGATTATCGGAATATTTTCAATCCTATTTTATTATATTCTTTATAATAATCAAACGATGGACTTCTCTATTTTTCTTGGTCAATAGACAAACTTTAATTCGTTTATTTACTGAACATAAGTGCAGATAAACTATAAAGTGCACGCCTTTATTGTAACGACTAAATGAAAATCCACATTTCAAGTTTAGAAGTCAAAGGTATAATCACACTATCAAAATCAACAAAAAGTACAGTCTACTTTATTGTCGAATCGAGTTGAAACGAGTTCGTTCGATATCTTTGACTATATCCCCAACTACAGTTATTAGAATAAAATATATAAATATGAAAATTAATAAATTATTATTAGGATTACACAAGAACAACAAGTTACTGTTTTGTACTTAATTTCTGTATGTAATTTTAAATTATTTATTTGGTTCTAAAAAGTCTTTAACGATACTTCTTAAGACTCGGTTACTTCATTCAAACGGTGTTAAAAACTACGTGTTAGATTGCATGGACTAAAACATGTTTAATATTTTTCTATCATGCTATCGTTCTGTTTTCCCTCGGTAGAATTTTGTAACTTTTTTTACCTAATTTTCCTGCACTGAAAGGTTGCTCTTGCTTTTTTTTCCTGCAATGAAAGGTTACTGTACTTACTTGCTTATTACATTGATTAAATGCCAAGAGTTTTGCGGTAAAGAGGTTTTGGTTCATCCACAGTTGAAGGTTGAGAACCCTGCGTTACACCAAAAGGATACTATCATGCGAATAGCCAGCGAGCACAGCGACCTCTGATGGTACGCACTAATAACTCAATTACTCAATTAGTCCGAGCTCAGCGACTGAGCGCCGCTAACAGTACTATTATTTTCCTTATTGTGTGTGAGAGGAAATGCCCAATCAGGCGCACTCTCTGAATATCACAATTATATAATTCCGTTAGACCAGCGATTACTCGGCTTCCGAACGGTGATGTTACGTCCAGATTAGATTGAAATTTTCTATGATGTTCTATTTGATAGAGAAACTACCACATCCGCTGTGTGGAAAACAAAACACTTTCATCTAATGGTTGTAAGCTCTACTTTAGATGAAAGAGGCATTATACAATAATCTACATAGCTTTTTTTTACTTTGTGTTATTCGCGTTATAATCACGCGAATAACAAGAAGTAATTAAAGTAGAAATCATTAGGCGGTAATATTATTTATAACTGAAATGCAAAAGTGGTATCTTGTTTTACATATTTTAATTATATCAGTAAAACCCTTAGAGTAAATACATTCTAAGTATTTCTGATGAAAAGTTGTAGGACTAGTGCTTACTGCGATATTTTTTTTTATTCAGCTTTTTAATAAGATATTGTTTTCTTGATTTTACGTGAATATTATACATATTAAATGAAACTAGTTTATGGATTTTATCGCTTTTATTATTTTGATTTGAACTCCCGACGTTTCGAACCCTTTCCAGCGTTCATTGTCACGGGACAGACTAAGTTGTTATACGTCTTGATGTCATAGTTAACCCCGGCTACCGTCAATTATTTTGTTTATTTTTATTCCGATCCACGCAGAAGGAGCTTATAGTACCTTGAGGTCTGGCAGTGTTGGTGTGCTTGGATTTAATTTTCACTGACTTTTTCATAAGATAAGCTAATTAACGAGCAGGCAATTTATTGAAACTATAAAACCCTCGGTATTGTAATTAGTTTTACACATAATTTATAGTTAATAGTTTCAACTAAAATAAAGTTTATGTAATTGATTAGCATTTTCGTGAATGTTTCCATGAATTGGTCCCCATTGATCTATAAAATTCTATAAAAGTTAAAACTTCTCATTCCTTATAAAATACTAGCTGACACGGCAAAACGTTGTTTTGCCATATAAATTATTTGTAGGGTAGAAAAAAATGTTTGGGGAGGACCACCCTTAACATTTAGGGGGATGAAAAATAGTCCGTAATATGTTGTCCAACTGTCCACCCTGGCCGACATGCACACAAAATTTCACGAAAATCGGTCGAGCCGTTTCGGAGGAGTTCAATTACAAACACCGTGACACGAGAATTTTATATATTAGATATATCATGTCTCATGAACTCTGCAAGACATTAAAACGTTGATCACACGAAAATCTGACAGAACTGTGCCACATTCAAAGAGACAAACTGCAAATTGCTCAATTCCAGAATACATGCACACAAGAACATTCGAGTCTTCACCACGCGTCTATGTCCGCCGCCGCATTATGTATGGACAGACAGACATTCGGCGCGGCCGCCGTGTTTGCCGTGAACACATAGACCGCCCGCATATTCATTAAGTTAATTGTTCCGTCAGTGGATGCTCTTGAATCCATTATCTTAATTCCGGAGAGCCTACGTGCCAGTTCCGTTCCAGCGCTACGTTATAGTCGTGTATGATTGGCGTTGACACTTTGCATTAGTTTGTTTAGACCGCAGACGGTTTGTATTAGCGAATATTACCGTACATTTTAGGGTAATGAAACAATAGTGGTGTTTGCTAATGAGATTCTCTGATTTAACTGTGGTGGGCCGCGCAGCAGTATTCGCTTTTGGACGAAGGGACTGGTCCCCCCGGGTGAGTACCACGCCCTCACAGAATACCGGCGTGTAGGGTAGGTGGTACACTTCCGCGTTTCCTCTGGTAAATGAAGTAGCCGGGGCCCGCTTTATTGAAAGGTGGCAACGCGTTTGCAACCTTACGGGTGTTGCAAATCTCAACGGGTGGCAGTTGTCACTTAACGTCAGGTGAACCACCAGCTCGTTTGTCACCTTCTCGCATAAAAATAGCTACAATAGCACCTGCTGCTAGGCACTACAACAGATGTTAATAGGTACGTCTCAAAACAAATTAAGATAATCTTACTAAAATAATCTAGTACTTGGGTAATGTTTTTGAGATCAAAATATCACAGTTTAACTCCACATACTTGTGAAAAAATCCTTGTGACTTTTTTTAAAATCACAGCAGTAAGTTTTCTTTTGTTTTTTTTAATCATTGCCCTTACTTTTATTACAACATGTATTATGAGGTGTGTGCCCAGATGTGAAACAGCTGTCTGTGGGTCAGACAAATAGTTGTCCCGTGCGGGAATACAACCCACTACATCCGAAGCCGAAGCTAATACCTTTGCGATTGCGACACGGATTCAACAATATAATTTTTCATGCCGCCGACTGTTTTAAACTTAAATTCAGTAAGCTGTATTTATTACAAAATCGAACCTTTTCATTTTAATTCGTTTACTATACTCAAAAAAAACTACGACAACCCTTACAATCTTTCGGCAGTAATCAGTAACTGTTAGAGGAGCTAACTGCATGTTTGCTCCCTCATATTTGAAAATTAGTAGTAGATATTTGTCTCTATTTATTCTTCTATCTGTATGCATCTTCCGCGCCATTTATTTAAATACACTTTGATCGGTACGTACTTAGTCCATGGTTATGATTTAATGCTATCTCCCCAACGTACGTGTTTAGTTCCCGACTGTACAATGCTCACACTAGTCTGAATACCGGTACAATGTGCGAGCGGTGTCCCCGCGCATTCTCCGTCGTCTAGCGCGCATTCTGCTCCCGATATTCCGTAGGAACGGCGGCGGACGTCTGAGAATCGTACGCGGTTTGTGGGCCGTAAAATGGTGCATGGTTAATCTGATTCAATGCAATTGGAAACATCAAAGTGACACTGTCTTAATATACTTTAAAACTTAAAAAAATTAAGTAAAAGTAAATCTTCATCTTATAAGATCTTCATTTCATTTACTTTAAGGGAATAGAAAAAAGGAAAAGAGCTCCGGAAAAGTGTAGCTTCTTCTGATTTAGTGTAGCTTGATCTTTAACTGTGGTAGGGCCACGCAACCGCTTCGGCTGTTGCACGAATGGGCAGGTCAGTACGGGTAAGTACCACGGCCTTACATAAGACCAGTGATGTGGTAGTGTCATACATCTGCGTTTCGTCTGGTGAGTGAGGTAGCCGGAGCCCACTTTATTAAATGGTGGCAACGCATCTGCAACCATATGGGTGTTGCAAATGTCCATGAGCGGCGGTTATCACTTAACATCAGGTGAACCACCAGTTCACTTGCCAAATTCTCGCAAAAAATACTACTTAAATTTCAGCTGCATTAATTTAAAGTCCAAAGTTAAGGCGATAGAATTTAACATGCCCATATACGAACCAGTAACTTTCTTTTATACTAAAGTACGATGATAACCGACGGCATTTTAGCGGCGCAAACAAGTCGAGCTGCTACAAGAACGTCTAGCTTGTAGCGATTGGACATTTCGAGGATATGCGGAGGAGGCATGCCGGGACCAAATATCGGAGATGTAGCCGGACGTTCCCAGCTATCCTAGGCTTGCTCAGATATCTACTGATGATTCAATGTGAAATCGATGGCGAGCCATCCTTTAAATGTTTCCCGAATTACAGACAATTGTTGTTTCGCGCTAAGTTGTTAGTAGCTTAGATGTTAATTTTTAGGGTTCCGTACCCAAAGGGATAAACGGATCCCTATTACTAAGACAACACTGTCTGTCTGTCTGTTCATCTGACATCTGTATCTCAGGCTGTATCTCATGAACCATGATATTTAGACGGTTGAAATTTTCGCAGATGGTGTATTTCTGTGGCCGCCATAACAACAAATACTAAAATAAATATTTACATTTACATAATATGAACTGATTTTTTTTGCCGTTTTTATAGATAATGGTAGGAAACACTTCGTGCGCGAGTCCAACTCGCACTTGGCCGGTTTTTATATATATAGCAAAGGGCGCTGATGCTCTTTACGGTAGGTTACATTATTTGAATAAGTACAGATATGAATCGTGGATTGATGGAATAAAATATATTCTGTGCGAACATCGCCCATATTGTTAAGATTGTTATTATTATGTAAAATTGACAAGCTGGTCTTTAATGTTTATCTTAGTTGTATAATAAATTTAACTGCAACTATTTTACATCATCACCATGGTTCAAAAGGAAGCAGAGTTTGACACATACTATGGAATTGTACATGATTGTATATAGTGCTTCGGTAACAAAATATAATTTATAATATAAAGAATTATATACCGGTCTATGGGGGAGGCCTATGTTCAACAGTGGATACAAACTGGCTGAAATGATGATGATGAATACATATTATTTGCTTTATAATGTAAATCAGTTCTTGGTTGTAAGATAAGCATATGTGATATACAAGTTAAATAAATAAGGGCTATGGACTTTGTTGCTCAATAAAATAAAAATAAAAATTACAATACGAGTACATTACTTAAACCGTGTAATCCCATGCATCGGACGTCTAGTTACGTAAGATTTAATTTCAATCTTCTCAGTGCGGTATTATCGTCTTAAAGGTAGGTCAACAGAATCCAATCCTCTAGATTGAATCTAGAGGGCGGCCGGTTTGATCGATCATTGAGTTGTTTGCAGTATGCCAATTGCCCGTTATACACATATAAGGCAGGCGTGTATGTATTTATGACGTGATTGTTCGTGTACTCGAGCACTAGATATTTTGCAATTGGTAAGTTCAAAAATCTTCTCTGAAGTTTGAGAATTAAATTATATCTTTATATATACAGCGTGTCTTTATTTATTATTAAAACACCTTTTACCCGGAATTTAGTTTACCCACGGTAAAGTAAACTTTGTTCAAAAACTCAATACGGGCTGCTAAAAGCACCTTATATAATCATTCCCTTTTTAGGGTTCCGTACCTAAAGGGTAAAACGGGACCTTATTACTAAGACTCCGCTGTCTGTCTGTCTGTCTCTCCGTCTGTCA
This sequence comes from Iphiclides podalirius, assembly GCA_933534255.1. NCBI lineage: Eukaryota > Metazoa > Arthropoda > Insecta > Lepidoptera > Papilionidae > Iphiclides > Iphiclides podalirius. The sequence continues at coordinate 15,852,550 of OW152820.1, read as the reverse complement.
CCAGGCTGTATCTCATGAACCGTGATAGTTAGACAGTTGAAATTTTCACAGATGATGTATTTCTGCTGTCGCTATAACAAAAAGTACTAAAACACGTAATAAAAAATATTTAAGCGAGACACCTATGCAACAGACATCATTTTTTTTGCCGTTTTTATGGATAACGGTACGGAACCCATCGTGCGCGAGTCCGACTCGCACTTTGCTACCGGCCAATTTCATCTCACGAAGGCCGGTGACTACTAATTTCCGTTACATTCCACGCCGCCAGTTAGTTTCATCAGCCACTCTAACGAAAGCGTTTAACGCTGCGCCTTTGTTAATTACATTCATATCAAGCCGCCGAAAAGCGGTGCGTCCATTACGAAAATAGGGCCGAGTCAGCTGTATAGGGAGGTGAACAGATGTAAATTCAAATATTTCTATCAATTTGACAAGCGAGCAGGCGGTCCACCTGATGTTAAGTGAACACCATCGCCCATGGACATCTGCTACACCCGAGACTTGCAGATGCGTTGACCTTTTGAAAATTGGGGTCCGGCTACCTCACTCACCAGAGGAATCGCGCAAGTATTATACATCCACGTCACGCCGATCGTCTGTGAGGTCGTAATACTTACCCGGACGAGCCTGCCTATTCGTGCAACAGCTGAGGCTGGCTGCGTGGCCCTACCAGAAGCACTACACTTATTTTACTTATTGATTGTTAAAAACCATTAGATAAAGTAAGTCACGGTAATGCAATTGTAACTCAACCCATGTTGCAAGTGTCCATGGGCAGCGGTGATTCCTTACCATCAGGTGACCTTTCTCGTTTGCCTCCTTTTTCTATAAATAAATACTATTTTCGGTTCGCCAGTGACCTGAGAGAAGAACCGACGAAAGAAACTCAGCGGGACATTTTTTTTTATAATTACAATGTTTTACAGTCCACTTGAAAGAGTCTGGAGCGATCAATTCATTTCCCGAGTGTGTTATCATTTAAATTGTCACTAAGTGGCATTTTCTTGCTCTGCACTTGCAAGACCCCTGGCTGCTGCTGATTTTATACACAAATAAGTGTGTATAATTGCATTAAAATATATATATATATATATATATATATATATATATATATATATATATATATATATATATATATATATAAAAAAAGAACAAGACCGCAGAGTTTCTTGCCGGTTCTTCTCTGTGCAGGTCTAGTTTAGTGAACCGGTGGTAGATTTTTGTTGACGTTCAATAAGAGCTTAAGTTGGGCCTATATTGAATAAATATACTTTGATTTTGACTTTGATTTAACACATAAAATTTTTCTCACAATTTTTTTGGAACCTAGCAACCGATAAATTTTTAACAAAGATTTACTTATTCTACGCCCGGTTGGGGATAGAATTAATTTATGTTTGTTCATAGTATTTATATCATGCACATTACTACGTCTACTAAGAAAGACAGAAAGAAAAGTTTATTTGTACATAAACAAATCATAACTGTCTACATTAAAAAGAAATACTATGTAAATGCACCAAATAGGCTTCCCACTCGGCAAGAGTTCACGGAGTTGGTAAACTTCGTGAAAGCTGATTTTCAGTGTCACGTCAGTTTCACCCCTTGAACGTTTTGATCACGCTCACGATGTTCACGAAAATTTTGATATCGAGCTTGTAGACTTATCCTTTCCGAGAGCTGCCCGATAAAGCTATATATTTTTCAGACTGAATAGTAGAAAATGTCAGCGTGTACGTATGTACGCGCGTGAGAAGTTATGCTTCTTTGGCAACATTAAAAAATTGGTTTTAATTGCATGCACATAATTAATTACAATTAAATAATAAAAAAACTGGGAAAGTAAATACATAATAACAATAATATCAATCAATAAGTCAATCAAAAATATCTTTATTCAAATCACTCAATTATGAATCGTCAAATTTTACATTAAAAAATTATAAATAGGTTCGTAAGGTACCAGCGGCAGAAAAGACCAGCAAGAAACTCAACAGTTGCTCTTTTTCAAAAATATCAGTTTACAATATAACATACAGGTATAATAGTCTTATTCTAGGCTACGTGACTATCAACAGTATTAACTCCACCACATTGGCGTCGTTGAGATATTCCGCAATAAAATTATGTAAGCGCCATCTATATTCCTTATTGAGAACTGTAACGTGCGAATGTGATTGAGAATTTGCTGCCATCTTTAATAAGCGTTTTAGCGGGCAGCGTCATAGTGTTAAAATATCACTCTTTCTCATAATTTTTTCATAACGCGCTTATAGAAGTATAAATTCGATGAAAAAGTTTTACATTTCCAAGTGAAACGCACACAGGAACAATTAGTGCGCCCGTTTAGGAGCACGCATTGGACAGTCGGCGAAGCGGGCGAAATAACACTTCGCGATGTTCCGAGCGTTCGAATGACGCGTAATACGTCACATCGATGGTTAATGATCCGGAGCTCGTTAATTAGACGTCATTTCACGCATCAAATGCTTTGTAGCGTTGAATGAGGTGACTGTACAGAGAAGGCTGTTTCTGTTCCGGGCCTTTTTCCACTTTATGAAATGAAAACTTATGAAAGAAAAAGCAAAAAATGTGAACTAAAATAAGCCAAACAAACTTATAATCATATAGAATAAAATATTTATGTATGACTTAACTTCCAGTTATCTCAACTTAAGGGATTTGCTGGTGATTTTCACCATCGTACAACTCTTTTAGCTGCCAATTACCATCGACAACACCTTGATGTTTAGCGGTCCACCTCTGTGCGTTTTTCATGCAATTTGCTACCACGCACAGCTACTATAGCCGTGATAGCTCACTGTCCGGCCGCTCGCCTATAATTCAATATACTCGAGCACGGTGGGTTGGATCCGTGAACTTGTGAATTTTAATTGCTCACTTGTCACTTATCGCGTGCTCAGCGGTGAAGGAAAACATCGTGAGGAACCCTGCATATTTTCGAAATAAGAAGAAAAAATATTTCGAAGATATGTGAAGTCTGCTAACCCGCAGTGGGGCCGCGTGGTGGACTATGATACTCTATGTATATCGAAGGCCTTTGCCCAGCAGTGGGACACTTATAGGTTACTTTATAAGGGTATTGAAAAAAAAATGTTGTATCCGAAACAATAAAAAAGCAGTAACAGTAACAGTCTATACTGTTACTTTACTTTTACTTTTTTTTACAGCTTTCATTCCCCCAAAAAATGGTCATTAGATGATGTAGCGACTAGTTTCTATTAAAACAACTAGGTATTCCAGAGCATCCGATGGCACAATCGAGCATTAAGTTTGACAATGAAGGACATAAGGCTTTCCAGTGAAGAACGTGAAGACCAAACTTGACACCTCCACCATCGCCCAACCCTAAAATACGACGTGTGTACAACCTACAGTCGATAACATCACCACTACTAACTTTATGCGGTTTAAATATAATATTCCAAAAGATTTAAGGAATAATTTATTCTTAAAATCAAACCGGCTTAACCGCAGTTTAGGCATTGCCATCAGCAACAGTTTTGGATGTGCACACGACCTCTGTACAAAAAATTATAATTAACTTTTAGAAGAACCGGCAAGAAACCCTGCGGTCTTATCCTTTTCTTTTTCTTCTTTACTTTTCTTTTCTTCTGTGTTTTATTTGTTGTAGTTTTATAGTAACGAATTATTTCTATCTGAATATTGTCTATAATTTCTATCTATTAAAAGTCCAATAAAGATGTTTAAATTTTCGGAGACGTGTCCATTTGGGAGACTTAGATGATTTATCTCAAGCTGTAATGATACAGAACCTTTTTTTAATAAACGTATTTATTATGCTGAAAGAATTTCTGTTCATCGCAGCCGAAACCAAATTCTTGTGAACAAGAAGTTACACATTTATCAAATGCCTATATGAAAATGATCGCCGATGTGTCGATAGTTCCGCATACTGATTGTTAAGCATGGGCCTCATCAGTATTGCTTCGAAGATGCATATTTAAAGCTGATAGATCGATATTTGCCCTATTACTATTCACGTGGTGTGTACGACCACGGGCTAAACGTCCGTAGCACCCGATAAATATTGTTCACCGTCGAAGCGAGCCGGAAATGATGTCATTGGGAGCTCGTGTTTGCCGTCCTCGCGTCGAGTGACTGTTGGAAACGGTGGAAATTTCAAAGTTCGGTTGGTTATTTTTGCTGTTTTACAGATGGCGTGCTACGGTATTAGCGGCAAATTAGCCCGGCTACATTGTGAAACGCACCCTTGGGTGATTTCAACATCACTACATAGTATAAAACAAAGTCGTCCCGCTCTGTCCGTCCCTACGTATGATTAGATCTTTAAAAATACACAACGGACCTTGATGCGGTTTTCTTAAACTAGATAGAATAAATGAATGAAAGAATTTAATGATAGGGTGATTCAAGAGGAAGGTTTATATGTATAACTAGCTGCTGCTCGCGACTAGGTCTGCGTAGAATAGGCTGAAGGCGTAACATTCAGACAGAAAGACATATACATACAATATTTATATAAATTATAGCCTATGTCTTATTATGACGTATAAGCTATATTATTGTAAAGTTTCGTTAAAATCCATTCAGTAGTATTTGCGTGAAAGGGTAACAAACATCCATCCATACATACAAACTTTCGCCTTTATAATATTAGTAAGGATACATCGCACCCGTACGTTGTTATGAATAAATGAATGAACGAATATACTTTATGGCAAACCAAAAGTAAAATAATGAAATGGTCAAAGGATGATCTTTTGAAACGACCTCGCTAAATTGCAAACCCGATTGTAACCAAATATCGTTGCCGCGAGCACACGATTGAGATCGCACACGCTTAATGACTTCATAAACGCCACGTAAAACCGTTAATTTATGAGAGGTGCAGTACTTTGAACGAATCGATGCGGCCGCGCGATGTCTCGTCCCTTATGCAGGCGTTAAACATTTTACGGCCGACATTCTTGGAGACAATGCGGCCGACGTTACGCGATCTTTTTGGCCATTTTGTACAGAAGTTGATGTTTTATCCTAACGTATCGTAACGTTGACTAAGACTTCAAAATTCTACTAATAAATGCGAAAATATTAACGGTGGTAGACTGTGGCACGCAGCAGCCTCGGCTGTTGCACGCATAGGCAGGCTCGTCCGGGTAAGTATTACGACCTCACAGAAGACCGGCGTAAAGTGGAAGTATAATACTTTCGCGTTTCGTCTGGAGAGTGAGGTAGCTGGAGCCCAATTTTCAAAAGGGTGTCAACGCATCTGCAAGCCCTCGGGTGTGGCAGATGTCCATTGGCGGTGGTGTTCACCTAACATCAGGTGAACCACTTGCTCGCTTGGCAATATAAAAAAATAAAATTTTTGTTTGTTTCGGCTTCTTTCACATAGCAATAGTCTTTCACGTTTTAGGTATCAAAAGTTCATATCATACTCTTTCATGTTTAGGTAGCAAATGGCTGTTGCCATATCTGGGCTGGGGCTGCAAAATGCCACCTGGCAGCCCTTGACTCAATGGAGAGGCGTGCGGAAAGGCTCATTGGTGACCGCGATTTGGTTAAAACCAATCTCACCAGCCTCGAGCACAGGCGCAGAGTAGCCAGCCTGTCGGTTTTCTACAGGATGCATTTTGGAGAGTGTGCGTTGGAGCTGCACCATTTGATTCCTCCCGCCCCTTTCCATCATCGGACAACTAGACGTTCGGCGGGGCTTCACCCTTTTGCTGTCGACGTTCCACGCACAAGAACAAAGAGATTCGCATCGTCATTTATCATCCGTACGGCTAAGGAATGGAACAACCTGCCGGCGTCGGTCTTCCCATCCGATTATAACGTAGGCGTCTTCAAGGCAAGGGTGAATAGGCTTTTACTGAGCTAGAGCGCTTACCATCCGCGGCTGCATCGTTACTTACCATCAGGTGGGATGGCAGTCAAGCGCTAGTCAGTTCCACATAAAAAAAAAAAAAAAAAAACATGAAAGAGTATGTTTTCTGAAATCGTTCTGGAAGATCTAAATAAAAATATATAGATAAGTATTCGACATATATACACAGAGTAGAATTTTCTGTTGAAAGTAATATATTTTAATGTATTATATTTATATCAGACTCGTTATTTGCATAATTTGGTATGCTTATAATTTGTGTATTTTGATTATAAGAGTTGATTCATTATTATCATATATATCCCTTAAATAGTTCAAATATAGCAGTTACATCAGAATATTAGAAGCGTACTATTTCACATGCCCGACGCATTAACTAAAGTTCTTTTTCGCATAAAACTTAACGCTTTTTCAAACCTATTTGTGCTATATCCAACGAGTTGCTCACCTTGTCACGATTTGTAACTTAATGGGCAGTAAAGGAAAAGTTCTAACACCCCTTTCTACCCCATCGGGGTTATATATTATCATATAGTTTTATCATTTAGTCTTTGCCACCAAATTACTTGTTCTTGTATGCTTAACAGCTTTCCCCACAGATCCCCTAAATTCTCTGCCAAGTTTTTATATTTTCTTCCTAAGAGGACTAAGTGTAATTTTCAACATTCTCGATTATTCCACTCGAGGACGAATTAATCCCTCGTGTATCCTTCTAAAAGCACCCTACCCAGAGTCCTTTAATCAGTGACTTAAGGGCCCCCGCGGCCTGTAATTTCGCATTTGAATGGACGAGTGATTGCTAAGCCGATGCGCTTTGATATTCGCCAATTCATAACCGCACATCTTCTACGGCTTACCGACAAACCACGTCGACGGTCATGTCTCAATGCAGCAATCGCGAAGAGATAATTAAGACATACGGTTCAATTTGCGATATTGTTGACGAATGAAACACACCGCCTGTAAAGGCAGGGGCCCCGAGTGAAAGCTTCAAATTTTTTCAGACTATGTTTAGCGAATTCACGTAATCCCGAAACAAGTCACAATTGTACGAATTTGCTTCAAAAAGCGCAATCGTCTGCCGACTGAGATACGGTTCTTCAATACTTTAAAACTGAAAGCTCTTATATTAAACCAAAAATCATGAGTATATATTATAATTGTAATCATGATAATCATTATCATTTAAGCTTATTAGAGTGCATTACTGAACGAAAGAGAGAAGAATCCCCCACAGATTTTTTTTACATGAGAAACTGGTAAGCGAGGCGGTTTACCTGATGTTAAGTTATAACCGCCATTCATTAACAATACCACACCATGCATCTGTAAATTGACAGCTTTTAATAAAGTGGGCCCCGCTACCTCACTACGAAACGCAGAAGTAACACTTCCAGTACGATCCGGTCTCCTGTGAGGTCGTGGTACTCACCCGGATGGACCTGCCCATTCGTGCAACACTGATCAACTGTTGTATGGCCCTAGCACAGAAAATTGCCCCAAAGCATGATCCTGAGCGACCAAGATCCATCGACTTCCGGCACAATTACTCCATCTAGCGGGAGGCCCTTATTAGGTCTAAGATATTATTTTAAGTGTACATCCACTATTGAGGTCTACTATAATATTTTACCTTAATAAAGACGATGATGTCATTATACATCTGTTATTGTCAATATAAGACTTTACGTTGTCCCACGTACCAGCACGATATCGGTTCCCATAAAACTTCTTGTTACGATGCAGGCTTCGACATATTATTGGTGTAAACATTGCTATTGACGACTCAAAAGACTAATAAATTATTTAATAAATATGTATACGAAAATTGATATATCGAGCATATGACGTTTTTCTTAACATCACAGGTAGTTTAGAATTTAATGAAATAAAATTTCGATGGACACCTTTTGTACGTTTGGAGGGACTCCAGGATCTCCTACGGATTGCACCAGAAATAAGACGTTGGGAAACAAATGAAATAAAGTTCGAATTTCTCCATTCAATAACCAAAATATTAGCCAGTCATAAGTCAAAGTCAAAGTATATTTATTCAATATAGGCCTAACTTAAGCTCTTATTGAACGTCAACAAAAAATCTACCACCGGTTCACTAAACTAGACCTGCACAGAGAAGAACCGGCAAGAAACTCTGCGGTCTTGTTGTTTTTGTTATATATTTTTTTTTGATGCAATTACACACTTATTTGGGTATCAAATCAGCAGCAGCCAGGGGTCTTACAAGTGCAGAGCAAGAATAATTTCCGAACATCCTTGTCCTCAATGTATTCTTGGATATTATAGTAGGCCCTTGCCATTAAGGTAGCTTTTACAAATTGTTTGTTTTTTTTTGTTAATTGTTTGAAATTGTCTATCTGGCTAATTCTTCTTCTTTTTCGCCACACTCTTCATTTCTAGTAGATCTTGTGGCGTTGTTATCGAGCTTATACTTGTTTCACAAAATATAGAAGCATGTTTTTTATTTTCTAACGCTTAAAATAAAATCAGTAACTTAGTAACGTCTTTAAATGTGTAATATTCGTGTACATAAAAGAGGCTATTATTTTTTTATTTATATTTTGAAAATATATTTTACGTACGATCTAAATGTATAAATGCCACAAAATATCATCCACAGTTTATAAACGAATTTTAATTATTAATTTTCCTGAATTGGCTTTTAACGTTCGATAGAAATTAATACGAGTTCGTCAAGTAATTGAATCAAAATCTACCTTTCGATTTCAATATTAATTGTGATTCATTAGATTAATAATATTTAGGTCTGTCCAAATTATTCACTCTAGCTTATATTATTATTACTAAACGAAACTATTTATTAATTCGGGAAATGTCTTACACATACAATAATGGTATATCAGTATAGACAGAAAAGTTATTGTTTATTTTTTTTGCACAAAAAAGTTACAAGTTATACTAGGCGGACTTAGTGATGACAGCATTATCTATTAGTAAGCCTTAGTAGTTAAGTAGGTAGTAAGTTTAAACCACTACATGGTTTAAATCAGAGAAATTAGATTTTTTACTTGAAAGACACGAAATGATTGTGCTTAACATTTTGAGGTAAAGTTGCATTAACGAGACAGGTTTCAAGATTTTCAACACTAAATGATTTATTTAGTAATATGTTTTTTATATGGTAAACTCGTATAATGAATCTGAATTATGTTTTGTGTTTATTGATAATATTGACATTATTATTTCTATTCATAATTTTATATTTCAGAACTTATTTTGTATAATTTTATCTTGATCTTTATGTCTAATTTCTTTCCAAATTTAGGACGATAAATTTTAACAGTCATCGAGCATTTCTATATTTAATGTATTCATAAACTTATTATGTCTCATATGACCGTGAGTACTGGTTTGCCATATACAGCATGTCTTTACCATCGCGACAATAAATGCACACACATATGGAGGATAACTTTTTAAAATGATTATTAAAGATTTACACTTTAAGCATCAATATTCAACGAGTTATTAAATTTTCCAAAACAAAGAATTTTAGAACACCTTACGTATAAAACTTTAATGTAAAGTTCATTTGTAAAGGTCACAAAGCATATGAATGGGTTGAATGAATTTAAAAGAGACAAAACATACTGTTAGAAGGAGAGGCTTGTAATGCGGCGCTGTGGCAACGAATTAAAAAGTCTCTGAATGTATGAATCAGTCAGATGTAGTTGCATAGGATGTTACAAATTTTGTTTCTTTTTTACTTAATTAGTTTGTTTGAAAAATATTTTTTTTAATTATGGATTTTTTTTAACGTTAATATTTTTTATGATTATTACAGGATTATGACAGGTAGCGTTAGACGTGTTTTCATTTATTGTCGCGGTGGTAAAGACACGCTGTATATCATGTGGTTTCAATTAATCATGGCTTGCCAAGCCATATAGGAATACGTTTAATCTATATCTATGTTATGTTATATTATATTATATCTATATCTATATTTGTTTATATTCAGCTAGTTTATGCATGTTTAACGCGGTAAATAGTTAATATGATAGAAATTAATGTCATAAATAAGTTAAAAAATGCCTCTTCGTTTGGAATACAAGTTCTCAGTTCATTTAATCTTAGTTTGAAAGGCTGAATGAGCCATTAATAAGACGACTTTACAGAAATAAGCTTTATACCTTACTAGCTGCTGTCACCTATGTCGGCTATGGAGTTGTTAGACAGTGAATTTCGCAAATAAGAACTTCTGTCTCATTCATTTAAGAGCCATCATGGATAAATAGCCGAGGTTCCTTTTCCCAGCACCACACTATACCATTGCCTCCTTAAATAAATATTAAGGAACATTTTTAAAATCTTTAGATATTTAAGTAATATAAGCAATTCAAAAAAAGTAAGAGATCGCTGTTAAAACCAAAGAATTAAATAAAAAATAAATTGACTGTTATCAAAAAAAATATTCATAAGCCTAACAATTATTTAAAAAATAAAAAATAATAAGAGCTTTAAAAAAATGGACTTCATTACATCTCCACAATGCACCACTCGTGCAAGATATTTTGCTATATATTTATTTTATAAGGAAAAAGGTTTCATTCGGCATGCAAAGGACCACGCCGCTTAAACGAAGGAAATCGCGTTTCCGATTCCGCCTTTCAAATAGCATTAACTGCGAAAAGTTTTCCAGCACGCCCGCCGTTTCGCCCCTCCCTTTGTAAACATCCCGACCAAGGAAACCAACAGAATCGTGGTCACCAATGAAACGCTAATTCTTCCGTTAGGGTTGTGTCACATCAATTAGAGCGGGGCCATAGCGAAATATAGTAAACTCAAGCAAAAGCGTTTCCAAGAAAAAGTACTGATATGTTATTTTTAACATCTTCTAAAATTATTTGGTTAATTAAGGAACTATTCACTAACATGTTTCACGCCTCTGAACTCAGAAATCGATGAATCGAAATGTCTTCAATATGCAATGGTTCAATAGTCTGCAGACTTAAAGCGAGGGTATTAGTCATATAAAGATATAATGACACAACTGAAAATCTCTAAGATTTAAAATATTTATACCACCTGAAAACTATGCCCCTGACGATATGACGATATAAACTGTCTCTTTTATCTGTTGCTCATTGGCATGAACGCTTTTGTAAAGCATTTGCTAGTATGTCGTTAGATTTGATGATTTTCAGGTATCGTAAAAATGCATAAAATTGTAGGTAATAAAGTACCAAAAATAAAAATGTTGACTGGCGTCACGTTTCTGGTTTTGATGAATAATCCTCCAAATACTGATTCTGCAAATTTAATAAAAGTATCATGACATCAATGATGTCCCCTCGATGATGAGTAAGGTTGTATGCCCCCAACGAGAAACTATTTTCCTCTCGCGAAGGCCAAAGGACAGTCTCGCGAACACTTTCTCATTGAATTGTTAACATTTGCTCTTCCCATTATATGTTATTAGACTATTCTCTGTTTATCGTATAGTAATATCTGGATGGCAAACTTTACCCTCATAGACTGGACGCAACAGGAAATTAACTTACGCCCTTTCGCGTGACAAGTTTATTAACAATTTTTCTTTTCTTTTACTCCTCTTGTTGTCTGAATGTTGGAGAGGGACATTTCAAATCTTTTCCATTAGTGTAATGAAAAAAAGGATTAAAGAAAAAGTGTATCAAACTCTTGTAAAATGGTTGGCGTCAGTAAATTTTACGTTTAGTATTAGAGGTTACCCTCTAATAAATAGGATAATGTTTTTTTTTTAAATTATAAATGTTTCAAGCTCTTGTAAACGTCCAACCACTGCAACTACTATGGCCTAACTTATTCAGTTATCTATTCATCATCATCATCATCATCATATTTATATCTATTAATGCTCGTTGATTACCACTTATATGCGATGCCGCTCTATAAATCTTCTTATACTCCCGCTCTTAACCCTCTCTAGGTGGGGTCGGCAAAACATGTCCTTTCCTTCTATTTTCCTCTCTCAGCTTTCATCACAATACTCGCCAATTTCATACACATATCATTCGTCACACAGCCAATCCAAATCATTCCCAATTTTCCTTTAGCTTTACACACTCCAAACACATCATACTCATCTCTCTTCTAGTCATATGACTTTCATCTCCTTCTGAAGTATACAGCCTATGTATACTTCCATCGAAAGCATCCTGTACCAAACTAAAGTCAAACTAAAAATAATACCGTTGATTATAAAAAAATTAATATATGCTAACAGATTTTACTTGTTACGGTTCTAAGCTTGCCAAAAAGTTTGTTTCTATATATAGTAAAGTTTTACCAGGCGTATACTTAAATTAACAATTTGCTCAAGATGCGTAAACTTAATGAGCGCTGGCGTCTCTAGAAAATAGAATACGCAGACGCTGATCGTAAATCCATCCCCTTTCGGTTTTTAACATTCGGCGCAGAAAACGTCATTGGCCGACGTTTCTTGGTAGCACACGGAGAGAGACGTTAAACTGATTTACGACGAGGAAGCTTTGGGCTTCGCGGAACGTCGTGTGCGTATGAACAGTTAAGCGCGAATATAATGGTTTGAGAGTTGGGCCATCGACTATTTCGTTTGGGCTTAAGCCGTCGATAGAGATGTTTCTTGGCACGATCTGTTTCCATTATATTTATTGTGTGCACTGGAACCAACGGGCAGTCGTGTCACAAGTTTTATTATTTTTTATAAAACGTAAGCTTTTCTGTAGATTTTTATTTTATATCTGTTGTGTTGGTATGTTGCTCTATCGATTAAAACATTTTAAAATGGAAAATGTATAGTATCGGAATTGTACCTTTTTATTTAACAGGCTTTTGATTTCTCGTACAATAGTAATCTGCAGCTCTACTAATTAATACTTCTTTTGGAATTGCCACCAGATCACAAAGACAAACTGAAAAAGAATGCAATATATCGCATTATGTTACCAAAGAGTTCTTCATTCGAAATTTAAATGAAATGTTTCCATTGTAAATGTTTCTAACCTAGTAGAAGGAAGATCCGAATCTAAATCGACCTTCACCGAGCTGATAATAGAATCTGATGAATGATAATCGAATGGTATTATCAACTCGGTAAAGGTCGATTCGGATCTTAGACCAACCGGCCCATTCTAAAAACCCATTATAGAAAATTGTGACCTCAGTATAGAATTATTGGTTTCAAATAAATTTGCCACGATTCAAAATTACACTCATATGACTAGAACATTGCCAACTACAAAATTGGAGATATGAGCAGTTACTGTTGCCGTATCTAAGACGTATAATCCCTTTAGTGGCAGCGGATGCAATATTCATTAGACACCGCATTTTAGGATTCACAATAACGGCGTAATCAAAGAACAAATGTTCGAAGTGCAACATTCAGGAGTGGATGTAAGGACATTGTATGTCAGGAGTCACAAAGATGGGCCATGAATTTTACGACGGACAAAGTACAGGTTTATTCTGTATACAATGGCCATTGAATGGTTTTGCAATTTTGTAAACACAGTGTTGGGAGTTGTTTTTAAGTGTTTCCTTTCGTTGTAAACAATGATTTTTATGCTGGGCGTTATGAATGAAACGATGTGAAACGTGTTCGAACTGCCTGATTCGAATCGCAGAAGCAATACGTTTAAATCAATCTGTGTCCAACGTTACACGGCCAGACTTCGGACTAAAAAATTTTTTTTAAAAACTAGGACGCAAAAAAATTTTCACGACATCATTTTTGTCATCATAAATACTCTAATATAAAATCCGTTAAACAGTGATTATTTTAGTAAGAAGTCGTTAATTTTCTTTTAATTTGCGTGTCATTAAAAGTCACGCAATTTTACTGTGTTCGATAATCTGTTATAATCCAAACACCAATCAATTTATCAATTATAATTAATGGAGACATTACTTTAATTATTTATAATTGATAAATTTACCTTACTTATTTTATACTCTTGTCTCGTAAAAATATTTCTCAATAAAAATATCGTAATACTCTTTCGTTGGGGCTGTTAATGAAATAGAAAGTAAAGTCTCATTACTAAAGTGTATATAAGTGGCCCAAAACATATTATTGCATTGCTAATATAGTCATTTTTAAAAGAACACAAATAAATAGTTGAAAAGCTATAAGTAGTAGATTTTAATTACTTTATTATTTCCCGGGATGACGGATATGATAAAGTCTCCAGAAGATACATTAAAAACTTAAAACAAAAATCAAACTCGACAATATCGTTACAATTGTTTAAGAAAGAGAGTTTTCTCTTGACACAGGTATTTTTTATGAAAGCCAACTTTGTTGGAATACATTGTCAGTATTTACAGTTGTTTTATTGATCTAATATTTACAAGATTAAATCTATCTAATATTACATATTATTTAATAAACCTAATCCACGCGGCATGGTGCCAAGAACGCTAGCTGCATTTCCTCGCTGAATAGTTATGCTCAACCTTTGCGCGAGAAAAGAACCAGCTCTCTTGTCACCAGCCGCGGCGTTAAGCCTAGGACATAAACTTTTAAAAAATTTGATGTGCGCGGACCCCACGGACCTAATGTTTCAACAGCAAATGGCACAAATACATAATCTGAACATAAAGACTCATATTTGCGCCATTTACTTACTTCAGCTGCCTCCGATGCCGCCCCGGCCCTGACCGAAGTACCCCTTAGATGAGAGGCAGCCAAAGTGTCTACACAAGTGGCGTCCCAAACAAGGGCTTTGCCTCTCTCCCAAGGGATCAATGTTAAACCGTCGGGTCTCTTACCATCGTCGCGTAAAATGCCACAGGGCTCTAAAATAGATGGAACATTGATGGAAACAAGAGCCCTACGGATGATGTCGTTCAGGGAACCGTGGCGAGAAAAACGGCCAGCACTTTTTTTGACAAGAAAGCCCGTGGAGACCAAATTTGTCTACACTGACACCACAAGGGCATTGGTGTGGTTGACAAATCGGTGCCCCTAGACGGATTCCTACAGCAATGCGTAAGCTTTCATTGTCAAGTAATGTGCCCAAGTTACTTGATGGTAAAGCGTGAAGCCAATAACTCGTACTCATAGTAAACGTGATCAGTTAATTATCGATGAACAATATCTGGAGCATTTAACAGAAGGTATGTAATTGCAGCTGCACGTAGACGGCTAACTGTAGCTCTTTCGCACCGAACCGCCCAGTTAGTGTTTCAAGTAACACATAAATTTTCACACGATTTAATTAAAGAAATCGAAGAGAAAGCGGTAGTTTCTGAACGTTATCGTTTGCATCAATTTTCCTATTTATTAAGAAACATCAGATTGCGAATCTATGTGAATTGCTTTTACTTATTCTTTCTTGATATAAGTTATTAGGTTAAGTTAACGTTTGACTTACATTGTGCTTATATAATAGGTAGTACAGAGAGTAGATATTAACGTGATTCTATATAATTGAGTCGCAATAAATGATCTTCCAAAAAACAAATGAATTATGTGACGATAACATAAATCGATGAAGTCATTAACAAGTTTCACAATAACTTAAAAACGCTCCATACAAACACTTAGGTCTTAGATTCTGAAATCCTAATTTAGTAAATGTTATTCTATTTAAGCAAAATGAACCAAGATATATATTAATACATAATTATCTGTACATTTTGGATTCAATTAGGTATATAAGATTCATTGCCAAGCGTGCACTGGTCTCTTAATATCGCTTACACCAGTTTAATGCAATAGTTTTTTTTAGTTTAAAAATTTTGGCAAAAGCTGTGATAGGATGGTTCAATTTTCCTTTATACCGCTAACCAAGTGTTTAGCTGTTCCTCTAATTCCCCTAATCAATGTTCTAAGTGGCTTCACGATATGGTATTTGAAAGTGGTCTTTACTTCAGTAGCTTTCCACGCGACACCGTCGACTATAATTTTATATTCGCCATAAATGACAGGGTAATCTATCTATGCGGGCTTGGATTTATTAGGGCTGTATTGTGTAACCTGTAATTTCCTTTCCCCAGTCATTTTGTTCAATGATTTTCTTACGTTATTATTAGCGGTTCGTGTTTCTAATAACGACATTATTTGAACTACTCGAACGTGTGAGTTTAGGTTTCTTTTGATGATGACCAACTTAAGAATTTGTGTTGTATAATTTTGAAAGCGTTTCGTCTATGACATTATTTTTTGAGCCGATTGGCGTAGTGTGCCTCTTGCGCTAGAGGGTTTGAGTTCGATTCCCATCGAAAAAAATATTGTGTGATGAACACAGTGTTTTAAATGCGACGAAGTGTTTTAAAGAAACAAAACGAATTCAACAGTAAACCAGGAGAGTTAACTTCTGAGTTGCATAGTGGAAAGTGATCTGTCTCTTGTGAAAGAGGGCGTGGATCCCCACGTCGATCGCCACAAATGGAAAAATATGGAGTGATGAACATAGTAGTTTCCTTGTGTCTGGGTGTTTATATATCTATAATATATATTTATTTATTTAACAAAAAAATATATCTATAAGTTGTTTAGTAACCATAGTTCAAGCTTTGCATAGTTTAGGACATATGATGAAATGTTTTCATCTAAAGACTCAAAATGTATTTCCAGTCGTTGGGCATTGCAACTCAGATAAAACCGCGAAACGAGCCGAAGATATCGCCAATATATCAAAGAAACGAAACGAGGGAAACAAAGAGCGGACGTTTCTGAGTGGCCCGCCGTCGTTAATGACGATAATCAATAGCGGGGCCTGGAGTAAAATGCAAGCCGGCGTTTAAACAAAAAGGGCAGAGAGGTGGGCAAACAGTGGGGCGGGCAACTGCGGGCAATTTACCGATTTACCCCACTAGAGCCGGGCTTTGCTGCCACCACTGTATATTGCGACCTCACCGCCGAACAGGCGTATATCAAACAAACTAGCTGAAACAGGTTGTAATGGTGTAATAGTTTAAAAATACTGAGAAATTTAGTAACAATTAAAAAATATATTAAAAAATTTAAAGCCAATTGAGTCCTGATTACGAAAAATTTATTGAATAAATTACGTCTTTGGTTTCAGCGTGTACCCTTTTAGATGAAAGCTGTGGAGACTTATTTTGTATTTTACTCAGTACAAGTTCACAGGCAAGTCCACAGTTTGCCTGCTCCCACCGAGTAGTCAGCACGATAGACAGGCAAATAATATTGTCTACGCTTCACTGGTGATAGTTAAGGGTGCGTTCACATCCAGCCTGTGTCGGATAGAGCCCAGATCCCAACAATACGGTCACTGCTAAGTTATTTATGATTCACCGGTACGTATGTATCTGGACGCAACTTGTTAATTCATGTTACACAGAGATTAGCGGTCTGAGCCAAATGGCCCTTCCATTTCAGCGGAAAAATACTACCGTTAATTATCCGCATATTGTTAAATTTTTAATGCATCTCCGGTGAGTCTGCTAGTGATTTTCTTGGTGGCAATGTTTTTAGGCTAGCGAGCAGGTCGTTAATCTGTTGTGAAGACCCGCGTCCCAGGGCGGTTGTCACCGACCCCAGCCACCGATTAGCTAAAAAACACAGTAGACGGCCATCGGGATCCCGATCCGAACCGCAACCTCAATGGCCCTTAGACGACATACCACAGTTAAACGCACGCATGAGCACATGCGCGGCCCTACCCACAGCGGAAGGCCCAAACCCGTGGGTTCTGACTAGCCCACCGGTTCTGCATCAGATGCAGCTTTAATAGTCTCGGGACTGACAGCAAAAACATCAATTAATACAAGATGATGTGAAGTGATTACAACCGCCCACGGATGGACACGAAAATTATAACGCATCCACTTAAATATGAGTGCGATCGTATAATAAATACGAATTTACGGCAATTTTTGTTCTAATTTATCATGACGTACGTGTGAAGCTTTGTTTTGCAAATTTTGAGTGCTGAGCCTTGTAAAGACCCATCAGAATTATTAGGCAATAATACCAATTATATTAAAATAACTGTGTTATAATTTTGTGTTGACCCTTATAATTAAATGCCTGTATAAAATGGTTCACTAAAAGACGGTTCATTTACATCTAACTGTTAATTACAGGCTTATCCTTCCGAGGACATTAGAATATAATTATGTCATGTGGTTTCTTTGCGTATTAATGTTCTTAACCTGGTGTTTACATAATTGACTAAAGTACATTAATACAAGCAAACTGTAAAATTTCTCAGGAATGCAAGTTTGCTCTAGTGGCGATAATCAAATGGGTTCCTTAAACAAAGGGTAAATGGGACCAATTTAATATATAAGATGGACTTGTGTAAAGTAGTAAAGTATCAGTCTCTATATGTCCCACTACTGGGCAAAGGCCTCCTCTGTACAGAGGGTATCAGGGCATAGTCCACCACGCGGCCCCACTGCGGATTGGCGGACTTCACATATCTACGAAATATATAATATATATTTTTTTGTTATTATTTCGAAAATATGCAGGTTTCCTCACGATGTTTTCCTTCACCGTTGAGCACGTGATAATTTGGCATTTAAAATTAACAATTTCATTGGTGCCGGCACCGGGGATCGAACTCAGGTTGTTCGAGTATATTGAATTAAAGGCGAGCGCCCGGACACTGAGCTATCACGGCTCTCTCGGACTTGTGTACGATTATTTAATCAGGAAAATACCTAGGCTGGTTAGTTGTATAATTTTTAGGAGACAGGGCCGTATAACCTAACCACGTGTGATGAGTGATAATTTTTCTAACTCAGTAAAGTTGTAGTGACTCTCGTCTTCAAGACACTCAAACTGTAATCGGCTATATGGAGGTCGAAAGCTTTAGTTATTTACCATCCGAATGGAGGAAGTGAATTAATAATTCGTGTGTCAATGGAAACTTCCCAGCGTGCTTGTCGCTCAAACGGTGCTTACTCACGGGAAAGCCACTATTCGAAATATAAATATGACAATTTTTTATTGAATTCACGAAAATACTGACCATATTAGAAATATTGACTATATTGTTTTTAAATGTGTATAAAATTATTAAAGAAATATTTTCCTATCAGCTAGAAAGCTGCTGCTGACCACACGACAGGAGTCGCAAATTCTAAACTGCGTACATATCAGTGCATCTGTCTTCTGGACGAGACGGAACCTCGTACACAGTACACAGGACCACGTAAACAGTACATTGTACACTGGACCACGCTGGCCCGTAGTCGACAATTTCTTCATTTTTTATATAGCACACTTCGTTTTAACCTTATTTCTACCTTCAGATTCATTTTTAGGGTTCCGTACCCAAAGGGTAAAACGGGACCCTATTACCAAGACTCCGCTGTCTGTCTGTCATCAGGCTTAATCTCTAACTATCCAACTATGACGATTCATGTCATAGTTGGATAGTTCAAATTTTCACAGATGATGGACCCTTGCCGCTATTACAACAAACATTAAAAAACAGAATGAAAAAATATTTAAGTGGTGCTCCCAAACAACAGGTGTGATTTTTTTATCGCTGTTATAGATAATGGTACGGACCCATTCGTGCGCGAGTCCCACTCGCACTTGGCTTTTTCTACACGTACGTGGCAGAATGGGGTGTTCTGCAGTCTTGTTTTATTTATTATTTGATTTCGTTTTACTTGCTCTCAGACCTGCATAACTTGAAAGAAAACGAACTGCTACGTCTTCACTTTATAGTCGAGTTTATTGGTCCCCTTTTATTGTGTTCAAGTAATATGGTCGTTGGATGTATTACTACTTTTATTTATTTTTGACTTTGATATGTTGGTAGTAAAATAAATACATGTTAAATCTGGTGGTCGATTTTAATCATGAACGCTAGTGTTGATCCCAATTTAACTACAGATAACTGTCAAAGTTCGAACTCGTCTTAAACTTAACTGCGCAGCTGGGTATTTCCCGGTTTGTTGACTTTGTCAGTTGTTCTGTTGTTGGGAATGTTGGCTGGCTAAACTGCAGAAATTATATATGCCATATCCCGCGTATTATTTAGTATAAAAAGGAAGGGGCAGTTGTTGCAGCCTACTTTTTGCTAAGCGTGTGCGCGTGAAATGTATAAACCTATTTCTTAAAGCAATTGGGGACCAATATACTCGATAAGAGCAAATAGTTAGTCTCAAGTTTTCTTACATTCTTTCATATTTAATCGTCCATAACGTAACCCGCATAAACTCGATAGACGCTGATAGTAGAGTAAAGAAAGACAGATTGAAACCTGACTTCTTTTAATGTTCTTTTACAATAAACAGCTGCGCTTCTCGATGAAATCTTGACAGCCTTGTCGCCGAGTTGCCCTCCGACAACAAGGCTGTCGCGAGTTATATTTCACGATTATAATCCTGCAACAGGAGCTCGCTGTTTACGGGGTAGACGCAGCGAAAATAAACAAAACGTTATTCAATCTGCCCCTCTACTGTAAGCAATCACTCGATGGTAGGGAGGACGGTGACATTGGGCTATGAAAGCAGCGGAAGATGACAGGCGGTGGACGTAATTTTATCCTTACTGATATTATAAACGCGAAAGTTTGTATGTATGGATGGATGTTTGTCACTCTTTCACGCAAATACTACTGAATGGATTTTAATGAAACTTTACAATAATATAGCTTATACATGAGAATAAGACTGTCTGAATCAGAATATTTGTCTTTCGTGCTGAATGTTACGCCTTCAGCCTATACTACGCAGACGTAGAATAGGCTGAAGGCGGGCAGCAGCTAGTAAGAAATATGCCATTAACGGTGCATATAATATTCATGGTTGCACTGTTGTAATACTTTAAATGTCTTTTTAATTGTCACTTCTGACGGTATGCGTGGCTTATTTTAGAGGCTTGATAGCGCAACCTAGTGCTCGATTTAAATTTAACATGTTGCTGTTTCATAAAATGCTCAGCGGTGAAGGAAAACATCTTTAGGAAACGTATTTTCGAAATAACAATAAATAACGAATTCACAATGTATGTGAAATCTGCAAATCCACGGTGGAGACGCGTGGTGGACTGTTCCACGGTACAGAGGAGGCCTTTGCTCAGCTGTGGGACATTTATATAGGCGTGCTATTTTTTATTTCTGATTAGAAACTCGTGTAGAAGTCGAATCATACCATACTAAACACATATTACTTTGAATGTAAATATTACATAGGCTAAATCAATGGTTTAATCAGCGCTAATAGATATTAGCGCTGACCAAACTATTGATTGTTTTCTTAAAAAAAAATTAAAAAGTTGCAAATAAGTGCATATTTTGGGAAATGAAATTCAATCTTCATATTACATCCCGCATGTGGTTTCCTTTCCATATTTCTACCCAAACTTTCACCAGCTCACTGGCGGGTTGTGGCGCAATCCGCTGATTTCATTGCCACCAACACCCCCGCACATCTCGCCACGCAACGTGACAGTTTACGCCAGAGACTGACATATCCGAAATCGCTGCGACATTCTTCGTAAACGTCTTCAATACAATGAGGGTACATTGATTTACCTAAGGAAATAAACGTACACGCCATTATGGAATCAAAAATTTATGGAAATAGGACCATATTGGCGTAGCAAAATGTTGTTTTTATTTTAACTGTCCCAATGAAGCTCTTGTTGAAGATGCCACCCTTAACGTTATTGACATAGAGTCTATTTGGAGCGATTTGTTAAATTCTAAATTTGTGTTATGGGAGTGAAACTTAGAAGGGACAGAATGCGAAAGTTCTGTTAGCGTATATTTGACAGACGCGACATTGAATTGTTTATTTTTGGAAATCTTTTGTTTCGGGACATTAAATGTGTTTACGGAGACAGCCCTAATGTAAAAGGGGAAGTAAACAGTGATTCGTAGAAAACGCAATGCCATTTTGTTACCCGGATGATAATTTAATATTCTCCCAAATAAATATAACTCACTATTTTAAAATTCCATATCAGATCCCTCCTGAGGAAAACTGCTTGTTTGGTTTTTTGAGTAATTGGTAGAGGACAGTAAGTGGTTATCAATCCAACTACAACTCTTTTAGAAGAGTTAAGGTACAATGGACGTGACGGTTCAAAGATATGGTGTCTGTTTTATTATGATCAATAAAATGTAATTAAATAAAATACAATAAAATCTTATTTCTAAACATCGATGCCTCTGTGAGGCGGTTACCAAGCTATTGGTTAGCCATCGTGTAGGGTTCCATTCCACACGTGACACGTATTTTTACGACAGTGATTAGACAATTGTTCTGGATGTTGTTTGTTTTCAAGGAGCGCTGACGTCAGGCAGGCGGCCGGTAGTAAAAAATCTACCCAATACCTTAAACAACGTAATAGACATGTTGTTCCAATCTCATCTAGGTGGGACAACGGCAGGAAATAGAAGAAAAAAAAAAAAGATTTCTGAATATCCGATTCGAGAATAATCTTTCAACTATTATTCCCTCGTTATATTAGTCGATCAATTAATCTAAAGAGGTCAATCGTGATAGTCAATTGAAGCCCCAGAGGGATCGAATTTAGGCCAATCATTTTAAATTGATTGCGCAGACAATATTTTTTTCCTATAAAGCATAATTGTATGTATATAAGTACATGTTTATGAACGCGAAATCTTAGCACAATTAATACTTTAACTGAAAAGCATCTTATCTATCTAACCTGTCGGGCATCAGACGTGACAGATGGTCAGCCTGTCACCTTACACTTGGTGCAAAATATGGCAATGATTATGTGTATGTTTCACGAGTACATATATGTCCCGTTCTGTACTTTCACCTGCCCTAAATTTTTATATTTTTATGATAACTTGTGTACAGGCAAAGCCGTACATTTTCTATTGTATAACAAAACTACGCACACGACATATTGACACTTGCAAGCGCTTGTATGCGCGGCCTAGTTTTATACTTTAGTTCGTAATTATAATTTTAATATATTTTAGTGCAGTAAAATCATTCAGTGACATCGGTCGGCTTATTTTGACATTATTAACCGCCATCCAATTGACATAAGCTCATCCATCCCACATTGACATTAAGGTGTGGTGGTACAAGCATTAAACAGCACAACTTGGATTTAGAAGACTAACCCATTGTTCTTGGTATTTTAAATAGCTGTTTGCTCTTGACTTGCGGCTCGTTTGACTCTTTTTACAAAAAGTATTTAATAGGTTGTTTCTTTACCTACTCGTACAATGAGTAGAGTTCCCTATAGAAGAGGGAATAATAATGAAATCTTGTAAGAATTTAATTCGATGACCGATTTTGGCGTTTGCGATTAGTATGTAAAATTTTTTTACTTAAAAAAGCTCTTGCTGTAGCCAGCCATCGTTGTTGTATGAATGGGCAGACTCGTCCAGGGATTTCCCTGGACGAGTCTGCCCAGTGTGAAGGTATGATACTTACTTAAGTATCTTCAGTACCTTCACACTGGCATGAAGTGGAAGTAGTTTACTTTCGCGTTTCCTTTGGTGAATGAGGTAACCGATGCTATTTTTAAAAAAAAATTGGCTGTACACCAGCTGAGCTTGCTCGATTGCCACGTTTTTACACAAAAGATACATAAATTATCTGCAACTGTACAAACAAATTGTGATGTTTAATTATTCACAATAACAGTACGAAGCCTGCAGCCGTTTCTTCCATGATTTCAAAGCGGAGCGGACTTGTCTAAGGGTAGACAATTTGAGACCTGCAAATTGGCGAGTCGCACTAATTAGTGTTAACTTCGTCAGGTGACTACAAGGGCCACGGAACAAGCGATGAATGAAATCTCTCAACACGAAGTGAACGTACATAAAGTTATTCTGAACGTACGTAAAGTTATTGTGTACATAAATAACGTTGTTATTTATGAGTTTTCAATTTATACGCCGGGTGTAAGGTAATCGCGAAATTAATCAAAACTAATTGATTCGTACTAGTTTTAGTCATGTTTCATGTTTTGTGATAAAACAAAACTTGATTTGTTCTTCTTTCCAGCCGTCATATAATTTTCGAATAATGTAAAGTTATAACATTTTTTTGAATCTTAAATTCTTTGCGACAAATACATAACACTTTCCTCATACTTTGATCAAAAAGGAGGAGACTCTAACTTTGGTTAGCTTTTAGTTTAGAATAATAAAAAGCTACGGGTTTCTAAAATACACACATACTGTCAAAATTATTGGATAAGTAGATGATGGATTATAACGCATTTATAAGTTTCAAATATTTTGTAGTTTTTATGGATGCTGGCGCTATACTAATAAATGCTACAATCACCGGTGGGTTTTTAAAAATAATGAAAATTAAATCCAGACACGAACTCAAATTTATTGTAAAACTTTATGATTCAGTAAGCCATATCTGTGTAAATCAGGTATACTCTGTACGTCATATCGACGATACAGAGCTGTCAGGACGTGAAACAAGTCAGTCTGCCCCAAGGCCATAAATACTGTAAAGTTTACACATCGAGAATCTAAATGTAAGTAAAATTTAATCCATTTCTTAAGACATTAACGAAACAAAAAATGAAATACTCTTTGTCGAAATGATGTCGCATGATCAATTTAAAGAGTTTACCCATCCTTTCGGCAACTCAAATGACATTTGAGTTTCAGAAACCGGGCGTTAATATTACATACTGCTGTACGAATTCGCCTGCTCAACCGGAATAGTAACATATGCCTTGATATGCCTGTCCCGGGAACTAGACCACCTGGCCGCCCAAGGAACGTTGTGAAGCAGGACATGAGAGCCAATGGACTGACCTATAAGGATGTCGAAGATCGGGCAAAGTGGAGGAGTTTAAGTAAGAAAGCAGACCCTGGCAGCTGGGTAGAAGAAGAAGGACCGGAATAGCAACAGAAGAGAGGTTTCTTTTATGTGATAATGTGGCATACGAGCTGGCGGTTCACCCGATGTTAAGTGATAACTGTCATCCATGGACATTTGCAACACTTATAGGGCTGCAAATGCGTTGTAACCTTTAAATAAAGTGGGCCCCGGCTACCTCACTCACGAGACGAAACGCAAAAGTGTAACACTTCTATTTTACGACGGTCTTCCGTGAGGTCGTGGTACTTACTCGAACGGACCTGCCCATTCGTGCAACAGACACTGTTGCGTGGTCCTACCAAAGTTAAAATCAGTGAAGATAGGTGTCAAGTAAAAGTATTTATATCGACCAATAAGTGAGGTAGCAAAAGGTCCGCTGCTGTCTAGTGGGTTGTCTGCAACGTTCCGGGATTTCTTCATGAGGTGGGGATCCTCGCATACTGCTAAAAGCAACAGTAAACCACTTCCCAGTGTCTTTTAAAAAATGATATGATGTAAAAAATGAAATAAAGTACAAAAAATAGTGGAGATCCTCGCTTTCGTCTATGAGATAATGATATGATGTAAAAATAAAATAATGTATAAAAAAATACAAGTGATAATTAAGCACACCGCGAAATAATCGCTGTTTTCGTGCCCCGACAACCCAATGCCACGTCAAGATAATTGATGGCTGCCGCTAGTGCATTCGCCCGCTTTGACCGCGACGCTGTTTGTGCTGGACACGTTGACAGCCGAGTGGAACCGCCACGACTATATAATATGTAATTACTGTAAATAGCAACTGGGCACTTCACACGTGCCGCGGGCCATGAGATACCGGCCACTGGTTAATTATAAGCGGGCGGGCTGCGAGAGCCGGTGTTATTATGAAATATCTCGCCAGTACAGCGTTTTATAAGCGGACGCTGTTTATCAACTTTGTGCGGTGCCATTCGGCGTCGAGTGCGCTGTACGCTTCGTGGGTTTGAAAAGTTTTTAATACGAACGATATAAGGTTATGATATGATGACTCAGTGGCGCATTTAACAAGGCATTGGCATTGGCGTCGGGGGTCTCGGGTTCGATCCCCATAGGGAACAACTATTTCTGTGACCGACAGATAATTGTTTCGCATCTGGGTGTTTGCCCGCGTGAAATTTATGTTTGTAAAATGTCCTTACGTAGTATAATGTTACTTAAAGTAAGGGCAATGTTTAAAAAAATTAAATTAAAAAAGATGTAATTGTTTGACGTACAACGCGTTGGAATGGTTCGTTATTATATCTATAAGATATAGGAGTATAATACATACGTTGTTTTACAAAACATTTCAAATACTAGACAATGGATATGTTGATTTTTTATGATCTTTCAAAGCATTATTGTAGCCCAGACTAGATAAAATTTTTATTTTCTCGGGACTTGACTAATTTCTTTACATTTGTGTGAAAGAGGTATGAGATTTGTGTCATGTTTCTATCTCCGTAAGTTTCCTTACATATATATGGTAAATATGATCCAAGTTATCTTAATGAAACATGCATCATGTCACTCACTGTTCAATTTCTATTTGATTTTAAAGAGTTCCCTGGTGTAAGTCCGGAGGTAAAGGTCAAAAACTATTATCGGAGCTATGCAAAAAAAAGAACGGTTTTTCATGGATGAAAGACAACAAAAAATATAAAAAAAGGAATTCAGAATCTCTTCTTTTTTAAGTCGGCTGAAAATAATGAAACATCAACATCATGATTATGAGCATATCATTTGAGCCTGTTGGAATTCACAGCTGAAATGCTGCAATATGAATTATATTGCAGAGAACGATGCTGAGCCACCTGCATTCATCAAATTTCCGCACATTTGCACAGCTCGTCACTCCATCTAGTGAGGGGTCGCCCTACACTGCGATGGCCAGCACGAGGCTGCCACTGGAGAAACTTTCCCTCCCATCGTTAATCTGTCCTACATAGCCGGCCATGAGTTAAATGAAATTTCGGTCTAAAATTTGAGAAGTTCAATGAACTAGGAACGTTTGACAATTGAAGCGTGATCTTATTAGTATGTTTGTACGAATAACAATCGTAATTAAATTTACAGCTATCACTCAAACAGCAACAAATCCAGGCGTTTGATGTAAATATTGATGCAAGAAACTACGAACAACACAAAACTTAAATACCGGCCTCACGGCCTAGCGTCAACAGCGATCATAATCCTTGAATTGATGGCGCGTAAGCTCCTTGTTTGAGTCCCGGTTCAGTTTGTATCAAAGTTTATGTTTAATGTGTTACGCAAATAAAGCTGGAACGTTTGAGGCAATCGGAATTGTTCGGTTATTGATTGATATCGTATACTTTCCTTGTCTCATCGTTGCCTTTTAATATCACTACATAGTATAAAACAAAGACGTCCCGCTGTCAGTCTGTCAGTATATATGCTTAGATCTTTAAAACTACGGAACGGATCTTGATGCGGTTTTTTTTACTATTAGATAGAGTGATTCAAGAGGAAGGTTTATTTGTATATATTATACATTGAACCTACGCAAAGCCGGGGCGGGTCGCTAGTGAGTCAATAATTGAGAAATTTGAGAAAAATTACCGAACTGTAATTTCGTATGATCAATTTTTTTTAGAACGTAAATTTTCACTTTTCATTTGTTAAGATCAATAGAATAATATATGAGAATCTAACTTGAATGAACTGTGGATGAGATAAATGAACTATGGAAGGTGAGAATTGTGTTTGAGAATGTATAGATACAGTATAGACGATCAGAACAATGTTCCGGTAAAGTAGATGTAAATTGCCTTCGGTCTTCAAGAAGAAAGAAGAAGAAGAGGTCCAGAAAGTGAGATACATATAGCAGAACGTAAAACAGAGTCATATTAGACACATCATATCATAATCTAGAGAAATGTTCGCACTATGAAGACGCAGATCAGCTAGTTGCATCAACTAGACCCATAAGTTACCAAGCGGGCATAATGCTCGTTTTAGTCTGTCCATATTTGCACTAGTCGTTTCAAAACAAATATTGTGCTGCGCGGGACATCTCTCGAGGCTGAGCGATTTATGGTGCCCTGGTAGATAACGGGAAGCGGGCAGAAAATATCATGCGTAGATATTTTAATATTAGGCAGGTGGTACAACGTAAACAAATTTTTGTACGAAAATTATTATAAAATTAACATACATTTTCAATTGCACTTCTTTGTCTACAATCCCTTTGAGTGAATACATTGTTGATGAGTTAATTGCGGTCTGTAAATCTTACAATGTTCCTGTTTTGGTTAGATAGTTATTTTTTGTTGAAACAGTTGGTCGACTTTTTGTGTCAATTGCCACGGATTAGCAGAAGCCTTTAATACCAGGAATATTGATACTTTTGAATTTTCCATGACATATTGTGGGTACCCGGGATTCACTTTATTAAAGTTTGCCATCGCAACGTGTATGGTGTGGATGTTGATTATTTTCACTAAAACCCAAACATTCAATGGCTTTTACTTTATAAAATCACTTCATAGTCATGGTTTTTTGATGAAAACTTTTACCGATCATTCTACGAATAGCAAAAGCCCGTGTAATGTGCATTCTGCCTAAACCCCATTGGTGTGCGCTCAACTTGGTTTTGTCCTCTCAACTCGCGATTTATTCTCATAACAAGGCGCGCCAGTAAAAATAGGCGACGCGCTGAATTTATGTCGCGTAAATTCAATTTTATACTTAAAACGCGCTCCGTGGCGATAGCAATGCATAGTTTAAAGTTATGGATTGGACATAAAAGTGTTTATGAATAACCTAATACGATGATGTAGCGTCAGATTTTGTGGCAATGTTGATTCTTCTAAATATTTAATCATCGTGGCTAGCGAGGACGTATGGGTAAAATTTAAAACTAAGTACCTGGAGGACCGGTTTGATTTTTTTTTTGGTAAATTGTGTATTTTGGAAATTAAATTTAGATACAAATGACTGAGTAATGAAATATGCATAATATTTTTCGATCTAACCGACGTAATAATAAGAAAATATGAACTGGTTTTTTCACAAAAGAAAGAACTTAAAAAAAAAGGAAAAAAATTAAAAAAAATCATCGATAAAAAATAAAGAACGCAATGATCTAGAATAGTTTTCGTTATATATATATATATATATATATATATATATATATATATAATGGAGAGTTTTGGAGTTTTGGTTAAAGATGTCCGAAGTTAAGATCTCTAGACTTTTGCTTAAACTTAACGTTAATTTAGTTTTGTATGATTAATTCAGAGATTAATCCTAATATTGTGCCCGCGACTACGTCTGCGTGCAATAGGGGAAGGGACAGATATCTAATATCTATACTTATAATAAAAATGTGTCTTTGTCTGTACATGGAAGACATTTGAGAAAAATTATTAGTACAGATCCCCATTTATCAACGCAATAGAACCCAAAACAATGGTTGTTAAAATTGTTGTCTGTGTGTATGTGCGTTTGTGCGCATTAATATCAGAAATGGCTTAAGCTATTTGGGTGCAATTTTCACTGATTGTAGCTTCAATTCAACTTCAATTTGTTTAGATTAATAGCACAATTACGCTCTTATGCGGTATTTATATTTGTGTTCGCTCCAGATGAAATGAAACAATTCAATGCTGGTATCACTTTAGAAACAGTAGACAGTTTATCAAATATAGAAACATCATCGTAACTTAAACATAGAATTGAAACGAGTACATTCCAATGGGGCAGACAGAGCAAAACTAAGTCGTGCGTCTAACAGTGTCATACTTGCCATGAACATAAGATTTATTATCGTCTGTATTAGCGTGAAGCGTAATTGTCATTCAAAATCTGTTACCATGGATACGGCACGAACCAAAACCCACAATATGCTTGTCGTTACCACATTTCTTATTAAATGGTCTTAAAACACAAATTCCTTTATTCATGCTGTATCAGTAGGATTGTCACAAAGTGGAGTGGACATTGGCGTAAAACTGTTTGCTACAATCTCGAGGGGAACTTAAGGGGTTATTAGAAATGTCTACGAGTCTTACAAAAGAATCCTTCGCGAGATTTTTTCCTCCGCCTGTCAATACC
Source organism: Iphiclides podalirius (assembly GCA_933534255.1). Taxonomy (NCBI): domain Eukaryota; kingdom Metazoa; phylum Arthropoda; class Insecta; order Lepidoptera; family Papilionidae; genus Iphiclides; species Iphiclides podalirius. Next base: position 15,822,792 of record OW152820.1, on the reverse strand, counting down.
TCGAATCCTTTGGGTAAATCGAAGCCTGTCTGAGCTTATTTGCAAACAGTAATCGATATCCATACATATCTACTGAATAAAAAGCTCAGTTTTAACTTTTTCCATTCATATCTAAGACGATGATAATTATAATGTCTTAAACATTATAAAAGTATCCTGCATTTATTTAATATAGCTTTTCACCGTCTTCGCTTGCGTTGAAGCCCTTAAATAAATATCTTTCAACCCTTTACAGCACTTATTTCCAAATAAAAATAGCGCATGTCCTTTCTCAGGCTCTAGACTATCTGTGTACCAAATTTCATTTAAATCGGTTCAGTAGTTTTGGAGTGAAAGCGAGACAGACAGACAGACAGAGTTACTTTCGCATTTATAATATTAGCATGGGTAATGCCTAATGAACTAATGGGAGGATAAATTTGGTCCCTGATACCCTCGGCGCCGAAGCAAGGAAATCGCGTGGAGCTCAAGCGTTCTCCGTGGCTTGATTAATCACCGGTGCGATGCGTTCGACGGCGCGGCATCCGGAAATATCAATTTCCACGGTTTCCTTTAAACATGATACGCGGCGAGAGCGTCTGTTGCCAATTAAGACGGAGAGTGACGAATGTCCAGGACCGAACGTCTTATTCGAACCGTTTCAGTTTCAATCTTCGCATCTTCAAATACGTATTTCTTGTGAGTTGTTAGTTTATGATTTACTTCAGGTAAAGTCGTGCGCGTCGCCCAGGATCCGAAATTAAGTATATTCATACTATTCGAAGAATATTCGTTTCATATGGTGATTGAAGTAAACCCTATAGTTAAGCAAAGCAAGAGCTTTGAAGATGTTCATGGGAGGACGGTTATCATCATTATTCCTTTTTCCTTCCAATAATATAGTACACCATATATTGCATCTAATGTACAGAAATTGTAAACAATAAATCTTAACTGTTATATTTATAACTGTGTACAAATGTGTATAAAATGTATGTACAAAAAGTTCACCACTCAGCAAAATGCTGCAGTAAAAAAAACAATATCGATTTCGAGCGTTAAACAATGATTGCGAATGACTAAAAGCTATGTTTTCATAGAAAACGTGGAACGAGTTGCTATAATAATACTATTACAAATAATATTGTTTGACACCAAAGTTTTGCAGGAGCGTAAGTGGACTTTCAAGAAAAGTATGCCGCTTCTTGAACTATTTTTTACTATTAATGCAGACATAAGTATTTGACTGACTCAAGGTAGAATATTTATTACCTTACCTTTTATTACCTTAGCTAGTCAGTGTCTTTAATTCTCATCTGGCGTTGGTCATAACATCAATAGGCATTTGTTATAATTTTCGCTAACGTACGAAAAATTAGGCAAAATATATTCTAAATCTACACAACTATATTCTATATACAAATACTAAATGTTATGTAATGAATGTTTTATTTTTGCGTACATCTGTCTTCGAGTATGCATACAGGTATGTGCGGCAATTGCAGAAACATATCCAAGCAGACTGCATCGATATTTCGGCGCGGAGGCAAATGAAAAATTCCGTTTCCACCACCGACACAAATAGCGTCGCAGCTGAATAATTAAAATAGCCGGACGATGTGGCTGAATTTATTAAGAACGGCGCCATTTGAGCGTGAATCTCGGGGCGCGAGCGCACGGAACGTTTGCCTTGACTAATGGTTGACAGACAGAAACTCACCGCGGCGTACCGACACGCGCAGACAGACAGACAGACGGAGACGCGACATTTACTTACAATTTGAATTCGGTGTCGGCGAACGTCCCAATGAATTATCGTCGGCCGCACTAATATCCCGCAATGTCGCAACGGACGTCGGATTAGTCATTTCATAAATAAGACAGTTTTGTTGTTTCCATTTCGCGGAGGGTGAGCGCGATAAATTGATATTTCTGATGTCTCCTTTAATGCGTATTTTAGTGCTGCAATTTCTTGCCTTACGAGAATAACAACATTTAACCCGGACATAGTATGTATAAATGTAGAGTGTACATTGTTTTAGTGCTTTGATTGTAATGACTCATTGGCTAGATTGTAATTAAAACTATAAATATTATAAACGAAAGAACAGCTTCCATTTATCCGATTAGAAACATAATTACATTCTAGGGGCTGCTACGGGCAAAACTATCAATTAGTTAGTAAATATAACTGTTCTTTTATTATTCTAAATGACTATCATTTTGTGAATTTCATGACACTAATAATTGGTACTAATTTAAATTGTCTATAAAAGATTTCTTTATATCTCTTTTAATTACTTAAAAGGTAAAATTTTGTGTTTTTGTTACCATAAAAGTTACAAAAGCTCTTTGGTAGTTGACGGAAAAGACTATTTTAGTTCTTCCATTTTGATTAAGTATTTTTATTTACCGTGACAGATAATGGGTATCCTGTCCTTTTTTGTAGGTCCAATCAATCTGGTCAAGACACTTATTGCAAATGCTGACCAATTCATGATTGTGTGCTCTTTTAGAGTGCTCTTTTTAAATGAGAGCGATAAGTTATGAAGAACACTCGTATACTGTGAATTTACTTAGAAATGCGTTTATTTTTGTTTGCATATACAGTTAGATTGCCAAATGAACGCATGTTTTGGGAAACAACCGTTTGCCAAAGCATGCGTTCATTTGGCAAATGCTATCCAATATATTGTTTTGGTCTGGGAAAGTGTAATGAAAATAAGATGTTGTATGAATTAAGTATGCGTTTTGTGAAAATGAGCTAAAGTTTGAGTATCCGCCAACAAATTTATTACCGATACTTATACGGTCTAAACTCAAGGGAATGGTAGCCTGTCTAGTATGGGACAAATAAGACCAAAGGACTATTAAATATTTGACTTTGTAGTTGTTTAGAAATTTAAAGTAAAATGTTCACCTGTACTGACTTGTAAAATGTCCCACTGAGGGCAGAGACGTCCCCTGGACAAAGGGCGTTAGTCCGCCACATAATCCCAGTGCAGATTCGAACTGTATATTATTTTTTAACAATTTCGAAGATGTATCTGATCGATGACTATCGATGTTTTATTTCGTCATCAATTACGTGGTAATCCAGTTTTATTCTTTTTTCTTAAAGACAAAATTAACAAAATTAAAAGTTTCATTGTCTTTACCGGGATTTGGACTAAGGGAAGGAAGTAAACTGAATTTATAGCGAGATCCCATGCAATTATATGGCACGGTTTATAGTCAGTTGTGTAATATTTTAAATTATTATTCATGGCGTACTGATGTATGGAGTAGTTACATAATTGATAAAAACGGTCTTATCATTATGTTATGGATGGATTGATTGTTTATTACAAAATTGTATCACAAAAAAATTATAGAAAAGATGTCTGTCCATGTATTTGGTATTTTTTTTGACTTTCAATAAGTGCTTAAGTTAATCCTATATTGAATATGGATACAAGACTTGACTTGAAAAGATCTTGGCAAAGAAATAAAAACGTATACAAAATCATAAGCTATTACTCTCCTACGCTAGGGATAGGGAATAAAATTTGACGACAATACATAAGACTCCGTTTCCTTTTCAAAGTTCACGATTATATTGATTTTACATTTTTCAAATGCTCATAATAATGGTTGAAATGAAAACCTTTAAACCTTTTACTTGTATGTAATTCGTAATATTTTTTACGAGGAAATGTGGTAACCGAATATGTGAGATTGATGGTAACCACACCCCCTTTAGGGTTGCGATTGCGTTCCCAATCCAAAGGCGTCCCTCGTGTACCTCACTTAACAAACGCAGAAGTAGAAATACGACTGCTGTATGTCGGTTGTGATGCAGTGTTACTTTCCTGGATGAGTTGGTTCATTATTGTTATCTCAGTAATTGCTGTATGGCTTTATCAATATTGATACCGGGTATCGAACACAGGTTTCTCGAGCATATTGAATTTAAAGCGAGCGCTTGGACAATGAGCTATCACGGCTTCAATGCAGTAATTCAATAATCACTAATTCAAGGAGTACCAGAGTTGATGTCCCATATTTCTTATGAAATATTTGATCTGACCGGGATCTACGGTAGATGTTACTAAAGCGTCAAACCAATCGAAAGAGTCAAATCAAATGTCAAAGTGCCAACGTAACCAACGTGTATGATACACGTTAGTTAATACTGTTGTGGTTATTTCGTGAACCTTTAGTTTGAGGATCCAGTTACCAGAAAGATTATACTTATTTTTTAGGAGTTGAGACTCTCGTTAATTTAATTCTTTAATACCGTGTGTTTTACTGCATATATTATATTCTACGCTTAGTATATTTATATGGCGGTCCAAAATATCGGATTGAGTAATACATGATGTTCGATGTCCATGTCTCGATTCCACTGGGGTATGTTCAATAAACTTTGCACAATCATGACGTGCTTCGATTACTCCGTGGCGTAGTTGCCAAGGTATTGACTTCGGCGTCGGAGATCGTGGGTCGTGAGTTCGATTCCCAAACAATTACAATACAATTATTTGTGCGAACCACAGATAATTGATTCGGTTCTGGGTGTTCCTCCACGTGAAATTTATGTTTATAAAACGTCTTTACAACACAATGTTATTCTAAAGCAAGAGCAATGTTATTTCTTTAAGAAAGGAAAAATACAGCAGAGCTTAGATTTCATAGAAGCCAAGGTCCTTTCGAATCATTTGCCTTTAGTAGTTGTCATAGAATTTCACTGTTGCCATTCTAAAGGCTAGGCTTGGCTCGCTCAAATAATACACGTGTTTAAGTGGGGTAGGGCCACGAAACAAACAGTCTTCGGTGTTGCACGAATATGTATATCCGTCCAGGTAAGTACCACTAGTTCACAGAAGATCGGCGTGAAGTGAAAGTGTAATACTTCTGCGTTTCGACTATTGAGTGAGGACACTTTTTATAAGGTGGCAACGCATCTGCAACTCAATTGCTGCAAATGTCAATGGGCGAAGTTTATTTCTTAACATCAGGTGAACCACCAGTCCACCTTTCACCTTCTAACATAAAAAATTGGATCCATGATTTGGATCTCGTATTTGAATTGAGTCATAAAGATAATATGGAGTTCGTCCATTCCCCTGCGGCACTGCCCGATCGAACAACTTAGGATATGGGGGCATACAGACATAAGATCCGCCTGAAATCCGAGACTGTCGCGTCGGTCCAATATGCCCGCATATCGGATCGGTTTATTTGGTTTTTCTTCGGGCAGCTAAATGTCAAAATCGCTTGGCTTCTGTTACACAATTAATACATCGGTGTGGCCGGGCGGCCTGTTAGCGTTTCCCACGTGGCTCTGTCGCGGCAAACATTCTGCGTATTATGGTAATGGGAAAAGAAATTGTCGGTCGCTTTGCATAATCCCCATATGACGGCGTGACATTAAGTTGTTTATCCAGTGGCCGTTGGTGCTACATGTGACATGTGCTAATTTGAGACTTAGCGCTTCGTGAATAAGGCGTATAATCGATGCAAAATGTGTTTAATGTCAGATAACGGTCGGACGATGACATGTTGCTATGTTTGACCGTTGAATCTTTGTTTTCATTCATATTTTTTTTGTTACAGCGTTTAGATTTGATCAATACTCAGTTATCAGATGGAATAACTGTATGAGACTTGGGATTTCGCTATCACTAAGCTTATTGCATTGAGAACATAATTTGTTGTAAATATTTGGTATTTGTTAATGAAACGAAACCAAATTTGCTGTAATGTGGTGCCCTCATATATCAGATTTTTATTCGATGATATTTGAACTTTTCTCGCAAAGTGTTACTTATGCAAAGTGTTACGTATGTTTATAAATAAATAATGTGGTAGTTTAAAATTTGTTTAAAATAGTTTAAAATTCTCTCTCACTCGAAGCTCGAATATGGCTTCGATTACAATATATTTAAAGACAGAGTAAGTAATTGCTTACTATGCTATTTACTTTCTCCATAGATGTCAATCCCCCAGGCCCCCAGGTACACAATATCCACAAATAATAGGCAAAATCTAATTTCGTTACGAACTCTAACGCAGAGAAATAGTAGGCTCCATAGCAAAATCTAATATATCTCGTATCTAGTAAATACTTAAGTTTTAGTCTTCAAACATTGAGGTATATTCTTAAGTTTACTTATATTATATATTATAATTATTAATATCATACGTTTGAAGTATAATTATAATATGAACACTTGTTTACCAAAGTCTTTTCAAAGTCATAGCCGAGTCAACTTTAAAGGCAACGTTGCATTCTACGTATGTACATTTCCTCCTCAATTTACCAAACAGAATTTAGCAAGAGCGAGTTGAGAAAACATTTAAATTAAAAAAAAAGGTAAACATCCGAGAGGAATATAAGAAATTGGAAAACTGTTTAAAAAATTTATACGGTTTCTCTGAGCACCCCTTGTTTTTCGAAGGAAATTGCTATGAACCCCTCGTTGGAGCACAGTCGGACGCATCGGGTAAACTTTCCGTTTCCAGATAACAAACAGCTTTTGACAAACGATGCATTATTAAATCCGAGAACTTTGATGTTCTAGTTGAAATGAATACTTGTGCTATCGCAGATGGAGTGAACAATATTCTCGATGAGTGACTCATGGTAGTAGATTTGAAATGACTCATGACTCGTACTCAATAAAAATGTTTTAAGTCTAAATAGTAAGTCACTGCGTATGTCCCTGCTGCATGAATGTCCCACTGCTGGGTAAAGAACTTCTCTGTACAGAGGATATTAGAGGATATACTTGACAGACTTCACATATAATGTTAAAAACTTTTTTTGTTATTATTTAGAAAATCTGCAAGTTTCCTCACGATGTTTTCCTTCACCGCTGAGTCCGAATTGGAACAAGAATACCAGTAGGTGTCACTATCATGTTTTTATCGGCTGCTATCGAAAACTTACATTAATCTGTCAATAATTAATATGCATAATAGAGACTATTTTCTCTAAACACCGAGAGACCGTTCAAGATGTAGAATAACCCTGGTATCTTTACGACAATCGTAAACACGAAATAGGTGGTATTCATACGAAATTATTTGGACAGTATCCAGAATACATATATCATACGAGGCTGCAAGATGCGCAAAATTTGTTAAGCAATTTTTGTACTTCTCCACTTTGATGTAAAGAGGATTTTCGCCTGCGTAGGTTCAAATTTAACGGTGTTCTTTTACGCTCTTTGTAAATTCTTAGGATGTTGTATCGTTGATTGTGTGTCATCTGCCTTATTTGAGTTCTGCGCGAAGATAATACCTTAATAATAAATAAGGGTTTAATCCATTTCATTGGTTTTCTCGTTTTATATTTTTTGACCTAGACCATTGTCCAAATTAATATAGTGTTAGCCTTAATGTTGTCTGGAAGGGATCGCTCTTTAGCGATAAAGCCACTTTATTGTATCTAAATCATAAGTTCTTCTTACTTACGTACTTCTTTGTCACATTAATTCTTTATATGTTTTTGTGGTGATCAATAATTAATCATACATATAACACTCTATACTAAAGGTTTATTTATTTATTTATTGATTTAGGAAAATGAGATCATTGAATTTGCGCCGCTCGCGTACTGTAATTATTAAAAAAAATGCCAAACGTAGTTCATAACCGGATTCATAACAGGAGAGTATAATGATGAACATTAAATTTACTTTAAAGTTTCAAACTTATAAATTAACAGTCATAAAAATGTTATCGATAATATAATAACTTGCTTATTGGGTGAATGGTTAAAATGTTGGGTCGTGATTTCGATTATCAGCTGCAAGTACCAATAACGTTGTCGCGCTGCGGTTTGCTAACTTGCAAAAAAAGACCGTTTTAGATTATTGCCCAGAGTATGATGACAGGCTCTTTGAGTGAATGTTTAAAATACTCGATAACAAGTGAATATTAGTGGCTTAAACTGCCTACCACATCTATTTTGATTTCTTACTGAATTATTCGTGGATTACAGGTTCAATTCAAGTAGGTGAAACTTTGATAATTTTGGTGGATCCGTGTCTGTGTTTATGTGTGCAAAACGTCCTACGAGTAAATTGGATAAATCTTGGACATTACTCTCCTTTTATAGTGTTGCGCAGTAATAATACATTACAATTTTTGTATTGGCACAGTAATTACTCGTATAAAAACTAGTAATTTGTAAATTTATAAAGGACATTTATGATATGTAAGAAGATAGCAGGCGAGCTGGTGGTTCGCCTGAAGTTTACTGATAATCACCGCCCATTAGCATAGACACACATTAGCAACATCTTTTCAATAAAATTGGTCAATGCTAGGTAGACGTTGTTATACTTCTGCATTTTTAAGAAGTATATTCCACTTTACGCCGGTCTTCTGTGAGTTCGTGGTACTGGACCCGGACAGACCTGCCACAGACCTGCAACAGCGAAGGCTGCGTGGCCTCACCAGAGTAAAGTGAAACGTGAGACTATGGATAAATCAATTATTTATCTTTGATGGGATAGCCAGCTCCGCACGATACTATTAATTTATTCTATAATTTATCAATATGTAATTATATATATATAATTTATCAATATGTATAATATATATTTATCGGTGGTAGGGCCACGCAGCAGCCTCGGCTGTTGCACGAGTGGGCAGGCTCGTCCGGGTAAGTACCACGACCTCACAGAAGACCGGCGTAAAGTGGAAGTATAATACTTTCGCGTTTCTACTGGTGAGTGAGGTTGCCGGAGCCCAATTTTCAAAAGGTTGTCAACGCATCTGCAAACCCTCGGATGTAGCAGATGTCCATGGGCGGTGGTATTCACTTAACATCAGGTGAACCACCTGCTCGTTTGGCAACTTTTCACATAAAAAAACAAAAATATATTTTATTAATTAGTTTCTGTTATTACTTCAGTGTACACTTTTACCCGATACTGCTGTTTTTATTATCTACTTTTTTTAAGTTGCTTGTTGAAGAAATAACTTTTGATCGATAAACCTGTTGTACACCTATTGTACACATTTCTATTGTTTCTTTTTGATTTTACAATATTAGTTGTAGTTTACAATAAAGTATATTTCATTCGTTCATTATTAATTTTCAAGATTTCTGTATTGACGCTCAAATTGAGCTCTTTATTTAACCATGTTTACATTTATAGCATTATAATGAAATAATTGAGATAAATTTTGATCCACAATTTCTGCTTACCTGTTTAGGTGACTAGCATATTATTGGTCCGGTATATTCTATATAAACATAATAATATGCAGTAAAATGTCATAACATTTGGGTTATGTTTGTTGATTGAGGTAACTGGAGCCCACTTTTTAAAAGGTTCTCAAAACATTTACCCCTCAGATGTTGCCATCTGCAAGATTTGTGGCGATGATCATTTAACATCATAAACCGCTGCTCGCTTGACAACTTTTCACATAAAAAGTTATCACTACGGCGTATAAGATACTAGTACACTAAGGCAAGTTTCAAATTCAAATATCTTTATTCAATATAGAAGCATTACACTTACTTACTGATAGTCAAAACCACTGATCTCAGCGGGACATAATTTGACAAAGATATATGTTTACAGTGTATTTAAGTCCACTCGAAAGAGCCTGGAGCGATCAATTCATTTCCAGGGTGTGTTATCATTTAAATGTAAATTGTTATTTATTTTACTACTAACAGTTATAAAATGAACATTATTTATTATGCATAATACATTTTCAAAGTAGACTTTGCGACCAGGTAAATGGATATGGAAATATTTAACTTTTACTTAACAACGGCCTGAGTAGTCATTGAACTTTGAATGGTTATCAAGTTCAAATCGGTAGGACATAAGGACCTTCCACTTTCAGGGTAAAGCGTAAGTACCGTTGGAGTATTGGGTCAAGTTTCACTGGAGCACTATTTAACTTGTTCGAGTGATTCTATAATCTTAAATAAGTTAAACCCAATGGAGCTTCAAATATATTTATAAAATTTTGAATGTTAGTTATTTTCATAAGAACACTGAAAAAAAATAAGTTCTTTTCATCTGTGGGAATTATTATATTAATAATAATATTCATTCAGTCAAGCGCTAGTCAGTTCCATATAAAAAAAAAGAAAAAAAATTAAATCTAAAATTTTCACGACTAGCGGTAGAAATAAATGTTCCGGAATAAGTATAACGAAAATTGCAATTTAAACTACTTGCATAGCTACTTTAGAGACATAACTTGTGATTTATCGAGATTTAAGAAAAGTGATAAAATTTCATTTTCCCACAGCAACTTGCTAAGCATTACAGATTTCTAATAACAAAATCCTTTTAAACATGTGTGAAGTCTGCTTAATATCCACTGGATCCGATCTGTTCGCAATCACTCTCAATAAGTCACTATGCCCAGCAGTGGAACATGTATACAAGCTATTATTTTATTGCTTAACGGGATAAAAAAACGTTAATATGTTTGTTACTTATATTATTTTGTTTTACCGCAAAACTTTCCCATATGACGAAAGCATTTGATATCTTCCAATTTGCTCAATTACACGAGGTCCGCTTACTAGGGTTATAACACTTTTCATTTCTTATTTTACCTCATATTTACTTATATAATCGTATCGCTTTTTCAGAAATAATTCTTTGAAGTGTTATGGATGCATACATGTATACATATATTATCATTCATTATAGTATACCTACCTGTTATCATTTCATTAGGAGCAAAATTCTTTCTAAAGTATTTTTTAACCGACATCAAAAAAGGAGGAGGTTTCTCAATTCGACCGTATATATATATTTTTTTATGTGTGTTCGCGGATAACTTCGTCGCTTGTGAACCGATTTTGATGATTCTTTTTTTGACGGAACGGAGATATCCCAAGGGTGGTACCATGATAAAGAAACTCGGATCTGATGATGGGATCCCAGAGAAATCGAGTGCCATCATTGAATGTTATAGGTATTAACAATATTTTTAAAAGTCGGTTTTTTTTGTTAAAAATTATACTTGTTTAGAAATGTTTTCGTGGCTGGAGTGTTGGGCTTGCGATTTAAGGCGCGTTCTAATTCTAGTGGCGTGATTAATCCGTTCTACACTTTCAATTTCAACAGTCTGCCCGACTGATTATTGAATATCGCATCTGAATCTCCACGGTTGTTGATGTACGTGAGTGACGGAAATCATTTAAATAAGCGACCCTTAACCGCACGCTGTGGTCGCTAAGAACTTAAATAAATTAGAAAGCCAAGTATCGTGTTTGAGGTTTCCATTACACATGACGCGCCAGTCATCGATAGCTTGACGTTAATTAAAACTCGAGCCTCGTCAATCATACGTAACTAGATATTAATATCATTTGAAACATTTTTTTGTGCTCTTCAAAAGAAAAGATACTCGATGGGCTGTATTTGTTTTTTTTCGTTTCTTTATGTTAATTGATAAACGTCGAATAAACACCACTTCGTATTTTCACTGTAAACTCAACTGTGGGAATTGAACCTACGTCTTCGGCATTCGCGGCCTGACGCTTTAGCCACTAAGCTAAACGGCTGATTGCCACACCGGAGGAAATCTTAACGTCTTTTATCTAAATTGTCTTTTAGCATTTGAAGCAATGCTTGGCGCATCCATTTTAATATCCTTTCCAGCATACAAATAATTTCGAATATCGTTTTACAACGATAATCCGAAGGGGAGATGTTGCCAAAAATTTTTAGAAATTCTATTTTATCGCCATTGCCTTTTAGATTTCTTGCTGTGCTCCGTTACGGGCTTTGCTTAGAACCTCCTCGCTCTTATTAAAACCTTAATCCGCAAAAAGAAACTTCCATAATAAATCCTTTCCAACTGAAAGCAATGAGTGATAGCTGTGTTACTTTGAAAATTGCAATTTAAAATTGTGATGGAGCGACTGTGGACTTTATTGCCCGACGATAGGAAACATACTAGTTTGGAAGCGGCCGTTCAAATATAAATCCTAATTAGATAGGTACAGTCGCGCTCAGTTATGTGCGTCGCACACATATTTTATGAGTTATGGACGATTCAGGGAAGAACATAAATAAATCGCCCACTTACTGGGAAGTATCGCTGTTGGAGGAATACTTAGAGCCCAGTCCTGTGTCTTCGTACTATTTGAAGTTGCATTTTTCCCAGAACACGGTCATTGTGTTAGTTAAAAGATTCGCCGGGCGTAGGGGCTCCTCGATTGTTTGTAGATGCTATAACACGTGTGGTGCTATACTTTTAAAGAAGCACTTCCTCTTGTCCTCCTGTTGTACTTCAAAGACACATAAACCTGAATTCTGAAACACCAGTTAACACTTACTTTGTTAGTAATAGAAAAAGTATTAATATTAATACAAAAAATAATCCTTAGCACGTTGTATCTTAGTTTTGAACCCACGACGTTTCGAATACTTTATTCAATCCGGTGGTATATCTTCGGATGCTTTAAGTAGTAGTAATTTTATTAACATTGTTAATCTCTCTCAAAGCCATTCAATTTGAATTTTTATAACTGAAAATGGAGTCTAGACCTTGTGATATCGTTGTGCTAAATTTAACTTAATTACCTGATAACCAAAGGGGGAATAAAGGACGAACCTTTTTTTTAATGGAAAAAACGGGAAAATAAGCAGGAGGCCCACCTTACGGTAAGTGATCACCACTTATGGACATCTGCAACACGGGAGGGCTCCAAATGTTAATACAAATTCTTTCAGGAAAGAATATGCTCTCTTCTTGAAGGGAGGGCTCCAAATGCGCCCTTTCAGGAAAGAATATGCTCTCTTCTTGAAGGTTTCCAGATCGTTACGGTGAACGACCGCCGGCGGCAGTTGATTCTAACGCTAGACCCTCGCTAGATGGAGTGACGATCTGTGCAAATGTGCGATAAGTGGATGGAAGCAGGTGGCTCAGGATTTTTAGCTGAATAGACGTCAACGTCGCTGGTTTTTGGGTTCCAATATTGACAGGGAAGTATTTTTTTATGTGATAGGATGGCAAGCAAGCTGGCGGTTCACCTGACGGTAAGTGATAACCGTCACCCATGGAGTTGCACAGGCGTTGACACCTTTTAATGAAGTGGGCCCCGGCTACCTCACTCACCAGACGAAACGCAGCATAATACTTCTACTTTCCGCCGGTCTTCTGTGAGGTCGTGGTACTTGTCCGGACGGATCTGCTCATTCGTTTATCAGCAAACTGATGTGTGGTGCTAACACTGTAATATTATACTTACCACTGTATATTTACACGCACTACGCACTATTGTTCAAGACCTGATGGTTTTTCTTTATTAACTTTGTATGTAAGGTGATTCTACAGCCAAAGATCACAGGTTCTGATATCTGCCTGAAATAAAAAAAATGTTCGTTTTTAATATAGACAGACAAACTGTTACTTTACTTTTTTACTTTAATATAGACAGCCTAATTTATCCTTTTTCCTCTTGCTTTTCGTATGCATCTTTCACGTACTACCCACGTATAAGATAATACTATTGTTATTCATTAGACACGCAAAAATTAAACTGCATTAGTTAAAATGCATCAGACTGCAGTTTAACAATTGTGTCATGCTTAAATATGTTTTGTTATGTAGTTAACTTGTGAAATATGTAATTTCATTCTTTTTTTCGTGTTGATATAATTGTAATTGATTCTTAATTTGAAATGTTGGTTTTTGGATGTCCTTTGTCCTATAACTGGAGTGATACGAATATCTGTTCTATTTTGTTTATTCTTTACTTGTGTTTACTCTGTTTTTGCAGAAAAGTAAATCAATAAAATAAATAGTAAAATTTTAATTCATACAAATTAATCTTTAGAAACCTAACATTTAACACCTCGACTATACTTAAATTGTTACGAAATCACGTACATAACGCGTACCATTTACTGCCGGATCTGACGCCCATACGGTGTTCTCATTCCGTCCGCGGATTTAATTTCCTGCATTCGAATCTGATACCTTTCAATGGGAAAACGTTCATGCATTACGGCGTCCATAAATTCTGAATGTTATCACGTGAGGTAAAGGACAATTGTCAGCATTTAGGTCGCTTATTGAAACAAAGGGCAGTGAGATTGCAGATTACGGTACAACAATAGAGCCCGAGAACTATATTGATTGGTCTGTTAATTATTACTGCTTTTCAATTACGTACATAAACAATTTGTACATTCAACATCTCTATAACGTAGTACAAATTACGTATGTAATAAGAAATATGTTTCTAAAAATTATGGCAAAGAATGTAAATAAATAAAATTATCAACGAGATAATTAATAAAAATAATAGTTTGGTTTAAACATAATATTAAGCTATGTAAATTAGTTTGATAAATATAAAGCATATTTAAAAACGTATCTATAAATATCACACTAATTTACATAGCTCTTGTCATATTATACTTTGAGATTCGAAGGATACGAATTTAGTGCCACAAATCATCGAACTTTAGTGTTGAAATGAAAATATCAAAGTGAAATTGGATCTTTTTGCTTTCTTTTGGGCCTAATAAGGTCGATATTAGGACGGCTTAAAATTTATTTATGTATCGAATAACAAAACTTCTAGATGCACTTATGTCATGAAGTGTCATGAATGTTATTATGTCATGTCCTTATTTGAACTTATTTGAACTAACCGGACCAATTCTTCCTCAAAATCAAGTGTTCTAAATGTATCTCGCAATCATAAATATACTTTCTTAGTTTTGTAAAACAACTGGAGCAAGGGGATTAATTCATTTCATATGTAATACTTACGAGTTCCGCACTTGTATCGAATTATTGATTTTCCTGAACTTTCATCAGTATTCTAAATATAAAAGTTTTTTTTTTTATGCGAAAAGTTGTCAAACGAGCAGACGGTTCACCTGATGATAAGTGAATACCGCCACCCATGGACATCTGCCACTCCCGAGGGTTACAGATGCGTTGACAACCTTTTGAAAATTGGGCTCCGGCTACCTCACTCACCAGACGAAACGCGAAAGTATTTCTCTGAAAGGTCGTGGTACTTACCCGGACGGGCCTGCCCATTCGTGCAACAGCCGAGGCTGCTGCGTGGCCCTACCACCGTAGATGTACTTCAGGCGTTCACAAAAATATTATTTCTGAAAATTGGTCAATTTTAAGGCGTATTTTTATTACATATTTAGAGATAGACTTAGTAATTAAATACCTGACCTCTAATCATGATAAAACATTGATTAGTGGTGCTAACCACTCTAAGAATTTTTTGGAAGCAATTATAGCCAGCTGTATTGTGTTAACTTTAGGACTTGACATATTTTGGGAGAAATCCTATTCTTTTGTAAAATTCTGTCAAAGAATCTGCAACTCTTAATCTGTACATGGATGGAGGATAATATTTATTTATTTAAACCAGCTTTAAGAAATAAAGTTTACAAAGGGTAGACTTAACGCCTAAAGGCATTCTCTACCAGTCAATCAAAGATGTAGTGAGAGGTTATGGGTAGGTGCAGCAATTTGTAAATAAGTAAAGTATTATTACTAAAAGGTGTCAAAACAGGTAGTGTTTGCAACTGGCTTTTTGATACATGTTTCTTACAAACATTTTCAATGTACGCACTCCCACAAGATAAGAATTGTACGATATCGAACTTTATAAATACGAAACGCTTAGGAAATTTCTGTTTCGATTTTCCTTATTTAAATAAGTTTTGGTAACACCTGCACCTAATGTGTTCCGATGAATAAATGAAATTCCGCTTGTTTGTTGTTGTTTCCCTCCGCTAAAAAGGGGGTCGCTATAAGTTGATAACTCAAATGCTTGTCTCTACGTTGTTTTAGAGTTGAGAATCGACAAGTATTTTTTTTTATGGTAAGTAAGAAGTGTTATATAAAAATAATGTGTAGTTTTGGCTATTATTTTTTCTAGTAGCTTACAGATGTTCTATAGACATTTGTGTGTTGTTATTATTTGTGTATTTGAGAACTCGGTGGGTGATTTAGTTTACTCATGTAATTGAAGGTAATAGAAATAAAATAAACATCGAACATCATCGAACTTTAGTAGTACCGCGTGAAAATACCATGCACATGTGTGCATGGTTTTTAGAGGAGCCCTTACCGAACGGGCAAATTGGCGGACTTCACGTAGCTTCGATATATTTTTTTAAATTGTCATTTTGATAATATGCCGTTTCCTCACTTTCCTTCACTCCTAGCGCGTGACAAGTTAGCACTTAAAATTGCAACTAGCATTTTCATTGTTGCCAGCACGCGGGATTTGATCTGACTACACTCAAGTATACCAAATCAAAAGGCGACTCTGAACTATATAGGCTCACATCGTGCTTTTCTATTTCGCGTAAAAATAACCGCGTTCATCACTCATAAACTCAGATCGGACGTGCGATTTTCCGAGTTAAATTGCGAGTGACCTGCAAGCACTGCGCCGCCATATTTAATTACAACACGCAACCGCGTACGTCTCCGCAAAATCCGCTCTACGAGTGTCAGCGAATCCGCCCGCCCAGAACCGTTTCGACGCCCGCTCAGCTTCCGTTTGATCGGTTACACGTAAGTAAACTTCACCGAAATTAATTACGTCTCCGCTAAGTAACGCCGCGTCTGTCGGCCGAAGTTATTTGGGGTGCTATGAAACGTTTAATACGTCCGCCATATTGCAATGCTGAGGTGGAAGCGTCTTAGATTGGAATTCCCGGTCGAGTTTATTATTTCGAACTTTGCGCAAATTCTCGATCATATCAGGATTTGTAATTATTGTTCATTTAGATTTTGTGTCATGAAATTGCCAGCCATTAATGTTACTCTTTATAACATTATATATATTAGCCACAATATATTATAAGTTATTATGTCATTTATATCGAAAAAGTCTGAACGTTTAATGTGAAAAGAATCTACAAAAAATTACAAGAACTTTACGTCCCTAAATCACAAACTTTTCTACTAAGTATATCGAATATTTTTAAAAATTTTCATTTTTAATTGCTTTGGGTCTATTAAGTTCTTTCACGTTTACCGTTACCCCTTTACAATCATGGACGAAGTGGGCACAGACAAAAAAAAAATATGTCTAAAAAGCACACGTGCGTATTCCCATTGCGAGTTGGCGGACGTTAAACATCTTCAAAATAGTTATTTTTGTTATTTCCAAAATATGCAGGTTTCTTCACGATGCGCTTTCAGCGCCTTCAGCGCTAAGCACTATGAATCAGCGCTTAAAAATTTAATCAACAATTTCATTAGTGCCGGCACTGAGAATGTAACTCTGGTTTCACGAGTCTATTGAATTAAAAGCGAGCGTGCAGACACTGAGCTATCACGGCTCTTACAGGCCAGTACAAGACGCGTTTTGCCACAGTACACGATAGCTCACTCAGGGCTAAAAGAATAATTGAATTCACAAACGCTTCGGCGCGTGGGACGTTGGCGTTTTTAGTGCAAAACAAACGGCGCCATTTCCATTTCCTGTGTGGGCTCCGTGCCGTTACCATGGCGACCGCTTCCCGACCTACGCCAATGCTGGGAAATCTAATAGAAATACGAAAATTACAAAATTTCGCCTTCCCCGACCTTTAGCCCTTGTGTTATGGGGCATAAGTGGGATTTTCAAATGTTTTCGCTCGGCGAATACTTTGAGACAGTTGAGAGTAAAAGCGCGGGCATGTAAACAATTTCCCGCCCTCTTTGTTTAGTAATGCTATAGTTTTATTATTCAGAAGGGAAACTGGATTTCTTTAAGAGAGCTCGGCATAAAAATTGCACGTGCGTTGTAGGTTCGCTCATATTTTTGATGTTTTCAATTTATTATAATAATTTTACTCAAAGGAGTTAATTAAGATAAAACAATTTATCTATTTGTTATATATTTATAGGCAGTCTTATCGCTAAAAAGCGATCTCTTCCAGGCAACCTTAGGACGAGGTAAAAGAAACTAATGAATAGTCTGAGGTGGTGTGTTCAATACTTATTGCCAAAAAAAGACTTAAATATAATGAAATAAACTAAAATCTAATAAACATAAATAAATATAATATATATAAATAACATAAATAAATACACGGGAGGAGAATTAAATCCGAATATTGCCAATGAAAACTATGGATTATAAAAAGATAGATAAGGTTTTTTTACGTCTTTTTTAAACTTGTCTAACGTCTTCGCACGACGAATTTGCTGAGGAAGTTCATTCCAAAATGTCAGTTTAATGGATAAATTGTGGAGTTTTCGGCATTGTTTAGGAACTGATGTACTTTTATATGGGGAAGCGTTGGACCCTATTGACTCAACTGTATTCCTTGGCATAACTATTGATGCCAAACTGCAATGGGGCCCCCATATTAATAGACTGGCGAGTAGATTTAGCTCAGCAGCTTTCGCGGTCAAAAAAATAAGACAGTTAACTGATGTTGATACGGCTCGCTTGGTATATTTTAGTTATTTTCACAGTATAATGTCTTATGGCATTCTGCTTTGGGGTAACGCGGCCGACATTAATACAATCTTTATCTTACAAAAGAGAGCTATTCGTGCAGTTTACAATCTGGGCCCCAAAGAATCGTTAAGAAACTTGTTTAAAGAGATAAAGGTATTGACTGTTGCTGCTCAATACATTTTTGAAAATGTTTTGTATGTCCATAAAAATAAGGATAAATTTTTAAGACATAATAATGTTCATGATATAAATACTAGGAACAAAAATAAATTGATCCTACCCACAAGTAGACTCTGTAAAATAAGTAAATCTTTTATGGGACAATGTATACGTTATTATAACAAAATTCCAGAAAACGTTCAAAATGCATCAATAGCTAAATTTAAAAAAATAGTAAAAGAACGTTTGTATGTTAAAGGCTACTATAATATTAATGATTATTTAAATGATGATCGCTCCAGGCTCTTTCAATCGGAATTCTTATATTGTATTTTAACGAATTTATGTCAAACTGCTTATTTAAAAATAAAAAAAAAAAGCCCGCTGAGTTTCTTTCGCCGGTTCTTCTCAGTACAGTGGCTTTCTTTTCCGAACCGGTGGTAGTGTTTTGACTATCAATAAGTGAGTGTAATGCTCCTATGTTGAATAAATACATTTGATTTTGATTTTGATTGATACGAGCCTGCGTCTTCTGGGGCGCACCCAGACTCTAGCCAACTGAGCTAAGCTGCCGATATCCTCACACCTAGACAAATATCTACTTTGATTTTGCATTTTTTAGGAATGCTTGGACTTAGTGAGATAGTTTACAGTTGCAACGATCCTAAATAATATTTCACTGTTAATATTTGATCAAAAGGTGGTGCCTTTGCTTCTGAAGTTCTTAGTATATTTTCTTTTAGTACTAGCCTGCACGGGGGATGAAATTCAAATGTGTGTTTAATAGACCATTTGAAAAAAAAAAATTACCATCAAGACGCTTTACTGAGAAGTCTATTATTAAACTGACAAAAGAGCATCTTCATCTATATTCAACTTCTTTCATTTTTTTTCTGTTGCAATTACCACTAGAAAGTTTTTAATAAGAACACAGAGAAGCGTACAAGCGGAGTAAACCGGTGGATTCTGTTCTAGGAAGTCGAGCTCTTTCGTATGATAAGAATACGTCTTTCTCGTTCCATATTTACATGATATTGCTCCCCGTGAGAACAATATTTCTTTGTGCAATTTAACTCGGGAAGGGAATTACGAGAGACAATATTCTGGAAGTTTCTAGTGCGATCCCTTTCGTAGGATGAGGTCGACGCAAATTCGCTGAATGGCCTTTTATCTGCGGGCCTCAAATAGATTGGGTCTTTAACGTTCAGAAGAGGTGGATTGTTTATTTTATCTTTGATATCTTCTCTTTGTAGGGTGGAATCTTTCCAAAATACGAAGTGTGATAAATTGAATAAGTTATTGCAAGGATAAAATATTCTTTGGCTGGTGGAGGTGACTTTTACTACAGGAGGTTGTTAGTAACTATTTGTTTTCATTATAAGTCCACGAGCAACCACGGCGGTGAAAGTGCCGTTTTGCGGTTTAGTTCTCAGTAAAGTTTGCTTAGAAATTTTTGATGTCAAAGCGTGAGGAAAAGAGACAGAGATGAACTGAACGCAACCGTTGAGATATTTAAGGTTGTGGATGATGACGGTGATTATGAATTACGTGTATTAGTCTAATCTATCAGGTGTCACCCAATAAACAAAAGAAGAAGAGGTAAGACCTCCTTACTTATTTTAGAAAATATACAAGACGTAAACGACAGGAACAAACTATTGAACAATCGATCAAGCTATTACAAAGTTATACAGACAGTATCTGAACAACGGATAGAAAGGTAACACCTAACTATAACGGTTCAATGTGTACTCGTAACGTTTTAGTTTAAATATATTTTGGGAGAACGGGGCAGTTCGGGCTGTACGCTTGAATTGAAATCTGCCGTGCGGCTGACGTGTTGAAGTCGCCAACATTGCCCCCGACACGTGTACCTCATTAAATACACCCTTCACTTCGTCCGCGGCACGATTCATAAGCGACAGCGGTTTTCACTGTAAAACTACCTACCGTGGAAATACATAAGAGAATGTCTTACTTAATGGCGAAGGTAATCAATTCTACCCATAAAAGAATTTAACTTTGTTCATTATTACCAGGAGATATATGGTTATCAAGCAGCTTGCCTTATAAAGAAGGCAGAGTCAGCTTTGGGATAAGTTCTGCGCGTGCTTAGATAGTTAATCTTCTTATATATAAAAATGGATAGCTGTTCGTTAGTCTCGCTAAAACTCGAGAACGGCTGGACTGATTTGGCTAATTTTGATTTTGAAATATTTGTGGCAGTCCAGGGAAGGTTTAAACGATGAGAAATTATGGAAACATTGCATGGAAAATCGAAATAAAAACAATTTTATTTTCCCATACAAAACTGTACCTTTCAACCTGTCAACTATGTCTGTGTAACCTGTCAAACACTTTATGCGTGCGGTCCGATTCCTCTAGAAATAATTTATATGGCAAAACAACGTTTGCCGAGTCAGCTAGTACTAAATAGTAATCGAATACTACATAATATATGACACAGCTATTACGGCTCTTGTTTTGTCTAGTTTCTGTTAAATAACATTTTACAACAGCAATAATAAACATAATATTTCGGACGTACATTAATGTTACAATTGTTTGTCGTTTTTGTTACATTTACGTGTTCAAGTTCAGTAAAAACTGACCGGAAATATGTTTGAATAAAAAAAATAGTATACGTACATTAATAACATTATTATAATAGCCATGTGTATATTACTACTTACGTGATATCACAGATCATGCGAAATGTTGATAGAACTTTTTCTATAATTATGTCATTTAAAACATTAAATTATATACTAATTATTAAATTAGTGGCGCAGTAGCCAAGGTATTGGCTTCGGCGTCGGGGGTCGTGGGTTCGATTCCCACACGGGACAACTATTTGTGCGACCCTCAGGTAGTTGTTTCGCATCTGGGTGTTTGTCCACGTGCAATTTATGTTTTTAAAACGTCCTTACGACACAGGACAATGTTATCCTACAGTGAGGGTAATGCTTTTAAAAATAAAAAAAAAGAAAAAAGAAAAAACGCTCACAGTTTACAAATTCCGTTTGTCCGTGCTGGCTAATCAATCACTTAGTAGTTTTCGTTACTGACGTAGCGATCAGAGGTTTCACTCAACACTCGCCTGTATCTTTATAGCAGTAAAGTCCACAATGACGCAGCGTGTTTCGTCATTATAAAACGGTTTGTCTCATTACGCACTTGTTACTGGAACCGCTCGCTCTTTGACCAAGTAGTCGGGTAACTGAACCATGTCTCTAATTAACGTATCTAGCGCATGCTAGAATTAATTACATACTGTCCATGACAGTTGGCTAATTTTGGGCGAAGGAGAGGTCTATGGTACGTCCCGAGCTGTGCTTGCTACGCCCCCACCATTAATAGTGCGGCTGAATGAGTCGTGCCTTTGACTGGAGTAATTAAAAATAAAGTTAACATATACGCTTGATTGTGCGTTTTTACTTCTAAAAACTTGGTTTGTTAATGCTTTGCAAATGAAGACGATAACGATCTCAACTTCCTTAATTTATTCCACCTTTGGTCATTAAGTCAAAATACATTGAAGGTAATGGTTTTTAATTCATTTACTTTATCTAAATCTGATGAATAAAGGTATCATGAGGTCGAAAATTTTAAAATATTGTGTATCTTGAGTGTATCTACCTAAGCCTCGTGTCATGAGCCTCGTGTAGGTAAAAAGTTTATATTTTTTCCGGTACTTCGAGCCAGTATATTTTTATCCTCGGCTAATATAATTATTAATATAATTATTTAAGGCAACCTCAATCTCATGGTTGATTGAAATTACTATGTCCTGACTTTACTTTTGGAATGATGAGAAACTTTCAACTGTGGCAAAATACGATGAAACGCACTGAGATTGGGTACAGTCCAAAAATATAATTCCTCAATTATGCCTATCGAAGGAAACGTAGACTTTTAATAGCATTTGGTTGTAGCACCACACAGCAGCCTTTGCTGTTCCATCGATAAACTTGTTCGGGGAAGTACCACGGCCTTGCAGAAGACCAGCGCATTATGTCAATCAGGTATTGGTTTTTGAGTAAAGTAAAGTAAAAGTATCAGCCTATACATGTCATGGCAAATTCCTCCTCTGTATAGAGGGTATCAGGGTATAATCCACCCGCGGCCCCACTGCGGATTGGCGGCATTCACATATTATGTTCTAAATGTTTGTTTTGTTAATTGTTTCGAAAATATGCAGGCTTCCTCACGGTGTTTTCCTTCACCGCTGGGCGCGTGATAATTCAGCACTTAAAATTAACAATTTCATTGGTGCCGGCACCGGGGATCGAACTCAGGTTGCTCGAGTATATTGAGTTAAAGGCGAGTGCCCGGACACTGTGCGATCACGGCTCAAGCACGGTTTTTGAGTAGGTATAAGAAATTATAAAACGAAAAACGATTCCAAACACTTTAATAATCAGATACGCGACCTCAGATAGGTCATACGGTTTGCTAGGTGTAGATCATACTGCTATTTATGAATACGAATAAGAGTCTAACCGAAACAGAGAAATGTTTATAGAGCATAAATTACAATATGAGATTCGTGTTTGACATGGATTAAAAAAAAGCAAACGACGCCAACGCCAGTCCTCATTAGATCCGCACCGATGGATCCCTGAGATCCGCAGCGTTGTCAATTAGCCACCCCATTGATTGTTACATGTCTGCATCTGTTTCTAATGGCATCGCCACGCGCCTGTCTAGTGGGCCTGTTTGGACTTGTCGATGAAATTGTAGTGTGTTATAGATGTTAATTGATGTCAAACACCTAATTTGTATACGTGAGTGCATTTCAGCACATTTTAAATTATATAGCCACATTTTAAAATCATATAACTGTACCGTTTTCTGTCCGAAGTATGTACCTCTAATTTTAAAATTAGTAAACTCGTGGAAGGTTTGAGCTGCATTTGACCAGAATGATCTTCTTAATGATCAGAATTATCAATTCAAAGAGTTTAACCATCCTTTTGGCAACTCAAATGACATTTGAAAAGCCATTTGACAGCTGATTAGTTGACTTCTACGATAATCAGTGTTTCAGAAACCGGGCGAAAGTATAATAGAAAAAAAAAAAAAACTTTGATTTTGTATTGCACTTGGGTGTTCGTACCCACTCAGTTTTGATGAGCAGTTTTGGCAGTCATCATGAAGTCGTAAATATTATGTAACTTTATAGTACATAAGAAATACACTACATTTTATTAAATACAAAATTTGTCGCATACATATTATGATCTTTGAATAAAACGGTGTACCTATATGAATTCCTTACAAGCTTTGAACACTGTCTGGCCTATAAACGATCACTTATATAGCTAGTAGATGGTTTTGTGCTTAACAAAAGAATGGGTTTTTGAAAACTTCTCATTTATCCTTTTCCCAACTTACGTACTAGGCGACTGCTGTGTTGTCAACAAAGGTAAAAAAAACTGTCAGCACAATAATTGTCAAGGTAAGGAGGAATTGCGATGTGGCGGAAAAATGAAATACATTTTTGCCTTTATCTGTGTCTAGCAATAGGGCTCTGCTAGTGACGGCTGTCAAAAGCACGGTTGAGTTCCCGCGCAGGCTGTCCAATTTTTAACTGATATTTGCGGAGTTTTTTTAACGCTTATTGCAAGCGATCAATGTCGTAAATAGATAGAGCATATTTTTCTCGTGATGAGATTTTATTTTCTTTTGCAAGACTTGTTCGCGTGATTTTAAAAATTAAGAGATGCGCATCTCCATACTCAACAACGTTTCGTTTCGTCTCTCATTTATTTAAACGTCTCTTTTATAAACTACCTGGCTTTTAAAGTCTGATGGACTACTAGTGTTATCTATAAAGTTTTCAAGAAACTTGTTAAACTCAACGCTATGGTGATTTATACGTTTAAGTGAATAAATAACCAAATGAAAACTGATTGGTGGACCCGAATTCATGTTTTGGTGCCATTTCTTCACATACGGTGGTAGGGCCACGCAGCAGCCTCGGCTGTTGCACGAATGGGCAGGCCACGCAGTGGGACCACGTTGTGGCCTATACTTTTTATTTTTATTTTTCATAGTTTATGGTAGGATGCAAATTTTGTTTATTTAAGCCCGATGGGCGTATTGGATAGTAGGTGTGGGTTTGCTCCCCTCTACTGGAAAAATACTGTCTGGGTGTTTATATACACCTATATGTAACAATTTTGCATTTATTTACAATATCATTTTATTCAATTACTATAGTACAAATTATTGATCGAGGATATTTTGTAAAATAAATGGAAGAAGTAAATCTAATCGATGGAAAAAAGTATGAATTTCCATAGATTAGATTCAGACGAAAAATTAATGCTAATGGTTTAATTATTTTTTCATAAGTTTCTTTTTGTCGTATAATTGATTATTTATTTGTTGACAGATGGAAAGAGTGAGAGAGAGAGTGTTTTTCTTTTTGAGAATTAGATTTGAAATAAAAAAAAGAACGCAAGTCAGGCGCGAAAACTATTTTAGAGGCGAACGGGGATTTACGAGGCACTCGCAGTCCTTAAGGCCGCTCAGAATTCCACGTAGCATGCGTTGACTCAGTGGCGTCGCTAACGCTTTACATGCAAGCCCCGTGCGGGTCCGTACAGCTCGGCGTTTGAAACGCTGCGTTTGTGCGCGGTTAATGTTTATCAGTAATGTGAATGTTCGGCGGTTTTGTTCGCTCTTTCTCATATCTACATCACATCCATTAGTATAAGGTAAGGTTCTAACGCAATGATATAGTTTTAATATTTTGATTTGAAAATAATCGAGTGGTCAAAGCTAAATTGCGTATAGTTGCGGAAGCGGTAACGTTAAACTTGTCATCGAGAATTACTTGTATACTATCGATAGAACGTCATAGTTTCAAAAGCCTCATTAATCTTTCTGTAAAAAAACGTAAACTAGCTTAACGGCTTATATAATAATTATGTTCCACTGATGTGCAAATGCCTAGTCTGGGCAGAAGATATTAGGGACCATAGATCACCACGCGAGCCCACTGCGGATTGGTAGACTTCACAAATTGTAGAAATATATATTTTGTACCGAATAATTTAATTTGTACTTAACTTTTTATATTCCTTTTTTATTGATTTTATTTTATTTCAAAGTTATTTTTGTTAGCTATATGCATGGTGCTGAACGCCAATCTTACAAGGTATCCGCAGAAAACCAGTGCCGTGGTATTGTCTGCTAGGGCTATATACTGAGCGGAGACTTTTTGGTGCATACATTTTTACAATTCTAGTGTTATTTCTTGTTCTTTTTTTTTTCCTATAGTGTAATGCGCCGAATAAATACTTCTTTCTTACTTTCTCTCTAGAATTTTTTTTTGCTTTTTATTTCGAAACTATTTTCTGTTGATATGATGTTATGTTTTCATTCACCACTGAGGACATGATAAGTCAGCATTTAAGATTGATGCCTTACCTGGGGATTGAACTCAGGTTGCTCGAGTATATTGAATTAGAATTGAGTGCTCGGACACTGAGCTATCATGACTATCACGGCTATAACTTTCTGTACTCATGAGAAATCATGGACAGGTTCACACATTTGAACTATTAGTTTTGACCGTTGGTGAAAACCATCATTCCGCGTTCATGTGCCAAAACCACGTTTTGGTCAACGTAATACCGTGAAATTACCGTTTTTGTAAGCAACGAATGCAATTGTTCACTGGTTATATATACTAAAAGGTATTGAAAATTAATTTTATAGCAATCAGTTTCAAACAATAACATATAATTTATAAATTTTCTTTTTGAGGTTGTCTGTTTGGTGATCGTTCCGTTCTTTTTTTTCATAAATTAAAAACCAGTATTTACTATTCTATTGGAACAACTTTAAACTGTCTGTATGTAATTTAATGTAGAGTGGTATATGTATATAAATAGTTGGCGAAATAATTGCATAGTCCTAATGATTGTTATGACGCGCATGAAAGTAAATAAGTACGAGTACCTACCTATAGAATTGCATACATTGGTGAAGTTAATGAGAGTACGACGAAAATAAATAAGACAGAATCGAATTTCGAGCGTTCTACACAGACACGCTCGTTTGTCGCATTATCCTATTTGGAACCACGACAACCCGCCTTATCTGATTTACACAGAATCCGCGCATTCTTTGTCTGGCGAATTTCCTATCGGATGCGTTTACATCAATTGTCGCGTTTCGATCCGTTGAATAACTGGCTAATTTCGTAGGCCCACGGTGAAGTGATTTTTTTTAACATTTACTATTCCAAAGACGAAAGCATTACAAAACATTTAATAATAAATGCGTATCTTACGCGGAGTTATTCACTTCGCCTGTTTATAATACACGATTTAAGTAAGAGTACATTGGTAATATGTTACTTTTATTGCTTTTTCTATAAAGAGACTATTAAACGAACAAACATCGTTGTTAAAAATGGGATTGCCTTTTTACTTATTAAAATATAGCAATGAACAAAGTTTATAAACAATTTTTGGGACATGATCTTGGATAGCATAGATGACAAATAATAAATTCCGTATTCCTTCACTGCTGAGCACGTGATAAGTAAGCACTCAGAATAAACAAATTCATTAGCGCCGGCACCGGGGATCGAACTCAGGTTGCTCGAGGTGGAGTGCGTTTTAATGGCAAGTCTCATCATCATCATCATCATTTCAGCCTGTTTGAGTCCACTGCTGAACATAGGCCTCCCCCATAGACTGCCATGAAGCACGATCTCGAGCCATCTGCATCCATCGACTTCCCGCACATTTGCACAGCTCGTCACTCCATCTAGTGGGGGGGTCGTCCCACATTACGATGGCCAGTTCGAGGCTCTATGGCAAGGCTATACATACATGCTATTACATGCTATTGAATGCTATAGAATATTCCCGCCGGTTATCGAAATGTAAGCGTGACAAAGCTATTTTCGTTACTAATTCGTTGTACGCGGTCGTCATTGTTGGGGTCAATGATTCAATTCACGCGTCGGGCCGTTCCAATTAATTTATTGTCGCATCGAAATATTTAACGGCTGCCGTCACTAATGCCGATGTTGAATTGTGTGTTGACAAATTTATTTATACAATGTCAACAATCAACAGTTACAAAATACCAATTATCTGTAGTCTTCAGTACCTAAGAGACCTAAAAACCAAAAGTAAAAGGGAGGCCTCGAAAGATGTTAAGCCTAGTTTAAAAATAGCGAATATGAGCCACCCGGATATATATATTTATTTATTTATTTACTTAGTTGCCAACAGAGTAGACACCATCGCAAGTTAACAAAAAGAAACGAAAACAAGTTTGGTGCTAATTATAGGCGCAAAAAACATCAACAGCGTTAGAAATTAAAATTATTTTTTTTGAAAAGGCAACCATGCTAGATTTTGCTTTGTTTTGTTTTATATGTATTTTATTTATACTTAAAACAATGGAACTAGGACCAAGTTTTGCAAAGTGCAGAAATACTATTGCAACAATACTATAATACATATATAAAACCCAGACAGTAAAAAAACACTATGCTCATCACACAATATTTTTCCAGTAGTGGGCATCGAACCCACAATCTCTGGCGCAGGAGGCAGGTACACTACCCACTATGCCATTCGGGTCGGTCATATACGTGAAACGTTTCCGGAATAGTGGTCGCATTCATAAAACAGCAGAAGAAGCTTAATGGCACAACCACAGTAAAAGGGGCTTTAAATTATTTTTCAATAAGATTAGCTACACCAATCATTTTTTTTAAATCCACGGAACTAATACTACTATATATAAGTATAGTGAAAAATAATTGTATGAATCAAAATATTTAGAATAAATTAAATGCTCTCTTTAAGTTTTTATGAAGTAAATACAGAGCTTGGAACGGGGTTTATTACGCCCGAAAAGTGGTAAATCAGGTCTTCGCTCATGAATAATTAAAATACCGCTTACACGAAACGCATTTTTTTAGAAATTTACGCGATTTTTTGTTATATATTTAGATTGAACATTTATTTTTTCTGTTCAGTTGTATATTTATGTTGATTGTTGTATGCACTTTCTTACTAATAATTGCAAATTTAAAATAAACTTAAAAATTTAATTAAAGTAAAATTACTTCAGAATTAAAATTAGAAATAAACGCGATAAATTCGTAAAATTATTATAATAGTTTTATTTGTATTGATTTTCTTTAAAACTATCCTTGTCACGTATTAAAATTTATGATAATTGTTGCGGTTACGTATGCAATTGTGCACCTCGGCAATTGTTTATTTACGTACATTGACTACAAATTGCTGTAAGGGTATAAATTTGCAGCATGCAAGCAGATGGTATACAGAGATCATTACTTACCCGATTTACTTCATACCTTGAGAGAAGAGAAGACAAAGGTTCCGTACCGAAAGGGTAAAACGAGACCCTATTACTGAGAATCCACCGACTGTCTGTCTATTTGTATGTCCCGAGGCTGTATCTCATTAACCGTTATAGTTAGACAGTTGAAATTTTCACAGATGATGTATTTCTGTTGCCGCTATAATTTCAGTATAAACAATATCGCATCAACAATTAAAATTAGCAACGTGCCCTTGTTTGCGGGTGACCTTAAGTTATTTAGGCTAATAGATTTGAGTGCTGATTCTTTTCTTAAACGGTAAGATCTAAACTGACCTGCAGCATGGTGTAAGGCGAATGATGCGATAGAAATGGGACAATATTAAATGTACTGGAAATAAAGTTCTTTCACATTTAATTTACGAGAATAAGTACGTCTAAGTGCTACATCGAGGAAACTGAATATTGGAACGAATGGAATAAGAGTTCTTGCTGTGACGAGATATGCGTCAGAAATTGTTATCCTGTCGTCTTCTGTTTAAAATATATGAAATAATACAAGTAAGAACCTGAACCGGTGGTACCATACGAATCCATACTAATATTATAAATGCGAAAGTAACTCTGTCTGTTTGTCTGTCTCGCTTTCACTCCAAAACTATTTAAATGAAATTTGGTACACAGATAATCTAGAGATAATTTGGTACACAGATTTTTTTTTGGATACATTTTTACACAACATTCTCTGTCCCAAACTAAGCAATGCTTGTACTATGGGTACTAGAAAACTGATAGACATGCAGGTGGCTCAGGATCGTACTTCGTGGCAGTCTATGGGGGAGGCCTATGTTCAGCAGTGGACTCAAACAGGCTGAAATGATGATGATGATGATGATTGTGAATATGTACAACAAGACATACATTTAAAATAATTAATGTACGTAATAATTAAAATAATTGTTTTAAGTAATTCATTTTGACCTAAAAATAAATGAAAAATAGTTGCATTATCACGTTTGTGAAATACAAGTTAACAAAAGCGAGGTTGGACGTGAATAAAATATTCGTTAAGTTTATAATGGCAATGACTCAAGTTAGTAACCGCAATTTTAAGTTTCCTTGATGTGGTTAAAGGCCGAATAATTTTCTGAAATATCTGCTTTGCAGCGTTTTGTTTTAGATATATATTTAGTGTATTGACGGTAACGAATTGCGTACAAAGTTTTAAAACTGGCGGATCATTACTTTAACTCCTTTTAAAATTTGTAGGAAAAAGGAGTTTTTTTTTTAATGTGAAAAGTTGCAAAACGAGCAGACGGTTCACCTGTAAGTGAATACCGCCGCCCATGGACATCTGCTACATCCGAGGGCTTCAGATGCATTGACAACCTTTTAAAAATTGGGCTCCGGCTACCCCATTTACCAGACGAAACGCGAAAGTATTTTTCATACTTCCACTTTACGCTGGTGTTCTGTGAGGTCGTGGTACTTACCCGGACGGGCCTGCCCATTCGTGCAACAGCCGAGGCTGCTACGTGGCCCTACCACCAATGCTGCGTGGCACTACCACCGGTAGAGTCAAAAGATTCTCGCCGTTGTCGGAATCGAACCCACGTCTTCGGGATTCGCGCTCTACGAATTATTCGAACGCTCTAGCCAGAGCCTAAACGGCTGATTGCCACATGCCACGTAGACTATACTAACGACTAAGAGCCGTGATAGCTCAGTGTCCGGACGCTCGCCTTTAATTCAATATACTCGAGCAACCTGAGTTCGATCCCCGGTGCCGGCACCAATGAAATTTTTAACTTTAAGTGCTGATTTATCACGTGCTCCGCGGTGAAGGAAAACATCGTGAGGAAACCTGCATATTTTCGAAATAATAACAAAAAAAAATATTTCGATGATATGTGAAGTCCGCCAATCCGCAGTGGGGCCGCGTGGTGGACTATGCCCTGATACCCTCTATAAAGAGGAGGCCTTTGCCCAGCAGTGGGACATGTATAGGCTGTTACTTTACTTTACTTTTACGTCGACTATAAATTTTATATAAATCACCATATGAATAGAACCCAAAAACTCACTGAATCTCTCAGAAAAAATACGTGAGATGCGGGTGCAGTCTTTAACTGGTATGTCACACTACATGAGGCTAATTATATCTAAAAAAAATGCGGCGAGACTTACACAAATTATATACCTCTCGTTTTGAGGGAGCTATATAGGACCTAGGTAACATAGAATCAAGTTTTAGCCAGAGATTTATCCGTCGGATAAAGTAAATTTACTAAGCAACAGCTTAGTAAATTGACTTCAGTGAGCGGGGCTATTATCTCCAGTAGAAGAGATATTTTGAGCGAGGTTGAGAGATTCTATGGACTGTTGAAATTAGGGCGGTACCCCAGGATAAATTCCGTAAAACAGCTCCTTCTTATTCTTCCGCGTTCATAGCTTACGATAGTTTTATTTAACCGTTTTAATATTCGCCCTATTACAAAACAAAACAATGGAGTATAAAGTCTAAGGAAAGAAATTTGCTTATATGTTTTTTAAAAGAAACAAAATATATATATAACCTCAATACATCAGAAACAGCGGTATTAATTACAAACCAGAAATAAAGTCAAGTGAATTATACATTTTCACAGTCATGACTGGAGTCAGGTAAGGTACTTACGAGTAATTTAACGTTTTAAAAATATCACAATTCGTATAGAATAAGGAAGTCTATTAAAATAGATCAAGGCGAAATTTATTACCGGCTTTAACCTCCAATGTTTTCTGAACAATAAATTACCTCATGTTCGTCAATTACGTACAATGTCAATAATTAACGTAAGTAAAAAGTACAATTTAAAGAATTCTTCCTTAAACTGTACTTATTCGTATAATTTATTGTTTGGAATTATTTGAAGGCAAATATTTTGCCTGTAAAACGAAGATGATTACTGAGGATGACATGTTGATAAAAGAAGAATTAAAATGTCGATCATATTTAATCTGTGTTTGGAATTGACCTTTTGTTGACGAGAGTTTTTATGTTGAATATTGAAACGATACATTTGTATTGTTTGTCCCTTCGTATCCTAATTTTGAATTATTTGAAAATTCTACACTTGAAACTCAAAAGAGAGTTCTTATATATTTAATATATAGAAGATGCTTCCAGTTACAAAGACATTAAGATTTACAAA
Source organism: Iphiclides podalirius (assembly GCA_933534255.1). Classification (NCBI taxonomy): domain Eukaryota; kingdom Metazoa; phylum Arthropoda; class Insecta; order Lepidoptera; family Papilionidae; genus Iphiclides; species Iphiclides podalirius. Next base: position 15,790,701 of record OW152820.1, on the reverse strand, counting down.
ACTACAATTTCGAACGCTTTTTATTATTGCTGACTAGTTTTTTTTACTATTTTTATCTGTTATATAGCTGTCGAAGTATAGCACCCTCTCTCTATCTCAGCCTAGCGGTCTAGAGCCTGAGAAAAAAGAAACAACTTCCATTATTTTCCTCTGTATATTAACGATCCCAGTAAAAAACAATATTGAAGCTTTATCATTGTCGTGTGGTATTATTTTTAGGGTTGCGTACCCGAAGGGTAAAACGGGACCCTATTACTGAGGATCCGCTGTCTATCTGTCTGTTTTATCACCAGGCTGTATCTCGTGAATCTTGATGGTTAGACAGTTAAAATTTTCATGGATGATGTATTTCTGTTGCCAATGTACCAAAAATACTACAAAACAGAATAAAGAAAGATTCAAATGGGGGTCCCATACAACGGACATGATTTTATTGCCTATTTTATAGACAATGGTACGGAACCATACGTACCCGAGTCCGCTTCGTTCTTGTCTGGTTTTTTATAGAAAAAGGGGGTAAATGGGCCGAAGCATTACCTTCGTCCATGACAATCTATAACGTGAATCTGTAAGACTTGGGTCTGACTCCCGCAGGCAGCGGTGAGAGACTTTTCATCCTTTATTCGACACATTTTAATGTTTCATCTTAAGTGCCGAGATTAGCATTATATAAAAATTTAAATACAAATTTAGTTTTGAATTTCGTAGTCACCCGTTTTAGCTGTCAACGGGAACACGAAATCTTTCCGTTATAACATTTAAATTCCAAGCAGCCGCAACAGTCAAAGTATAACGCTCGCAGTGCAAACATCTCGAACGATTTCAAACTACTGTTAAATTAAGGGCCAATTCCTTTTTTCAAATATAAATTTAAATTTAAACAGTACTTTCTTTTTATTTATAAGAATACTGATAAGCATGTTTTGGTTGCTATATTTTCTGTTAATTAGCAATACTAATGCTAAGCTCGCCTTAACCATTACTTACGACTCATATACGGGAATTCCTATAAGCCAAGAAGATGTGAAACGACACGACAAACGGAACACTACCTTGTAAGTTGTTTTTATAATATCAGTAACTACTATAGAAAACGTATAATTTTCTGATAGACTGTTGTCAGGCTGAAAACCCCATGGGTAGGAGACACTGCCTCTTTGTGCTTGATGGGTATCAGGGTCCTGTAACGTTCACAGCTTAATGACCTCGTCAACTATCATCGGTTTATCTTTATTTTTAACTGATATTAGAGCTTTATTTATTATCGCTTGATATCAATAAAGTACGCCCAACTACAGGTCTGCCAATTCATTGTTAAAGCCTTCTGTATATATATATGCTCCATCTATCTATTTTCCGAGGCTAAAATTACGGCTGTTGATTTTTGAGGCTTCTGTATGAGGCCAAATAGGCCACGTGAAGGTTGTTTACGATATAAAGCACGTCTCGTGCCAATGAACTTGTTAAATATCTTAAATGCAAATTAAATTCGCGGTTTTTTGCTTGTTATGTACTCATCTTTCCAGAACGAACTCAAAACAGTATGAATAATAAAATGATTATAAAATATAATCATTTTTTACACAAAGATTTTGCGAAAAGTTTATACAATTTCCGAAATAACCGCACATCGTTGATAGCTTTTTTTATGTGAAAAGTTGTCAAGCGAGCAGACGGTTCACATGATGTTAAATAAATACCGCCACCCATAGACATCTGTTACACCCGAATTTTCAAAAAGGTTGTCAACGCATCTGAAACCTCAGATGCGTTGACAACCTTTTTGAAAATTGGGCTCTGGCCACCTCACTCACCAGACGAAACGCGAAAATATTATACTTCCACTTTACGCCAGTCTTATGTAAGGTCCTGGTATCTACCCGGACGAGCTTGCCCATTCGTGCAACAGCCGAGGCTGCTGCGTGGCCCGAGCTGACTTGGAAGCATAGCTTTTAGTTGAAAAATATAATTATGATCCCCACAGCCATTGTCAGAGCGTTAGCTACGGGCTATGTGATCTCATATAGAATCCATTCTTTGCTACTTTTATGCACTCCGCAGAGGATGAAATTCGATGGGCTTCTGTTCCCCTCATCCAAAAGACTGGTTAACCCTTTTCACCACCTGACAAGATAAACCGGAAACACATTGCTCTCATTTAAATACCCGACATTACTTTTTATTTTCTTCTGAAAGCTATAAATACGCTATTATAAATAATTATATAATTTATTATTTCACACGTTAACGTTTACACATAATGTGTATAATAATAGAACTTGGATGAATGAAAAAATAATGGAGATTGTGGTCATTCAGAAACAAGAGCGAGTCGGATTTGCGAAGGGTTCCGTATCTTTAAAAACGGCAAAAATTCATGTCTGTCGTATGGGAGCTACACTTAAATATTTTTCTATTCTGTGTGTTCCTATTTATAATTATAGCGGCAACAGACAAACATCATTTGTCAAAATCCCAACTGTCTATTGTTTGCTTGTTGTTTTGGTTCATGAAATACAGCCTGGTGAAAGACGGACAAAGAGATAGACAGCAGAGTCTTAGTAATAAGGTCCCGTTTTACCGTCTTGGTGCGGAATTCTAAAAAAATAGATGCTTGATACTCCGAGAATCTGATTACATAGTGAATTATTTTGACGCTAAGTATCGATTTTAGTTGGTGCACACAGCAAGTGGAGCCGTGCGCTCCTGATGAAGGGAGGCGAATAGACGGTTCATGTAACAACCTGCGACTTCCCACCCGTGGGGCCGCCCACACTCCTACGTACAGAGTCCTCCCCGCTGTCTATGGAAAAGGTAAATATCATGGAAAAGGTAAATATCACGGAAAAGGTAAATATCGTTATGGTGGTAGGGCCATGCAGCAGCCTCGGCTGTTGCACGAATGGGCAGGCTCGTCCGGGTAAGTACCACGACCTCACAGAAGACCGGCGTTAAGTGGAAGTATAATACTTTCGCATTTCGTCTGGTGAGTGAGGTGGCCGGAGCCCAATTTTCAAAAGGTTGTCAACGCATCTGAAACCCTCGGGTGTAGCAGATGTCCATAGGCGGCGGTACTCACTTAACATCAGGTGAACCGTCTGCTCGCTTGGCAATTTTTGACATAAAAAAAAAATATCAGTAATCATATGCTTCTAAACACGGATGTATATACAGGTTGACATTATCCCGGCGTGATACTCTCATCTCTACACCAAACCTTACATGTTGGTCAGCACGTTCTTTAAGGGCTTAACTGTGATAGTGCCGCGCAACGCAACAGTTCACTGTTGCACTAATGGGTAGGCCCGTCCGGGGAATTACCACGACCTCACAGAAGACCGGCGTGAAGTGGAAGTGTTATTCTTCTGCGTTTTACTAGTAAGGTTAGCGGGGCCAATTTTATTAAAAGGTGGCAACGCATTTGCAACCCTACGGGTGTCGCAAATGTCCACGGGCGGCGGTTATCACTTAATATCAGGGGAACCACCAGGTTACTTGCCACCTTATCACATAAAAAAACACATAATAAAACTCTAGATGGCGTCAGAAGTTTATCGGGTCCTGAGACGGATGAAGCATTACGTAGTCTTGATATGTAACTTTACTTTATAGTATAAAACAAAGTCGCCCCGCTGTCTATGTATGCTTCGAACTTTAAAACTACGCGACGGATCTAGATGCGGTTTTTTTTACTAGATAGAGTGATTCAAGAGGAATGCTTATATGTATAATACACGGGTGCAGTGCGAAGCCGTCTTCTTATTTTCTTATATCTTCTTATAATAATACTTTTAAATCACGCATAATTACTAAAAATTCCAAATTAAATTTAGTGACTGGGCAACAGTGGGTATATATAAAAGTAGGGATTCACTATATGAATTATATAGTATGAGGCAATGGAATCACGACCATAATTTCCATAAGTGGGTAAAAAGTTCTCAAAAATATTTAAAAAAGTCTGTGCCCAGGCAAAATCTATTTATATAGGAAATAGAATTCTAAATTCAAATAATAAAATAAAAGCCACATGGGACATTATTACCCGTATATCTGGAAGACCCAAGATATTCAGGGAACCTATAAAACTTATCATATAATAGGTAATATCAGACAATGAAATTGGAAATAGCTTCGAAAATTATTTTTCAGAAATTGCAGTTAATGTCACATGCACATTAAAATCCTCTCCCATAGCTGCAATTAGTATATTGAAAAATAATGTTACCTATTGTCGACACACGTTTAAATTTAATCACGTAGATACTAATGATATCATAAAAGCCTTGAAATCTATTAATCTTAAAAGTACAGAGGGTTTATGGGGCATGTCCATAAAATTAATGACCACATTAATGTCATGTATTGCACCACATTTGGCTTACATTTTTAACAACTGTATAGATTCAGGAATATTTCCAGATCTTATAAAATTTAGTAAGATAATCCCCGTCTTCAAAAGTGGGGATAAAAATGATCCAGGCCATCTTTAAGTAAAGTATTTGAAAAACTAATTTTAAATCAACTATTAGTAAATTTTAATATCAACAAAAATTTTCACGATGAGCAATATGGATTCACTAAAGGCAGATCGATAACAGATTAGGGTGTCGCACTTGTCAAGCATATTTATAACGCCTGGGAAAGGTCACAAGATGCATTAGGTGTCTTTTGTGACCTTTCAAAAGTCTTCGACTGCGTAGATCACAAAACCCTTCTTGGCAAGCTAGATTATTATGGCATTCGTGACAGCGCCCTCAATCTCATCACCTCTTACCTTAGTAATAGAATTCAAAAAGTGTATATAAATGAAGTTAATTCCGCAGGGTCCCCCATGAAAATGGGTGTCCCATAAGGATCAATCTTGGGCCCATTTTTATTTCTAGTATATATATAAGAATATTTTTCAGTGTTTAGGATGACACAGCAATCAAAACACAATTGAGTTTCTCTATAATTAAAGATTTATTGTAAGATTTTGAAACTATAACAAATAATAATTAAAATAACAAAAATAAAAGATTTTACTATTAAAACTTTACCTGTAATTAAAGAAACGACATTTAATGTTAATAATCACAATGTCGATTCCTAAATCACTATTTTACTTATTAAATATCTTTGTAATCAGATTATTTTCATGAATTGCTTCATATGACAGCTTAATTCTTTTTCTGTTATAATCCGGCGTACAAACATAGTTTTTAAAATAAATTTTATCAACGGCCGGTGCGCGAAAATATTTAAATTAAAGAAAATATTTAAATAAAAGAAAATAATATTTTTCTTTACATATATAAATGATCTCCCCTCTTATGCTAGTGAGTTTTGTGATGTTGTACTGTTTGCTAACGATATATCACACATCTTTAAGGTTAACAGAAATTTATCAAATTATGACGACGGTGCACTTTCGCATATCCTTCACTGGTTCACCATAAATAATATGGTATTAAATGCCAAAAAAACTAAATGTATTCTTTTTTCTCTTCCTAGTGTAAGAAAGCAAAGTTTTAGGTTATTATTAAAGCCAAGGTTTGGGGTTAATACTGTTGATACTCACGTAGGCTAAAATGACATACTTGTTCTATTATATTGTAAACTAAACGTTTTAAAAAAGAGCAACTGTTGAGTTTCTTGCCGGTTTCTTCTCAACAGAAACTGCTTTCCGAAACGGTGGTAACTTACGAACGTATTAATTTTTATGTAAAATTTTTGACTTTCCATAAGAACGCGCAAGCGTCTATGTGAATAAATATATTTTTGATTTTGATTTTTGATTTGATTTTTGCCGGTGCGGGTCGCTAGTACTATAATAACCATATCACGGTATTTTGTCAATTTCTTTCATATTCGACCCGAATATCGCAGTGGCTAGTATACCTGCCTCCTTCGCCAGTTCCGTTTTTAGATAAACAATTGTTCAGAACACAGGATTATAAATGTAAAGAAGTAAAGCGGAGAAAAAACAAAATCAATTGCAAACGATGCTTTAGTTTCTAGTTTACAGTTTAAAATTACTGATTGCGGTTGACTGCGAGGTTTTTTATTATTACACAATAACAAAAAACCTCGCAGTCTTGTTACTCAAAGTAAAAACGTTTATTTTTTAGTGGACCCTGGTTATTAAATATACTATCATAAAACAAGTTTGTTTTTATCAATATGGCTGTTATAATAATATTTTTTTAACTATGATGATATACATAAGCTAAATTTCCAGTTCAATATTAAAGTTATAAGTCCGATATATAGAAAACACTCTAATCTCAACAAAAAAGAAGGTTACATGTTACCATTTATAAAATTTGTTCTAGGCACAGACGAACCAATACAAAACAAGATATTTTTTTTCTCGAAAAATATAATGTTTGTTGATTAATTCATTAGTGATTTTTCTTTAACGTTTAAATTCTTTTTTAATTGCAATATCAACTTCTAAATTTGTTGAACATTTGCCGAAAGTTGGAATATAATATCAAATCTCATTTTCCTTTTTTTTTCCACAGACTTTGAGCCGAGGCCTTCAAAATCTGGCCACTCCCTACCATTGGCCAGATTTCTGCGGACCAGCCTTATGGCAGTGGGAAGGCTACCGGATCAGATGTTCACAACCCTCCTGACGAACTTCTTAGTGTTTATGACTGGGGACGTCCTTTCTTTACACGACACCGGTAAGTTTTCTTTCCTAGTGCTTATGCTCATCACTACTTAGTATAAAACAGCTTTTATAATAGTAGTTGTCCCCCTGTCTGTTAGCCCTATGTATGCTTAGAACTTTAAAACTACGCAACGGTTCTTGAAATGGATTTTTTACTAGATAGAGTGATTCAAGAGGAAGGTTTATATGTACAATACATTGCACCCGTGCGAAGCCGAGGCGGGTCGCTAGTTAGATAAATGATACAATGTCTCCATAGAATAATAACAGCGTGACAGCCCGAGTGTAACTGAGGTTCAGGCTAGGCGCTCCGAACACCCAGCCACCTCAAGTCCGGTGCATCTCTTAAGGACCCTAAGGCCATCAGTGGTAGATGCTGCCAAATAAAAATGTCTAATGTTTTAATTGTGTATATTTGAATCAGCTTATCTAAAAATCCATCTTACTCGGAATGAAACTTTTTTTTGTTTTGGTTTGTTCCTCGAGATTGCGGAAGAAGCCTACGCTTACAATTTTACTTAATTATTTTTTTCTTAACGGGCTTTTTTTAATAATAGCTTCATTAATTGGCAGATAATTCAAATTTAGCAGAACTAATTTTTGCCTAGGAAAACATTTACTTTTAATAACATATTATACATATTTAACGGTGGCTTGGATGGCACAGTAACCTTTGATTTCAGGGCCACGGGTTGTGGTTTCTATTCCGTCACAGGATACATGTTTGTGATGTTCACTATTATATTACTTTCAACAGAATATTCTATTCCTAAGCAACAAACTGTGCGTGTGTACCTATGTCACTGAACTCCTCCTAAACGGCTTGTCACACAACGGACCCTTGAAAATAGGTAGCGATCGAGAGAATTCTAAAGCATCAAATGAAAAGGAGTAGAAAGAGGTTCTATGGAAGGGAAATCAACTTAATTGTGAAAATTTTAGTTTTCTTTATCCATAGGGTTTAAGAAAATTTGTAATAAGTGTGCTTTGCTAGACAAAGCTTTATATGATGTCTGTTATTATAAGTCTAAATTTAGATAATCCGCCACGGATGTTTAAAGTTATGTGATATCACTAGCTATTTTACGACATAAGCTGCAAATAAAGAGTTGGACGGTACTAACAGAAATTTAATAAAGTTAGTGTACATTAAAATAACCTAAAATGTAACACACAATAAAACATATGTTTGCAGTGAAATTTATTGCATGGAAGCCTTACTGCTGCCTGCCGAAAGGTAAAAAAGACAGAGACTGCACCCCTAACAAGATACCGGACGATGATCCAGTACATCGGTTCTCCGACATCAGGTGCCTGAACATGACGAGACCCGAAAGCTTCCAGTCCATCGGCTGCATCAAAAACGACACAGTTCCCGAACGGGTGAGAAGCGATACTACCGACAAGATTTATGGCATCAGATAATATAACCGGGAGATTTTGATTCGAGTTAGTGATTTGTCGCAAGCGGAGGTGTATAAAATTATGTGTTAATTCATTTAACTTACTAAAAATACACAGTAAATACATTGCAGGAACTGTAACCTAATAGGCAGCATCTCATGCTTTTCCCCACCATACCGGGAACGTATGTGAGTTGTGAAGTCAACATCATCCTCCTGCCCTTATCCCAACTAGATGGGGTCGGCACAACAAATGAATTATAATTATGGTTTGGACTAAGTATTTTACGACCGGCCACCTGTCTGACTTCAAGCCTCCTTGGGAACAAACACGCATATCCGGAACAATTTTATGCGTATCACAAATACTCGTCCCGTGTGGGAATCGAACCCACGACCATCTGCCCCGAAGCCTTAGCATCTGCCCCACCAGGTCATATGTGATCAGTGATGTGCTCATAGAAGTCGGAACGGAAAATTCATTGAATTCTTTGACGCACAGCCCTGGGATTCAAACCTTTGAACTTAAGTGGTAATTCTGTGGGCCCAAACACTAGGCAACCATTTACAAACAAATTGAGTTACGAAACAATCAAAAGTACTGAGAACGATCTCGCACAAACCGCAGATCGTGTCGGCGACACCGGCGTTCGACCTGTCAACGGTTTATGGGAATACATTAAAAGCATTAATGGAGAAGGGGCGCCTGTTTCAACGGGGTTTGCTGAAGTACGAAGTGGAAAATGGCAGGGTCTGGCCTCCGAGTGTCAAAACCGGCGGAGGGGTTTGCTTCTTGAACCAAAGACCGCTGGAGAGCCGCTGCCACGATACACGTAAGTTTGAACTCTTCCAAAAATTATTTTCCTGATCAACTTGATGCTTCAACCAACATGTCCTTATTTAAACCCCTGCGCCTAGTAAAGAAGGCTATAGAAGTATTTTTACATTTCTAAAATCAAGTAACTAGTTGTACTATTTTTAAATCGCCTCCACGATAAGTAAATGTTTCGTTCAATTGGAAAATAAATTGAACATAAAAACAGTGCAAGGATATTTATTTTTAGACGTTAAATATATACACTAATACTAAACATGTTGGTTTAATATCAATTGCTGAGAGTTCTATTCGGAACTATATGTTTTACTGTTTATATTCTTTCAGCCGAGGACGGTTCTAACAGCCTAGCCGGTATAAATCTTATGACGATCTGGATGTGGAGACACCACAACCTGATCGCCGCCGAACTGGCACACATCAACCCCTGTTGGAGCGACGATAAATTGTTCTACACCGCACGTGACATTAATATTGCTATTACCATGCAGATATTCTACTACGAGCTGTTGCCAGCGGTTTTTGGTACTTTGTTCTTATTCACTGTTTTAAAAAAGTATTCCAGAAATAATATACAATTGTGTAAAATATTTCTTAGGTATGATTTGATTGCTTAATATTCGTAAGAAGGTTCGGTCTCGATGTGTCTGAAATTAGTTCAGGATACCTGGTTATGAAATATAATGGGGTGTTCTTAACCGATAAGTACGATATAAATGTATTATTTATTAACTTACTTATTTTTCTATAGATTCTGGTAAATAAAATGTATACTGCACCCTTATGCTATTTAATGTGTGAGCCAACTCATTCGGGGAAGTACCAAGACTTTTTTTATGTGAAAATTTGCCAAGCGAGCAGACGATTCACCTGATGTTAAGTGAATACCGCCGCCCATGGACATCTGCTGCAACTGAGGGTTCCAGATGCATTGACAACCTTTTAAAAATTGGGCTCTAGCCTCCGCACTCACCAGACGAAACGCGAAATTATTATACTTCCACTTCATTGAACACCGATGTTACCTAACTTTTAGAATTACTTCATCTGAGTCACCAAGGCTCATCCTCTAAAAGGTTGGTAGAGTGTCTGTAGTGTAATTACTGCACCAGTTTTCTGGATATCCATGGGCTGGGATGATCACTTGATATCAAATGATCTGACCATTTTCCGTATTGTTTAGTAACAAGTAATTTTTTTTACTAACGAAAAACAAAACTCGCTCTGTATTCATTATCAATATCATAAGTTGATTTCAAAGAGTTTCCTATCCCCGGATCCCAAGACCCAATACCATTGAATCCAAACCAATACGATAAAAAATAATCATCAAAATCGGTTCGCTCCGTAAAAGTTCTGAGGTAACAAACATAAAAAAATACAGTCGAATTGAGAACCTCCTCCTTTTGAAGTCGGTTAAAACGCAAATATTACCAATCCACTTTTGAAATTATCAACTGAATTTTTTTTTAGGTCGCGAGAATTTAATAAGAGATGGCGTGTTATCGCCGACGCCCGGTTTCAGGGATTATTACAACGCCAATCTATTTCCACAAATATCACTCGAGTTCCCATTCGTACTACGTTGGTTTCACACAACGCAGGAAGGAAACTAAAAGTGAGTTTTGGGAGTTGATTTGGTGATTAGTCTCCCACAATACGTTATAAAAAAGCCTGCCAAGTGCGAGTCGGACTCGCGCACGAAGGGTTCCGTACCGTATGTATGAAAACGGCTAAAAAAGTGTGATGTATAGGAGCCTCCTTAAATATTTTTTATTCTGTCTTTTAGTATTTTTTGTTATGGCGGAAACAGAAATACGTCATCCTTCAAAATTTCAACTGTTTAACTGTCACAGTTTATGAGATACAACCTGATGACAGACGGATAGACAGACAAACAGACGAACGGACAGACAGACTGACAGCGAAGTCCTAGGTCCCGTCCGCGAAAAGGGTCCTGCTTTACCCTTTGGGTACGGAACCCACACACATCTACACACTTCATTTGTATTAACATGACAAGTTATGGTGAAAAAGAAGATTATTCGTACGGGATTTTAATCGAAAATTGCGATATAAGAAATTATTAAAATTATCTCGCTATAAATTGTTAATAACTTTCCAGCTTTTACGACACTCAAGGCAACTATTTGAAGAAAGTTCCTATAGTGAATCTCACGTTAAGGACTGGATTCTTCGGCGTGGACGATAATATGGATTACGTGACCCAAAGTAATTTCAGGCAGGGGGCTGCTAAAATAGACTATATTGTGGACCCTGACGTAAGTGTTGACATGTTTTTATTGCTCCAATTTATTTTAAAAAAATCTGTGTATCTCTCGTTCTCTTTCCTGTACATCATCTCCTGGATAAACCTGTACATGGTCACAAATAGATAACTTGGCGATAGGAGATGACTAGTACGATAGCAAAACCATAATCTACAAAAAGATTATGGTACTGCTACCGTAGTAGTCATCACCTAAAGTATTTTATTATTACGTAATGACAATGAAATATATTGTGTGATGAACATAGTGTTTTACTAGTGTCTGGGTGTTTATATAAATTAATTACATTATGTATTTATTTACAAGAGAAAAGTATGTTTAGGTATGTTTATCAGTTATCTAGTACCCATAGCACAAGCGTTGCTTAGTTTGGGACTAGAGAACGCTGTGTTAAAATGTGTCCTAATATATTTATTATTTATTTATTAGTATCTAATCAACCATGAAAGGAAACCGCTTTTAATATTACAATTTTAATTATTAAAGATAGTAGAGGTTGGTATGGGACCTCATCAGCGTGCTACCGACCTTCTGACGAACGATTTGGCCAAGAACCGATACTTCGGCTTCCCGCCTTACATCAAATACAGAGAGTTGTGTTTCAAGCAATCCTTCAAGACCTTCGACGACTTGCTTCACGCCATCGATCCCGAGGTAAATAAGCGTATTTAATAAAGCCCTTATAAGGTAGTATGGTACCACCCTGAGGTCGTTGGACAAATCTCAGCGATGTATACCGATTTAATTCTAATTTTCTTATTTCTAATAATTGACTAATTGAACAAAGTCAAACGTAAATCTTCATTGTCAGTTCAGCCTGGCTTACTCCACAGCCAACCAACCACCCAACGACGCACATTTGCACGACTCTTCACTACAACTAGTGGGGGGATTAGGCTACCATTCGAGAAACCTTTCTTCCCCATTGGTTATAGGCTCTATGAACTGTATGCCCGGCTCAATGTTATACCCCTGCTTATACCGGCCCCGGCTTCGCAAGGGTGCAATTTTGAATCTTTGTTTTCTAAATTGCATTAGAAATCTTTAAAATTATCAGTGTTTATCTACTATATTTTGCATGAATTATATATATAAACCTTCCTCTTGAATCACTCTATATATGAAGAAAACTGCATCAAAATCCATTGCATAGTTTTAAAGATCTAAGCATATATGTATAGGAACAGACAGACAGCGGGACGACTTTGTTTTATACTATGTAGTGATATTTATATAATTTCTACCCGTATATAAGACAACCGGAGATTTTCACGCATAAAATTTGTCAACTTGCAATCCTACAGGTATTACGAATTACGTTGGCAGTTAGGTAGGTACTTACGTAACTATATCGACCTTCTCTTATTACAATAATTAAAATCTTAGAAAACGCCACGATTGTTCCCTCTAATTTTTTTCATGTGCAGTTGCCGCATTTTAAACTTGTAACTTTAATCGTTTCAGAGAGTGGAGCTACTGAAAGAAGTGTATGAAAATTTAGAAGACGTTGATCTCATTGCTGGTATTTGGCTAGAAAAATTGATAGAGGGCGGCCACGTACCAGCTACTTTGTATTGCATTGTGGTCGATCAATTGCTCAGGACTGTCGCGTCTGACCGGCATTGGTACGAGAGACCTCAACGACCGAATGCCTTTACTTTTGGTCCGTGCCTATTTTTATTCTATTTTACTTATCATGTATGTGAGCCGTAATAGCGCAGTTTCCGGGCGCTCGGCTTTAATTTAATATCCTCGAGAAACCTTAGTTCGATCCCCGATGCCCGCACCAATGAAATTGTTAATTTTAAGAGCTGACTCATAAAAGTAATAAAAAATAAGTGAAAGTAAAAGAAAAACAAAGGAATTTATAAATAATGATGTGGCGACGGATGATCACAGCATAATATGCCTCGCATTATTGCGCCGCTAATTTTCAGTCCGACCAAGCAGTACCTTTTTTCTTTATTATTATCCCTTGCTATATAATGTAGATGGGTAATCCATCGGTTTCACGAATTTGAAATCCAAAAGTGGGCTTCTAAAAGATCCTTTTGAATTTCGAACTTCTTGCAAACTGGTATTCATCACTATAATGTTGGGATGTTTTAAAAATAGAATTATCAAACTAACTAATCAACTTATAGTGGTGACTTATTTTAACAGAACAACTCCAGGAGATAAGGAAGGCGACCGTTGCGCGCCTGATGTGCAACGTCGGTGATAAAGTCACTCGGATTCAGCGTCACGCTTTCTACAGGATTAGTACACGGTAATTTATTTAAACTAAATAAATACCATTAAACGTAGGACATTTAGTAACTCTTGAATAAGAGTGCTCGTTGTAAGAATTAGCCAGTTCGACCGGGAAGTACACCGCTTTACTATTGATCTTTTCAGCCTAAAGTAAATATATTTATATTTTTGCCTTTAGTGCAGATTAGTAGTGAGGTGACCAATGTGGGTTTCTCACATTCTAAGTGAATGGTACCACGCTTTCAACTGAAATATATTGCTGGTGTATCAGACGGGGCTTTATACTTGTGAGTGTCCATGATCCGCGCATCTCACTTATAATTTTTCTACCATCCTCTATTCTCGCGTCTCAACTCTCAACTCAAAATCTATTAATCATCACATACACGATTAATTGTTTACACTATTTTTATCTAAAATATTGTTTACTCTGTTTTTCATTATTCTCTGAACATCTTTAGATAATATTAAATGATAATCTAAACTATGCAATGTTAAAAAATATCAATTGATAACATGTCTGTTTTTTTATTTCCAGTAACCCGTTACAAGACTGCGAGAGAATTGAGTTTGTTAACCTTGGGGCATGGAAGGATGAGAGATGTCATGTATCAGCACCACAATTTGACCCTATTTATAAACCAGCGTTCTTTTTTCAAAATCAGTTTCTTGGAAAATAGGGAAATTAAAATGGAATATAGTATATATACTCTACATATAAGACTGGCAAAAAATAATTTGGCATATGTACCGTGTATGCATATGGATGCATTTAGTAAAAAGCGGTTATTTTCATATCACAAACAGTGACTCTAATTTCATTTATCTGTATAGATGTATAGATAACTTTAGACATCGAATGTGAAATTCAATGATGCACCTCTCCTCATTTTATTTCATTGCCAACATTTAATACATTTAATACATTGCTTGATAAAAGCTTGTTAAAAATATTATCAACTGCCAGTTCCAGGCATTGAGATGTTTTTTTACCCCTGGATAGTTTTGGACATACTCGTAGCCTCCATCGATCTTCCTCAGTGCACAAATACCATGTTGTGTATCATCAGCGATCCGGTTCAAGCGAACTTGTTGAGAACTCTTAGGCTGTCGTGTTTTTTCTAGTTTCTGTCTGTTTATATATTTATTTATTTCCAAAATAAATGTATGTTTGAGTATATGTAGTTATCACTATGTAAAACTGAGTCTTGGAATATTTAATTAATAATCCTAAATAATTATAAAAAAATAATTCGTCGATTGGCGTGGCGAGGAGCGAAACTGCCTCTTGCATCAGACGGTACGAGTTCGTTGACCACTACTGGAAAAATATTGTGTGATGAAATATAGCGTTTTTCGTCTTTTAGTCTGAGTGTTTACAAAAGAAAATTATGTTTATGTAACTTTATAAGTTATCTAGTACCCATAGTACAAGCGTTGCTTAGTTTGAGACTAGAGAACGTTATGTAAAAATGTGTCCTAAAATATAAATTTATTTATATTAATGTAATTTACGTAAACAAGTGGATATAAACAGCAAACTTAATTCACGTAACTAACGCATAATTAATCTATCGCCTTCTTTATTGAATAAATCAATTTCAACGTGCATTCAAGAGAATAGGAAGTTAGACACTGAGGAATGAATAGATTTTAAGTAAGGACACAATTAAAAGAAAGCAATCGTATATAATGACTTATATATTGCGCTAAATAACACATTGTTTTATTTTATTCACTGAATCACCCTATAACTCTTTTGCATGATCCTTCTAACTATAATAGACTAGATTTCATAGTTAATTCCATTGATAAGACCATAAGAACCGTGGATATAAAGAGTGTAAATATATATATATATATATATAAGAATGCGTATGATAATAATATAATGTATATATATATATATATATATACATTATATTATAATATAATGTATATATATATATATATATATACATTATATTATAATATAATGTATATATATATATATACATTATATTATTATCATACGCATTCTTTAATGCAAACGATGTCTATTAACGACAGTCATTACTCATTTAGTCTAGATAAAGTAAACAATAAAGTGCGATGTTTGTCATTTATTCATAATTTTATTACGGCTATATAAAAACCTATCTGATCGACGACAGGTGGATTAAATTTCTCACGAAAACCAATTTGAGCACGTTCAAAAAATCCTGTTTTTAATCCATCGTCCGCGCGAGTGGCCTATGCAAAATACCGTTTATTGACACGAGAAATTCTATTTAAATACTAAACTTGCTATTAGTCGGGGTCGTTTTAAGCATACAGAAAAACAGACACTCTAAGTTCAACAATTGATAACGTTCATTGATTAATAAGCACTGAAAGCTTAGGTGATAGGTTTTAATGTTAGGGTTCTTTCTAAAGAAAAAAAAACCTATGTGCGATGAATGTGCTCTTAAGTGTTTTAAATCGTGGAAAATTTGGTAGGTGCTTTAACTGTTTACTACTGACCAACGAATTAAGTCCTTAAATTTTATGCATTCAGCTTATAGCCGTAAACTGGTCTTTAAATAGAGATAACGATTTCTGAACTGAAAGTCATATAGTTCGGTGCACCCCATTTGGATTCAAACCCGTGACCATAGTGTAGAAAGCTCAACGCATCAGCTACTAGTCCAGTATATACTTATGAGTTTGCATATATTAAGAAAAGGATGAGGTAAATTATAATCTCTCGCGGTCATTCAACCTGTTGAGTGTTAACTGTTGTGTTCATCCTTACGGTACATTAAATTCGAGTTTTTTTTTTCGCTTCTTAAAACTGAAACTGGCAATATTGTAATAGGACAACTGTTCAACGAAAACTTATGCTCTTAGTTGTATTCTGATGAGTATGTCAGCATATATGTCTGTGTAATATTTCGATGCATTTCAAAAAACAATAACATGTTTTCAAAACTGTTAAAACAGTGTCACCGCAAAATCAGTAATCAGTCTTGTATGAGTTGCATACTTGACAACAGTGTGAAAATAGCAAAGAGATACTATTCTATCAAGTCACTAGAACTGTCGTATGTCTGATTGACTCAGAAACAACTTGCCGAAAGCCGTCATGAATCAGCTTTATTGAAGTGCAGTTTATATTCACCTGTTTTTTTTTTAACCTGAACAACTCCTACCTACGGAATCCTCTTAAGTGTGCCTATTTATAATCGGACGACACTTATCGCGCTCATCTCGTAAATAAGCGACGCCGAGAGACACTGGCCGTTTTTCAATAATTGCCGGAAACCTGTTCCCGCATTCTCGCTCCGAAGCGAAAAGGCAAAACCCTTATATTTGCAATAACACCAACATTCGGGCTCGAGCTCTTCCGCAGTTAACACTTCTTCATCGATGAAAATTTTATTCTGATCAATTTCAAAAATGTCACCACTGTTAATACAATTCGTTTTGTTCTTCGCCTGTGCTACTTCGTCATTCGTCGTTTTCGATTCGTACACTGGGACCCCAATAACGCTGGAGGAACTTAAACGTCACGATAAAAGAAATACAACATTGTAAGTAACGTAATTGAATTTAGTTCAATCTTTAAATATTAAGATGTGGCGCGCGTTCATTTTACTATTTTCAGCTCGTAGCTCGAAATTTGAATTCTCGCGTCGAATTCATTGATCAAATAGAGCCCAAGATGATTCGAATATTTGAAGGTAAACTGAAATCACTCCTAACACAATGTTTAAACTAAAATGTGTATTATAAAAATCCACGTCGTCTTCCCCTTTTGTAAATGCATTCAAAACATTTATAATAAAAACAAATTATGCAACAAGATCGATTTAAACTTAAATAAACCGTAGTATGCCTGTATATAGTTTATATACAGGCATACTACGGTTTATTCAAGTATTATATATTTATCAAATTGATATTGTTTTCCTGACCTTTATTTAACGTTTTTTTGTAGCTGGTGTACCAGCCAATTCTTCCCCTGCAATCCTTATGAAGTAAGGCGCGTTGATGGTTCCTGCAACAATTTAAATTTCCCTACGAGAGGAATGAGTCATACACCACCTTACAGACTGCTGCCCCCTGCGTTTGATAAAGGTGTAGTAATAATTTGATAAGAAACTCCTAATGATAGAGTCCAAAATATTATATTAAATTTAATTTAATCACATAAAAAATTGGATGCTAATCTTCAAACACACTTGTACGTACTTTTCCCTTCGGAGAGTTTCATAAACATAAATTTCACGTGGACAAACATCCAGATCAGAAACAATTATTTGTGGGTCACATAAATACTTGACCCGAGTGGGAATCAAAGCCACGACTCAAGGTGCCGAAGCCAATACCTTAGCAACTGCGCCACGGAGTCATCGATTTATAAGCAGGGTTTTTAGAGTTGTTGTTCAAAATTGTACACTGTTATTTATTTGTAATAATACATTTAATTACATAATAATATTTGTAATCACACCCCTGATATAAACACTTATTTTTACAAACATGTGCGTGATTATTTCAATTCAAATAGTAGCTATCTCAACAATATTAATTCTAGATTTCGAACCACGGTTATCCAAGTCCGGTAAAAGTCTACCACTTGCAAGATTCTTGAGAAAGCGTCTTCTCCAAGATGGGTTTGTGCCAGATCAGAAATTTACGCAGCTCTCCTCCCATATCTTATTACTGTGGAGTGGTGATGTTCTCTCATTTCACGATACCGGTAAGTGTGTTAAATAGACAAATGTAACTCATACAAGATTTTCCATGTTTAATTGATCATAAACTTGTCAATATGTTTATACCATTAGATATGTCCAAAAAGGACATGCTTATAATTATGTATTCCCGTTCAACAAAATCTTCTTTTTATATGTATTCCTGACATAGTATCTTCTTTAAAGTTAATATATATACACCAACTACAATCACTAAAAGATTTAAATATGTCTGAGGGGGGCCTATGTTCAATACTGGACTCAGGCTAAATTTATGATGCCTCACTGGACATTTCGTAACGAATTCTCAACGATTCTAGTTAAATATGTTCTGTGGAAGCCCTACTGTTGCACGGCTAAGGGCAAAACGGACCGTGACTGTGTGCCTAATAAAATACCGGATGACGACCCAGTCCACCGTTTCTCCAATATCAGATGCCTTAATATGACCAGACCGGAGAGTTTTCAGTCCATCGGTTGCGTCAGACCCGATACGTTTCCGGAGCGGGTATGTCTAATTTAAATTTTATGCCATTCATCAAACGTGTTTCAGACTAATTTAATTCTTTTTATTTATCATATCACAATTAACTCCTTCATCCCTCTCGCTTTAATTTTATCTTTTTGATAGATTAACAATGACTCTTCGATATAATCATTGAAAATTGTTTTATGAAGGAAACAATGGGCGATTATTTATGATTTCGAATTCTAGATAATCGGCGCAACACCAACTTTTGATGTCTCTTCCGTTTATGGCAATTCCCTCAAGGCCTTGTTCGAGAAGGGTAGGAAATTCGAAGGCGGTCTCTTGAAGTACGAAGTGGAAAATGGAAAAATATGGCCGCCCAGTGTGAAGACACCTGTGAGCGTTTGTCTGCTCAATCAAAAACCTCATGAGACCCGTTGTCATGACACACGTACGTAAACCGATTATTGCCTGTGTAAATTGAAACAAATTTTGATTTTGATTTTGAAATTTTACTCAAAGTATTGACCGCATGGCTATTTACGACAGAAATTATGCAATGTTGTGTGATATTATGTGTTATTTCGATTTTGTATTTGTGATGTCATACCGTGTGACCGCTTTTAATACTTCCTTTCATATACTATTCCATCTCGAAGACTTCATATCTCTAGCACAAAATATTACCACATTGTTTAGACAGTGAAACGAGAATACTTCAGATGAGTTTCACAGGGATGAATTCTGACAACCTGGACGGCAGGGATGACGGTAGATTTTATAAAAAGCATGAGGTATTCATGTGGAAGTCTGCAGAAGTTTAAATCTCAAGTAAAATAAAATAATGCGATATAAGTTATTTGATTTTAGCGGAGGACGCAAGCAATAGCGTAGTTGGTGTCAATCTTGCTGTTATTTGGTTCTGGAGGCTTCATAATAGAATTGCAACGGCATTGGCACGCATCAACCCCTGCTGGGATGACGATCGGCTCTTCTACACCACTAGGGACATTGTGATTGCCATCGAAATGCAAATAATGATGTATGAGTTATTACCAGCGTTTATGGGTAAGCATTGAGATGAAATTCGATATTTTAAATGTCCTTTTATCTTTTTTTTTTCTTTTTTATTTGATGGAGGGGGATAGTTACATTTGAAGACGTAACCCGCATAATAATAATTAATTACCACATTCAATAACATGATAATAATAAACAATAGCATAATCAAGAAGTAATCACATGGTTCTTTATTCCTATTTTTGTCAACTTGTACGTGTTCAGTAATTTGGCTTCCGCTCAGTCCATTTTATGTCCTTTCCATCTTATTTGATCACAATACGAATTTTAACACTAATAAAACAAAGAAACAAATTCGTAAAATATAGTATTTAATTATAATTATCCTTATTGTTTAATTGTAAATGTTGAATGCAAAATAGCAAGAAATATATTGATTTGTCATTGGCGGAAGTAATGGTGCTTTTCTAGATGGCAAATAAATTTAAGAATGTGTCAAGAAAGTATTACTTTTATACATAATATTTTTTTTTTCCGAGTATGATGCAGAAAGAAAAACCAAAGTTTTTAAAGGATTTCATTAGCAGTTATTACAGGTTCGTGTATTTTGTCTATTTTATCAGGTAAATCAAACTTATTAAGAGATGGTGTCATAACAAATAATTTGGGATACAGAGATTTGTATAATGAAGATGTTATACCCCAAATATCCCTGGAGTTTCCTTCTGTTCTTCGCTGGTTCCACACTGTGCAGTCGGGATCTATGAAGTAAGTCACTTCAGAAAAAAGTTTAACAATATTTAAAATAATACAGTTAATTTATCAATTGGTATTATTACATAATCTGAAAATTCCGAATATAATCAGTTTAGATTATACCAAAAGGTAATTTAAAAAAAAAATAGGATTAACGCGGCTACCCAGAAATCTACGTATTTTAGACTTGTTACGGACATTAGAAAAACTATATTCTTCATTCAATATTTTTCCAGTTGTAGTTTTCGAACCCATGCTCTCTGCCGCAAGAGGCAGGTTGAGTATCCACTACCCCAAGCGGGTCATCAAAATATTCATTCATATGTTATTGTGTTATATTGGAATTTATTGGTTAAATAACCAAATATAAAAAACTTGCAGTCAGTTACAATACGTATTTGATTCCCCACCCAAGCGTAGAAATGTTTTAATCATTAGTCTTAATATTTTGTAGGTTGCTTAGTCGTTATTTTATTTGTGTAATAGTTTGGATTATTTCCAGAATGTACGATGCACAAGGTTACTTCTTGAAAGAGATTCCAATCGCAAACCTGACCCTTAGAACCGGATTCCTTGCTGTGGACAATAATATAGATCACATGACACAAGGCAGCTTCAGACAGGCCTCCGGAAAAGTCGACTATGCCGTTGATCCAGAAGTGAGTTCTAAATTCAAATAGGAAATTCTTCTTGCGTATTATTGCATTGAAATGCTTATTTCTTACCCTTTACATTTTTATTTTTTGTCCATCCAGATGATTTTGTTCTTTTTTCCCTTTTTTTAAAGTTCTTTCTTTTGTGAAAAGCACCAGTTCATATTTTCTTATTACTAAGTCGGTCAGATCGAAAAATATTATGTTCATCATGTTTTATTACTCAGTAATTTGTATCTAAATGTAACTTCCAAAATACACGATTTACCAAAAAAAAAAAACAAACCTCCTCCAGGTACTACTTGTAAATACTCCAACATGATTTAATCTCTTTATATAGGGCAATATAAACTTAATACTACAGAGAAGGCAGTAAAAATAAATTTACTTGTTTAAAAAAATATTTCAGTTTGGGGAAAGCAGTCTCGGTCCCCATCAGAAAGCGTCCGATGTTTTCACGAATGACTTGGCCAAAAACCGTTACTTTGGTTTCCAACCTTACGTCAAATACTTGGAGCTTTGCACCAGGCGCCCATATAAGAAATTTGAAGACTTGCTGTACGTCATGGATCCGGAAGTAAGTTTCAGGTTGAGTGTTATTTAAATAAATTTTGGTTTACCATTAAAATTTGTAGGAAAAAGTACGAAAAGTTTCTCGCCGCTGCGCGCTGTGCGCCTTGTGTTAAACGTCCGCCTTGTTTTTCGGGCTGGCTTACAATGTACACAAAAACAACTGTTTTTCCAATGAGATAATCATAACGAATAATAAATATCCAATTATACAAATTATAGGACAAAATTTCTTCCAAATTGATATCAATAATTTCTTTAATATTTATTTAAAACGTAATCATGATGCGAAATGGAAACCATGATGTTCAAATACTGTTCGTATTATTAATACTGTTTGTTAACTTAATACTATTTATATGAGTTTATTGTGCATAGATCACTTGTTAATTAAATAGTTATCAGTTTAACTAAATTCTGCGGACCTATTCAATATTTGTAATAACTGTGATGGACAAATATTTGAATAGAGATATTTGACCGAACCCTGTTTCAAAATGCGGAATATCGTAGCGATTTAATCTGAACTCTGAGTGCTTCGTCACATTTCAGCCATGTCTTAACCAAAAGCTATTTCAGTCGAACCTAGGTTGACAAGGGAACATGAACATAACCCAAAACACTTTGGAACTTTAAAATAGGTTACGTAATTTTAAAGGGAAGTTAAATTTGTTTGCGAAGAGACTTCATTAATAAAGTGTGTGTTTGTAGTATTTATTTTTAGGAAATAAGGAACACTCGCATTCAACATACTATTAAGACTGCATCCGTTAGAACTACACTTCACAACACGGTTTCAATGGCTCATAACCAACAAGGTCCATCACAAAGAGTGCATGTATAGCAGAGATGGAAATTAAAGTTCAAAACTAAATAAAATAGAAAAATATTTATAGATTATATGATAATAACAAATTGGTTGAGGGAGTTAATTCTTAAAACAGGTTAAGCATTTTTGAACTAAGGTATGCCCTATGCCCAATATAAGATTGCCTCAGAAAAAGCAGGTAGGTACCATAATATTGTACCGTTGTATTACAAATAGTTAACAGAAATTCTATTTCCCAACAGAAAATAGAGATACTTCAGGAGCTATACGATAATCTAGAAGACGTGGATCTTCATTCCGGTTTATGGACGGAGAGGTTCGTTGGGGGTGGTCACGTACCATCGACGCTATATTGCGTTGTGGTGGAGCAGATGCTACGTACCATCATATCCGACAGACATTGGTACGAGAGGCCAAATAGACCAAATGCATTTACTTTGCGTGAGTACACTTCATTTTATTATAAAATATTTTATACAAACGGTGTTAAATAGTGCATACTATTAGATAAATAATATTTTATTACTGAGTAAGTGCGAATAAATCAAAGTTAGTCTTCAATGAATTATTACTCATACTCAGCTTAAGCTTTAGCAGAACCTTCCCTTGGGAATGATCAGAAGGATTTCTGGTAACAGAACAATTTATCCTGGACCACGGCCACTAAGAAGTTTCTCTAAAGGGAGAATTATTTAAGTTCTAACAGGTGTCTTGGATATCCACGAGAAGCGTAAATAATCGAATGACATCAAAATCTCGCCCCGTGCCACCTGTCATTGCCACTACTACTAAAAGGCAAATTCGTTTTCACTTCAGACTCTTATTATTGTTTCATGTAACTTATGTTAATTTGTTAACAGAACAACTCCTTGAGATCCGAAAGATTAGCATAGCAAGAGTGTTATGTGACGTCGGGGACAGCGTGACTAGAATCCAGAGAAATGCATTCTTGCGTTTCGGGCAAAGGTCTGAATATGAACGTTTTATCATGTAGTTTATAAGCATATTACGAAAGAACAATCAAAAATATCATATTTTAACTGATTTAAGGTAATCTGCTGCTAATGCTGTGTACAATGGTCCTCTATACAAAACCATTAGTAGGTTGCCCATCAGATTATACTAAACTGTAATAAAATTTTAGGATATCTAGATGTATTCACAGTTAACAAGAAATATTAAATATATTATACCCACTGCGTTAGGGCTACGCGGTAGCTTCCGCTGTTGCACAAATGGGCAGGTCCGTCAGGGTAAGTACCACGATCTCGCAGAAGACCGGCGTGAAGTGGAAGTGTCGCACTTCCGCTTTTCATCTGGTGAAAGAGGTAGCGGGGCCCACTTTATTAAAAGATGGCAACGCATCTGCAACTCTACGGGTGTTGTAAATTTCTATGGGCGGCGGCTACCACTTAACATCAGGTGAAGGGTTAGCTCGCTTGGTACCTTCTCAAAAAAATTTTTGTCATGACAGTTCATTGGTGGGGCGATTAATTGAATAAAATGGTATAATACATATTGTCTTAACTACGAATGTAGACACTTTGCTTGCCTCTCATCTAAGGGGTACTTCGGCATCGGAGGCAGCTGAAGTAAGTAAATGGCGCAAATATGTTTTGTGTATGTATTTGTGCCATTTGCTGTTGAAACATTAGGTCCGTGGGGTCGCCGCACATCAAAATTTTTTAAAAAGTTTATGTCCTAGGCTAAACGCCGCGGCTGGTGACAAGAGAGCTGGTTCTTTTCTCGCTCAAAGGTTAAGCATAACTATTCAGCGAGGAAATGCAGCTAGCGTTCTTGGCACCATGGCGCGTGGATTAGGTTTATTAGATAATATGTAATTTTAGATTTAATCTTGTAAATATTAGATCAATAAAGATTGCCAATGTAACTACGAATTGGATGAGCAATGATTTCTTTACAGCAACCCTATTATTGGATGCAACGAGATCGAGGGAATTGACCTTTGGGCCTGGGAAGACAGCAATTGCATTAACGACGGTTCTTTTCATGGTCCAGATTACAAACAGAAAAATCAGCCAATATGAATATCCCTCGTGACTTGAAGCTCTGCACTGAACTAATTTGTCTGCGAAAAATGTCTTCCGATACATGTGTGAATGAATCTTGTCAATTGACTAATTATTTATGCTATAATTATTCTTGAGTTTATTTTAATATAAACTAAACTTATGACCAGAATGATGCTACTTTTTGTTTATTTTCTGTTTAAACATTCTTACTAATATATTTAAGGTATTCTAAAATAATTTTAAATATTCCGAAGTGGTTATTCAGAAAAAAAAAAAGTTTTGTTACTATCTGTCGCTTCCAGCGTGACGGTACTGAATATTCTAAGCTTGGATAGTACATTGCTAATGACAATAACATCACAGTTTGTTATAATATCAATAATTACTTAAAATATGTTAGAGCAGACTTTTACCTAAATTTCTCATCCCATAAAAGTTTATCAAACGTGACGGTACCAAAGAGTCTTAATTGGCTCGTAAACTCAATGTGAAGTTGGCACAAGGGCGTTGGGGCTGGTCATGTGTGAAATTGGACCAGAATTTAATAAAACTCCTATTACAAATTAAAAAAGTAAAAAAAGTACCTAGTTTATACATGTCCCACTGCTGGGCAAAGGCCTCCACTATACAGAGGGTATCAGGGCATAGTTCATCACGCGGCCCCACTGCGGATTGGCGGACTTCACATATTTTCGACATATATATATATTTTTTGTTATTATTTATATAAATAAAATGCGGGTTATACGAAAATATGCGGGTTTCCTCGCGATGTTTTCCTCCACCGCGGAGCACGTGATAAGTCAGCACTTTAAAGTTAAAAACTTAATTGGTACCGGCACCGGGGATCGAACTCAGGTTGCTCGAGTATATTGAATTAAAGGCGAGCGCCTGGACACTGAGCTATCACGGCTCTTGCTAATTATTATTACAATTAATCTTACAAATTAATCTCGTCAAAATTTATGATGAATATTGAATTAAAGATAATTGGGTTGAGACTCTAATTGTCATTTCATTTTATAACAGCTTCTGTTAGATTTTCCATCGAGTGAAATTGATGATGTCCATCAAAAATTTGACTAGGATTGTCGTATTTTGGATTTCCTTCCCTTCCCTATAATAATTGTCAAGTGCCAAACTTGCGCAAGAAGGGTTCCTTACCATTATCTATAAAAACGGCTATAAAAAAATCATGTCCGTTCTATGAGAGCCCCACTTAAATATTTTTTATATAGCGGCAAGAGAAATACATCACCTGTGAAAATGACAACTATCTTACTATCACGGTTCATGAGACTGGGCACCTGGTGACAGACGGACAGACAGACAGCCGAGTCTCTTAGTTATAGATTTTTTTATAGTTATAGTTATAGATAGCCTCCGCTTTGTTTTATCAAATTCCAATTGAAATATCTTTATTCAACATAGATGCA
This sequence comes from Iphiclides podalirius, assembly GCA_933534255.1. Lineage (NCBI taxonomy): Eukaryota > Metazoa > Arthropoda > Insecta > Lepidoptera > Papilionidae > Iphiclides > Iphiclides podalirius. The sequence goes on along the minus strand of OW152820.1, from coordinate 15,764,774 downwards.
CTACACTCACATATTAATTGTCAAAATACTAAAACCGGTTCGGACAAGAAAAGCCCGACCCGAGAAGAACCGGCAAAAGAAACTCGCGGGCCATAGCATTTTTCAACAAAAACATGTTTACACCTTATTAAAATCCAATTGAAACAGCCTGGAGCGATCAATTCCTTTCCAAAGTATGTTATCATTAAAAAAATCAATAATATTATAATAGCCGTTAACACGAAAAGTTCTTTCACAATTTTTTTTAATTTGTTAATGTTTTAATTTTAATTGCATTGCTAAAAATGCAATTAAAATTAAAACATTTCCAATAACAAGGATTACGATATTATGAAAATTCAGAGATTATGGGTGGTGTCGGTTAATGAAAGGGTTTTTATTGCGTTGTTGGTAAGCGACCACAGATCGTTCGGCAATATTCATTTGTGGGGATCCGCTGCCAGTAAGCGTTGAAGTGAAAAGGTCTGCGTTGACATTCGGCTAATCCTCCCGTTTCAGACGCAATATTCGTCTTTTGGCAAGTTTTAATATTGGGCGATCCTTACAGCAACGAGTGTGCGCAGTCGGGGCTTAATCGGTGTATGCTTAGGGCTTTTGCGTTGATCTCCAAACTGTAACTTGGTGAGTTTTCTGCCACCGTTTCGCGACGCCTGAATAGATTCCTGTGATCTCAGTTCCAAGGAGAGGCTTTATTTGACGCGAATGTTACATGAATATATAAATTTAGAAATCGATACTTAAAATTAGACCGCCAGCAATGATTTTTTAATGCAAGTATATACAATAAAGTTAAATGGCCTATGAATATGGATAAAATTCTTTAATAAAAACTGCGCTAAAATGTAATATATTATGTATGTTTTTAAATTGAGGAATCAATGCTTAAAATTAGACCGTTTGCACGGAGCTTTTAATGCAAGAAAATACAATGATTTTAAATAACACATGAATATGGATAAAATTCTTTAATAAAACTTCGCTAAAACGTATTGGGGGCACCCCAGGAGGTATCAGCGGGGTACTTCTTGGACCTATCTTAATATCATCTCGTAGCAAGGCAATATAGACGTCTCCACTTAATGTTGCCTGACCATCGGAATGCGATCAGATAAAAATACAAGACTCCTATGTCTTACGCACTGCAAAAGCATTAATAGAGGGGACAAAGAAACATAAAGAAAACAAAAGATACATTTAATAAGAAGTAATAGCTAGGTTGTCGACATATATTAACTGCAGGCCAATCATTAGCGACTTTTTATTATTATTCTTTTCTCATTCTCACATATTTGAACGGTGTGCGGTGCTGTGACTTATTTTAACCCATTTTTAGGGTTCCTTTCCTCAATATAAATTAGGAATCCTTATATAATTATATATATATATAGGATCACTTTTTTGTCTGTCGTCTGTTCGTATGCTCAGATTCTTCTTCGTCCTTTGAGTTCAAACTATTACAATATTTTCAGGTCTGTGAAAAGTCAAACTCCTAAAAAATGCAATCAAAAACTTTTGCACGTATCAAGGGCTCAGTAAAATATGAAGGAAATGTGTATATATTGTTTTACTCACGTGAAAGACAGCCTTCATGGCTTATTCGAAAACTGTGTAGCGTCTAGCGAATCGTGTTAACGCGAAGCCAGCATTCATATAAATTGTACGGATGATCGTAAAGCTGTCAGTTGTCGTTGCGATGATATAGGGCTGCTAATGGTGGAGTAAACGAAACTATTCCTTAGTACGTATACGTTTTTGGAATACGCAAATCGATTACGAGCCCCTTCGTCATTTACGAGACGCTATACACCCCAGTGTCCTCCTAAGCTTTTCCAATATATAAAAAAATAAATAAATATAAAAGTGAATTTAAAACACTATGTATATCTAAGTGCATTATCATTCTGTCCAATGAAAGACAAGTAGAAAGAAATATCTTCTGTACAGATTAAACGTGAGTCATAGAAAACTAAACTGAACTTCATTGACTTCGATTTCAGTCAGAATTTACTTCCAGTCTTTCTTCACCCTTCTTTCCTTATGATTATAATATGGGTGTCTTGAAGGCAATGATCAATAGGCTCCTACAGAGTTAGCACATTTGCAACTTACGGCTAAAAAAGTAAAGTTAATGTATCAGCCTATACATGTCCTACTATTAGTCAAAGGCCTCCTCTGTACAGAGGGTATTAGGGCATAGTCCACCAAGCGACCACACTGCTGATTTGAAGACTTCAAATATCCTCGAAATATAACTTTTATTATTATTTCGGAAATATGCAGGTTTCCTCGCCATTTTTTTCTTCACCCCTGAGTGTAATGTCTAATAAATGACTGTATCGACGCTTCATATCTGGTGGCATAGTCGCAGTTAACAGCTATTCCGTGGTAAAAAAGAAATAAAAAAAGCAAAATAATATTGAAAAGGGATGAAAAATCAGTGTTGTACACGAACAAAAATGTTTATTATTCCTTATGTTCCAAATCTCTGTGTACCATTCATGACCGTTCAACTTTTGATTCAGTTTGGAAAAAAGCTAGTTATCTCTGTTTGAGTTTTTTTGAGGCAGTCTCTGGGAGAGGCTGGACGGAGGAGAATGTTCAGAAGTGGACTGAAACAAGATGAAATGATGATGATGATGATGAAGATCTCTGTTTGTACCATTAGATTTGAAAGACTAGACGTTTAATAGACATTTAAATAGAAATCACGGAAGAACAAGAACAGAAAAACGTATTATTCGTTCATATTTACACGCTGTCATATAATTTTAGTTATTTATACTGTTTTAAATTGGGAACTACTAATCTAATTTATTAAAACCAAATGGTTTATATAAGAAATCAAAACGAAATTCAGCATTTTTATTATGACGGTATTTTATTACCTAATTTAAAACCTTATTGACAGTTTTAGGCCGATACACAGGTAAGCATAGTAAAAACTCTCCTGTCAAATGTATATTTGACTAGAGATCTGTATAGAATTTCTTTTTTAATGTGAAAATTTGCAAAACGAGTAGACGGTTCACCTGATGTGAAGTGAATACCGCCGCCCATGGACATCTGCTATACCCAAAAGTTTGCAGATGCGTTGACAACCTTTTTGGAAATTGGGCTCCGGCGGTAGCTATCACTCACCAGACGAAACACGAAAGTATTATACTTCCACTTTACGCCGGTCGTCTGTCGTGGTACTAACCCGGACGAGCCTGCCCTTTCGTGCAACAGCCGAGGCTGCTGCGTGGCCCTACCATCTTGAAAATGGTTGATTCCCTTTATTTCTACTAAAAAAATAATCTTATTTACATTACTTGTGTGCGCTGTAAGCTTGTTTTTGAAATCCTTCAAGTGAGTTTATGTAGTCATCACAGTCCCAGATGACTGCTGTCGATATAAAGTCATTGCACGTAAAGCCATATATCAGACCTGCTGCCTGATATGTAATTAAGGACCCCATAGAAACGCGCTTAACACAAGTAAAAGTAATTATTCAGGCATTCTCGAAGAATTAAATTCTTCCAAGTGAACACCAGCGCAAATAGTTTGTAATGACAAGCCAACCGACGTCTTCGCACTCTGGTTGCATTAAACGAATCGTCTTCGACACGGCGCAACTCACCTCGATTGGATTAGAACGACTCTTTGCAGTGGTAATAAAGATCACTTTCCCTTAATTACCTGCGATCGACGGCAAATCAGATTTGCGTTTGTTCGCTTCGCACAAAATCTTTTTTGCGTCTACTCGACAAGAGATGTTATCAAATTATCTCTTACGGCTGTCGTTACTGGGTCCACGTGCAGAAGTTGTGTCCCAATCAACGGATAATCTAACATTGTTTGATCCCTATGAATAGGCAATAACTTGTCTAGAGGCGCTTGCCGCCATGCACTGGTTAATGACAGCTGTATAGTCGAGTTATGCAGATTAATGCCAATTTTGTGCTACAGTTATAAATGCGCGATACTGTGTAATTGATGACTCCGACCCATCGATACTTCAATGTTCACTGTTCGATTTTAGCGTCATTGCTCGTTATTGTATGCATTGATGGTTTTAATGATTAGATTGTCATTAAAGAAACTAGTATTAATTTTTATTTCGTAAACGCAGCCAGTTAAACGACATAACTTGGATTGAAAGCACCAAATTTGTTGACATCATTAAAAAATATTTCATTTTAATAGTCATCATTAATGGTTGTGGCTTTTAAAGTATAACTCTACCATAGTTATATAAACATTTGTTACTGAAACAGTAGATAGAAATTTATGAAAGGTGTATGTCCTAGGCTATTGTCAAGAGGGCTGGTTCTTTTCTCATTCAAAGGCGAAGCCTAACTATTCAGCAAGGAAATGCAACCTGTGTCCTTGGCACCACGTAGTGTAGATTTATTAGATAAGTACCCGGAGGACCTTTACTCGTACTTTGCTCGGTTTGTTTTTTTTTTTGGTAAATCGTGTATTTTGGAAATTACATTTAGATACAAATTACTGAGTAACGAAATTTGCATAATATTTTTTGCATATTATTTTTATAACTTTAAAAAAAAAGTAAAAAAATAAATGTGTAAATGATCGTGACGCGAACCACGGCCGTCTGTTTTGGGGCCGCCCGATTACCGACTGAGCTATTATGACATTTTCTCTTGCGGCGAAATTTACCGTCATATTCGAATTATATTTTTCATTCCCTGAAAACAGGGATAAAAGGACATTTTCTAAAAATGAAACCTAGCTAGATCGATTTTTCGCCCTCGAATCTACGCACATACTAAATTTCATGAAAATCGCTGGAACCGTTTCCGAGATTCCGATTATATATATATATATATACAAGAATTGCTCGTTTAAAGGATAAGAATATATAATTAAGATACATTTAATCTTGTAAATATTGATAAATAAAAATGGGGATGAAACATTTTCATTCATCATTGTCACACTCGATTGAAATTAGATATTAAAGATGGAACTGTAACTTATAAAAAAACACCATGAAAAACAATCCTAGATCCTTGCCCGATGACTTGTGTTAAAAAGAGGGAGAAGAGATCGTAGAGAGAAATTGGAATAGTCGAACGGAGATAACGCTTACTCCTCACCTTATAATTTCTAGAAACTTACAGCCCTTGCAAGCTTTGTTAATGAACCCTTTAAAGTCCCTCTTATCCCCAATATAGCCAATTTCCAGACGTCAGTGCTTTTTGTTGGGGACATCTGCTCGCGCGGACACAAAGCGTTCGCGGTCCATTTGACCTCGCACCACATTTCGGCCAAACGACGCGGGAAACATTTCAATCGGGCGTGCGGTCGCCCGTGCTCACTCGTTGTCACGGCTACGTTGCGGTTACGGGGAAACGGGCCGAATTATGAGAATGGAATTTGACGGGAGCGCGAGGAAGGAATTACGGCACATCGTCGGCGACGAGATGACGCTTATGTTTTGCCTCGAACGAGAAAATGTGTTCCGAAAATACATTATCACTTCAGGCGTATACAACGTTGCGACACTAGTGAATAGTTCTTAATTTTTAATTGCACGAATCTATGTAATCCATAAGGAGAACTAGACTGTCAACAGAGACGTCAATTTTAGGATTACAAGAATAATGTCGTCAGAATAACAAAATGATATTTGAAATACATTAATAGCAATATAATTCACTAAATAGTTTCATTATTAAAGAAGCAGTGAAAAGTCGTCAAACTTGCTAATCTAGATGTTTTTAAAAGCAAACCATGGCAGAATAATGAACTCTGTTATCAAGAGATACGAATTTAAATAAGCATTTGTGAGTACAACAGTTGCCTGACCCAAGGTGATCTCCTATTGCGATGACGAATAGGGCGATGTCAAATGCACGGAATACGTAACGATTATGTGTTTATTTAACTAACCTTTACACTTCTAACGCCTGTATTCAACTTAAAATATACACATATATAAATATAACATAACCATCGTGGGTCGTCGATTGGATTCTCACCGTGGGGATGAAATAAACAGGTTTTAAGGGATCCCAGAGTCTGTTATAAAAACAGAGTCTGTATGACCGCTTGTCTGTTAAACCCTTTTGCTGTCTGATTCAGTCCTATGGTGACATTAAACTGGATAGTTTAGAAATGATTTGAAGTTAATTGATAAACACAATTAAAAATTGTTCACATGTCGCTAATACTATTGGGGGAAATTTCAATTGTCACTTCGATTCAATATACTGGAGCAAACTGCGCTCACTTAATCGTGGTGCCGGCAACACTGAAAATGTTAATTACTATTTGATTCTGATTTGAACGGTTCAATGGTGATCCATAGAGTGATCTCGCTATGAACGGGTATTCAGACATTAGGAATTAGGATTAATTAATGATTCCAAATTTTTTATAAAGAATAAATAAATACTAAAGCTGAAAATATAATTACATATGCTGAAAATATATAACATGCTATTCGTTACAACAGTTGAAAATATATTTCAGCTGTTGAGTGCAAACATTCTCATTCTTAATGATGCTATAAGTAAAAGTAAGATAGTAGTATTTTACGATACTGTATTTATTAAAGTGTAACGTTACCTTCAACAGCCCTTAAATATGCTTCTGTTGGACAAACGCCGTATAGAGAAATAGCCCACTACGCGACTGCATTGCGGATTGGCAGACTTCATATCTATATTTATGTTTTTCCATTAAAATTCAAAAGTATACAGGTTTCCTCACTATGATTTCCTTTTTCGCTGAGTACGTGACAAATCAGCACTTATAATTGCACTCAGCACTTTCAATAGTGCCAGCACCGCGATTTGAACTCGGGTTGCTCAATTATACTAAATTAAAAGCCAGCGCGGACACTCAACTGTCACGGCTGGTCCTGTAGAATGCCCATAGAGATAAATTAAAAAGCTTGCCACGCGCATAAGCTGCGAAGGGTCCGGAACTCCATTCAACTCCTCTATCCATCGACCGGCAACTACTTGTCACTTTCATGCTATATTAATTCATCTGCCAAATAAGAGACACTTGGGAAAAAACAAATGGCTCCCCAGCGCCCTCTGAGCGATTCGAACCCTTACATGTCGCGAAATAAGGGACGGTTTCGCCCGCATTGGAATAGAGTCGGCGGGGCAATGAGTGGCGATCAAATTGAGATACGGCGCGACACGTGCGAGTTATTGCATCACAAGTGTTTGGACAAACTACAATATTGCCAAGTCGCACGGAAAATCTCTCCTCATAGTTATTAGGGTAGCGGGGTTATTGGGTGACTTACGGTGTAGACTCGCGTCGGTGTTGTTTTCGTTGGGAAGTACATTGTTATCCTTCCGCGATGACCACTCTTGCTTAAATCCGACTACTACGAAATGAAAACCATTAAATAAATTTTTAAACGTAAAATTAGAATGGAATATTATACTTTAGAATATAATATACATGAAATTGTCTTCGTCTTAATCTAAAATTATAGACTTTTTTTTATTGTAAGAATAAAAAATAGTTTTCGTATAATTTTTTTCTTTACATCAATAATGTATCTCTTCATTCTATATACTAGTTACTCTAAACTAAAATATATATAAAGTCTAGGAATTAGTTAGTCTAGATTATTTAAACAATCACTTTTATTTACTGGTATATTCGTACTTGCACGTTGTTCAATAAAACTATTTAGATTAGAAATAAATTCCTTGAAACAGTTTGAATGAATTGTGTGAATTGTGTGAAACACAACACAACTTGCTGCTGCCCGCGACCACGTCTGAGTAGAATAGGCTGAAGGCGTAACATTCAGACAGAAAGACAGATATACATAAAAATATGTACATAAATTATAGCCTATGTGTTATTCTGATGATAAGCTATATTGTTGTAAAGTTTCATTAAAATCCATTCCGTAGTATTTGCGTAAAAGAGTAACAAACATCCATCCATACATACAAACTTTCGCCTTTATAATATTAAGTAAGGATGTGTAAATCATTGTAATGTAACGTTTTTATAGTGGGTGTCTAGATAATGATGGGAAGATTTAATAAAAGATTTATTTGCAGTTAAGATGTATTTATCTCTCCAATTTAAAGTTACAATCCCTGGACTAGCTCGGATACAATATATTTAAAATATAGTAATAATAATGAGTTGGGCGCCTTGTCTGTTAGGAACAGACTGTAGAGATAATCCCAATTAAGTATCTCAGGGAGTCGTGAGTACATAGGACCTACACATTACTTTGTGCGACCATAAAAGGTTAAATAATTAAATTAATTTGAGATGGTAAAACTTATGCAATTCAATTTAAAAAATAAAGTCCAATCAGGTAGTTATTTTAAATCTATGTCACCGCAGAGACATCTGCCCTGTGTGCACAGGTCAGCGTTGAGCTCAGAACCAGTAGAGAAAGTCAGGCCAAGTGTAGTGTGTACAGCCACACTGTTGGGGGTATATAGGAGACCTCCTGCCAACAAACACTACATTGTAGAACTAAAAAAGGCAGGGATATGAATCCACCTACAATAATAAGATGTGGAACACTTACCAACTGGAGGTAAAAAACAATATTTAATCAAGCAGCAGCTCAGACCAGCTTGCCAGCCACCTATGCCTTCAGCATCCACCTGTGATATTCGAAAAACCATACTTAGAAACACGAGACAATAAATTCTCAACCTACCTTCATGTGACATTTCTAAATACATTCTCAATGCAAGTCTTTTACAATTTTCGTAGGAAACCAGTGAAAATAACAAAGGATCTTACCACGAGGGATAACAAATCCAGCACAGAGTTTCCCAGACTGCAATCACAAATAATACGACCAGGAACGTGTTCTGATTTCAACCTCTAGCCATGCACTGTAAAAAAGTGAATTGATAAGAAAACGAAATACGTAAACAAAACAACCACTGGCATGAACAAAACCAAGCAACTACTTACCAGTCGAAGATAATGGATCCACAAAAACTAATTTATCCAATGTCAATTCGAACCGGCGGCAATCTCAAATGACAAGTACGACCAAATGAAGTTAACTTTTACATTCGTCCTTTCGAACAGGCAAAGGTTCATATGACATGCAGCCTAGTCTTTAGAAAAACGACAATTTAGACAAAGTGATGAAATCACACGTTACAGTAATGCGTAAACTAAATCATGGAGAAAACATCCAAAAATCACAACTATAAGAGAGTAATAAAAACTAAAGTAATCTTCCGCTAAGTAAGTACAGTCAACCTCGAGTCTCATAAATTTCCGACGGACTTCAATACTATTTCTCAATGTTGTCTCAGAATTTTTCACTCACTTAACACTTTGTTCGTCAGAAGTTAAGAGGTGCCATTGAAATGGTAACCATATATTCCTACCAAAATAACTTTGTCGACAGCGGACGCCAATTTTCTAATGTCCTTTAACGTGAAAAGAACTTGAACAGCTTAGGGGCGATATTAACGCGAAACTTCCGTCCGATAAATGTAATAAGTGGTGAAAAATGATACCGATAACGTCCGAGCTACTACGACGAGTCATCGTACTGGCCAACCATTCATCAAAATTGATATCAAAGAGGTTTCATAAAAATTCCCCATGTACACGGAGACGGATTCATTTTAAACTCTACGATAGTGACTTGGATGGACGCTGAGACTTTAATAAGATCAGCCAAAATATGACATAGTATTTAGTTTAGGCTTATGTTAAGACCTTTTTGATGCCAACATTAGTTTTAATGCTCTGTAAGACAAAATATTTTTCAAGTCTTTAAATAAACCAACTAGGGAAGTTCTAGGGGGAACGCAAAAATTTAAACGCTGTAGTAGTCGAGGTTCTTATTATTTAAAATTTTTAGAACAAAGGTCAACTAGGTCTCCCTGGTCTAAATTACTTAAGCCCGTCTTCATAAACGAACTTTCTTCGAGTTACCATTAGTATACGCCGATATAGAGACGAACCATCTTTGTAGTTGTTCTAATCGTGTAATTGTAGTAGTGTGGTCTACAAATGGGATGTATCTACAGCAATCTAGAGAGATTCTTACGAGACTAAACGACGAGAAAATATTTTCCTTTTGTTACTTTTTAGAATTTAGGTATTGCGAGATATAATTATAATATATATATATATATATATATATATATATATATCATAACTTTTACATACCAACTTCATAAATCAAATTTCAGTCTATATATATGAAATAAAGTTTTATGCTAAATTTAAAGTTATTTTTGTGCTGAATCCAGAGATTGTTTTAGTAGTGACAGCAAATAAAAGCAAACGTAACAGTACATTACTTTTTTCGTTAATTCACCGAAAAACCGGAACAAACAGCTGCTGACGGTGACACTGGGGAATTCAGAGATGAAAGCACCTTTGAAGTGTCGTGGCGTGCAAGAAAAACAAGTGGATTCTCGTAAACAAAGCGCAGTTTCATTCGGAGACAGTGGCTGTTATCCGTCGAGACCGATATCGCAGTTCGTTAATGCCACCATCTGAGCGTGCCGTCCAAGACGGCGCCAATGGTGTGTAGCTGCTCGACTCATCGTCTATGGTACGGGAATAACTCGGTATACTCGGCACGCGTTGAAAGCGATACGATTATTGCAGGAACAAAGCAGATGTAAACGATAATGTAAGTAAGCCAACCTCTTCGGTTTCATCTGTATTTGACCAGGTCACTTCTGGTTATTGGTGTATTTAAACAATTAAAAAAACAGTTCATTGTAGTTTGGCAGATAAGAAATCCTTTTTTATTATGCCTCGTTCCATTCCTTCTTTTATACTCCTGTTCTTCTCGATGGTATTTGCCGATGAATAACTACATTTATAAGTATCTATTTTACCTACCCCCATTTATAAGTACCAATGTACTTATAAATGGGGGGGAGTTAGGCCTTGTGGATACGACTGTCTTTCTTGGAATAACTCTCGATGCAAAGCTTCAATGGGGTCCCCATATATCCAAACTTGCGAATAGACTAAGTTCTGCAGCGTATGCTATAAGGAAAATAAGATGTCTAACTGATGTAAAAACGGCTAGAATTGTGTATTTTAGTTACTTTCATAGAATGATGTCATATGGTATTTTGCTATGGGGCACGCGGCCGATATAGAAACAATTATTATTTTGCAAAAAAGGGCCATAAGAACTATTTATAATCTAGATTTGAATGCATCTTTGAGAGAGAAGTTTAAAGAAATAAATATATTAACCTTAGCCTTTCAATATATATATGAAAATGTTATGTATGTGCGTAGAAATATTAATAATTTTGATAAGAATACTGATATACATAATGTGAACACTAGGAACAAACACAAGCTTGTAATGCCAGTTACTAGACTCCATAGAGTAAGTAACTCGTTCATGGGGCGGTGTATACGCTTTACAACAAAATCCCAGTAAATGCGCAAAACCTGCCTATTAACAGGTTTAAGAAATTTATTAAAGAAAAACTTTATAAAAAGGGTTATTATAATACAAATGAATACATTAATGACAATAACCCCTGGGAATGAGTTGATCGCTCCCAAGCTATTTCTAAAAGGAAAAAAATCAGTTGTATATTATTTGAATTTTTTGTTAAGAAAAAAAAAATGAATTACAAAAAAGAGGATACCTACGGAGTTTCTTTCGCCTGTTTCTTCTCCGCTAGAGGAACCTCATTACAAAACGGTGGTAGATTTAAAAAAAAAAAAATTGACTATTGACAAATGAAATGTAAGTTTCTTATGTCGATGAATAAATGATTTTGATTTTTACAAATCGCGATTTGAAACCACATAAAGAGATTTTCCCGACGGTGACAATAAACGACTAGGTTTTTACAGAAAGGGTTTTGGCTTATTAGCCGCGTAATTAATCAACTAGACGGTAAGTGATCAACGTTGGCCTTTGATATTTGCAGCACTAGAAGTAGTACAAAGGATTTGATGCCCTTTCGGAAAAGAAAAGACACAGACATGCTCTTTGAGTTCCGAACCGCATCTGAAACTGTTCGATAATTAGTTAAAATTGCTGTATTACTATTAGAGCCGGGATAGCTCAGTGTCCGGGCGCTCGCCTTTAATTCAATATACTCGAGCAACCTGAGCCGGCACAATTGAAATTGTTAATTTCAATTGCTGAATTATCACGTGCTCAGTGGTGTAGAAAAACATTGTGAGGAAACCTGCATATTTTCGAAATAATAATTAAATAAAATATATTTCGAAGATATGTGTAGTCCGCCAATTCGCAGTGTGGCCGCGTGGTGGACTATGCCCTGATACCCTCTGTGCAGAGGAAACCTTTGCCCAACAGTGGGACATGTATAGGCAGCTACTTTACTTTTTTTTAATTTACACTTTATTACATTCTTCCTGCTCAAAAAGATCACTTACAGTGCACAGGTAAGTGAAAACATCAAACGCCAACAGCAAACAGTTTTATAAACGTACCGTGCTCGAGTGGAATCCAATTCGAATCGATTCTCTTAAAGTGAAAAGACAATGTTGGCTTCGGAGAAAAGTCGAGTGAGCTACGCGAGTCCGAACCTGTTTGTCTAAAGTATTATGCGGTCGGCTAACTCAATTTTACGGGTTAAATAAGCTCGGAGCGTAGAAAAATAGAGACGCCCGTGGACGGAGACATTTCGACGAGATTGCCTCCCCCGTTGCACAACACAAGTTTAGAGCTTAGTGACCCACATTGGTCGACCACTTTTCGATTTAAGCCTTTTGCGACGTATTCAATAGTGAATTCACTATGTTATGGTTATTAATGAAATTTATTTACGGACTTTATCGCGTTTTAATTTTTTATCGCCGACGTTTCGAACCCTTTCGTACGTTCATGGTCACGAGACAGATTGAGTTATTACATGTCTTGATGTCAAAGTTTGACAACTGAATTAAAAAGCGATAAAACCCGTAAATTGGTTTTATTTAATATGTATTATATTCACGTAAAATCAAGAAATCAATATATGTTATAGATATAAACAAAACCAATTCTTTTTATACTTGGTTAAATGAAACTATTTTATGCATTTTAAGTAGAGACTCTCCCGTGACGATGAACGTTGGAAAGGTTTCAAAACGTCGGAAATTTAAAAATATAATAAAATCGCGATTAAATGCGTAAAATGTATAGCGGTGTTCACAATATTCAGCAGTGAAGGAAAACATCGAGACGATACCTACATGTTTGAAGTTCGTCAATCCGGTGGGCCTCGTGGTATGTTCTAATATCCTAATACCCTCTGTACAGAGGGGTCCATTGCCCAGCAGTGGGAGATATATAGGTTGTTGTTTTACTTTATATGTATATTTGCGTCAAGTATCAGCCTATACATGTCCCACTGCTGGGCACAGGCCTCCTCTGTAAAGAGGGTATCAGGGCATAGTCCACCACGCGACCCCACTGTGAATTGGCGGACTTCACATATGACACCGGGGATCGAACTCAGGTTGCTGGAGTATATTGAAAGGCGAGCGCCCGGACACTGAGCTATCAATATATTCGCGTAAAAACAAGAAATCGATTTATTCATACCGTTTACAAAATTAGTGCAGTCAGCGCGACAGTTACAAACATCGTTAATGATCGATCGAGTTGAACCAATTTGCGATTGTTTTGGCACACATTAACGCTAATAATGGACAGACATTAATCAAGTTATGATGTACCAGCTCGCCGATGCGAGCAACTTCAAACGAAATAATGCACGGTCGCGGAATTATGACGAATGAATGTGAATTAATTGAATCAATAATCAGCAATACGCGAAGCCGAACAAACATGGGGGCCGCGGATGATTACTAATTACGTAATTAAGCACATGCCATATTCCCTTCGAGTGTTCGCCGGTGTGTTTTGGATTTAACGAAATTACAATGCGTCAATATGCACCACCATGTAAAGGCAAGATAAACCTTGCATTATTTGTCCCCAATTCGTTTTATACACATTCTACTGAAAGTGTCTGTATTTCGTCTTGATAAGCATTTCCCGCTCTATCTATCACTACTCATGAATTGGTCAGCATGTCCGGGTTTAAAACGACCTTTCAGTAGACCAGTGAGAGTTAGAAGCATTTAAACTTTTGCGTTTACCATGTTGAGTATGGTAAGTGAGAGTCCACCTTCAGAGTGGTTGGCTAAGCAGATATTTTGCAATAAGAAACCAGTGACCACTCGCCCACCCCACGGCAATAGATGACGGAGTCAATTTCGGTAAATTCACTACTGTTGGCAACACTAAAAGAAGTCATTCATTGGGTTGTTGGCAACACTGAAAGAAGTATCATTCTATGTGGTATAAATGAAGCTGCACGAAGCATTTCATGGTCTTCGTCTTTGGCTGTGAACATGAACTATACGCGATAGTGCTGCCCAATCAGTATCATAAATTAAATCGTTAGAGTGATGTTTCATAAGTGATCTTAAAGTGATAAAATAACTAATTATTGTTGTGCAAAGTGAAACTATGGTGATTTTTTAAAAGTATTTATATTTCTACCTTCTTAGCCCGATAAAACAAAGTAAGGCTAACACTACTTCAACAAAAGTCGTATAGAATTGTCGTATAGTAAAGTTAGTTATATTGGTAGTAGTTTATAAGTGGTAGGGCCACGCAACAGTTCACTGTTGCACGAATGGGCAGGCTCACACAATAGTTGTACTTCTGCGTTTCGTGGTAACGTAACGTAAAAGGTGGTAACGCATCTGCAACCTGCAACCCTGCTGGTGTTGCAAATATCCATGGGTGTCGGTTATCACTTAAGGTGTTAGCATTGCCATTTAAGGTGTTATTCACAAAAAAAGAGTACTGGCACAGGGGATAAAGTTTTTAGTTACTTAGTGTATACATATCTATGCTAAAGGAGTATAACTTCTTAAATGCGTACATAAGTTTACACATACATTTTTTATATGGCTAATGTATTAAAAAATCATCCAATCGTTTTAAACGTGCGCCGCCGGCGATATCGTAAATAATTTATCCCCTGCGTCGATATTGCTATTGCAATTCTAGGACATTGTTGTCCGCGGCCTCACGTGAATGCGTCGGGTTTGTTTTACCAATTAATCAGCGCGGCATACTACGTTCGGCGTGTAGCTGGCGTTGTTTTTTTTTGTGTTACATGAAAAATTTTTCCCGAATTTTCTCTTTTCCAGCGCAACGCAATCAATTTTTACGTTTAATCAATGTTGTACGCACGTTGCGGAGAATAAGCGGTGTTTATACTGCACATGCATAAACGAAAGCTTTTCACGCGAAGTTTTTCGAGCGTTTGCCTTTATCAGAAAGCAATGCTCAATTTTTCGGGCAAGCTTAAATTGGGAACAGAATGTATTTTCAATTTATATAAATTGAAAATCTTCTCTAATCATTAACGTTCCAGGGATATCACTTTAAGCCTGGATATCTTTTACTATTTACGGTAGATAAAATTGATTATGAAACAATAATACATCCCTCTCAGTCATCGATGAGATAAAACGCAGGAAGTTTTGTTTAAATTAAATTCAAATAAATTCCGAAAATTAGTCTTTAATATTCTTCTTCTTCTACCTGATATTAATCCATACTAATATTATAAATGCGAAAGTTACTCTGTCTGTCTGTCTCGCTTTCACGTCAAAACTACTGAACCGATTTAAATGAAATTTGGTAAACAGAAAGTATAGAGACATAGGCTATTTTTAATTGGAAAAAAGTGTTGTAAAGGGTTGAAAGGTTAAAGAAAGATATTTATTTAAGGGTTTCAACGCGAGCGAAGCCGCGGGCGAAAAGCTAGTCCCTAATATACCGCAGTAATACGATATGTCTAAATAATAGCCATAAACAGGCGTAAGTCTTTAACATTAATAAGTACAAACTTAAGCATCGAACCAAATATAAGTGAAGCGAAGGTGGGGTGGTTGACTTAAAGGCTGAACACAGGGTTGGCGTATGAAATGACTCCAGTTGAATCAATTTCGCTTCGTTCGCCGAGCCGATCGTTAATTAGGTCCTGTCAACCCACCTTTTTCGGGTAAGCGTACAGTGAGACAGTCGACGCTGTTTCGAAATAGCATTCGCACTTTGGCACTTTTATGTTTCAGAATAACACAGCACTTAAATACAACATAACATAATGACAATAACCCCTGGGAATGAGTTGATCGCTCCCAAGCCATTTTTAAAAGAAAAAATAGTCGTATAATATTTTACTTTTCTTGAGACAAAAAAAAAATGACAAAAAAGAGCATACCCTACGGAGTTTCTTTCGCCTGTTTCTTCTCCGTTAGAGGAAACTCATTACGAAACGGTGGTAGATAAAAAAGGACTATCGATAAATGAAATGTATTCTTCTTGTCGATGAATAAATGATTTTTATTTTTTTATAAATTAAGTAACAGCTTTATTTGACTCACAGTTGGGCAAAGTCCTTATTTTGAGGGTGTTAAAGGCCTTAAAGTGAATATCATATTCCTTCGCGCTACCCTGCGGATCGGTATACTTCACATGTCCTCGAATGTTTAATTAATTTTTTATATGTACTTTCTTAAACAGACTTTGTTTTTTGAGGTTTTCATTACTGATGAGAACATTGTAAAACATCATTTAATATTTAAAATTTACAGACAAAAAACACTGTCACTACAATAGGTTTGTTTGCCTAATAGAATTTGCCCCCTGTGAACGCTGCATTATTTACTGCCTGCCATGTTTTGGAACTAAATAAGATTGTTATTAAAGACATTTATTTCTTTCTAGATGATTTGAGCAAAGAACTATTAAAAAACGGCCAAGTGCGAGTCGGGCTCGCGCACGAATGGTTTCGTACCATTATCTATAAAAACAAAAAAGTCTGTGGTATGGGATCCTCACTCGAATAATTTTTTCATTCAGTTTTTTTTAGTGTTTGTTGTTATAACATCATCTGTGTAAACAGAAATGCATCATCGGTGTAAATTTCAACTGTCAAACTATCACGGACAGACGTGGAGACGGACAGACGGACAGCAGAGTCCTAGTAATTGGGTCCCGTTTTACCCTTTGGGTACGCAACCCTAAAAATCAACATCTCGTTTTACTTTCCACTATTTCAGGTAACGTATTAATCATACGGGTCGTTTTGTGTGCGTTCCCGCAGACCCGTTGAGCGGAACCCGCAACGTTTGCTCCCATTCCACTCCATTACCTGCTCAAAGATTAGCGTCTAAGCACCGAGCTACTGACTCGCGAGATATTCGCTCGCGATTAACAAATAGATTTATTCTAGCGCTCATTGCTCCATTAGTCGCAGAGCGATTAGAACGCTTGATTGCTTCTAACGCATTAACGGTATCGATTCAAATGGTTGTTTTTTTCATTGGGGCGTAATTGTTATGAGATTGTTATTGGCCCCTTATTGGTGAATTTATTGCTGTCATGTTCAGCCGGCCTTTCCATTGCTTAAGATATTATTTTTATTAGTATACCATAACATAGTATAGTATTATATAGCATTGTTTCGTTCAAAATTATCATTATTTTAATAACTTGATTGATTGACGTTAAACGTGATTATTTTGCTTTACTAACAGCATATATTAATAAAATGAATTTAACTGTACAAGAGTAATACTTCCAAAACAGTTACAGTTCGAAATTAACAATGTTTCTATCGATGAATATTTTGGCTGAAACAACAAATTGATGTTAGAAATTTATTGCGTGTTTGTATTTGTCATTGTTCGGGTCCTTATCTAAAAAGTAAAAAGTAAAGTAACAGCCTATACATGTCTCACTGCTGGGCAAAGGCCTCCTCTATACAGAGGGTATCAAGGCATAGTCCACCACGCGGCCCCACTGCGGATTGGCGGACTTCACATATCTTCGAAAAATCTATATTTTTTGTTATTATTTCGAAAATATGCAGGTTTTCTCACGATGTTTTCCTTCACCGCGGAGCATTAGATAAGCCAGCACTTAAAGATAAAAACTTCATTGGTGTCGGCACCGGGGATCGAACTCAGGTTGCTCGAGTATATTGAATTAAAGGCGAGCGCCCGGACACTGAACTATCACGGCTCTATGGATCCCTATACATCCACGCCTAAATCTTCTTAATATTTTTGAGCCAGCCATTTATATCATTGGTTGGCCACGCAATAGTGTTCACTGTTGCACGAGTGGGCAGGTCCATCCGTCCGACTGATGAGTGAGCTAACCGGGGCCGACTTTATTGAAAGGTGGCAAACACATTTGTAACCCTAGGGTGCTGTTATGACTTAACAACAGAAGAACCGCCAGTTCGTTGTCCACTTTCTAACATATAGTATTATAGTATTATATATATATATATATAAAATACTGCTCCAGCCTCCATGACAACGTTAATAATAAAGACGTAGCAAGATTTCGTTTCATCGACTACACCATTTCCTCGAACATTAGTACATTGTAACGATATAAAACGTGGGCTATGAAATGGGGGCTGAATAACAAATGAATAATATTCATTATCAAGGGAAGGCTCCCACAAAGAAACCAATGGCGGTGTTATGAAAAAGAGCATTTTAATCACACAGAATCTTTTACCGCCGACAGGAGTGAGATATTAAAGTAAAACAAAACAAAAAAAAACTTTTGTTCGCCGCCCGCCCCTACGTGTTGTCACACGAGTTTTGTTTACCCCTCTCAGTGGAATGTGTAATTACTTGGCATTTTATAACGGCTCCCTTTTTTAACGCTCGCATTTTGCTCCATTACAAAAATGGGAGATACGAATTTTGTATATAAAACACGAGAATAATAGCAGCATAGTGAAATGAAGAGATGTGATATAAGTAATGTTGAAAGGACTTTTTTTTAGTTTTCTCCTATGATATTTCATTTAGTTACTTTTGATGAGATTCCCTTCATATAACGTACGTCAATTCTTGTCCTGTTTTTTATTTCAATTCATGTCACTATTATTGATTTGCATAACTGTTATAAATGCGAGACTATGTTCTGAATTAGTTTCCTCTAGACACTGAAACTGCTGCAACAAATAGAAGCTTATAAGACCACATAAAAAAAAGCTAGATCACTCTAGAAAAGACCCATTTTTTAAATAACTGTTTTATTTGCAAAATAATCACACTGACAAATTCAGTAAAACCTATTTATACTCGTATCTCTGGGGAAAAGTCTGAAACACAAATCAAATAAAACTGGCATGAAAGACTTTCAGTTGCTAACTATTTTCAGTAGCGGGTGGCAAATGCAATGCTGCTCAAAAAATCTCACTTATTGTTGATATAAGGATAACCAAAGGTTGAAAAAAAATATAAAACCAGCTTTTCGCCCGCGGCTTCGCTCGCATTGAAGCCCTGAAATAAATATCTTACAACCCTTTACAGCACTCTTTTCCAATTAAAAAATTGCCTATGACCTTTCTCAGGCTCTAGTTCAGTAATCGGTTCAGTAGTTTTGGAGTGAAAGCGAGACAGTCAGACAGAGTTACTTTCGCATTTATAATTGTATGGATTGAGATTGGTGGCTATTTGTGTAGACAATGATATACATTACACGTCATATTGCGGAAAAATTGTACTTTGAGTTACAACTGTTCTGATACACTTTTTTAGAGTCTAGAACTTTTAATGGTGATTTCTAGATTATGCGCGAATTCTACACCGCGATACTCGAATCTCATTGTGCGGGCGCTCTCTGTGCCGACACCAATGAAGTTGTTAATTTTAAGTGCTGATTTATCATGTGTTCAGCGGAGAAGAAAAACCTCATGAGGAATCCTGCGTATTGTCAATATAAAAATATTTCAAAGACATGTAAAGTCCGCCGATTCGCAGTGGGGTCCGCAAAGAGGTCCATCTGTACAGAGGAGGCCTTTGCCCAACAGAGGGACATATATAAACTGTTACTGTACACTTGCACATAATCATAAAATTCCTTGATGGGGTTATTGCTAATGTTACAGTGACAAGTGACTAAATTACGAAAACTGTATACACATTATAACCACGCATCAATGCTTTCAAATGTTTCAACTTGTTTCATTCCATTTCGTCATTTCCAAACGGCGGTTTCATTAATTCCTTAATGTATAAAGGTGTAGTCGCGGTAAAATACAAGTTTTGAAGCTGACAAGGGATACAGTTTCTGCTGTCGCAAATGTGAATTTGCTGCAAGGATCCGTCTATAACGCCGGCATAAGGTTCATAATTGTGTGACAAGGGGCACCACAAAAGATTGCACGCTCTGCCTGGTGCCGCCTTTGTTAGTTACTTTGGAAACAAAGTGATGTTCCATTGAGTTCACAAAGACGTCCTCTCAGATAGTGCTTCGTTTAGATTTCAAAAGATATTGTTAATATAGAAAAGAGAATGTGAACGGACAAAGAGTGATAGATCTTCCGCGATGCGGTCTTTTGTTGAAAAGTAACGGGTCTATTGTTTACCGTCGCTATTAAAAGCTCGATGCCGTCGGATTTTTATGATTATCAGATCTTTTTCTCGATACCCTCTATGGAGAAGTGGCGGTCCGCTTCTCTGTTGATCTGATCGCATTTCTGCTTACTATGAGGGCTTCGTTACCTTATGGAAAAGATTTTGGAAATGTAAATATTTAATAGTGCTAATCTCTGGACTTAAGATTAAACATTAATATTTGTAGAAAAAGTACGAAAAGATTGTCGTCGCTGTGTGAATCGAACCCACGTCTACGGCATTCGCGGTTTGACACTTTAGTCACTAAGCTAAACGGCCGATTGCGACACCGACGAAAATCTTAACGTCTTTTATCTACATTGTTTTTTTGTTTTCTTTTAGAATTTGAAGCAATGCTTGGCGCATTTGATTTTGGTTAATTTCAGATACCGTTATCTACGTTTACCACATTTGATTTCCTTACTTGTTTTTCGCTTTGAAGAATTCTAAAGTATGCTTAGTTGCTAAAACCCATATGATTTCACAAATAACTACCACATATAGTAGTTTGAATAAATATTTAAAATACCCTAACTACTGCTTGCTACGTAACCGATAAATTTAATTGAAAGTGCTTTGCAAACTCAGCCACTAGAAAAACACAACTACGCAATTAGCGTCATCGAATAACCGACATATTATTATGATTTTCAGACGGCTTCATATTTTTTAAAATTTATAATTTTAACCATAGGGTATTATAGTGTAGTTTAAAAGCATTCATAATCCAAATCGCCGTATTCCAGGTGTTCGTTAGTTTAAAAGAAAAATTAAAAAAAATTCTAAATAAACTCGATTAAATCAATAAAACGACTTTATTCCGTATTAGAACAGAATCTTTTTTTATTTCGCACGTTGTTTGTGACACTGATATTGAATCGGAAAAGCTTGTCACGGAGACCGAAAAGTTGAGAGCAACTCGGGGACTCGATCGGCACCTATACGTACTAAAACGGGTCTGTGTACTTTTCCCAAGGAGAATATAAATATTCTGGCCACACAGAGTAGGTAAGCATTAGAGTGTTATTTGGGTCAGCAAATTTTGTATAGCACAAATTTCCGTCAAACTAAACTATCAGTTTGTTCAGTATCTTTTTATACACGTTGAGAATGCACGTAGTAGCCTAAACTAAAAACAAAACGAGTTAAGTGTAGCTTCTGTTCTCATTTAAAGTCTTTTCTTTACTTTAATACATTTGATTGCCAAATTGGATCTTACATAGACTGTTATTTCCATGACCAATAAATGTCAAGACATTATAGATCAGTGCATAGTGTTAATTCTTCCGTCATTATGATACTAATATCTGGAATTTCTTTCTGTGGAAAGTTGTTGAGGGAGAAGGCTATTTAGCTGATGTTAAGTGATTACCGTCGATCATGGACATCTATAATACATTGACAGCAATCAAATAGTAGACCCAGACTTCGTCACTCGCCAAAGGAAACCTGAAAGTACGATACTTATACTTCACGCTAGTCTTCTGTCGGTACGTGGTACATCTTCCGGACGAACGTGCCCACTCGTACTATGAGAAGGAAAAATAGCGCACTATCAGGCAAATCACTTGCTCGATTTAAACCTACTGTCTTTTTGTTTCGAAAAAACGTCTAAAGCTGTCTGGGCTGTGTCACGTAGTGAACTGATCATACAGCATTTGGCGTCGACAATTTCGCGTGATCCACTCTTTCTGGGTGCGAATAAATTTCCACCGAAAACTCGCCGAGCCGCGGCGGCTGTCCGCGACAGATGTTCGGTCTTGTTCCCTGTCGGGAAACAGTTTTTTTACGTTTCACTATTTATACATTCGGTGGCGTATGTTGCGGACCCTACCCTCCGAAGATAGTTTGCAGTTTCCAAAGGATGACTCTCATACAAACTGTTACGTAATAAAACACATCAGGCACGCAAGACTTTCGCATAGGTTTCATATTTACATATTTATTCCTCCAATTTAGAAGCGGTAAAGAATGACATTTATTTTATAAATAAAAATCCTGGTTAATAGTGCTGTAGCACTATTAACCAGGATTTTTAGTGCTGTTTTTAGTGCTGTTTTTAGTGCTGTTTTTAGTGCTGTAGCACTATTAACCAGGAATTTATCCACCATCACCAAAACGTGATTTTATTATAAATAGGTAGCCATTTCTGGAAGGATATTATTTTTGCGGCATATTTTTATCTTCAATCCGCACCGAGATTAAATAAATTTGAGGTTTTTAAACGTAATTACTCGTCTCGTATCTAAGTACTTCAAACGCAGGACCAATTTAATGACACTTTTTGTCGTAATATCCGTAATACTATAATTTGTGCTCCTACGTCTTCATATTTAAAAAAATGTCACTAAATATTTAAATATGTAAATAAGCTAGAATAACATGCATACATTTACCTTGCTACGTTTAATATAGCTTAAGCTAACTTAGGGTATACGGTGTGGAAAGTACTTATCTATATTCATTAGTTATATGTTATTTGTTATATAAAATTTATTTGTTATATATTATTTATATGTTATTTGTTATATAAAATTTTATACATAAGTTTGTGTGCCTTAATAAAATAAAATAAAATACCATTTTATTAAACAGCGAGCCAAGGAAAGAAACATGTGGACACATTTATTTTTTAATTCAAGGTACTAGGCTTGGTGGCTAATCGTAATCGTAAAGATGCGTAATCCGAAAGGCGAAGTTCGAATCCCGGTATCAGTAAATTTTGCGACGCTTTACATAAGCATGTAAAACAACATGTTCTTGGGCATTCGTCCTAGCAGACTATGTGATAATTATAACAATAGTAAGTTGACGAGGCCTAACGAAAACTTTACAGACATTGCCCTTAATGTAGGATTAAACATATCCTGTGTTGTGAGGACGTTTTACATATATTAATTTCACGTGTACAAACAGCCAGATACGAAACAATTATCTGTGGGTCACACATATAGCTGTCCCGTGTGGGAGTCGAACCCGCACCTCCGGTGCCGAAGCCAATGCTGTGGTAACTATTTTATTTTATGCGAAAAGTTGTCAAACGAGCAGACGACGACGAGCAGACGTGGTAGGGCCACGCAGCAGCCTCGGCTGTTGCACGAATAGGCAGGCCCGTCCGGGTAA
Source organism: Iphiclides podalirius (assembly GCA_933534255.1). Taxonomy (NCBI): domain Eukaryota; kingdom Metazoa; phylum Arthropoda; class Insecta; order Lepidoptera; family Papilionidae; genus Iphiclides; species Iphiclides podalirius. Next base: position 15,741,212 of record OW152820.1, on the reverse strand, counting down.
GTACCACGACCTCACAGAAGACCAGCGTAAAGTGAAAGTATGACAAATACTTTCGCGTTTCGTCTGGTGAGTGAGGTAGCCGGAGCCCAATTTTCAAAAGATTGTCAACGCATCTGCAACCCTCGGGTGTAGCAGATGTCCATGGGCGGCGGTATACACTTACCATCAGATGAACCGTCTGCTCGTTTGGCAACCTTTCACATAAAAAAAAGCCATCATATTAACTTTAATATGATGGTTGAAACATGAGTGTGACTAGCTACGCCAACCTTGTAAGAATTAAACGACGCAAAATATAAAGTTCACAATTGGAAATTTATTGTATTATAACATTTCAATCCATAATTTGAAACGTCTGTGCAGCTAAATTTATTTTAACATTGTGCTCCATAGTAAATAATAAGTTGATTCTCTATATCGAATAAAAATATTTCAATTTTATTTTGATAAAAATTTGAGCCGTGATAGCTCAGTGTCCGGTTGCTCGCCTTTAATTTAATACAGGTACTCGGGCAACCTGTGTTGGATCTCCGGTGCAGGCATCAATAAAATTGACAATTTTAGGTGCTAACTATCACGTGCTCAGCGGCGAAAAAAAAAACATCGTGAGGAAACCTGCATAGTTTCGAAATAAAAAGAAAACGTATATTTCGTGAAGTCCACAAATCCGCAGTGGGGTCGCATGATGGACTATGCCCTGATACTCGTTGTACAGAGAAGGCCTTTGCCCAGCAGTGGGCTATACATAGTAGTATAGGCTGTTAGTTTACTTTTACTTTTTTACTGTAAAATAGTTCAATTTAACCATATGTTATACGTAGTATTTGTATAAACACAGGAATTTAGTAATGTACAGATATAAATATTACATACAATCGAACCAACTTTATCTATGTACATTCGTTTATTCATGTACTCGCATGAGTATGTGCTTTCAATTTTCAGGGTAAAAAGACCAAAGGCTGTTTGCAAACGCACCTATCAAAGGAACGTCCATTTCCCTGGACGTATTCCTGCCATTCTTCAGCTTAAAACCGTCTATGGTTTCACAGAGAGCCATCGGTCGGCGGAATTCGACCGTACGCTCGTTGGAAGGCCACAAAGGGACTATTGCGTGACCACTTGAATGAAAATCCGCTCTAGACGTAGGCGAGTAAATTGATTATAAAGTGTCAAAGCTAAGGCGGATTTGAGAATACCGCTGCAGGAGCCAATTTTGCCATATTCTGTATTTTTTTGATGTAAGAAGATTACAATACAAGGATGGCAAAAACCGCTGCCCATGGACATTTGCAACACCCAGAGAGAAATAATATTAATAAGCTTAATTAATTCCACATACCACATTGATTATTAGCCTAATAAAAGTATTTTTAACTAAATTCGATTGCATTAATTACACATTAAATTAATTCATTAAGTAAATAAATAAAAATAATAAATGCATTTGATTGGTAATTGTTCTCGTGGCTTAACCGTTTCGGGTAAAAGCCTCCTCCAAGAACTTCCATTGTTTTTTGTGTCTAGCTAAGGATATCATAAGGATAATTTTTTCTTGCTACCTTTACTAGTTCATGCAAATGCGTTACAAACTTTTAATAATGTGCACCCCAAAATGATATTATTTATACAAAGATATGACACTAGCGCACAGGAATTGAGGCACTCAAATTACATCAATTGGTGTAATCAGATTGCAGTTCTATAGTCTGCTGTCTCCTTCCATATCGTACGTTATATATCATCTGTAACATTCACTTATGTTACAATCCACTGGCAACACTGCTCAATATACGAGCAATAACAATAATTATACTTAATAAACATTGAACCATATCTGGTATAATATTATGTAATGGTTTAATAATAATTTATAATTTAATGGGTCAATCTTATTAACTGTATTAGTAATTTAATAAGTGCATTGATTTTTAATGTAGTTGTGATGACTCATTATATTTTTGTACATAAGCGCATAATGTTTCAGTGATAGGGTAGAAAACTTTATCCTTTGTATAGGACGTTACTCTGTCGTAATAAGTAAGAAGTAGTCTAATTAATATATAAAGTTGTTTACGCTATCCTCACTATTTTATTTTAGCCGACCAACCTACAGTCTTTAATACTTATTTATGCCATGTAATGAAAAGCCGAACAATTTTTAAGCGCTGCGAAGTATGTGCACGCGTCATACTATATATTTATTAAATGTCATCGGCACCCCAGATGAAACGCAAAAGTTCGTGGTACTTTTCCGAATAAACCTGCCCATTGGTAAAACAGAAGACTGCTGTATAGCCTTAAAACAAAAAAACCTCTCGAAAATCTGTATAAAGAGTATACTACGCGCCTACAGTTAATTAATTTTATAAATGACCAGTTAAATTTAAACAGTGCTCGCCATAACCATTCATTCCGTGACAGATCATTAGTTTTCTGTCAAGATGACGTGACGTTCAATTTTGTTTTCTACTCGTAAAGTTTGGTTGGCAGTTAATTTCAATAAACAAATTCAAAATAATATTATTAAAATATTTTTTCGTCTAATTACATCAAGTGTTCTTTAAATTTGGTAGCGTTCATAAATTTCGAATGTTTTATAATATCAAGGTCAAAGAATGCTGACGTCTTCAATGATAACTTATATGGACAATTTTGTTGTAGCCGTTTTAGAAACTGTTCAAATGTTCATTATTTGGAAAATCATTCGGTTAATATGATTTTAATTATTTTGATATACAGCACTACAGGGCATTAAACATTTATCCAAAGTGGTCAATTTTAAAGACTGATGAACTTAATTAATAAGCGTTTGTAAGGGGGCGAGGAATTGAAAAACATTACTATGATTTTGATTTGCTAAAAAGCTAGCGGGCAAGAGTCCGCTAACTCACCTTTAAAGTTTCCCTAGACATTACGAAGTGATACAAGGGGAGACGAAACGGGAGAACATACAAGGAATCGGAATATCGTACAGTTATGAAAAGTTCACCCGGGCGTAATATCAAAGACAGAGAGCTACGCTCATAAAACAAAACCTCAGCAAAGAACCAATAAACTATCCAGACTAAACTTTAATTAAATTTTGTATTGTCTTTAAAGTTTTGGCGCAAGTCTAACGCTGATGTGAAGGTCTAACTTATTTAAGAGAGTGGAGACGCCTATTGGGAAGAGATTAGTGATTTTTTTATGTTATAAAATGACAAGCGCGCGGGCGGTTCACCTGATGTTAAGTGACAACCACCGCCCATGGATATTTGAAACAACCGTAGGGTTGCAGATACGTCGCAAACTTTTACTAAAACGGGCCCGGCTTCCTCACACACCAGGCGAAATGCAGAACATAACACTTCCATTTCCCACAGGTCTTCTTTGAGGTCATGGTCTCCCCGGAGAGACCTGCCCGTTCGTGCAACAGCGATGACTGTTGCGTGGCCGTACCACATTTTGTAGACTCAGTGGTCTACTTAACTTGCTATAAGCTAATGCTAATCTGAAATACCAATAATGTATACCAATAGATAAGTATACGCCTCCTTACGTCCTGTTAATAGTTCCCTCGATATTTTGTTCAGATTTAATAACTAAGCTTTTTCAGTATCATCTTCATCTTCATAATTACAGAATGTTTTAGTTTGTTGTTGAATACTCCATCATTTTATACATACAGACGTATGTATAAAATGGTTTAAGTCTTATAAAATCAGTGTTGATTAAAGTAAATAATAAAAATGTTTTTAGTGTTATTTTAATTAACTTGATTTCAGTGAATGTGAAATATTGAAAGAAAATAGATTTAGGTACTTTTACGATAAAAAAAAAATGTATATAATAGGTGTAGTTGCTAAGTAATTGAATTGTTGATTTGATTTCGACACGGGATAAGTATTCAGTGACTCACATCAGCCCTTTAAAGACCAAGCTACATCATTAACAATATAATTCACATGCTGTACCCTCGTCGTGGGCTGAGGGCAAAAGAAAGAAAGGATTGATCAGGACGTTCACCGTAATTTTACTGTAAAATTAAATTAAATGACCAGACACTGTCTTGTGTAAACAATCATGTTGTTAGTAATATAATAAGATTCAATTACAAAAATCGCTTTCACTTAAACATTGCGCCAGAGTGTAAGTTATCGTTATACTTTGAGAACTTTGAGCAAACTCTTTGGCTTCACTGGCTTTAACCTGCTAACTGTGTGCTTTCAAATTTAAGTTATCATTAACATTTATTGCTAAAGTTTCTAAGAACAAGCAAGAAGTAATTAAAGTGTTTAAAATCATACGATAAGAGTTTAAAGGTGTTCGCGAAAGAGCATTAGGAGAAAAAGTCTCTTTGAAACAACTGTCAATACTAATATCCGTTAATTAAATTCGCTGCATACTACATGATCATTATTATATACATATTATTTTACACATTATTGTATACATATTATATATAGATAATGGGCTTAATAGAGTACTTGTTTCAACGACAGGACAGCAGACAAATGAAGCTCAGCACATTAGGCTCTGTAGAGTACTTGGTATATATATTTATAAGAGAAATCGGTACATTAATTATCAATTCACTGGGTATAATGAAAATTGCACTGCCCATGGATATCCACAATACCAAAATGCTTTCAAGTATATGATACACTATGTTTCGATTTTTTTCGAACTGACTTGTGTCCTGTTCGGTCATAAAACTAATGGTTCCTTATCTATGTAATTCAATATTTTAGCAAATTGTTACTCGTACTAATTCCCGCAAACAACCAAACTCGGATGAAATATCAGTTTCACCCAAAGTTTTTTTCTGTTTGGTATTTGAACGGACGTTAAACTTCAGCCTAAAGATGCTTTCAAAAAAGAAATAACTGGGTTATTATTGCCTAAGTTAACTAACTGAATCATAAGCTTTCGTATGCAGGTAAAGACCACGTTATGTGTACTGAAAACTATGCAATTTTTTCACATAAATCCACAATCAGATTGAATGAAAGCCAATTATCAACGCCAGCAAGTGTAACGTGAGTTATATTTGCAAAGTTTCATTTCGCTCTGACTTTAGTCTGTCTAAGCGAAACTTAGCCCTCGTGGAAACTTGCGGAACTTCAAAGAGACTGTTAGATTTATGAGAAGTGTAGAAGCAAGTATTAAGAGCATTGTTATTGTGAACAAAAATAATATTTAATTCAATATTTTTGAACAAACGATATAACTCCAAAAACACTTAAGTTCCCAAATAAAGTCACTTCAGCGAGCTTACGTTTCCAATGACATGGTGATTTGTGTACAAAAGAAAATGGAAAATTCCCCTACAAATTTAGTGTTTTATTTTTATAAGCAGCTTTGCAGTGTTCTGTTGAGCAAAGCTTACAAAATATTCACGGTGTGCATGCATCTTATCACTGTAAACAAGTGCGATTAAGGTTAAACTATTATTTGGCTCAAGAAAACAGGGCGTTATCTGAAATTAAGGCACTTTACGACATCATCGCTTATAGCGTCATCAAATATGCATTTGCTTTATTAAAATCCGTTAAGGCCGTTTTACGCCTCCACTTCTCGCGTGATCGTCCACCCTAGGCCACGAGTGGTTCCGCGGATTTGGTGAAATATTCACATTATAAACTAATACAAAATATATACTAGAACAATGGACCTAAAACTAAAAAAAATAATATTAACTAAAATATATTATTAAAAGGAGTCCCTTCAGGTAACGTTCCGAAGATACTGGCAGCGTTCCCCCTTTGAATAGCTAGAATAATTCTTTGTCCGAGGTAGCTGCCAGTTCTTCGGTCTCCTGTGATGTCGACTAACCTTTTTGTTATTTCCTTAAAAAGCCTTATAGCGCTAGGACCCCACGGACCAAGGGTCTCGACACCGAATTGGACAAAATATATTCGGAGCCTAGACCCCTGTATTTGCAAGCTTTAGCCTTTTCAGCACCTTCACAAGCCGCACCAGCTCTGTTCTTGGTTCCATGTAGATGGGAAGGGGCCAGCGTGTCTGAACAGGTTGCATCCCATACCATATAAATACATTATGTGATTTCACATGTGTAACTCACTGGGCGGGTAGTGAAAATCTGCTATTCAGTTTTGTCCATCATAATTCAATCTCATTTGGAAAATAAGTGTTATGCATTGATTTTGTAAACAATGTGAACAATCGGAAAAATCTAGTTCTCTCTAAAATCTCATCAGGTACCGAATTGACGTTCCATCTGCTAGATCCAGAAAAATCTTTCCGGAGAAATTTAGATTTCTCCGGAAAGATTTTTCTTGATCAAACTCTAATTAACATTCATATTACAAAGTTTTCAAGATTCAAAGGAAAACACGAGAGCTGAGATGATATTCAATTGGAATAAGTAAGAAGCAGAAATGTGTGAAAAAGATACGACATCTAAAGATAATGTATAAAACAAATACCAAGAAGACTCATTTGGATTTATTCTTTTGATTAGTGATAATTATTAGCTCTTTCAAGCAGGCAGTATTTTCTAGTTTAATATTGAAACGAAGACAGAAATACTGTTTTACCGCAGTCTTCATTACATATTCACTTTCACGGCTAGTAACAATTTCTGACGAACTAATTTTAAATGTAGAGTGGAGGAGTGAATATGCCTATCAAAGGTAATTATGGCGGGAAACACTCGATATTGCCGAGTTGCGGTGCTAAATGACAGGGCGGAGCAAATGGTAGAATAAACCATGCGGAATATTTCATTCTAATAGTCGACGGAAACCGTAGTCTGAACAAAAAGTTTTTCACCGCATTCTAAATGAAGAGCTGTGTACATTTTGAGTTTATCAAGACGTAATGGTTCAGGTCAACAAACTATTTCATATATTTTTAAAAAGGTGAAGTAAAATAACATCCTAATCATGTATTAAGTCCCTATCTAAGATAATACCGGATTATGAGTACCGGATTAATACAGTATCATTTTATTATTAACATTGAAGAATGCTACTAATTCCAACTTGGGTTGAGACGATTATCCATTCGATTGATTCAGGCTACAGTAACCATTCGGTCTCATTATTGAGAAATTTTATATTAAAAGGTCCCAGAACCTACACGGTCAAAACAAAAACTTAGCGTGCGTTTGCTTGTGGTGCTTGGGTCATACACGTAAACAGTATGGCGCACTGCCTGTATTATTCTGGTGTCAGCATTAAAACAGCAATATGAAAATATGACAAATGCACGGTTTCGTTGGTGTGGCAATCAGTCGTTTAGCTTAGTGGCTAGAGCGTCGCGAATATCGGAGACGTGGGTTCGATTCCCACAGCGGCGACAATCTTTTCGTACTTTTTCTACTAATTTTAATAAATAATTTTATGCCGGCTAGAACGTGCTGGACACCACAATCATGGCCCTCTGCTGATTATCAACCTCTATACAGGATGGCTCAACATTTCTTTCTCACATAACAAAATTAAGGTATACGTATTCTTAACTACCATGTACTTACTAGGAACAGTAATTAACAATTTATGTCGAATTAAAGTCATCGTGTACTTATTGTGACTTAGTAAAGTTTTGCTTTTAAATGTTTAAAGCTTTTATTTTTGGTTGTTGAATGATCTAAAAAATCATTTGTGAATAGATTAACAATCGAATGAAGGAGAAAGTGATCACATGTACTATTTACAATCGCAAAGCTTTTATATCCAATTGTCAGCGTTTGCTCGTAAAAAATAAAAAAAAATTACACCAACAAGATTAGAACCATTGACGTCAGGGCACGTCTCAACTCTACTTTTACTTTTTTGGAAAATTTCTCATTTAATAATTTGAATGGTTGACCTTATTTTAAACAGGTTTTGAGCACAAAAAGGCTGGTTCAAAAATATTTTCACTCTTAATGACCAACGGTACGTTGCAGCGAATTCAGGGGTAGGGAAAAGCAAAGAAAAAAGATGCAAAATTTCCCCTTGTTGCTGCGTTCCTCGTGTTTTTACTTGTCGTGCAAATTTTAATTAACTCCTGCAACACGTTTAAAATGGAGCCGTAATATTTTTATATCGCTACGCTCCAATTAATTAAGGTTCTACTTCGGAGAAATGTGCAGATGCACTATCATGTGATGTGGCAAATTTTATTACAGCATTTAAATTATTTGCCATTATGGCTACTGTAAGAAATAACTGTAATTAAATTTACTTATTTGGACTATTTCAGAGTGACTACACATCTCATCAATTTACGACATAATGCTGGAATAGTTATTACTCGCTACAAGCAAATTTGTTTTTTTTTAATTCGAATGACCTGATTTTAGCAAAACTAGAAATCAATACGTAGTATAAACAAATTCGTCCCGCTGTGTCTGTCCCTATGTATGCTTAGATCTTTAAAACTACGCAACGGATCTTGATGCGGTTTTTCTTTGACTAGATAGTGATTAAAGAGAAAGGTTTATATGTATAATACCTTGCACCCGTGCGTAGCCAGGGCTGGTCGTTAGTATAGTTATATGTAATGTTGGCGACCTTTGAGAGAATGGGTTCCTGGTTACCTCAGACAAGTCGGAAAAGAATCAAAGTTTGCGTCTTGTCGACTTGTCATAGTTAAGTCTTTAAAATAATTTAATGTACACGTAATAATATTTGTTTAACTTTAACACATAATAGCTTTAAAATTTCAAACTACCGACATTATCGAATACTTCAGAACATTTATTACATAGAGAATGTAATCACTACGCTTACGTTTGATTACGTTTTTACTCACGGGCTGTACTGAGCCGGAGGAGTTTGACGTTCTGATGTCACTTTTAATCATCTACTAAAAAAATTAACAGACCGTCACAAAATCCGTGGACTGGTTTCATTAAAAGTTATATTTTTATTTCAAGCCAATCTTGTGTGAGATCACAATTCCCCGTTTCTGGTTTTATGGAAATTTCTAAATTTAGGGCCCATGGAATGATCCGATCCCGAACAATTCATATAATAGTTAACGGACGTAAAGTCTCGAAGAAAGCGGGTAAATCCGTTTATCCGCGACAGGAACCAGAAAAACATGGGCGGAAATGTTTCCAGAAAGCAGATGAAGCTGTTGGATGGAGCATTAATTCAAGTCACGCACCAAACGGCCCCAATACGAATGTTCGAATTGTGGCGAGCTTAAGAGCGGTCGAATCGTCGGTGTTACGGTGATACTAACATTAAAACCAGGTGATTTTTTTTTTGTATTTAACGGGTAGTCTTTTGAGTTACGGGACCGTTCAAATTTTGATTGATTGATTGATTGAATATACTTTATTGCACAGAAGGAAATGGAAGGAAGAAGATACCGGAAGGATAGTGTACAGGCGGCCTTATTACTAAGGTAGCAATTTATTCCAGGCAACCTTAGGGTATATATAATATTAGAAAATAAAGTTGCGGATAATGGTGCAAAAATAATTACATTAATATATATGTAGAAAAATAAAATCATCAAATATAATACAAAAAACAAACTACATAATAACCAATACCTAATACAAATACTTATACTATAATATATATATATATATATATTATAGTAATATTTAGTATATGTAGTAGTATTTACTAAGTAGTTTAATTATCCCTTATAGGATACAAATCTTGGCTTGAAAGTAATCTTTATTGAATATTTAGATATATAGCCGTGATAGCTCAGTGTTCGCGCGCCCGCTTTTAATAACATAAAAATTTCTTTACATTATTGAACATAACAGTGAAATTTCAGGTACAATATATAAAAATATCACTCACAAGAAAAATGATATTTATGAAAATAACTTGTATACTTCATGCGGTCTTTTACAAGAGGGTTTGCATCAACTTGTTGTCAACAACTAATCGTAGAAGCTCTCAGCTCTTGAAGAAAACTGCCAACTTTCTGTAAACCACCATTAAAAAACCTATTTGTCAGCTATCAATAAGACAAAAATGGGCTCTTAACACAAACTTTAACGGTGGTAGGGCCACCCAGCAGCTTCGGCTGTTGCACGAATGGGCAGAGTCGCTCCGGTAAGTACCATGACCTCACAAAAGACCGGCGTACAGTAGAAGTATAATACTTTCGCGTTTTGTCTGGTGAGTGAGGTGGCCAGAGCCCAATTTTCAACGTATCTGGAACCCTCGGGTGTAAATCGTCTGCTCACTTGGAAAACTTTTAACATAAATAAAAGAAATCTTAATCGACTTTAAGATGGTTACCGTAATTGGCTTCGATTTGCATCGAATGGGCATCGTCATCATCATCTTCTGACCTTATCCCACATATTTGGTGTGATCTGAATCATGTGGTCAGTGGTACTGTTATTGTACCAACGGCCTCCTGCGTGACGTCAACACTCCTTCGGATATGATTCGCAATCTTCCGTTCCTTGTTGCCTGATTGCTTGAGAAATGGGCTCAAAGTGAGATGAAAAATATCATGATATGAAAGCAACACACTGTTATAATTTCATTCCGTGTCACGTAACCAAGGATGAACATGTATGCGTATTAGTTTTGCTTTGAACCATAGTCGTTTCTGTTGAACAATTAAAATAAAATGAACATATAAACTTAAAAACTAGAACCACAATGACAGGATATATAATTTGTACTATAAAATATATCAACGTGTAAAAGGTCAGAAATATATGAATCGATAAAAACGGTGAATGCACTTTGACTGATTGCTCATTTCAATAATTTTAATGTCAGATTTCAATTCTATCTCCTTCTTCTATACTATAAGTTCCATTTTATGCTATATAATATCTACAGTTAAATTGAATGAAGCTATAGTTAACTATATATTATGGTGTGTAAAATGACGATTAACAGTTTATATAAAGTTGAAAAAACTTCACGGGGCGAAATACGATATTTCCGCCATTGCGTTGCGGGTCCTCATTTTTGTGTTATTAGAATGACCTCGAACCCAAATTCCTCAGGTTCGATTCACTTCTGCTAAGCAGGAAATGAGAGAGAAACGTATGAAAGCGGCGGGCCGATATTTTAAGCACGATATAAAATTTAATACATGCGGGCGGAGCCGTGTACGTAAAGTTAGTTATCCTTACGTACCAAATAATGGTGGTAAATAAGATGAATTCAGTAAATGGCAACAACATTTGCTTTCTATGGTATCTTCTAAGCTTTTAACGGGAGCTTGTGTTAGAAACGATTTCTTTCGATGTATGGTGACTTACTTTTACTATAAGAAAAAGAAACGCCCGCTACATGGTTGTGTCTGAAGCTAAAGAAACTTTGTCTCGTGAGGACGACATCGAGCTTTGTTCTTGTTAGAATACGGAGCAACCATAGCCCTGTAGAAACTCTTGCTCTACTTGTGTACAAAATTTTAACATCTCTGTTACATAATTGTTATCCATAATTATATGTATTAGTGTTCACCCGACGGTCAAAATTGGACCATAATTAATTATACATGTAATGTGTGTAATGTTGTTTTTATTGATTTAATATATTTTTATGCATAATTATAAAAAAAACCTGTGGCAGTCGGGGACTGCGGCGGTAAAGCTATTGCATAGCATTTTTTATCAACTTATGCAATTATAATAATTTTTTTTTTATTTATGCAGTATTTTTTTCTTTGATATTAATTCAAGTTACACTATTTATGCGTGGTGACCGATAAGAAAAACAATTTTTTTTTCTTTTATTTAATAAATAAGAAGTTAATATCATTTAAACTATAGGTTTATGGGAACTGAAATACGAAACATAAGTTTAAGACTTGATATCCTCTAAATATCATATCATCATATGATAATATAATATTATAAGATCATATTATATTATCCATCCATGCTTCGAACAGTCGTATCCGTTAAGCGTACGCTTGGCCTAGCTACATGGTAGGCGGAATGGGGGGTGTTAGTTTTCATTTTCGTTACGGAATTTCTTGATTCTGACGCAGCGCTCAAAGCCCGCGAAAAACCTATGCAATAGCTTAAAAATATCAGCATTCTGCACTCCTTCTCTATATAAATTATGATTGTGGGAAATTTCATATTCCTCCCTACGCGCAATTTTCAAAAACTGGTATGAAGTTTTTGCTTCACGTTTTAATATATAGAATAAATAAATAAAAATAAATGTGATCCTTACTACTTGGCTAAAATATCACCCTGTTGTTAAGATTTAGTCAGACAATATCATTTGAGTCACATATCATATCATAATATCTCCAGGTTCATCTGTGCAATGTCAAATATTTTGTAAGTTGATGGTAATGGACCAGTTTATAATATCCGTATTTCGTTGTTTTTTTATTACTATTGCTTTATCATTTATCTTGCTACGTACTTATTATTTATTTCTGGACAGGCTTTATTGTTTGAAATGATTTTTTCCTAGTGTATATAATTACTTATGTATGCTACTTATGTATACTTATGTATACCCCTATGTATGCTTTGGTCTTTAAGACTACGCAACGGATCTTGATGTGGTTTTCTTTATTACATAGAGTGATTCAAGGAGAAAGAAAGAATATGTACACATTGTACCCGTGCGAAGCCGGGGCGGGTCGGTAGTATTTAATAAAACGCCATTTAGTTCCATAATGCTTAGTTTGAGACAGATCTATGTTCTTTGAATAGTTTTATAAAAAGATAAATAATTAAAATAAACAAGATATTAATAGATTTTCTAAATAAATTCATGTTTTAAACCCATAACCATCCCAAACTAGAAAAATACTACGCTCACCACAGAGTACTTTTCCAGTTACTTCTGGGAATCGAACTCACGCAACGTGACAAAGCAGTCGAAAGATGGAAAGGTAATTGCATTCACTTTTTGTGTTTTTATTTATAAATTGAAATAAATGACTTCGCTCAGTGTAGAATTAGCCTAAAGACGTGCACTTTTCCATTTAGTTGGCTATTTTACTAGGTGCCCGGTAATGTACAGGCTCTTCCGTTGAATATACTGGACGGACGTGCCTTAAGCGATTTCGTGGTTCCAGCGCCAATACGAAGTGGATTACCTCGTCCAATAGCACATAAAGGAGTTAATAGCGGACCGACCGTAAGATTAAATTAAAATATAGAAAACTGTATTATTCGACACAGCTATCCTCGTATAACACAAATACATAAATATTCAACATAGCATTTTGTTAATTAATTAATGTAGTAAGTATCGATGCAAATGCCAAATATCACAAATCTTTAGAGAGGAAAAGAAATAGGAAGTTTTGGTATAGTACTATTGTAAGAAATAAAAATCAATCAACATATTTAGCGATTGATATATTAGCGATTATATATATTCCATAGTTTTCGAGACTTTTATACAACTCGTGGTTAAATTTTGAGGAACGAGAGTAGTTTGTTTTTCAAGCTCCAAAAATTGCAAATCTTCAAGAACTGAAATATTTTTGCATGAAACAAGTTCAAGGAATTCCTGTACTTCATTGACATAACAATTATCTCGTTCGTCTATATTATCTTATATTATCGTCGTATATTAGGATGATTTTATATATCGTTGTTGCTTATATATTATTCCGTAAAATCAAAATTCCGCAAATTCCGCGCAACAGAAATAAGAGAGATAAATAAAAATCGTTTAGAGATAAACGTAAGAGAACACGAATCCAATAGTGCGAGTGCGCCGTCCCTCAGGGTCGAGTTTGCGGGAATTTCTTTTTTATTTTACGTATATTCTTTCCATCGAGGTTTTTGTTACACCGATTGATACAAATCACGTCTGGGCATCTGGGATTATAAGATAAGGTACGTGTTCTAAGTGGAGGACGTAATCATTTGTTTCTTATATGCAGGTAATATGTGTGAAACTTAATTTGGAAAACCCTCTCTTCAACTGTACTTGTTGAAGATAACGAAAAGACTTAATATTTGTAATGGAATACCCATTGTAAATAGTCTGCTGTTGAATAATGTTTTTTTTTAATAATATTCCTGAATACCAATTTATCGTTAAAGTAATTTTGTCTTACGGGGTGAGCACCGAAGCAAGGAGCTTTAGCAATAATTCCTTTTTTTTTTAAGAAGAAGAAGGCAGTAAGCAAGAAGGTCTAATGTGATTTCCAACGATAATGTAAGTCTACAACACCCGAGATGTTGCATTGTTGCTCACGTTTAAAGAAGTGGTTAGAAGTCCCGTTACATGAATAATCAGACGAAAATACAATATATATAATATAACAAAAGAAAATTATACTTTCACTCCACGCTCGCCTCCTGTGCGGCCACGAAATTTCCCCAGACTATTAAGAAGAAAGAAAGAAAGAAAACATTAATTGCACAAATAAGTCACATAAGGATTGAAACATATTTGTTTTCTTTCTTTCTGGTCGTGTCCGCCATGTCTGATGATCGTGGTTGGTGGTCTTCGTTCGAGCACGAATGAGATCTCTCACACTCTCGATCACATCGCAAAAGTTGTTCTCAGGTATACCACACCGTAAGAGGAGGACCAAACAGGCCATAGTCGCGGAGGCCCACAGTGGCCCGGGATCGCGGAAGATTGCGTCTACGTGTTCCCGTGTCCCCGGCCGATGCCACAGGGTCTGGTGTAACGTAGGTTTTTTGTGGATACCTGTTAGGACTCCCACATACCCCCGCCATTCCCCCGATTCAGTGACATCCATTTTTTAATAATTTTTCCTAGAAAAAAAAAAGGAATACCGAACCGTACTTTACATTCGGTATGCAAGAACGAGTTATCTTCTTTATACCAAAAAATATATGACATGATATAAATATGGGATTTTTTAAATGTTTTCATGATCTCACGAAAACATATTCTTCTTGTATCATCTTGTATAGATCTCTATGTAAGATGTGTACGCATTGAATTGCGAATGCAATTCAACTATTCGATAGATAGACTGCTACCCAAATAGAAGTATTATATTTTAACTTAAAACATTTTGTGTTGTTGGGATGGCAATAACTGATAGTTATGTGTTAAATTACACGTTTAAATATAATGTTACAGCAATATCAAAGCTACAGAAGCTGTTTTTTATGTATTACTGGAATCTTCGTAAAGTTCACATCGTCTGCCTAGTTTAAACCTTTATTTCTTGAATTAAAAATACTGTAACAGACCTTACAATATAAGTGTATACAATTTTGTTGTTTTATGCCTTTTGTATTTCCAATTTAACGATCACCTGCACTTTCCGAGTAAAACCTCTTTATTTGGGGCTTATTTATATGTGAACCGCACTTACCCTCACTGGAAATATCCGGGTCAATAGCTTAGGGTCTCGCGAGTAAATAAATTAACTCGTATCGGAAATCCGTCCTACTCGTCGTGATCTCATGAGAGAAAAAATATCGAAAAGTCAACTGAGTAAGGTCTGCCTCCTATCTATTACATCTTAAATAACCTACTCCAATACTTGTTGCAGGAACCTCTTACTATTTATATTACCCTTAAAGTAAATGAAAGTGCCTGTACTGCCACTCACCTGAAACCATGAACATAAGGAAATTGTCAATTTCAAGATTTTACTTTTAATTATTTGACATAATTTTATATTAGGGCAAGCTTTTGAACTTTTATAGATTTTTTTCACGTATTTTAAAAATATTTCCATATAATAATGTTTTGTGTTACGTAAAAATGTATAAGAAATGATTGTCTCTACAAACCAACTACATCGTAATACAAGGCCGTACTTATATGACTATTAATTTAATATTAGTGTTAAGAGTGTAATCTGTTTTGATAATTTTCCGGGTAATAGTAACAGATCCTTGGCATCATATTTGACGCAGCATTAGAGTAGTTGCAGACACGTTGCCTAAATTTGTATTTGGATCTTTAATTAAGGTCCTTTGGTCCGAAAATACACCTGGCAGAAATTTATTTCACAGAGTACCCATGCATGGCAGAAATTTCTAGAAAAGTTGACGTACTGCGTGCTATTAAAGTTAAATCGCCAATTTTTTGAATTTTTTGTGATAAAATCGTGTACGCCACATGTTTCGAAAATTCTATAAAAATGTTTGTGTTGGTTTTAAAGACACATCAAGGGTCGAGAAGAATGTCTTATTGTGGGCATCAGAGAAATAATCGAAGCGATTTCGCTCAGATGAGATGGACGTAGGAAACTATTTATTTCCCCCGAGGCGGGACGCCTGAAATTCAATCAAGCGCTCATTCAATTAGCCAAGTGATTGACGTTACATTTGCGGTGGAAAAATATCGGATCTCGTCTCTTTTAGAATTTGTAGGGATGAGTAAGGGCGTCCATATAGACGATCTGGCGAATAGAGACTAGGCTAGCGATATACCAAGGGCGGCGACGTAGATAATACCCACAAAAACGGGAGCGTCTGCGTACATGCATGAAAATTTTTTAATCTCTTAAAGTCTTCGATAAATACATAATTTCACTGCAGAAGTACTAACTTTTGTCTTAAGCAGGTGTCGCTACTACACGAAATATCACACAACCATACAGACTTTCGTAATCTGGCGCGTCCCTTACGTAAAATATTTCGTGTTCCTGTGACAAAAAGAACATGCTAATACTTCTGAAATGCTTCGAAGCTAAAATAAAATAAAAGGATTAAAAATGATCTGACTGAAGAAGGACATTTTTATTAATGTAAAAAACTGATATGTGTCAGTGAACCAACTTAACTACCTATTTGTTTTTATTTATGTTGTTTAATTATAATTTTTTGTATTTGAAATAATGTAATAAAAATGCAGATCATAATTATTTAAAAAATATAGTATAGTATAATAATATAAATAATTATTAAAGACACCGATTTGTACCTATTTGGATATAAAACGGTTTCTTTTCATATTAAGTACATAATTGACTAAAACGTGTCGTTAACGAAAAATTGCTGCTCCAGTAACCATTTATCGAAAAAAAAAAAATATATTATAGTCACTATTTCATTAGCAAGACGACGATCTTTCATTTAAAAATCGATGTTGTTCTCAATATCACATCCCTTCGCAACTTCAGATTATAAGATATGCATCCCAGATTTCCCTTTGCGAACATTTAGACCTTACACTCATATTGTTATCTTATTACGTCACGAAGACGTCGCTCACATAACCATACTTAGGACTTAGGTAATTTCGAATGGAAACTTTCTTAATTGCAAACGAAAACAATAAAGAAGGGAGTATTCCAGCTATAAACAAACTCGGCCACGACAGAAGTAATTCCCTCCGATCCGGGCTAACTCTTTAACTCCGCCGCGTCACCTAATTAAATGATTACAGCGACTGTAGCCGGCTTAATGGAAGTTTACGATCCCGCTTTGTTCCGTGACTGCATCCCTCGTTCGCTCATTATTTCGCGACGTGTACAGCCTTTGCTGTTGTGAGGCTTGCCAAAGTTGAATTTCCACCCTCGAAGCAATACCGGACGTACAAAGAAAAGTGTTTAATACCCAAACTACTTTTGATATTTTCTTTCGTATCTATTTTTTTTTCCTAGACGCGTACTCTAAATAAACATAACTTATAATTTCTTAAGGGAACTTCGAACAGGATTATTGACATACACTGTATCATATTAAATGGTTGGTCTGTTACTGATACCCAAAATTTTTATCAATTTCATATGATAGCTTGAGTTTTTGTGTGTGGTACGTACTCGTAGATATGTGTTTTTATATCAGAAGGGCAAAGTTTATAATTCGAGGGAATAAATGCGAAAAAGCTGAAATTTTACCATGAAAATCGCAAAAAGTAATTCATTATTAATAATTTATATCTAAAATAAGTTTTTCTCACGTAAGTCAGTAAGCTTTTATCGCGAAATATTAAAAACTATACTAATGGAAAAAACTTTAATTTAAACACGTTTTATAGTACTAAACGCAAAAGGTGCTTGATGGAATAATGATATTTTTATAGGTGAAATCAAACTTTTTATTACATTTATACAACTTTGACTGTTAATTATATACCATTATTATCTTCGTCGTTTGCCATTTTATAGGTAGTTCACTGATTTACTGAAAAAATTGTTGGCCAGAGAAAAAAATAATTTCATGATCAATTATTTCTAGCGTTGTCCTGAAGCAATAGGGGGCTACAGCAATTGACCAGTCTTCTTGAATAGTCACGTTTTGCAAAGAATTTTTATTTTTAATTTATAATTTATTTTTTTCTCCGCGGCTCAAAACTGCAATCAGTTCCGATTGTTTTACAAGATCCATTTTTGATCAAAAGTAAAAATTTAATTCAAAATTCCCTCGAACGGTTGAGTCTAAACGCAGCACTCAATGCGCGTTTGTTGGTTTGCTTTACTAAATTCATGTGGTACTCATTTTTCGAGCTCTTTTGCTTTTCCAATTTATATTAATTGAATTAAAAATATTTTTTCACTCACACCGAACCCTGCGGCTGACTGTGTTGTCTCCTTTAATTATTCAGTGTCAACGAGCGTCTCCGTTTGTCCGTTTATCCACGTTGGAACTAAAAACTTAACTTGTTCTCTTTTGTAGTAGCTTCCCCATTCATAACAGAAATCCTGCGAAGTTTTTCTACAACATTAGTGTCACGGTGGATTTATATATTGTGAACAGACAGTTATGTGTAATCACTTAATTATTGCACGAGAAATGAGTAATGGTAATACTTGGTGACCAGGCACGTTCTATTAACTCAGTATACTAAACCGACTTGAATTTGAGTCCCTCAGATGTGGTACTGGGACCAATAAAGATGTTAATTGCATTTCTTATATAGTTTTTCTATTATTGCGATTTTAAATTAAGAGTACGTACACTTATTTTTATATATAGACCTTACATATAGTTTTTATTTATATATATTCAAATTTATATACCTGTTTTCATGCCATAGAAATGATCTTACCATAATATCCCATAATGTGATATGTCACATGTGAAATAATAAGTATGTTATAACTGCTTAAATAAATAATCGTTGTGGATAAACCAAATACGAGTTGGTCTGACGGCCTAATAAGTTGAACTATTAGTCTCCAAATTGTCGTTGCTAATTAAATGCCCTTTAAATATTCAATTCGGCTTATTACATGAAGGATTATTGTTCGTTGCGGTTTAAGTTAATTAAACCGACAAGCACTAGTAGATATACGTTTATGATTAATTACAGTTAAGCTTATGTTAAAGGCTTTGTTACGTTGGATATACATGTAAATGGAAATACTCCATGATTATCTTTGAGGTTGTAACCAAAATCGGCTAATTTACTTAATTAAAGCTAAATTGTAAAAACTTTATTTGATAATTGTATAATATAACACTAAAACTCAACCAATTTTTTAAAACGAATATTTCTTCACTCACCGTTTCATTTTATCCAATTAATCAATCCCTTAACGGACAACGTAGCATCAGTGACAATGGACCATTTTTTTTAGTTCGAAGTATCTTTGTTTTATGTTGCTGAAATACCTATAATGGGGTCACACTGAAAGTTTTTATAATTGAGGATCAGCCTTAAGTTATTCTTCAAAGTTATCAATGATCACGACGTTGGTTAGTAAGCGAAACTCAGTCAAATATAATGATTCTACACCCGTCAGTTTAAATTAGTGGACAGAAACTGCATGATTTCCATAAGCCTGTCTCGTTGTCAGACTCTTGAGGATCAGCCTTAAGTTATTCTTCAAAGTTATCAATGATCACGACGTTGGTTAGTAAGCGAAACTCAGTCAAATATAATGATTCTACACCCGTCAGTTTAAATTAGTGGACAGAAACTGCATGATTTCCATAAGCCCTGTCGTGCCAGACTCTTGAGGATCAGCCTTAAGTTATTCTTCAAAGTTATCAATGATCACGACGTTGGTTAGTAAGCGAAACTCAGTCAAATATAATGATTCTACACCCGTCAGTTTAAATTAGTGGACAGAAACTGCATGATTTCCATAAGCAGGGTCGGTGCCAGACTCTTGAGGATCAGCCTTAAGTTATTCTTCAAAGTTATCAATGATCACGACGTTGGTTAGTAAGCGAAACTCAGTCAAATATAATGATTCTACACCCGTCAGTTTAAATTAGTGGACAGAAACTGCATGATTTCCATAAGCCTGTCGGGCCCGACTCTTGAGGATCAGCCTTAAGTTATTCTTCAAAGTTATCAATGATCACGACGTTGGTTAGTAAGCGAAACTCAGTCAAATATAATGATTCTACACCCGTCAGTTTAAATTAGTGGACAGAAACTGCATGATTTCCATAAGCCTGTCGGGCCCGACTCTTGAGGATCAGCCTTAAGTTATTCTTCAAAGTTATCAATGATCACGACGTTGGTTAGTAAGCGAAACTCAGTCAAATATAATGATTCTACACCCGTCAGTTTAAATTAGTGGACAGAAACTGCATGATTTCCATAAGCCTGTCGGGCCCGACTCTTGAGGATCAGCCTTAAGTTATTCTTCAAAGTTATCAATGATCACGACGTTGGTTAGTAAGCGAAACTCAACTCAGTCAAATTTCAAATGATTCTATACCCATTAGTTTAAGTTAGTGGACAGAATCTGCATGATTATATATAATTAAGTCTGTCGGTGTCAGTCTTTTAAGGATCAGCCTTAGGTTATTATTCAAAGTTAACAATGATCACGACGTTGGTTAGTAAGCGAAACTCAGTCAAATATAATGATTCTACACCCGTCAGTTTAAATTAGTGGACAGAAACTGCATGATTTCCATAAGCCTGTCGGTGCCAGACTCTTGAGGATCAGCCTTAAGTTATTCTTCAAAGTTATCAATGATCACGACGTTGGTTATTAAGCCGGAAAGTAATCCACCACTAACTGGGAACCTGTTATTGGCGCGTGCGATTGCCAACGGAATTTCCCGCAACGATTCAGGTCTGGTCCCAATTCATTAGATTCGGTGACGCGAGAAATTCGTGGCCCGGCTTAGATTGAGAACTCCGTATTCGGGTGAGGAGTACATCCACTTGATTAAAGGTGGAATAGTACAAGCAATGTTTGTTAATTAACTATGTGTGTATAATGTATATCTAGATTAAACATTTTCATAACTAAGGTCGTGTTCTACTAACTAGAATGATTTGTTGAACAAAAACAAGTAACATCGATATTTTAATAGGAGTATTGATTAGATGTATACTAAAGTCCAGTAGTTAAAACCCTTTTAAAACAAATAAGTTTTTTAAAAGGTTTTTTTTTTCATACATTATTTCTATGCCACGAATGCTAAGTCCACTAGTGTCGTATAAATAATGTAATGTAATGTATTTAATAGGAAATTTTTAAGTCCATTTTATAAACTTCTTAATGTTTATGCGCAAGTGCCGTTTCTTGTTGCGATAGGATAGACAGGAAAACTGGTCAATGAATGTGATTATACTTTTAATATAAATTAAAGGCGATGCCGCAACGATAAGTCCAAAGGAGGTCCAGAATCAAATCCCGGAGCGAAATTCAGTGTGAAATGCGGCAATTACCTCAAGAGCACCATGTCACACATCCTGCTAACACCAGTTGATTAGTGTTGCACGGATGCCTGAGCGTGGCATATCGATTGGAAATTAATTAATATCCGTACGCGTGGCGATTGGAATTAATTAATATCCGAATGGCGAAATTCATTCCAAAATTATGCGCTTGATCGAATATTCTAAATCATTGTTAGTTTTAATATTTAAACGCGTAGCTATGAACACAAATATGTAGGAGCATGGTTAAAGGTTTGGCATCACGATTTGGTGCTCATTAGTTTGGGAAACGACCTTATTAATAAGATTACTTAACTTAACATTATTTTATGTTATTGAAATAAACATGAACGAAATGTAGAGAGTGAATTAAGCGGATCATTGATGTAGATGGAACTCTAAATTGCATGCTGCTTTTTCCTAAGATATAAATATGTTCAAAAAGAGAATCATTTCAATCCATGATGTTTAATATCTATGGTCAGGTTTTTTTTAATTACATTTTTAATACGACGGAATGCACCAATTGAAAAATAATTGGAGGACTATTAATTAAAACAATAGTATCTTTTGTTTTAAAATTGTAAACACTTAATTATCAAAACTGTGCGAGAATAAACAGCTAACAAATAATGAAACCTTTAAATCATGTAAATGTTTGATATCTCCGAATATTCATTGCAAATGCCTATGTTTTTCATCTCACTTCAGCGCAGACTTTATCGTGTTTACTACGAGATATCTCTATCAAAGCCCCATTACAATCTAGGCTGCGTCATTATATAATAAGCTCGGGGCCGTAATTCAAAAGACCGCTTCATTAAAGACATTACACCAAGCGCCACGGGTAATGACGCAATAGGTCCAAATTGGCGCCCTTGCTCCCACGGTGCACGCCATGTACCCATTATCGATAATCACACGTCGCATCACTAGCGTCGCCTCGATAGCGTCGCGTATCCGCCTCGGAGTCCGCCCTCAGTTCTCAAACGACTGCGGTCTAATGACGTAAGAGAGCTTGTTCCTTAACATGTTCGCACGTCAGTTGGGACCGCAGTTTGCAAACCTGGAAACTTGACTTTCACCACGACTTACAAGCGATACGAATCTACTATCATATTTTGGTGGAATGAAAGTGTTTTAAATGAAATAAGTGTTAAGTGGGTGGGTGGCTGCAATATTTTTTACATTTAAAAACTTAAGCAGCAATTTATAAAAAAAAGATTCCGAAAAACTTTCTTTGAATGATGACTTCGAAAGTCTTGACTTGACTAGGTTATTATAACTCTGATATAATTATGGTAATGTATTTTTGTGTTTTATTTCACTTGAATCTTTACATTTTTACGGCTAGTTTCTCTAGACTAGTTTAGATCCAGGTCTGAGACTGCTTTTGAAAATTCCAGTGACTCCCCACAGCGCCTAGGCTACGGCCGTGGAAAAACAAAATTACCCCTTTTACTCTTGCTACTGTGTGGTACTGTACCAAAATATTACTGCGCCCGCGAGCATTATAATTGCGTACGGGTGAGATATGTCAGGCTCTCCGTGTCTCTGTGTTGAAAGACTTCTTAATCTTCAATTCTTCATAATCTTCAAATTCAATAATAGACAGATCAAACACGAAATCACGTATAGATATAAGCATGGAGAATCGACGCCTTCACGAAGGGGTGGTCTGAAGATAGTATTAAAGGTTCAAAGAATTACTCACGCTACTTCGATGATTAACTTTGGGTGCCGATATAATAACAGCGCAAATTGTTGCACATAAAAGTAAGATTCGTTAGCGGGGTGTTATTCAATTTTCACCACTTACGCCACTGTCTCTTTTATTGCTTGAGATTTAACTGTCCTATAAACGTACTAGTACGCTAAAGAAACATAGTTTTAAAAGCGAAAACATTAAGGTGTGTGGAGACATTGTATCAATGGTGTCCATAATATATAATTCAAATATGGCCACCCCCAACCACAACAGTGGAAATGACCGAGATTACTATTATTTAAGTACACGCTTTTATTATTTCTTTGTGGCAGCGCGTATAGTGGACTTGAATATGAGACCTTTGCCCGTAAATATCAGAGGAATTCACTAGATCCCGCCTCAGACTTTAACCTAAAACTGGAATTATTCGTGCTCCATTAATAGGCTGCCGCAGATTTTTGATAATTTGTAATTTACAAATAACTTAATACGTGACAACATGGTGGGTTCTGAGTAAAATTTTACAATCAGTAGGTATTAAAATTTGTAGAAAAAGTAAGAAAAGATTGTCGCCGCTCTGGGAACGAACCCACGTCTCCAGCATTCGCGGCCTGTCACTTTGGCCACTAAGCTAAACGGCTGATTGCCATACCGACAAAAATCTTAGCGTCTAGCTTTTTTCTTATCTACATTGTTTTTATAGCATTTGAAGCAATCCTTGGCGTATCCATTATTATATCCTTTCCTTGCGTACAAACAATTTTCATCAGTAGGTACCCAATTTAATAATCAAATGACACGGTACAAATGTTACTCGAGTGAATTATTAATCCATAGTTTATAAATTAATACGAGCTTATATCTAATCATTTTATGTCAGAGTCTAGTCTTTTAACCTTGAGTGGGTTAGAAAACTAGACATGCCTCTTTGTATGTAAGATAAGTAAATAATTTACATACCCTTACAGTTTACTTTGTAGAGAACTTGTCACAGGCATTAATCTAGCCAAAGTTTTGGACCAAAACCACCGCTATATATAATATGAATGGTTTTGTAAAAAGTTAGATAAATGTGCGTACCAAACTAACGTATTGTTTAACTTTCGACGATCAAAATCAAATAGAGGAATCATAATTGACTTAGTTTAATTGAAAACCAACACGCGAAACGACCCTCGCGTAGATTTCCACGGCAAGGGCTAATCACTAATGGAGTCGCGATTGACACTTTTGTTGACTTTACAAATTTACATTGGTTGGTGTTTCATTGATGACGTGTAAAGGTACACACAAATATTGGCTCAAAACCCCGAGGTCCCGGCAAATATTTGAATTATAACTAGAATTAGACACTCGTATATAGTTCAAATAAGGATATGTGTTAGGCTTTCCGAACGCTCCGCTAATTAATGTATGCATATACCAATATACACATAATATATTTATGAGGGATTATATATATAGCCGTGATAGTTCACTATCCGGGCACTGGCCATTAATTTAATATATTCCAGCAACCTGAGTTCGATCCCCGGTAACTGTTATATGTTTTAAATTGTATTAACTTAATCTTATTTATATTAATTTTCAGATTATTTTTATTTAGCCAATCCATAACGTCAAATAGTGCTTTATTATTATTTATTTCATTTTCATATTAATCCTTATATTTATTTTGTATCAAAATAGTAGTGTCATCAGCAAACAATATGCATGGGTGCTTTATTGCATTTGGTAAATCATTAATATAAATTAAAAATAGAAGTGGCCCGAAGTAGTAGTAGTAGTGAAGTCTACCATTCCGCAGTGGATTGCATGGTGGACAATGCTCTAATACCCTCTGTGCAGGGGAGGCCTTTGCCCAGCTGTGGGATATTTATAGACTGTTACTTTACCTTATAGCTATTGGTATCAATTGCCGGTCATACTTAAAAATCAACGGCAATGCATTTGTGACTCTTCTTGTGTTACGAGTGTCCATGGGAGGCAATGAACACTTCGTTTGCCTCCTTTTCCATAGAATTAAAAGAGTTTTGTTTAATGCTTGTGTTTGTCTTTACTCGAACAAAAAGGCGACGATATATTCTCGCTGGTCCCATTAGTAGAAACACGCGGCGGTTTTAAAATTCAACTTCTGACCACCCTACCACGGTACATGAAAAAAGCGTGTGGACTTTTAGTAAACAATTAGCTTTTGCCCGAGACTACGTACGTATTGATTTTGAAACGGCATTTGAGCCCCCTTTTATGAAGCAGTACTCGAGGAATTTCCAAATCTTTTCATAATAAAATGACTAAGTAAGTCACGAATGTCAATTGTTTTATATATTTTCATCACTCCAGCCCTTTTAAGGTTCAATTGGTTTTGGTCAATTTTTTAAGTACGTAAGCAAGCTGCGTAAAAGTCTTGCAAAACTCTATAAAACTAATAAAAAGTTTGTGCAATCTTTTTGAGCTTTGCTTCGACAATCTTTATTGGTAAAAATACAACTGGAATTGATTTATGACACATGAACTGGATAATTAAGTAATAATATAAATAAGTAATATAAAATTGAACTGCGCTTGTTTTCCTGAATTTCGCAACAATTTAGCCTTAGACATACCTACTCGCAGTTTATGATGTTGACAAAAAATATACCAATCGAATTGAGAACCCCCCTCCTTTCGACGTCGGTTAAAAAAGGACAGGTCTCACATTGGAATATCGTAGTATTTTTACGATTATTTTATTTATTTATTTTGTCGTAGTCTTTTAATGGTTCCGTACCTTAAAAGGTAAAAAAGGAACCCTTATAAGGCCACTCTCTTGTCCGTCTGTCTGTCCGCGAGTCACCATCGATTTTCTCAGGA
This sequence comes from Iphiclides podalirius, assembly GCA_933534255.1. Lineage (NCBI taxonomy): Eukaryota > Metazoa > Arthropoda > Insecta > Lepidoptera > Papilionidae > Iphiclides > Iphiclides podalirius. The sequence goes on along the minus strand of OW152820.1, from coordinate 15,715,220 downwards.
ACGGGTGGACCTAGCCAGTTGAAATTTATACCAGATACTAAGGTCTGTAGTCCCTATAAGTTTTTTTCTTCATTTCATCTACAACTTTAAATTTCATCTTAAGTGCAGAAAATCAAAAATTAAAGTAACTATCATTAAAAACAAATATTTGTATTCTATTTATAAAGATAAAATATATTTAGTAAAAAAATTTAACACAATCCTTTTTACTGCTTTATCGTAGAGTAACGTCGGACTTATCACATTTAATTTGAGGGTTCGAATACCAGTTTGTGAACCAATTAGTTTCCTCTTGAATTACTGCATTCACTTATCGTCTATAACTAACATTCATCACTTATCACTTGTCATATTTGAAATTAAATGAGCTTGGTGGATGGAATCAACTTTCTGAAAATTCATTTCTGAACAGCTGCCAACCGCTGGTAGACCCGAGGGTTCCAGATGCGTTGACAACCTTTTGAAAATTGGGCTTCGGCCACCTCACTCACCAGACGAAACGCGAAAGTATTATACTTCCACTTTGCGCCGGTCTTCTGTGAGGTCGTGGTACTTACCCGGACGAGCCTAACCATTCGTGGAACAGGCTGCTGCGTGGCCCTACCATAGATTACACGATACTCGCATATATACGAGGAATTTCATATCAACGTTTTAGTTCAACGTTCTCTAGACCTAAACTAAGCAACGCTTGTAATATGGGTCCTAGATAACCGATGAACATACTTAAACATACTTTTCTTTTGTAAATAAATACATATTATACATGTATAAATACCCAGACTCTAGACAAACACTATGTGCACCACACAATATTTTTGTAGTAGTGGGGATCGAACCCACACCCTCTGGCGCAGGGGGCAGGTACACAGGTTTTTGTTTATTATTTGGAATATATCTTTAATGGCAGTCATGTAAGCGAACTCGTGAAATAGGAATGCGGTTATTCACAATCATGACATTCCAAATTGTGGGAGGGCGCCCCCCACGTAGCTTCTCGATATGCGGTCGTCTCAACGAAATTTCAAATCTAAATTAAAGTCAAATTAAAGTGTTTTATTTCGTCACAGTAATACGGATTACGGAGTCAACTATCTCTGTCGTAGTTAACGGTATAATCTGTACATTTCTGAGGGCCATAATGATGGCCCAAATAAAGTTTTTGACTCATGTGACATTATTTTCCTTCAAGTAAAAGTAAAAGTAATTAAAAAAAGCTTACACTTAAACATCGACTTACGTAATTGGGTTGGAATTTTTGACGTTTTAGAAAATTGTACGAGCTATTTCTCCAAGCATAAATTGAACAAGAACTTTCAAACTTTCAAAGAAGTAAAGTAAACTATTACGAGTATCTCATTAAGGTTTAGTGAACTGCTAATCAATGAATCTAATTTGTTGGAAAAATATTAGAAATTCAGAGCATCGTATACAAGAATTATCGTAAAAATGTGATTCCTTCGATCCCAACAATAAACAAATATATAAATACTAGCGACCCGCCCCGACTTCACGTTGCAATGCTGAATGTTTGTTTATGACATCGCATTAGAAAACTCTAAAATTAACAGTGTTTCTCCACCATATTATGCATAAATTATACATACAAACCTTCCTCTTGAATCACTCTATCTATTAAAGGAAACTGCAGTAAAATCCGTTGCGTAGTTTTAAAGATCTAAGCATATATAGGGACAGACAGACTGCGGGACGATTTTGTTTTATACTATACAGTTATTTAAAACATCCTTCTTCATTTAGTACACCCACAGTAACATCAATTTTGCGGCTAACAAAAATCCCTCCGGTGAGTCATTAATTATTAATAAGACGAGCGATGTTAATTTTTTAATAGGCGGAGAATGTTTCAGTTTGCAGTCGTCCTGATGGCCGCTCCATTTACCTGCTTCATTAGAAAACTGTCAAGGAAATGCCAAATCGTAAAATGTTTTTAAATCGGACTTTACCTTGCGAACACCGCACTATTTATTTTTCGTTATACATTTTCTAGAAAATATGAATGAGATAAATTTTCTCTCAAATAATATGCAATAACAGTTAAAAACGCACTACAAAAGCAAATTATATTAATAGCATTAAGAAAGATGATCCAATTGCTACAATGGAACTGTCTGTGTGTTCATGGATGAAATGAAAAATATAGTGTGATAAACATTTATAATGTGTTAATATTTAATTTAGTTAAATCGATACGGATTTACTTATCTACAATATGTATTGGTTTCTAAAAGAAATATTTATTTAAATATGTTTTACCAGTTACCAATTACTCTTTGTTAACATGGGGGCAATGCCTATGCATATCCTTTTTCTCCCACAAAAAAAGTTACCATTTTGCTCAACATGAAACCAACGAGGATTTAAACCGATGGAGAAGGAACGGACACTTAAATGAAACATGCAAAATCACTGGCACTGTATTCCGCACGAAAGGGAGATCAATATCAACGTGCATACACTTTCCATTAATACTGTTTTGCGATGCATTTTTAAATCAACGCCAAAATTCCAGGCGCACTTCATATTGGCCCACTCGGTCCTATGCCAACAGGAAATCAAAGGATATCCCATCACTCTCCACGATCCAAAATGAACTTTTAGTATATTGTAAATAGAGTTAATTTTACATATCGCCTAAACTGGAGATAATATTACGAATGTTAGTAACGTTGCAATAAATTTTACCTCAAAAGAATTTGGAAGTTTCCAATCATCTTTTTAATACGTTGCAGGAAATGTATTTAAATTTGCTATTAGAATTTAAAATTTTTCAACGCTGGTTTTCTACTTATATTCGGATCTTTTTTGTTTTGAAGTAAGTAATTTCATACTATGAGTTGACAAACAGTGAAATTAAGTTATATTAATGTTAAACATTTAATCCGTACAAAGGTGACTCTACCATTTTTATTGTCTACAAAAATGAAGAACTCTTCATGGATTGATAAATTACTTCAGATGAAATCGTTCAAAAAAACACTTTTTCTTTAAGTTAGATCAATTACTTTTTTATAAGATCTTTTTAAAAGCAATGAATTTTAGGATTGTTAATAGGTAAGTGACGTATACACACAAATTGATTTTGAAAAATATGATTGGTAACGACTTCTCACGGTCATTAGAGCTGTGGAGTAATTGGGGACACATGTTGGGACACCGGGGCGTCCCTAATTACAAAAGAAATATACCCCACGGAATTATTAATTAATATATATCGCGTACACGTGTGAAACTCCTATCTAATTATGATTTATGGCCGAGAGAGCGTTCGGTTTTTATGCGTTTTCGGGAAGGCGTAATTCGTTCCGGTCCGGAGTCTAATGCGCCCCTTAAATATGAGCTAGCACGGAAATTGTTTTTTCGAGATGTAATTGCTGCGTTTTGGGGGTTCTATGGGATTAGCCTATTTAATAATGTCTGTCCCTGTTTTCAAGGTATGGAATATATTTTATTAGGATGGTTTACAAGTTATCCTATTCATTTGCGAGAAGGTGACAAGCGAGCTGCCGGCTTCCCTGATGTTAAGAGATAACCACCGCGCATGGACAAATGCATTGCCACCTTTAAATAAATTGGGCCTTGGTCACCTCCCTCGATAGATGAAACAACGCTAACACTTGACACCGGTCTCCTGTGAGGCCGTGGTACTTCCCTGAACGGACCTCCTCATTTTTGCAAAAGTGAAGAATTTTGCGAAGCTCTACCACAATTAAATATACTATCATATCTTTATAGTATGTCAAATTAAGATAGCTGCAATGAAATTGTTTACCTTGATCGCTGGTCCAGATATGTAAGTGAGAATAGTACAATTTTAATTAGCTTAATACTCCCAAACTATGAATAGCTTCTCTTGATCATAGGGTGTGCAAGGTATTTGCGTTGCCTCATTAAAACGTCGGCTGGCTTATCTACTGTACGTTAAATTTACATAGACAATGAAACGGTAAATTACAGGGCTACGAGACAGTATAAAAAGACAGGGCCAGTGGAACCCACGTCAACAATTCGCCTCTAATTACGAAATCCGTAACAAGGCACGTCACCCTGATACGGGTCAAGAATGTCAGGAATTAATCCATTTAAATACATGCAACAGACATCCGCCGCCAGTTCCCCAATTGTTTTGGAAAAAAATAAGCTTCGCAAGTGTGTTTGAGACGTCGATTTACTATTAAAAGATCAAAAAAAAAAAAGCATAAATCGATATCTCACATTCGTGCATGTATCAAATGAAATCCAAGAATCGTGCCAATTGACTTCGTCATTAAACATTTCTTCGTTCATGTCTCTCTCCTTTGCTAGGGTTCAGAATGTGTGAGCTTTTATAACATGCTTTAACGACCCGCATAATTCATTACGACAATGCGAACTTCAATAAAACAATCGGAAATCCCTCGTTATGGACCGATCGGTTGTCAATCAATTTCTTAAAAACATCGCGTAACCCGATGCGAGTTGCGAAGGAGTTTTATTGTTTCCTACTCACCATAAAGGGCTTAACGTAAAACAAAACTTCCGAGGGCTCCCCCATTGAAACATGAACCGCGTCCTCGATATAGAAAATGCAAAATTAAAAAAAGACTAAGACTACAACAGTCGCTGGGAACGGGAATAGTCAATAGTCACTTCATATTGTGTTTGCCGAGTAAACCGCACGAGGTTCCGCGGTATCGAGTTACGGGCTCACCAGGAAACTAGTGAAACGTGTTTCGTCGTGGGTCCAACAATTAGTTCGACGTCCACTGCCGCTTGTTTACCTTCTATTCTCGATGGCGACGCATCTAGACCTCTATTGGATGTTGCGTTTGTTTCGTGCGTGACGCTCGGATCATTTGAGGTGCACCCGCTGCAGAGGGAAGGGATTGTGTATCCCGCGGGAGCACGGTCGAGAGTTGACTGAACTGCACTAACCTAAATTGCTTACAATGCCACCATTGTGTCGCGGTGTCGAGGAATTCTCTTCGCCGCCTTTAAAGTCATATCTGCCATTGTAAACAAAGATAAAGTGGAGGCGGCTAAATGTGAGAAATCTCCGAACTGGCTAATTATCTGGTCCCATTGTTACGGCAGAGAGACGTCGAGTGGTTTGATTGATTAATTTTAAGTTAAGCGCTTAACGGAGTTTTATAGGAACGCAGACATTAGCAGTAAGTTATTACGATGTCGCTCTATAAACCGACGCTCATTTTCATTTTGTCTTTTAAGAAGTAGTTTATGGTCCTAACCCTTTAAAACGACGACTGACATTGTAATTTTTACTTCATAGTACCTATGCATCCATTAATATTTGTTACAACTAGTAATTAACATAAGTGAAGCAAAGAAATTTTATTTAATTTACAAAACTAAAAACAGTTTCTTAATACTTGTTTCACTTACGAGTACTACGTTGTGTAAATCTATGCCATACGTAATTTATACGTAAGTAACATTACGTAGTCTTGCAAGGATCTTTACATGTAAGGAAGTGTACATACATAAATTTCACGTAGACATACGCCATTGGGTCCCACAAAATGTATTCCCACAAAATTTGGGTCCCACAAAATGTAAGACGGGCACGCGGCAGGCCCGGACGGAAATGGCGCGACGAACTGGACGCATTTGTGAGGAATTGGTCCAGTAAAGCCCACGACGGGAAAGAGTGGAAGAAATGGATTCAGGCCTTTGCCCAACAGTGGGACACTAATGGCTGATAAGGTAAAGACATACACCAGGATCCGAAACAATTATCTGTGGGTCACACTAGTAGTTGTCCCGTGTGTTAATCGAGTTCACGTCCCGAAGCCAGTACCTTGGCAACTGCAAAACGGGACCATCAGTAAACAAAGAACATATTAATAGCATACAGTTGTTAGTTCGTGAATGAGAGTTTTTCGCCAGCTCTTGGCCACTCGCCAGCTCAGAGGCGCCGACGTCCTGTCGCCTCGGCACAGCGTGACATCTGTCTGCGACCGTTCACGTTCCAAGTGAGATTTGGTTTCGATGTAATTTCATTAGGTGCGTTTGAGATTGTAAACAAGTCATTTTTTTTTATTAACGAATAACAAAACCGACTTCAAACATCTCGGTCTGTATTCATTTTATAATTGATTTTCCGGAGTGCCATAAGTATCTCCGGAGCCCAAGATCCAATAACAATGAAAGTAATATGGGACCACATGGGAAGCACCAGCTTTCAAATAAAAAAAAAACCATCAAAATCGGGTCGCTCAGTTTTACTGTGGTAGGGCCACGCAGCAGCCTCGGCTGTTGCACGAATAGACAGGCTCGTACGGGTAAGTACCACGACCTCAAACCTTAAACCTTAAACAAAATGGATACACGCCTCCCTGTATAATTTTCCCATTGCTTTTGTTCTCTATCTTAGGGTACTCTATCTTCAAAACCTCGAATCCTGCATGAAGCGCCTCTAAACTTTTCACGGCATGAATAAAAAAAATGAAAATGATGAAAATCAAAGGAAACGTTGACATCGGATCCAAGGTCAACGATCTACGACATCGGATTCACCATCTCATAAAATGACACAATAAAAATAAACTGGATATTATCTAAACTGCTATTCTAATTCATTCGTGACAAAACGATATAACCGCTATAAATTAATTAAGCAACCGCGGCTCCAACACCTCTTTCACTCTCGTCGTAAATAGTTCTGTTTGTGACGATAATTTTAACCAAGGTATACTGCGGCAGGGAAGCGACGTGTAATTGGTGGCAGATGGAACGTTAAGTCCCATGACACCCCAATTATATGCGATTTAATAACACGCGGAGAGATAGATTAAGTAGGAACACATGGGCACGGCTGGTCCATATTGACGCTGATTGCATCTGATCTGCTGGGGAAAGACTAAATTTATTTTTAATCTGCTATCCACAAATTTGATGACTCCGTCGCACAGTTGTCAAGATATCAGCTTCGGCGTCGGGGGTCGTGGGTTCGATTCCCACACGGGACAACTATTTGTGTGATTCACAGATTGTTGTTTCGCATCCGGGTGTTTGTCCACGTGAAATTTATGTTTGTAAAACGTCCTTAAAACACAGGATAAGGCTCTTAATTTAGGATAATGTTATCCTAAATTAAAGGCAATGTTTAAAAAAAAAAACAGCGTTGATTTTCTGATTTAATATTACGTTGTTTTTTGTTTTAATTGTATAGTTAACAAAACGCATGCGGTACACCTTATATTAAGTCATCATCACCAATGGATGTCTGCCTCACCTGTGACGTTGCAGATGCGTTACGTTCCTTAAAAAAGTTACTTCACTTAGTGGACGAAATGCGAAAGCAAGTATTTTAACATCGTACCTTGTAGTTACTTCCCCATATGGCAAAGTGTCATTCATTGCGGCGTTCTAAGGAGCTGGCCTATGTTCAACAGTGGACAAGAACGTCTTGCAGCTGACGATGATGATAATGACATGCCAACTTACCATCCGTATAATTATTTTATTTTGCACACTCAATAATTTAGCTATGGTAGAGATTGGTTCCAATAAGAATTTATTTAAACCAAAATAACGTCCTTGCGTTGTCCTATTTCGAGCGTAAAGCTCTGGTATGAGTTGATAAGTTTTCTGTATCGAAATAAAAAAAATATCCTACCATATAAATTTTCTTTAAAGTTGTAAATGAACAAATTAAAAAGCCTACAAACTATATTACATCTTTAATTCTTGACTGGTCCTCAGCTCAGAATATAGTAGGGAAAGCCAGTGACTGTTCAGTTTTGCACGTAAGAATGGGCATGTCACTACAATTTGGAAAGCACATTAAGGTTTGGTATTCAAAGGGTAAAATGAAATACTATTACCAAGACTCCGCTGTCTGTCTGTCCATCTTAACTTAAAAACAGCAAACATGATTTTTACCGTTTTTTTTTAAGATAATGGTACGGAACCCTTCGAGCGCGAATCCGACTCGCACTTAGACGGTTTTAATATATATAGCATATCACGAAACAGGATCCTTATTAATAAATTACCACTATCTTAGTAGGCTATCGTGGACTTTAAAATTATTCAGTAGGAGAAAAAACACGCGTTAATGATTACGCAACACGCAAACAAATTCCTTAACTCTTATAAATGGATTAAAAACTTTTACCTAATTAATTATTAAGTGAAAACCTTGAAACGCAGCTCCGTACTAGAGACACTTCTCGAAATAAAATGTGTAATTTTGACATTCGATTATTATTTACTTATTTTAAGAACGCTAGACTTAATCAGACGTCTGCTCTTGATAATCTCTTCGAAATAAATTAATTAATTTTCACATGCTGTCATCGAAGAAATTTAATACAACATAAAAAACTATTGTATCTATATATATCTAGATAATAACTCGAAGCCTAATTTCTGATTTCACCGCAAATAAAATCAATACAATATTTATTTCACCGTTAACATAAGAAAATAATATATAATCACTACATAGTATAAAACAAAGTCCTCCGGCTGTCTGCCTGTCCCTATGCATGCTCAGATATTTAAAATTTTACTAGATAGATAAAGGTTCGCTAGTTTACAATGAACAAAAATCTTGGAAACGACGTGGATCAACAATTTTTAGTTTTAAAATCAATTTAGTTATAAAATCACATATAAATTTAAAGCCATTAACAGTATCAGTAGACAATTTCCAACTTTCAATTTGTCCAACTGGAAGAATTACAAGTACGTTAAAATTTCGTCTGTTCATAATAAGACAATAGATTTTTCGTCTGCGACAAGGTACCGATAAAAGTACCCGATATCTTTTGCCGAGCCACTCTAAAAGTAGCGCATTTATATACAGTTTTATTTTTCGTCAAGAGGGCAAAGTATATTTTTTATAAAGATTTAATATCGTTAAAAAGTAAAGCTTTACACAAATTTCGTCATTCTTCAGTCATTTTTACATTATAACAACAGAATGCGAATTGAAAATTAGTGTTAATGGCTTTTATATTTTTAGATCAGGAAATTTTTTCAGCCAGTCCTTTCTACAAACCAAAAGTAAGTTAATAAATATAGTTAAAATATTCTCTCCATATTCGACAAAATCTTTTATAGGAAATCTAAATCTAAAAAGGAATGCACCTTATTATTGAAATTACCCTAATTCCAGTTAAGTTTTATAAAATTTTTTGTTTATTAATCACGAGTTTGATGCAGAAGCATAAGGTGTTCGTCTGATTGCGATGTCACTTTACATACACAAAATGACGATAGTTTCTCAGTTATGCACACAATAATGATAGTTCCTAAAAGTCTAAAAGTGCGTTGATGGATATAAGAATTCCGGTCATCTGATAGCGTAGAAAATAAAGTTTAAATAACTGACTAAGAAAATGCTACGCATTTGTCGATATGGGAACAAGTAGAGAGTGGAATCATCTAGTTTGTGTACAGGCCACCAACGGAGAACGCTGAACGTTAATCTAAAACAACTAACCTACCCGATAAAATGACAGGCATTTTCGTGCAGTGCCTTGCATACGTCTCGTATCAGCGACATAAATGATGTCGTATTGCTTTTAAAACTGTGATCTTTACCCCGTCAATTCATCGGTGGAAGCGTCCTCTACAGAAAGTAGCATTACCAACTACGCATTTTACCACACTTTTACAACTCGACTGGTGTTGAGAACATAATATATCTTAATTAACAACAATACACTTCTTATCAACTTCTCGACATCTGAATGGTTCGAAATATTCATGATATATTAACGCCATTGATTTACAGATGTAAACCAATGGCATATATCATTAATTAAACTTTATTAAGATAAATAACATATAATTCATGAATAAAGTAAAGTGACAGCCTATATACGTCCCATTGCTGGGCAAAAGCTTTCCCTGTACAAAGGGTATTAGGGTGTAGTCCATCACGCGATCCCAATGTAGTTTGGCAGACTGAATACAGCTTCGAAAATATTTTTTTTATAAATATTTTATTTTTTAATTTAATAATAAAAATAAAGATTTATTTTACTAAGATTGATAACCCGTGAAATGTTAAATTGAACTTAATATTTTGAATTTAGAAGCAGATGTGAAATGACCATGGGTCGTGAAAAAACTAAATCCTACATTTCTAATAGTTGAAGATATAAATAATAATAAAAAGATATAAATAAATATAGTAAGAATGGTTAACAAAGTTTAAATTAGTGCATCCATAGAATTTCGTACACCCTATTAACCTTACACTTCTATTTGTGAATACCCACCCAGCATCCGCTCGCCGCTCACGATTTGTACTGTACCATTAATATGACTTGACAGATGCGTCTCAGATTATATCAGTGGAGGCAACCAAGCGGAGATAAGTATAAGATAATATTGTTCATTTATTTGTGTCCAGGCATTGGAAATATTTGGAGTGAGATATTTTAGATAACTCCACCGAGGACGTTTCCCGACCGGGCCTCGAGATTAGTTTGAACTAATTAAAACGGATTTATTGTGACTCCAAAAGTATTTATCGTTTAAAGTGCTTTAAGGGAAGTCCGAAGATTTGGATGTTAATTTCCCCCTCCTTAAATTTATATCGCCGCTGGTAAATAACTCACTGCATGACTGCGTGACGTAGGATCTAACAATATCCAAATTGTAACGCATTGCTTGCCTAGGCGGTTTCCATTTCACATGACAAATATTGACATTTGCTTAATATACCGTAATATTACTAAGTTTCTTAGAGAAACTTAATCGACCCGTACGATTTTTTTGCAATATGATTAGTCACCGAATTAATTTATGACGTTACATACCTAATCAAATTGTCATAAATTAAATTTCTACACGACGTTACTAAGCTAAGAAATATAGAAATTTTCTCTTTTAGGGTTACCATCCTGACGTTGACTGGGCTATATTACCATTATGTTGATATTAAGTAACTCGATTTTAAGTAATAATTTACTGAACAGTGAAAAAAGGAGGGAAGTTAGAGGAGAATTAGTTTAGACAAATGTTTGAAAATGAATCATCATGATCCTCAATCCTCTTTTTAGAATATCGCACGTTGCAACTGGATACGGCGCCAGGAACCGAATGCGCATGCACGAGCGGAGTTGATGATAAACATATGAAACACTTCCCCCGCTCTCATCGCATGTGTTGTTAATTGATAGCAGGATCTGTGCGGTCGCGCGCATCCATTTATGCAGTTATTCGGACGCTTAAGTTTGTTAGTCATTTGTTCTATCCATTGGTGTTTATTTGAATCTTCCGTTGTTTGTCAATACAGTGGCGTTTATGTGAAAGCGCAGCCATACAGTATGTTTATTACAGTGCGCACGATAAACTGTGGTAGGGCCACGCAACAGTTTTCAGTATTGCACGAATGGGCAGGTCCATCCGGGTATACGTCCGGATCGTGATACGACCTCACATAAGAGCGGCGTTAAGTAGAAGTGTTACACTTCTGCGTTTCGTCTGGTGAGTGAGGTAGCCGGGGCAGAATTTATTTAAAGGTCGCATCGCATTTGCAACTATAGCAAACGTCCATGGGTGGCAGTTTTTACTTAACATCGGGTGGAACAGCCAGCTGGTTTGTCACTTTTTCACATAAAAAAAATAAAACTTATAGAATGAAACCAATTTCCGTTTATTAAATAGAGCATTAGTATATCCCTGGTCCGATTAGAGCAAGAAATTTAAGTTCACATAACGTTTTTTTTTTATGTGAGAAAGTGGTAAACGAGCCGGCGGTTCACCTGATTTTAAGTGATCACCGCCTGCCCATGGACATTTGCAACACCCGTAGGGTTGCAGATTTGTTGCCACCTCTTAGTAATGTGGGCCCCGGCTACCTCACTCACCAGACGAAACGCAGAAGTGCAACACTTCTACTTACACTGTAATAATTTAACAACTATAATAACTTTTTACAATAAACTTTAGCCGAAGAAACATACTTTGTGGTTGCTTTCTCGATTCTTAGATCTCAGGTTAAGTACCATGACACCGGAGACCAGCTTGAATTAAAAGGTAGCAATGCCAAGGGTGTTGCAAATGTCAACGGGGGGCAGTTATCACACTACATCAGGTGAACCGCCTGATGGTTTCCCTACTTTTACATAAAATAAAAACATGGATCCACACTGTACAGGATATTCTAAAGTGCCAAGCGAGTATGTCGCCCCATGAGAGAAATCCGAAAAACGGAAAAGCTGAATATAACAACAGACGCACATATCTAGGAATCGAATTTGTGCCCCCAGCTTGCAAATCAAACACCACAATGCGTTCACGATAAGTTTTATAAAACGTCCTTATCTATTACAAAAAGTAAATAGCAATACTTGCACACAATCAAAGTTCTGTTTCACCGACGAAACGCGTGCCAAAATACTTGATTCGCTTTCATTGTCACATCGGCGATGGTCCCAAAACGGTTCCCAACTTCGCAACAACGGCGTCTTAGACTGCGACGAGTGACGAGTCAACAACGCGGTACCGATACAAAATCCAATTAAGCGGGGCACAATATTTGCCGACCGTACAATGCCAGTGCGTAATACAGCGCCAGCCATTAAACATTCAATTAAGTAAAACGCATCGGCTGTTTGCCGTACACTCCGCTCGGGGCAATATTTGCCAACATTCAAATGCTGATTTGGCGCGGGACCGCTTATATAGAACCGTGCGACTAAAATCTTGATTGTCAAACGTACGCGATCGTTACTTACACGTCTGCCCGCCTGTCTGACAAGTATGTTAATTTATTTTATTTAAAAACATTGCCTTTACTAACGTAGGATAACATTGTCATGTGTTTGCAACACAGGTGTGACGTGACGTGACACCCAGATCAGAAACAAATATCTGTGGGTCACATAAATCAATCATTATCATCACCCATCACCCATCGCTGATACAAATAATTATTATAACGGCACCACGGAGTCATCAAATTATATTAAACTTTTGAAGTATTCTATCACATTTTGACGACGAGATGAGTATCGTCGTGAATAGTTCTTGAAGAATATGGATTGCCTTGTTTTATTTATTGATTCAAATAGCTTAAACTAACTCTTAAGATATTGAAATCTTATTTGAATGAATCTTAATTGAAAGATTATTTAGACGCCGTGGTATAACATAGTATAAGTGTCATAGTTGTGGTAGGGTCACGCATTAGCTTGCCGTTCCACGTACTCGTATGGGCAGCCTCTTTTTGGGTAATAACGAGCCCTAACAGAAGGCCGGCTTGTAGTGGAAGTATTATGTTCTTTTATATTATGACAGTATCATACTTTGGATGTCCAGGGCGGGCGATGACCACTTAATATGAAGTGAACCGGTTTTTCATATAAAAAGTCCATCTCTGTACCACCAATCTGAACTACCTGGGCTACCAAAATGTATTTTATTTTGGTAGCCCTGATCTGTCCCGTGACCACACATGACAGAGGTTGTCTTGTGTATAAGCTAAATATTTATCGCTTAAAAACAATAGATACACACAGTAAAGTCCTTGTTAATAATACACAGTGTTAATAATACACTTAATATAAATCAAATGATAAATACATTATTTGACACTCATATGGTTGATTAACTTGAGCTTTTTATATGAGACTAGCGGACGGACAGACGTTGTCCTGTACACACGACTTAAATTCGACAACAACTTACAAATAAAAAGAGAAAAAAAAAAAACGAATTGTGAATCTAAACCATTCTTGAATCGAGCTGAAGGCACAGAAAATTTCATTAAAATCGGTCCAGCCGTTTGACGTACACACGTACAGAACAATTATATATATAAAGATAAGGCGTTACGTGCACACGACATTTTAAAACTTCACTTAATCCTGTTCAACTTAAGCGCAGGCAATCCATCTAATTAGAAAGTTAATTTCCTTTTCCAACGACGTTACGTTGATGCATTGGTCGCACCGTTTAACAAGTAATTAAGGGAGAAACCGTTCTTTAATAACAGGAGATAAATTGGAAAGATTTAAAACTTTAAAGTATGGATGAACCCATGATAATGATATTAGAATGTTCAAAAGGAAAAAAATATATGGTGGGAGAATTAGGATTCAATGTTGTTCTGTGTAATATTGTCACCATATAACTTCTCTTATACCTTCATATCGTCTTCACTGGTGCACGGGTAAGTAGAAGACACAGAAGACCGACGTGAAGTTGTAGTGTTATATTTCTGCGTTTCGTCTGTTGAGTGAGGTAGCCTGGGCCCACTTTATTATAAGGTGGCAAAGCATCTGCATTAAATTTTAAATATATTGCCACCTTCACACATAAAAAAAAAAAACAAAAGCCAGTTAGGGACGAATGGTGAAGCACTCATTACGAAATATAACAAACAAAAAAGTATCCCGCCAAACACTGTGATTGAAAACCGGTCAAGTGCGAGTCGAACTCGTACGCCGACGGTTCCGTACCTATTCATTATACTGCCATAATAAAATCGGTAAATAATCACTACTGATTAAATAATCACTACTGATTTTCTCAGGAATGGGTGGATCTAGCAAGTTGAAAATTATACCAGATACTGAGGTCTATACTTCCTATTAGACATATAATAATCAAGGTCCTGAGTCAACACGATAAAAAGATATGGACAAATTTAGATTTTCGTGTTAACTTGTATTTATGTACCAAAATTTACCTTAATTTTGAACTTTTTTGTTGTTCGGAATTTTCCCTTTATTTTTGCTGTAAGACCTTACTTTTTTGCCAAATTTCGTGATTCTAGGTCAACAGGAACTACCATATAGGTTTTTGACTCAAAACCTATAGGTTACCTACTTGCGGTTGACCTAAAGAATGAAGTGATCATTTTAGATATTGATTAATTTTGAAATACATTTTCCCAAAGAATTAATTTAAACCTTAAGGCTGTAATAAAAATGACCGCTAAATATTTTCAGTGTTTATTCTTATTAAAGAAGCGAAAAATGAAATTTCCCTAGAAAATTAAACAAAATAAAAAAATAAAAACCCGAAGAACACGCCGCATACAAAACAAAATGGTAATAGGGGTCGAAACCTTTTTCAGTAACCACTTGCTTATTTATGGAATATTCATTATTTATGGAATTTTTACTTCCCCAGCGGAGGGCGCATCTGCGTTTTTGATTCACGTTCTGCGAAATCAATTTAATTAATGCTGGCTATTAGAAGATTAGTACGGTACGTTTTTACTGACGGTCATTATTAAAAATCTAGGAATTTCTCTCAGCTTTGCAGGTCAAATTCATAGTATATATTATGATGAGTATGATGTCTATTGATGATGTATAGCCGAGAAAGCCCAGTGTTCAGATACGCGCTTTTAATTCAACAGAGTTGAGCAAACTAAGTTCAAATCCCGGTGCCAGCATACATATGTTTATTAAAAAATACTTAGGTGCAAAACAAGTGCTGTTTTATCACGTGGTCAGTATTGAAAAACTTTCATATTTTCGAAATAATAATACAAAATATATTTCAAGGACATGTGAAGCCCGTCAATCCACGATGGGTTTGCCTGGTGGATACAATAATCCCTATGCGAGAAAGGATCTGCTGGTCGCACTCACGACAAGCGTCCCAGGTGGGCGGGGGTTGGAAACCTGCAAGTGGCACTTTATTCGTTTCTGGATTGTTTGGGACTTGCCCTCGTGGGTAAGGCGACATCACTTATCACGAGGCCCAGTCCCGGCCATTGGTCGCTAGGGATGTTAAAAGCAGCCATGTCACGCTTGGCAATCTTTATAGCGGAGCGTTGGTCGCCCGATCGATTTTATTGCGTTTGCGATTTCTCTTATTGGGATTTGGAATGGTAGACGAGACTGCTCCGTTCGATACATATGCCTGAGCTATTTCATTCTCCTCTTCTTGAGTATGGCTGTGACACTATGGAACTCTTCCTCACCGCACCCTCTGTACAAAGACTTTGCCCTGCAGTGGGACATGTATTAGCCATAACTTTACTTTTACTTTACCTCCCACACCAGATGGTACATCAAGGTATAAATATTTAATCTTCAAGGTCTATCATAAGGATTTTGATGTAATTACCACGCAGTGTGGCAGTCAGGACAAACATCCAGATGCGAAACAACTATCTGTGGGTCACACAAACAGTTGTCCAGTGTGGGAATCGAACCCACGACCCCGGACGCCGAAGCCAATACCTTGGAAACTGCGCCACGGAATCATCAAATTGAATGTCGTTTGACATTCAGCATTGGACTCGATAAGGCTGAAATGATAATGATAAAGCTTTTCTTCTAAAAGTCATGGATACACCGGCGTACATATTAGATCCAATGTTATATATTCGTTTCTTTTCTTTTTCGTAAATTGTGTAAATATTATGTATACTGTTGGTGTCTATAACGACAAAAAAGTGATATTCAAACAATATCATGTACCATGGAGACAAATGAGGATATTCCGAATTCAACCCCTAACAATCATCTTTAGAGCTTCGTCTATATTTCCCAACAAAACCATAATTCCCATTTATTTGTGTTATAAAACTGAGTACCGGGTACTACAAGGCTGCCTTTAATCTAACCAGTCTCAATCGCACGCCGTCAGTGAATACGGCCATGGGCTTTTTGCAATTATATTATTCGCTATCAATACCTTGCATCCTAAATGTATCTACCTATCAGCTTACGTGACGGAAAATATTAATCCGGAATGTTGAGAGGCCGGTTCCAATTACCTAAAAACGGCGGGCCATTCAATTCAGCCCCGGGCGGATGGTCGACAGACGTAAACGTTCGATTTATGTGTATAAATCTATGTTGTAGGTCTCGTGAATTTTCCTAATGTCCACTCTCGTTAAGGTAAAGATAGTAAATTTCAGGATATTTTTTTTACAGAACGTTATATAGTCCCAAACTAAGCAAAGCTTGTATTATGTATACTAGGTAACTGATTAACATACTTAAAAATACTTGTCTTTTTAAAATAAATATATATTATAGATATATAAACATAATGATGAATTATAGATATATGAACATGATAGATATATAAACACCCAGACACTGGAAAAACACTATGTTCATCACACAATATTTTTCCAGTAGTGGGGATTGAACCCTCACTCTCGGGCGCAGAAGACAGATCCACTATCCATCACGCCAATTGGATCGTCGTTGAATAATGGATGTAATGAACATATAGTAATGTTTTTAGTTTCGTGTGAGGTGTATTAATCGTGGAGAAATATTGGGTGCATGTATTACGAATTGCATAACGTAACGGATTTCAAGCTCGCAGAAGTTTAACGAAGTATATTCAAAAGTGTGTCTATGACCAAACTTTTGACTGAACAATAAAAGTAAAGCTTAGACACAAAGAAGTTTATGATAAAACTGTATGGGCTTTGATAGCAAATAAAAATCAAAAGTAATATTCGGTAAATTTTATCGATCAACGATTTTAGTATTCAACGCTATGCCAATAACGAGAACTTTGAGCGCCTACACTTCAAATTTCATATCGAAAAGTACTCGCTAGACATCGTTCAGTGGTAAACTTCGTTTGAAAGCGTTCCCTCGCAGCAAGTTGTACTTTTTGTTATTAAAAGTACTACGTGGGCTACTCTATCCCACGGGTACCTTTTTTAGTTCGCTCAAAAGGATAAGGATAGCCTATGAATGATTAACGATAGACTATGAAAAAGGTACAACCGCTTAATACCTTTACGCAAATAGATCCTTTTTGTGAACAAATGTATGACATATTGTTGCAAATGATTATTTGCTGACATGGTGGTCATAATTCAAATAAGGTGGAAAACAAACTAATCCCATCAGGTAGTTGATCTTTTACTGAGGGAATCGATCTTATTACTTATGAAAGAATCACACATCCAGTTTGTGCTTTATCAAATGGCATATTGGGAATATTACTTTGAGAAGATTTTGGGTGTAAAAATGAATTTGGCTTCTTTATCGTTAGCTATTTATATTTAATGTTCTCAAGTAAAAGTTTATCCCAATATGAAATACTTATATTCCGTACTGTTGTTTAAAATTTTAATCCTTCAGATATTTTAAAACTACAAAATATGCCTCCGTAGCATCTGTTGGACAATGGTATATATTCCGACAGGATGTCATACGAGTTAATTAGATTGCGTGCATAAACCATGATCCTGTTAGTGGTGATCTAGTACTCCTTAAATGTGCCTCGTATTTTGGTCACGACCAACGTTCCCGGCGGGACAATGGCCGCCAATTAGCGAATCGTGTTGACGCACAAGAAACACCTACGCGCCATCCGGCCTTAGTTTGTTTTTCGCTATTTGCAAGGGATGAAATTGAATTAGCCCACATAATCGTGAAACATTACTCGGTGGAGCAGTTGCTAAGTTATTTGCTTCGGCGCCGGGGGTGTTGGCTTCGATTCCCACGCGGTCCTAATATTTTTGCAACCCACAGATAATTGTTTCGGATCTGGTTATTTTTTCCCAAGGCGGGTTGAAGACAGGCAGGGGGCTGGTGTTGAAAATTCTAGCCAAAACCATTTACATCATTATTCACATGTTTTGCCGACCCCACCTGAATGGAATAAGGGCAGGAGGTTGAGTGGTAAATTGAATGAATGCTAAAAGAATAAGCAGAGCTACATTTTTTCCAATCCAATGACTATACAGATTAAGATCTAGAGACACTAAAGATTAAGATCTAGACACTAGAGATTGGCGACGACCCGATTGGCGTGAGGAGTGACACTGCCTCCTGCTCCAAAGGGTGTGGGTTCGATCCCTACTACTGGAAAAATATTATGTGATGAAACATCGAGTTTTTCCAGTGTCTGGGTGTTTATATATGTATAATATGTATTTATTTACAAAAGAAAAGTATGTTTAAGTAAGTTTATCAGTTTTTAGTAACTATTCTAGTAGTTTATTTATTTATTATTTATTATCTAGTGAACGGAGTACTGTCCAATAATCCAAATAAAAAATGTTTAAAGCGAGCCTTTAGTGGAAAAATGTCGATGTTCTACCAAAGCAAGCATCATAGTTTTTTGATGTTTGTTTATGTGTCTAATGATGAGATGATGATGGAGTAATAGCTGAGAGATTAAAACAATGAGTTTTGCAAAATTAAAAAAAAAAACACAAAAAAATCTGACGAATGCCGAAAAGAAGTAAAAGTTGATAACAATAACTGCTTCTGCATCAAATGAACGATAACGTATTCAAAACACGATCGACAGACACTAGTTCACAATTGACTTAGACGGTGCACGAGCGAATATTATTTTTAGAGGATATCTATGGAAATTTATTCCGAATCGAACGGGTGCGGTTGACCGAGGTTTTAATGAATCGCAATTAGTATTCCGACCTAACGTTTCGGCTAAACATCGAAATGCAAAACTCGGACAACAATAACTCTGACCGTTCAATTTAGTTAAGGAGTCGGGGGCTCGTCTTACACCCGTAGGATTAATTAGAATTGTAAATGATCCGGCAGTAAGACGGCACGACGCCTCCAGTTAACTTCAAATCAAAATGTTTACTGTAAACAATCCTTTTGAAGATTAAGGACTGAATAGAAACGCCGCGGGAATACTTATAACGTTTAATATTTATAGGAGTTTTCGGTATACACCCGTTTAACTCGATTTCGCTATCAGCCAGAAAATTATCTTAGATTTTTGCAGGCAAGCTTCGCTGTCTGTTTATTGTTTCTGAGTTTAAGTTGGTGATGTTTTCGGGCTCGTCGGGCCGCGAAATTGCTTCGCTTTGCCAAATAAAACTTTTAAATGCTTGAATCCCCAAATTATATCTCCTTTCATACTTTATTTATCGTGTAGTCTTTGATGAGTACCCAAATTCATATTTCAGCAAAAATAGGATGAGAGAATTATATTGTATTTTTCCTATTTAAGTTATATCGACAAAATCACTTTATGTGGACACGAAAATAAACTTGTGTGTTCTGTATAATTGACGTTAATTAATTTTATAGAAATTACCAGCAAAAGGCGGTCGCACAATCTATGGTGTCTAAATATATATAATTATACATAGTTATATACATAGTTATATACATAGTTTTATCTATTTACACTTTAATGTACACCAAAAACATAAACAGTAAAAATAACAAATGAATGTAAACGGAAGTATAAGAGGCGGTCTTATCACTCAGAAAGCGATTTCTTCCAGACAACCATTTCGGAAAGAATTTCTGTTAAAAAAACATAAAGAAGAGAGCAGAGGGAGGTGTACATGAATCACTTATAACCACAGGATGGAGGTATTTATAAATCAATGGAATAGGCAAATAGGAAAAAAGAAAGCATGAACTTACTGTTCCAAATAATGAGTTTTAACGTGTTTGTTCAAGTGGACTCGAGAATGGTTTAGATTCACAATTCATCAACTACAAATGTTTTATTTGTTTTTATACCGACTTCAAAAAAGAAGGAGGTATATATTTTTTTTATGTGTGTTCGCGGATAACTTCGTCATTTACGAACCGATTTTGTTGGAAAGCAGATATCTCAAGGGTGGTACCATGATAAGGAAACCCGGATCTGATGATGGTATCCCAGAGAAATCGAGGGCAATCCTCAAATGTTATAAGTGTTGACAATGTCTTTAACCGACTTCAAAAAAGGAGAAGGTTTCTCAATTCGACCGTATATATATATATATATTTTTATGTGTGTTCGGGGATAGCTTCGTCATTTATGAACCGATTTTGATGATTCTTTTTTTGTTGGAAAAGAGAGATCCCACGGGTGGTACCATGATAAGGAAACCGATCTGATGATGGCATCCCAGAGAAAACGAGGGCAATCCTCAAATGTTATAGGCGTTGATAATGTTTTTTTAGTTTCCTGTTTGAAGTCGGTTTTTTTTTCATCCAGAATTATTTATTTATAAGTTGTTTGATTTGAGACGTGTATACTGGAAAACGTTTGTCGGCTCCAATAGAAATAAAATATCAAGGAGTTGTGCATAACGTTAGATAAATTAATTTTACTATTGATTTTAAAATTGTACTTACCATTCGGATTATAAAATTAGCTAGGTTTCCACTCGCATTTTTATGTGAGCTCACCACCAGTTTGGTGGTCAGCTTGACCAGCGAATGGGCGGTTCACCTGATATTAGATGATTACAACCACCCATCTACAACTGTTGAATTGCGGATGCCAAAAGAACATTGCAAATGTTATGCCCATGTTACTTACACTGACCTTCAGATGCTCAAAAGGACCTTCCACTACATCCCTGCACTCTGTGGTTTCTCTTGTTTTAAAAAAAAAATTACATGCATGATCTAGAGATGCTGCATAGATCTAAGTATTTTTCCCCTCTGACTGATGTTACGCTCGATCTATTTTCTGTCCATGACTTTACGATTGTGTATCGTGTATCGAGTACATATTGAGTATCGTTTTTCTAAAAAATAATTAATCGCCATTATTCAACCGGAAAAATGTAATAATCGTTCAAGCATAGATCACTTACTGTTGCTAGACAGAGCACTTTTATTTCTTCCACCATAAATCCCGAGAAAAGCTTTCACCGCGCATTACTCGAGCTCGCAACACGTGTATAGTCGCGAATAATAAGATGCCGTGCAAGGAATCTTTGCCGAGCACTCGAGACGACGTCGAATATTTGCAGATAGGTGCTCCTCAGACGTAAACGGCGATGTGACGCCGGTTAGATAGTTGTCGGTAATGGCACAACGGAAACTTGTTCCGCGCACAATGGGGGGAAACATGTGATATTTTTATAACATACGGAATAAATTCCACACTTGTAAGCGACGCGGGATACCGTACATCGAACACTGTGATTTGTGTTAAAGAAGTTCTTCTTTTTGTTCTTAAAAATGTCTGGGAATTTTTTTTAGTATTTAGTCCTGCGCCTTCCAAACGCGCCGGGGGCTAAATCTTCGACGTGTTATCTAATTTGAATTTTAATAGCATTTAGCAATTACCAGCATTTTTTTTTTCTAATATGATTTCTTTACAATAATCACACTTCCTCAAATTACATTTTTACAGGGTTCCAACTCTAGTACTGGTGAGCAATTTTGCGACAGTATTTATATTGGTGGACTTCACATATCTTCGAAATGTTTTTTGATATTATTTCTAGAAAATACGCAGATTTCCTCACAATGTTTTCCTTCACAGCCGAACACGTGATAAGTCAGCACTCAAAATTAACAATTTCATTGGTGCCGTCACCGGGGATCGAACTCAGGTTGCTTCAAACGTCAGGTTGAGTCAAAAGCGTGCGCCCGGCAATGAGCTGTCACGGCTCTCGTAAAGAGCTGGCAAACAAACAATCGTAAGACCTAATGGCAAGTGGACGGAGACAACTTCAGCTTAATGACTCCTTTTTTACACCAAACTTCTGAAGTCGACGTACATCCCTGGTTGAGCGGTTCCATATACTCCATCGTGGAAATATACTCCCACGATGGAGTGGTGAAACTGGTGCATGATTCTACCAGAAACATTTATACTATCCTAACTTTTAAAACATTAAAACGATAAGATTATATACATAAATAACTCTAGATTAATAAAGACTTATAAAACCAAAGCCGTTTTTGCCGAAAGAACTGTCAAATTATCTATTTAATCCACATAAAACCAAAAAAAAACCTTTGCATTTCATAGTTTGTAATGGCCAGTAAAATAAAAGTAATATCAAGCAGTTAAAAGAGAAAGTGAGATTACCGACATTTAAGAAATTGAAACTTTAACAACAAAGAACCAATGTCCTTCGAGCTACGATGCTATGATTTCTGTTTCCTGCCACAAGTTGACTGGTCGCCGTAAAGCAGAGTTTCAACAATACTAATGTAAAAACAAAAAGGTACAAATAATCAGTATAAATTGCTTGCGGAAAATAGGTCCTGAACGTTTTTTAATTGCGATTATGTTATCAATTAAAGATAAAAATTTCAAACTTACATTCTTTACATATCCAAATTATGAAACGACCAAACCCAGGAAAATATTCATAATGCAAATCTTGTAGCATTGGTGACTTTTACATAAACATTTATCTCATTTGTGCTTTCTCATTGAATGTTTAAACTTGCTTGATGCTCAACCAATTTTAACATTATTTTACATACATTTAATTACAAATCTTTTACAAAACTTCTGTTTTAAATGCACGATGATTAGTTATGTAGTAGTAAGTTACCTTTACACGTAGTTGAAATGGTTTTAAGCGATAGTCCAACGAAAAATCACTGTAAGAACGCGCGCGAATGGCTTTACCCACCGTAATGACACCGCCCAGCACTAAAGCCATACAATATTCAGGAGAAAACGGCAGATTCAATCGATACCGCCTCCTTGTACAGCGCTTGATTGCGGCGCCACGTCCTTTTACGTGCGCTTAATATTTTGAACGGTGCGAATTGAGGATCTAAATGGGGCGCGGGCGTCCTTCTTTTATTGGCGACCACAGACTCTTGATGCATTTCACATTGGGTGTGAGGATAAATTTTTAGTATCAAAACTTTTTTGACGACCCTTTGTTTAAGACTAAGGAAAGCACAACCTGTACAGCTTGACGTTGTTTAACACAAGTAAATGTCTCACGCTACTTGAAATCATTTAAGTTATTTTGGAA
Organism: Iphiclides podalirius; assembly: GCA_933534255.1. NCBI lineage: Eukaryota > Metazoa > Arthropoda > Insecta > Lepidoptera > Papilionidae > Iphiclides > Iphiclides podalirius. The sequence goes on along the minus strand of OW152820.1, from coordinate 15,691,570 downwards.
AGGAAGTAAAACACTCTGCCTCTAAGTAGTTCATTGATTTAAGATAAATGTAATAATAATAATCGTTTATTGCCAAGAAAAAATGGATTGTACAATAAATTTAAATGCTCAACAAAAAAAAAAGAGAATTGTATAATTATGTACTGATTTGTAAATCGGCGATGAAGTTTATATACTATGTTTAAATTAAATTCTTGTATACTATAATACAATAAAAATAATGATCTATTTATCACAAAACCTCAGTCCTTTGCAGGACATCGGCGTCTTCTAAACCGTACCATTTGCACCATCCAACTTTCAATTCCAGTCCCTGTGTTTTACACATTAGACCCAATGGTTGTTGAGTTGAGTTTTTTTTATGTGAGAAGGTGGTAAGTGAGCAGCCCTTCACCTGATGTTTAGTGAGAACCGCTCATTGACATTTGCAGCACCCTTCGGGTTGCAAATGTTTTGCCACCTTATAATAAAGTGGGCCCCGACCATCTGTGAGTGGTGGTACTTTCTTAGATGGACCTACCCATTAGTGAAACAGCGAATACTGTTGCGTCGGCCTACCACAGTTAACACTTCCTGTTTCGTTCCATGTGATAACGGTACTTTAAGATGACACTTTAAAGCCTTAAACTCTAAAAGCAACGCCAATCAATAATTTACACCGTCCACAATTTGCTAGCACACGCTAAAGCGGTTGAAAAATTTCTTATTGATTATGCGGCCCGTAAAACTTTTATGCCGTTGTAAAAACTCTCGCATTTCTCCGGATAAACAAGGACCACTATTGGCCCTTTAGTTAGCAGGTCTATTCGCTCCTTTGTTCTACAAATAAACGCTTCCACGTTCGACTGTTTTCAACTGCTTGTTATTGTGTCACCGCATCTGTCTCATTAACACTATAGCGGTTGCTCGTAAACTGGAATGCTTGAAGTTTTGTAGAGTTCACCACATGTTATCTGATATTGCGCTTATCTGGCACCTTCGCGTTAAATGGTTCGCATTTCGTTCCAGTCTTGTAATGTTTCATCACTGAGTTTAACGAATTGGTTTGTAATTTAATTAATTCGGGTTTCTTTTGATTGGGATTTCAAATGGGAACATCATTGCTTATTTAAACGATAACATCCGAAGTAATTAGCTTATCTTAACTACTTATCTAGCACTTTAAACTAATGAAAGTTAGAAATAAATTATTCTTATGTCCTTATAATTAATTCTTTGGAAAAGTTTCAAATTTTAAAAAACCTTGAGGCTCTTAGAAAAAATTGCGATAATAACATTTATGATTCCGATAACTTTACAATTAAATAGGGCCACAATAGCAAATTGAATCAGAACTAAACATAAAATACGATAGAAACTATTCTAAAACCAAGCTGAGTGGAAACTGGTTCAGATAAAATATCGTAATATCAAGGTTTACGTTAGTCTTGTTAGAGTGGTGTACGTTGTTATTATTTCTGGTGTTGGTTTAGAATGTGGAAATTTATTTACAAATTCAACATGCACTTTATACCTTTATCGTTCCAAATACTAGGGAATAATATTTTATTGAGATTCTATTTTTTTCTCTTTTTATTCTTACTTTGACTTGGTGGTTTTTCTAGTATAATAACAGCATTTCTATTATTATTAGTTCATCTCACTCTCCCAGGTAACGAGCACCACATAATTGCAGCAGTTATATCAATCGACAATTTTTACCTATAACAAACTTGTTTTATTACCAAATTTGTTCTAACTAAATTTAACGTAGTCTTATTACATTAGATAGCTTTTGGTTTACAAATCAATCCCTATTGCTACATAAAAAATTACTTTGTTTTACCTACTCTTTATCATGACTAAAAGTATCTGTATTTACATAAGAAACGCTATAATGAAATGTAAGGGACATTAAAAATTAAAGCAAATCCAGTAAAAGCAATCGCTTTCAGATTGCTGTCAAAAGTAGTTATACAGTTTATGTTCAGCGGTGAAGGAAACCTTATGAGGAAACCTGCATATTTTCGAAACAATAATAAAAAAAAATATTTCTAAGATATGTCAAGTCCGTTAGTCCGCAGTGGGGCCGCGTGGTGGACTATGCCCTGATACCCTCTGTACAGAGGAGGCCTTTGCTCAGCAGTGGGAGATGTATAGGCTGATAGTTAAATTTTTATAAATAAAAACAAACTTTGCGCAAATTAATAAATAAGTTATTATACTGGCTTGAATTAAAAGATGTATAATAAATAGATTTACCAAGTTACGGAACTGTAGCTAAATATGTCAGTAAAATTTGTTATGGAAAATATTTTAAGATTCAATGCATTTCCGATTCATATTATAAAATAGATATTCCCTAAGATTATTGAACACGGTGCTAGTTTCTCAGTGATATTTGCCAACGTTGTATAAGAGGTAAAATCTGATCACAAAGAAACGATCCAAATCAGAACAACTTAATCTGCGCACAAATGTAAGTGGAGCAGCATGGAAAAAGATATAAGCTGATGGCGGTTTTCTGAGCTAAAAAAACTGAGCTCATCCGCCTCGCTACACGTGCTAAGTAGTACAGCGTGACGTCGACCTGCATAGCGATTGTAGACTGGAAACGTACTTATAGGCTACGCAGCGGCTTCGGTTGGTGGGCTAGTCCGGGAAGATACCGCGGCCTCACAGAAAATCGGCGTAAAGTGGAAGTTTTATACATTCGTTCAAGCGAGTGAAGTTCATGGGGCCGAAATTATTGACGATTGGTAACGCATGTGCAATGCCAGAGGTGTTGGAGCCTGCTCGCTTACAACCTTCTTACATTAAAAAAAAACACTTTAATGTTCACCTTACCCCTATAAAAATATATATTTATATATTATTAAAGTAAAAGTAAAGTAAAGTAATCTATACTTATATATATTATCGTGCGCGAGTCTGACTCGCTTTTAGCCGGTTATTATTTTTTAAAGAAAAGCTACGGTCAAAGAAAAACACTTCTGTGTACTTTACGCCTTTACGCCTTACATTGTTCTATAAATTTACACAAATCGACTGGGCATGGAGTAATATTATTAAGAAAATGTAACATGACATAAACTTGTACCAATCAAGAATGGCCATTGCGGACGCCCACAATACATGGCTCCTCGTAAGGTACTTAAACGAATATGTCTTCTTTAATGCAACGCAGCCCACGTCCCCTTTGGTCGTTCTATTGTAAATTCTCCATGTGACGATCTGTTTTATAAGCTGTTCCATACTTAGGTGATAAGTTGAGTAATTTATAATTATCGTTTATTAAAAAATCATTATCATCTCACCCTTTTCGAATACAATGCTAAATACAGGCCCTGCCTACAGAATGCCACGATCTTGAGCAACCTGCATCCATCGACTTCTGGCTATGTGGTGCCGGATTAAGAATAATTAACTCCACATCATCATGCCCCTCCCCCCTATGATAGAAATCCAAGATCTTAAATGTAAGCTTCACAAACTACGGTTTTTTGCTTAAAGGTAAAATAACTAATCAATCCAACATCGTTAATAAGCATAACAGCTTGAATATATTAATACATTTTGTTAGTAATGATTATAAATTTTCTTATTCACATCCCTTATGTTTTATATATCAGCATGAGCTTACTGATTTTTATTAGGGTGCCGTACCCAAAGAGTACCCACCAGGACGTATCTCATGAACCGTGATAGTTAGATATTTGAAATTTTCACAGATTATGTATTTCTGTTGCCGCTATTACAACAAATACTAAAAACCAAGTGCGGGTCGGACTCGCGCAAGAAGTGTTCCGTACCATTATCTATAAAAACGGCAAGAAAATTATGTCTGTTGTACCACCCCACTTAAATAGTTTTAGTAGACAGACGTTGGAATACCTTGTTGTGGCTTAATATGGTATGGCTCAAAATAAAATATAAGTTAAAGCTTATATTTTATGTGACCTATTTATTAGTAGAGAATGAAGTGTTATCCTTTAATCCAAATATCGTAATTCAGTTTCTAAATACGTGCCATCACTTACACCGTTAACAAAAGAGCACAATGCAACACGATCAGTGAAAATGCAACATTCTCGCCCTCATCCTATCACATGATCGTCGTAAATGTGATTTGTTCGGCATTTAAAGCGGCACTTTACAATCGCTACGTTTACGTTTATTGCGTTGACTTACAGGCTCGCTACAATGTCAACCTTGTCTCCTTTAACCGTGTACTTAGCTCGCTTAGGAGCTGACGTTAACGCGGCGAATGAACTAGTTAGAATTACGCTTGTGATAAGGAAATCTGTAGTGAATGGCTAAGATAAGCGGACCAGGAACTGATGTCAGAAAACTATTGCTTCATTATGAGTGAACATTTGAAACGGTGCCTTTGTAGGATACATTTGGAACTAATATTTATTTAGAGATGTATTTGTAACGTAATTTATAGTAACATCCTATATTTATATACATATGTATAATTATGTCCTATGGCTGGACAAAAGCCTCCTCCGTATAGAGGTCATTAGGACGCAGTCCACCACAGAATTTTTTTTTTGTTTATTTAGAAAATATGCAGTATTTTAAGTTATTTTTTTTTCCTCACAATATTTTCAAGAGCTACAAGTTTCTGTTCTCGATCCTTAGGGGACCACAGAAGTCATTTCAATATTCTATGATAATTAAAAATCTTGCAAACCAAAAGAGATATAGCTTGGTCGGCGAAATTGCTGATGGCTTCACAAAATTTCAAAATATTTGCTCAAAAATTAAGCATTTTTTTTTCATGCTAAAGAATTCAGCCTTTAAAATATATAGTCTGAGTCGTAATAAATTAGCTAATTTATTCTTCTCTTGAACATGCTCTAGAAAATATGAGAGGAATAATAATGACAGAGTAGAGGCACTAAATTTTGCTAAGCAGCACTAGCCCTTAATTGCAATATTTATGTTATTAGATTACAAATTGCTTTATGTCTTGGCCCATAATGTACATTAACTGCCCTATTGCAGGTATATTTCAACGGTCATTGTATTTTTATTTCGCTACATTGTGACTAAGTGGATCGCAATTTTGTTACATTGCCGTAAATTTCTTAGTATTCTTAGTATATAACTGTTGTTTTTTTTTTACTTCTAGGGAATTTTAGCAATATGTTCTTGTCTCTTGTTTGTCAATGATATAAGATTCTAGCTGTGATAAACAGTAATCATTAGACCGCCAGCACAGTCTAGAGTTCAGGTCGTAAGTTTTTACATTCTTTAAACATAAATATTTACGAGTTATAAAATTTTTCAAAACAAACATTTTTAGAACAGCCTTACGTATAAAACTGTAACGTAAAGTTCATTTGTAAAGGTCACAAAGCATATGAATAGGTTAAATGAATTTAAAAAAGATAAAACATACTGTTAGAAGGAGAGACTTGTCTGAATGTATGTATCAGTCAGTTGTAGTTGTATAGGATGTTACAAATTTTGTATTTTGTATTTAATTAGTTTTTGAAAAATATATATTTTAATAATGGATTTTTTTACCGTTTTATATTTTTCTATGATTATTGGCAAGTAGCGTTAGACGTGTGTTCATTTATTTTTGCAGTTGTAGCGACACGCTGTATATGAAATTGAATCACATTTGCACAAAATTTTTCTTCTTTCTCTTACCCTTACGCCTAGGTGGGGTCGGTATAATACGTTAATCATGCTCCTGTTTTTAGATTAGGTTACGTTTCTCTCTACCGGCCGCTTTCCTGACGTCATCTGTCTTTGGGAAATAACAACAGAATGCGGAACAATTATCTTCTTGTTCTGTGTGGAACTTGAACCCATGACCACCAGCGCTGAAACCAATGGCTTAGTGACAATTGTTTTGCGAATAGATCCATGCTACTAAAAGCAACAACACGATAAACGTTTAATCAATTTGATAATTGCTCCAGTTTGATTTAATAGCAAGACCTGGTTATTGGTCTATTTTATAACAGCAATATAATTCGATATTTTATGGTCGGTATTTAACAACTATCTTATTTGATGTATAATTTTCGGTCTCATTTGTTGTTCACGTAGTTTGTTGAAATAAGGACTCCTATTATATTAACATGATAATAAACTGCCTTCTGTTTCAAAGATACGAACCGTTTTCTTAGGACTTAGTTCATATCATCCTCTGCCTATCCCAGCCTTTACAGAGGGTATAATTTTAAAAAAACTTGACAAAAAAAAAGTGTGGGTCAGACTCGCGCTTTACGAAGGGTTCCATATCATTATCTATAAAAAAGCCAAAAAAATCATGTCTGTTATATGGGAGCCTCACTTAAACATTTTTTTATTCTGTTTTTGTTCATTCTTATTATTTATTGTAATAGTGGCAACAGAAATACATTAACTGTGAAAATTTCAACTATCTGACTATCACGGCTAATGAGATACAGCCTGGGGACAGACGGACAGACAGACAGTGAAGTCTTAGTAATATTATGGTCCCATTTTACTCTTTAGAAAAAGTTAATGTTGAAATGAGTGAAAAAATTATAACAATCGGTATTGTACAGTTACTATTAAAATATAGATATTAATCCTAATATTTGATGCTTAATTAATCTGAATATAATGTACATGTAAAAAAAATATATTTACATCATGTTTAATATTATGTAATATATGCAAGCGGCCCTACTTTAAATTCAGTAGAATAAAACACTGAAGTAACAACTTTATATTCGAAATGTCAAGACTACGCTGGATAAGTAATAAAACTGAAATGGTATTATCAACCTTATCACAAGACTAGATTTAAAAACTATGCATTTAAAGTTGTACCATTACTATTTCCATCAATTGAGAAAGTATGGAACGTTGTGAATTGTTAAAAGTTAGAGAGTCAAATAATCAAACAGAAATAAAAAGGCAAATATACAAGAAATACTTTGTAAGAAAGTTCTTAATGAGTCACATACGATGTTCATATGCAGCACTAAGACCTCCCAACTAGATATATTTCAATTATTTCTTCGAAGTTTTATTTCCTATATATGCCCTTATGTAAAATAAAATGTGTTTAATTTACAGTTTAAGGACGTAAGCACTACTCTGTCTACTATATGTTTTTGTTGTCATGTCAGATAAAATACGTACATAAATTTGTTTATATTAGAAGTCACTGTTATCACACAGAATTAGAATGATGGCCTCTGGAATTGTTAATGCTACATTTTTTGAGAGCGTTAATTATTATTCCCTGCTTCTTTTCCTACTTGTTACTGTAACTCGCACCCCCCTTTGTTGTGTATATATAATTATAACTTATATATTTTGAAAAAATTTAAATTGTTTATAGTGCTAATCTTTGAACTTAAGATTGAACATTAAAATATGTAGAAAAAGTGCGAAAAGATTGTCGCCGCTGTGGGAATCGAACCCACGTCTTCGGCATTCGTGGCCTGACGCCTTAGCCACTGAGCTAAACGGCTGATTACCACACCGACGAAAATCTTAACGCATTCTACCACATTGTTTTCTTAGCATTTGAAGCAATGCTTGGCGCCATCTATTGTTATATCCTTTCCAGCATACAAACAACTTCGAATATCGTTTTACAACGATAATTCGAACGAGAGATGTCGCCATTGCTTTTTTAGAAATTTAAATTGTTTATAGTGCTAATCTTTGCATTTAAGATTGAACATTAAAATATGTAGAAAAAGTGCGAAAAGATTGTCGCCGCTGTGGGAATCGAACCCACGTCTTCGGCATTCGCGGCCTGACGCTTTAGCCACTGAGCTAAACGGCTGATTACCACACCGATGAAAATCTTAACGCATTCTTCCACATTGTTTTCTTAGCATTTGAAGCAATGCTTAGAGAAAGATTGTCGCCATTGTGGCGACAATCTTTTCGCACTTTTTCTACATATTTTAATGTTCAATCTTAAGTGCAAAGATTAGCACTATAAACAATTTAAATTTCTAAAAAAGCAATGGCGACATCTCTCGTTCGAATTATCGTTGTAAAACGATATTCGAAGTTGTTTGTATGCTGGAAAGGATATAACAATAGATGGCGCCAAGCATTGCTTCAAATGCTAAGAAAACAATGTGGAAGAATGCGTTAAGATTTTCGTCGGTGTGGTAATCAGCCGTTGAGCTCAGTGGCTAAAGCGTCAGGCCGCGAATGCCGAAGACGTGGGTTCGATTCCCACAGCGGCGACAATCTTTTCGCACTTTTTCTACATATTTTAATGTTCAATCTTAAGTGCAAAGATTAGCACTATAAACAATTTAAATTTCTAAAAAAGCAATGGCGACATCTCTCGTTCGAATTATCGTTGTAAAACGATATTCGAAGTTGTTTGTATGCTGGAAAGGATATAACAATAGATGGCGCCAAGCATTGCTTCAAATGCTAAGAAAACAATGTGGAAGAATGCGTTAAGATTTTCGTCGGTGTGGTAATCAGCCGTTTAGCTCAGTGGCTAAAGCGTCAGGCCGCGAATGCCGAAGACGTGGGTTCGATTCCCACAGCGGCGACAATCTTTTCGCACTTTTTCTACATATTTTAACTTATATATTTTTTCCCCATTATATGAATAAATCATATAACATCATTACGTGACCAGGATAAATTATTGATCTTTCTAAAGGTAATAATTAGCCGTATGAAATATTATTGTGATCGTCATGTTTGGTAGGACCGCATTTACGTTGTGTTTATTTAGTAACTTGATTCTTTTGGATAGATAAATATTCACTAGTCGTGGTATAAACCAGAGATAATGCTAGATTGCTTTCTTATTAAATAACCCCGACTCGCTTGAGACGGGCTCAGAGTATATAGCATACTCCCTCTCACGCTTGTAAAGGGCTCACAATATAATTTTTAAACTAATATCCCTTCTCTCTTGAAAAGGGCGGTGAGCGCCAACCAACATATTGCGCCCCCCCCCCCCCCCCAGAAGAGGGACAAAAAGTTGGGGAAAGGACCGAAGTCCATTGCAAAGCTGTTTTACCAGCATAAAGAGGGCTTGGCCCCTTGGCAGTGCGTAAGCACAAACTTTGACCGAAGTCGCGCATGTCAATGCGTGTAAACGTCATACAAGCCGACGACAAATCCAGTCTTCGTGAATGTACGTCAATACGGTTTTGGGCATGTGTTAAAGATCAGGCACTCTGGCCCTATGATATAATAAGCCCTCCGTAAGCGCCACCACTTTTGCCAGATCGCCGCGACTGCAGACGTGATTGTTAGTGTTTTGGCATCACCACCATTAAAAAGGTTAGCACGACATTTCGTCGCAGAGCGCGTTATGAGTCACTGCTCACCCCAAGGGTATGGTTAAAACTTTGCACGGCATCGCCGCAGCCTTGAGAGGTTTTCTCCCGCCAGCTACCATCCACATGAGGTAAGCGCATATGCTCCACCAACCATTTAAATAGTCAGATATAGCCATAGTTATGATTTTTATGTTTAGCCATCAGAAGGGTTTATAATTGGCAACATATATTTATTTGTCAGTGTCTCTGACGTTGAGTATAATGTATTTTCGATCAAGTTTGTCTCACCCACCAGCAAGTTGCCATTATTCGTTCGAACGGTGGGAACTTTACTGAGATTCGTTAATAATGATAAAACGTATAAAGAGGTCAGACAGTCTGCAGTTCCGTCTCAGGAACCCGACTTGGACAAATCTACTGAGATGTGCATCAAACCGAGACGCAGACTCGGCCATTATGAATAGCGTCGTCTCCCAAGCAAATGTCGTAAGACGCAATGTCACTAAATGCAACATGCATCATTACAACTATCGCAGGTCAACACGCCAACATACAGCCTATCCGCATACACAGCAGACATCATCACCTCGAACCTCCGTCAACCAGAATCATACGATGCAATGATATTATTAGGCGCAGATCACCCCGCAACTACCACAAGACGCATTACTGCATATAGCCGCACGCATCAATGTGACTATCGCGTAGGTGGCACACCCTCATACCACACCAATACAACTCCAATCAACTTCGGCTCCAAAGTTTAGAATATACTCAGAACACACGAAGTGTCCAAACATACTCTTTCACGGTCCGAATGATAGTCGACGTATCATAGCGTAAACACTAAGACGCCAACCACCAACGGACCCCCACCCAAGCCAAGTAATAGCCAACGTATCATAGTGGAATACACTAAGACGCAAGCCACCACCAGACTCCCCAAAGTCAGATGAGAGAGAGATCAGTCGACGTATCATAGTGCAACACACTAAGACGCCAACTACCACCAAACTCTTACTATGCCGAATGACAGCTAACGTATCATAGTGATGGTCACTAAGACGCCAACTACCACCAGCTATCGATGATATGTCCAACACTGAAGACATATCCATTCATGGTTCCACGTTTACCGTAGACCGTATCGTCGTACAGAAGTACCACGCAACTCCATAGTAATATCTCTTATAAAGTCCCAAGTCATTCTTTGCTCTTCATTATATTTATTATTTTTTCTCTGAGCCTTCACATATTATTACTTTTATCCATTAGACCTTACTTCCATATGATATTGGTATGGGACGTTCATACAATGTACTTTGACTATAGTACTAAGAGTCGCGATCGACCTCTGTACTTATATATGTACGATCATACAATTGTGTCCCCGCACGGTACATAATACTTCCCTTAGAAATCACTAAGTATGGAATTGTATTTAATTGACATAATAGTGATCGTATCTTGCTATATTTTTAAAAAATATCCTTTTTTGAGTCTTTTAAGTGATTTTTAACTATTTTTTATCAATTTTTGGTAATATCATTTTCTCATACTAACACTTATATTTCTTAAATTTAAGTATATATTATTAACTTTTATTGTGACTAAACGTTCTTAAACGTTTTATTTTCATCTTAATTGATCTTTATTATGACTAATTAATAATAATATTTATTATTATTTATAATAATAATGTTTATTATTATTAATAGGTCGTTACATTACCTTTGAGGCGATTTTCTTTATACTTTTACACAGGTTCCTATCTGCGATCATAGAACAAATTCAAGGTAAAATTTCGAATATCATAAAGTTTGATTATCACATATCTCGGCTTCGGTTTTACCCCACGGGTTTAGTAGCAACTCTGACAAATTTTCTTACAGACAAATCGCTTAATCCGCGCGCGCCTAATGCCTTGATCTAAAGTGCTTACCATAAGTAACAGGGCGAGCCACCTACTCGGAATTGTACTCTATGCGTAACTACTCTACTTAGTAGCTGCCAAAAGGATTATACGCGGAGGAGATAAATCCCGCGCGGTGTGACAAAACAGGATGCGGTTTTATCTCGCTCCACACTGCGCTGATGTAATACGATAGCGACCTAATTCGGAATAACGATCGCTTCACTTTCAGCGGTGCTGCTGTAAATAAATATTCGGGACGTTTTTATACAACGTTATCTAGCCTCAAACTAAGCAAAGCTTGTACTATGGGCACCAGATACTTATATATACATACAGATATACATACTTAAACATACTTTTTTTGTAAATAAATCAATATTTTAGATATATAAACACCCAGAAACTAGAAAAACACTATGTTCATCAAAAAATATTTTTCCAGTAGTGGGGATCGAACCCATACCCCCTGGCGTGAGAGACAGCAGGGTCACTATCAACTACGCCAATCGGGTCGTCAAATGTCGTGAAATCTGAATATATATTTTCAAAGATCGCGAGTTTGATATCAACCACATTTCAAAACTTGTTACTACTAGTTGTTCAAAACTTGCTTACTTTCTACGGTTCCATACCCAAAGGGTAAAACGGGACCCTTACTAAGACTCCGCTGTCTGTCTCTCTGTCTATCCGTCTGTCACCTGGCTGTATCTCATGACCCCTCCGACCGGGTTGACGTGGCGGAGGGGCTTAGTAGCCGTGGCTTGGACACCCACGGCGAAGCTAAGAGAAACCCACACTGGGCTGGCCTATGGTGTAAGGCCGGCCGCTGCGAGTGTGCTCATTGAGCCCACTCTGGATGCGTGCTGGAGGGTGCAGGGGACAGGTTGAGGGTGGTAGAGGTGGAGCAACTCTCCCTGTCATCTACTACCGTGGAGGAGTCACGGGGGAAGATAATTGTCGGCATTGCGTTGGCCGTGCTCCCTATCCTCCGCGACTCGTCGCGGCTGCACCGCTCATGCAGTGGTGGTGGGGCCGCCGAGTAAGAGCAGTGTCGGTATTGCGGTGCGCCATTCTCCCTACTCTCCGCGGCCAAAACGTGGTGAGCGGCGGAGCCACAGACCAAGTCCGCCGCTGGGGGCTGGGAGGCGAGAGCGGGTATGCGTTGAAATCTCCCCCACGTACCGTAAACAAAAAAAAAAACAAAAAGAAGCCTGAAACTCATGAACCGTGATAGTTACAACTTGATTAGTTATGACAAAAAGAAATGCTCCGATCTGAACTAGCGCTAACTTCCACCAATTTACATACACAATACACGACAGAACGCAATATGTTTTTGAACATCTTGATAGCTGTTGTTACTTTACTATTGTGCGCTACACATGACAGTTTTTTGTCACATTCGTACATTATCAATTGCAGATTTTTTTAAGTAGAATAGCATTTTCTTTTATGAATTTACATTTAACTGTGGTAGGCCACGCAACAGTGTTCGCTGTTGCACGAATGGGCAGGTCCGTCCGGGTTACTACCACGACCTCACAGAAGGCGTTACACTTCTGCGTTTCGTCAGGTGAGTGAGGTAGCCGGGGCCTTTTCGAATACATCTCGCTTTATTAAGCCAGGTACATATTTAGAGAACTGACGTAATAATAAGCAACATATCAGTAGTTCAAATAAGTTTGGTACTTCTACTAGCGCCAACATTCAAACATACAAACTCATTAGAATTGTTTAAAACAATATTAGGTTAACGTTTGTCAGTTCTAACTAACAAAATTGCTATGTCGCCAGTGTCAACGGTGAAGATTAAGTTAATCCGCGAATAATAAATAACTAGCAACGCTTTTATCGCCAACGAATTATTTTTAATCATCGGAACAAGCGAATTAACTGTTGACGGGCCATTAAGCTATTACCGCGACAACTGCCACCGCAACGATACTCAAAACACTATTGTTTTAATTGCGCTCGCGTGTACAACGCCAGTTGTAACGCTATATAGCGTCCTAACAGTTGTAATTAACGTTCCTAAATCACACCGCTTATCTTGTTACAGAATTAAAAGCGATTTGTTCCGCCTCGTGGAACGCCGGAGACACTTTCAAATGCAAATCGCGCTCCCGAAAATTGTTTGTTTGGTACGCCATTGCATTTGTATGAAGCGTCACGCTTGATCAAATATGGTATGTCATGGACAATGATGTTAGGTTTGAGTTATCTATTTTTAGGATTCCGTACCCAAAGGGTAAAACGAACCCTATAACTAAAACACCGCTGTCTGTCTGTCTGTATGTCCATCTCTCCATCTCTCCATCTGTCCATCTGTCACATGAACAGTGCTCGTTAGGCAGTTGAGGCAATTTTAACAGATGATGATTTCTGTATAACAACAAAAATTAAAAATAAAAACAGAATAAAAAATTATTTAAGTTGGGCTCCCATACAACGGACATGATTTTTTTGCCGTTTTCATAGATAGCTGCTGCCCGCGTCTACGTCTGCGTAGAATAGGGTGAAGGCGTAACATTCAGGCACACACAGATATGCATAAAATATGTATATAAAATGCAGCCTATCTATTATTCTCATGTATAAGCTATATTATTGTAAAGTATCAATAAAATCCATTCAGTAGTATTTGCGTGAAAGAGTAACAAACATCCATCCATACATACAAACTTTCACGTTTATAATATTAGTAAGGATGGTACGAAACCATTCGTGCACGAGTTCGACTCGCACTTGGCCGATTTTTTTTATATTGTATGACGTAGCTAGTTATATGATATAGGTAAGCCGCTAGCGTAGATAAGAGATCTGCATGATTCAACGTTATGGTGCAACGATAAAACCTTCTGACGGTTATCTTTAGTTACAAGGATATTTTATTACTCGATTCTCTTGGAATAAGCTCGGTTAATTCTTAACATTCCGGTGAATATATTTTTACTAATATATGTATATATATAATCCTGAGTATACGCTTCTAGTATTCAACCCTTGAAGTATAAATAAAAAGGATGTAAGAAAATTTGTTTAGTATTAAAGTATTTTATGTTGCAACCGAAACAACATAATAGTGGTAGCATTTATCAGATAAATTTAAATATAATATTTATTTATATGAACTTTATAATAACAACAAAATATTTTTTTTGCTAAACAGTTGCAACCATATTAAATTAAATCTCGTCAGCCTGGAAGCGGGAATTGAATTAATAAAAAGCTTGTTTATGGCCATGACACCCAAAATAATGTAATTCCTAACTGATAAATTAATAAATAACTGAGTAATGTATGATATCTTTTCTAATCGGCATAATATTTGGCTCAATTTTACAGAAACTTACACGATCTTAGAACGAATGTCTTAAATGGTAGATTTTTGACATTCAATAAGAGACTGAAACAAGCAAAATAATTGAATAAAGAAATTTTGAATTTAACGTATTCTCTAATTATAGCCCGTTGAAATGCAAACTGGGGTTTTCAAAAAACCCCGCCTGCTTAAATAAACAAATTGGTACACGCATAGATTATCTAGACGGCAGGGTCGGCGCTGTTCCGAAGGCCATTCAATATTCAGTTGCCTATAACGAGATACAGGTAAGGGGCGGGCCGCGGCGTATTCAATTTGCCCGCGGTGCGATACGCTCCGTTTGTGTGTGATGTGTTACCGTGCTTACGTCCTTTTGTTACACTGTGTCAAGCGATCGGAGATACCATATACTGATGGCACAAATCCAAGTTGTCGCATTCGTGCAGACATGTCGCGTCATGCTATCGCACTATTAACTATAGAGACGGATGTAGCTATTGAGGAGTTGCTAAAACCTGACGCCAAAAGAGTCTTGTAAGTTCGGACTAACTTGGCGGTAATAATCAACAAAGTACTTATTATAAATGAATTATACTATATAAAATTGAATGTGCGTATCCACAAGACCACTACGCTCAACTGCAGAATAGATATCAATTTTTCGGAGGAATTTTGGAGTCTAATTCAGGTAGCCGGTATTTACTATTTTAAGATAACATTGTCCAATATTGTTAGAGGCATTGTACAAGCGCAGTTTGTACACAGCCATGCATCCAGAAAAGAAAACAAAACCACAGGAAACCTTTTCGTAGATAGATATTGAACCCATTATTCGCTTCGCAGAAGTCAAAACTTAATTACTATGTCTAAAGAGCTGTTAACATACATTATCACCACAAGATCCGAATCCGATGATAATGATGGGAGTCTTTATTAATCGCACAAAGCCGTTGATCTATGTACTACTCTTACTTAAAAAAAATCTGTTTTGCAAAAATTTGTTTACTTTTTTTTTTACTCTTTATTGAGTTTAAATCTCCAACAATTTAGTGTTGAAGCTATTTATAAACAATACTCTAATCTCACTATTTTCCCTTAAAAGAACTTTTGATTTCTAAATAACTTTGAATACAAAACGGGGTCGTGTTTACGAATCCTACATTTTCAAATAACTCACCTGCCGCCGAAGTTTCAACGATTTCAGACAAAAAATTGAACTCGATAAACTCAGTACAACAGTTTCATTTAACTACGTCAATAAACACTCAGAGTGACGATTAAACTATACAAAGTAGAACTTGAGATCCATTAGAGCTCCTATCACCGGATGAGACGGAACAAAGGATCGTTGGAAGTGATGTTAATGAGATGCGACCAACATTTCGTGTCGTCTTGTACACTTGCCGAGTACCGTTGTAAACAAACACAAGTGCTGTAAGAGTTTATGGGGAAATGTCAGCATTCTATATTTATGCTTTACGTGCCACCTTGATTGTATTGTTCCATTTTGTTCTAAACACCGAAGTAAAGTAGCAGCCTATACATGTCCCGCTGCTGGGCAAAGGCCTCCCTATACAGGGAGTATTAGGGTATAGTCCACTATGCGGCTCCGATCACGTAGGTCAAGTTGGATTGAAGGCGAGCACCCGGACACTGGGCTATTACGATGTCCGGGCACGATATTTCCGTTAGTTACAAAAAAAATCGAAGATATGTGAAGTTCGCCAATCCGCAGCGGGGCCGCTTGGTGGACTATGCCTTGAGACCATCTGTATCAAGGAGATCTTTGCCCAGTAGTATATTCAGGCTGTTACTTTAGTGTGTAATTTAACACAAACATACCTATAGCTACACCGATCAATAGATCGGTATCGACCAATAGGTCAGACTACATGTAGTCCAAATGCGTGTAAAAAGCCTTGATTTTTTCTGTTAGCGGCGTACGTCTTATACAGGCTTGAGCCTTTAAATATCTACTTAAAAATAACTGGCTAGCTGAACCTGAGATTTCCTCATTTTACATTCAGCTCGCACGAGGCAAGTAGTGTTCTGTGATAAAAAGATAAAATCGTTCAGTATCTAGACTTTTGTTCATGTGATATTAGGGTTTGATAAACTTCCAATACAGGATAAAATAATTATACAGTTTCAGTAACGATTAAAATACATACCTATATACATAAATGTTTATAACACAAAAACAATATTTTTATTTCTATCGTACTTTAAAATATCATATAGAAACATGCAATCCATACCTCATGTTTTTCTTTAATTATTTATGCCAAAAATTTCTCTGCTCACCCAAAATTTCATAATATAGACTTGTATAACAGTTGACCTAACTTATTCCTCGAGCTTGTTAGCCATAAAGTCTATTAAGACGAAAGGTATGTGATAATTCTGTCTGTAATATGTCACAAAATAATTCTTCAGTACTGTGAAGATATTCAATAAAAATAAACACTGAATTTGAAACCGATCAATGATTCAAAAACCTCCGCAGTGTTTCTAAAGGAAAAACCAATGCGGCCCATGGCTTTATTGGACGGGAGTGAATTTTTTATGGTGGCCACGGCCCCCTTAGACCAACACCGCCTCACTCGGGGGAGCTTGCTAATATAGTCCGAAGACGATGCCCCACGATAATGAAATGGATATGATAAACACATATCGATATCGACACGGAGAATAGTGGCCTAGTGTAAGTGACTATCAACCTAAGATTTAAGGTGAACCCCAGCGGTTCGCTTTCATATTTCATTGGACAAAGGACAAAGTCCCAGCCACACATGTCCCACTGCTGGGTAAAGTACACCTGGATATAAAGAGTATCATAGTCTTCCACGCGGCCCCACTATGAATTAGCGTACTTCGAATGGCCTTCTATTCGTCACGATGTATTCCTTCACCGCTGGGCACGTGATAGGATTGTGATATCAGCACCACGTCATTTTTTGGCCGTTGTATGGTAATGGTGACACTTGACAGGTTCGGAATAAAAATGGTGAAGTAGATGACATTGACAATATCTGTTGACCAGATAGTTTCGTCGGACGATAAGAGGTCACAATACGAGTGGAGTTATCAGAGACACGAATCTTGTTGGCCACTTGAATCGGAAGTGATTTATTTTTTCGTAGTCTTCATAATCTTAGAATATTATATTACAAATCGTATCGCATAATGTGCACGTGGTATTCAGGTTCTATAGTATAATGTTACAATGTAACATAATGAACAGTAAAGTTGGCCGCATCCAAAATTACCTAGATTAGTAGCTCCTCGGACAAAACACCACACTAGCCATCTGCCCGTTCTCAGGGGTCCGCGTACAAACCCGGCGTTAAAACAGCCGGCTACTTCGCTACCCGTCGGTAAGCTAGAATATAGCCTGGGGCATTTAATTTGTTCGCCGCCGCGTTAAATTATTTATAGGAATTTTTAAACTGTTTGATTAGAGACTTGCAACACCGTGACGCTGTGTTGGCCGCCAGTTCGAACGGAATTTCTTATTTGCAGACTTGGAAACCCGTTATTAGACCGGGAATAGAAAATACATTTTGCGTATAGCGGAAATTATATTACTAGCCGTTTAAATTGATCATGTCAAAAATTGCGCTACTTACATGCCAGTTGTTAGATTTAGCAATTATAGTCTCTATGATGTGGAATTCAAAGTCGTGATAGCATTACTGCATTAAAAGCAAATACCTCTTTAGTATGTAGCGTTTGTGTATCATCCATCATAGAGCTTGGCACATCAATACTATGGGCAAATACTGAACGTAAACTGGTCCCAGACTACAAATCGATTTTAA
This sequence comes from Iphiclides podalirius, assembly GCA_933534255.1. Taxonomy (NCBI): domain Eukaryota; kingdom Metazoa; phylum Arthropoda; class Insecta; order Lepidoptera; family Papilionidae; genus Iphiclides; species Iphiclides podalirius. The sequence goes on along the minus strand of OW152820.1, from coordinate 15,673,258 downwards.
TCCATTAAGATTTATAGGCGATGTAATTTATAGTTCTCCACAACAGAATCGCCGCTTATTCTGAATGGCCTACCTTCTGCTATGAGATTGGCCGATATTTATAGCATATCTTGTTATACTACCGGTGTCATTAATAAAATGGCTGCAAAACGCATTGCGTAAACTAACGTTGGTTCTTAAGTAAGTTAGGTGTAACGCAGTAAATTGAATTTAATTCCTGATACTAAAAGCTTACACTCTTAAAGTAGGAACGGTACAGAAAATAACAACTAATATTGTCATTATTTTAATAACAACAGTTGTGGTAACGGTAGCTAATAGATGCATTGAGACAACCTCCACAACTGCTTTGAATGTATTCAATCATTATGGAAACAGGAACGGTGGTTAATTCTCTCTCTCATTTAAATAAGTATCCACCAAAATATTATTGTGATAGTGAGATCTTCCATTTGAAAGTGTGAATTTTTTCAAATATCCTATTAAATATCCTATAAATATCTTATTAAATAAATTGGAATAATGTCCTAATGGCCGCTAAGTCCTACAAAACGATTTGTAGAATGAAGATTTTGACCGTATTCAACGTATTGACGCAAAGCTCCCAGCCGAACCATTTGGCAGCAGAGCTTTCTGGTATTTGGCCAGCCAAAGCAGTGGAATCCAGCTTCTGCCGGCCTTTTCTGCCTCCGCTGGTAAAACTGGATGGTCCATTGCCACATACGGGCAAGAACAAGGCAAAGTTATTTACATCTATGTATATCTGCTTGAAATTCGCGCCTAGACTCCGATTACAACACTCCAGCATTTTTAACCCATTGTGGTAATATATCTATGTCAGATATACACATTACAAAGAGGGGTTTTACGGAGAGTATATATAATATTGAACGCCTGCATACCTAGAGCCTTCCTAGATCTTCAGTCGCCGCAATTGGTCGACTGAAGATCTTGTAGTACTCTTATATGGCACTCACCTAAGAACTTGCAGTTTCTGACATCGGGTTACATAATTGCAAGTTTTCATAGGAATCTCTAATCCTTTTGAAACTACTACAAAGTTATAAAGTAGCTTTTAGAATTTTTAAAAGCAGTTAAGTAATTTTTTGAATTTATCCACAACAAACAAACTTTCGAAAAAGCAAATATTTCACATGACAATATTAGTTTAGAAAAAAACAAGCAAGAAAATGTAGTTACATTTTACTTAACGAGTCTAGATAAAAATAAATGTGTTTTTGCTCAGGTGTCCGTTTTTACTTTGTTTTTATAAAACATTTAATTAAGAAATGCTTTTTAAAAATAGGGAGATAGAAAAGATTCTGATATTTAAGAAGATCAGTAAGCATGTTAATTCTGGACCGATGCAATTTAATTAAACGAAACATAAAATAAATTTCAAAAACCTCACACGACCGACTTCAAAGAATAAAAACAGTCGATACGTACTTAATCATTATTACTTTGATCGTAGAATCTATCAGTGTTTTCGCTAACATCATTGTCTCGGCGGATAAGAGGGCCCGCTCAATCTTCTTTAGCCGGCTTTAATTCCGAAAGTAGATTGGCGTCATCGCCGTAATGGCACCTACATCAAAACCTGTACAAGCATTATTAGCATCCTCCTCCCTTTCATGCTCGACCATAACACCGTATGCGGAAGCGGGACGCGAAGGGGCACGTGCGTCGTTCCCAGATTAAAATTGATTGCACGGACGTTGGCTGTGTCTGTGGGACAAGTCGCGATTGATTCTCCATCAATCTTTATTCGCGGTATTAACAACTATTTTTTCTTATTTCGCCGTGCCTTCGTTAAACGTTGGGCTGTTTGTTTTTACGAAGGCTTTCCCGAAGCCATTATCCAAATAATAGTCCACCGAGATTAGCTTGTTTGTTATTAGATTGCTTTTTTGCTACCGTTAGTGATTTAGCGTTTAGCTTTTTGTGTACTGTTTGGTATTCAAGATTGTTTGGGTTGCATGTTCCATGTTTAGTTGTTGAGATATAATTTTCTAGTATTCTTACGAAATGTTGAGTCATTACTAGGGCTATGTTATAATAAAATTTTAATGTAACGGCGTGATAACTTAATGTCCGGACATTTGCTTTAAATTCAATATACTGCTGCAAACTGAGTTTATATCCAATGAAATTGTTAATTGCAAAGTAGGTGTTGACTTATCACAAACTAAAATGACTCATCGAAAATATTGTTAAGAAACCTGGATATTTTCGAAATAACAACGAAAAAGTATTTCGAAGACATTTGAAGTCTGTTGGTGGGGTGGCGTGAGTACTAGGCCTTAGTAACCTCTGTGTAGAGGAAGTCTTTGCCCATCAGTGGAACACACATAAGTTGTTATTTTACTTTTACTTTTCAGTATAATGATAACGGGTGCTGTAAGGACATAATTAGAAAAAGGTAAAAATTATCTTTATTGTTAACATTATCTCTTGTTTAACATACAAATATGGACGCTTCGAAGCAATACGTGATTTGTCTCCCCTTGTTTTTTAATATAAGTAAACTACGTATAAATGCGATACCAAAATATCTACTGTCTGGATTTGATATTCGTTTCTCAAAGGATATGTGTTTGGAATGATACCTATGTTTTGCAATTAACAACTGTTCGTTCCAAACATTCGACCACATTCAAACTAACAACCACAAAGCATGGTGACGCAATAGCGATAACTTTTAAAAAGGTAATAAAGCCGTTGTCTCATTAACGCGAACTGCTACAGCGGAGCTCAGTCGACGGCGTGGAAATTTAAAGGGCTTTAATTTGACGATTTATTTGTTTCCGACGTTAAACCTCGTCTGGTAACGGTCCAAGATTAGAGATGAGGTAAACACGTAATGGGTGGGACGGAGCTTATGCGTGGCGTTTTTATTGAGTCCGTTATAAGGTGAAGTTTTTGTAGCAAAATTCTCGAAGAATTTTCGACGCCGTGCCTTGGGATCCGAGCATGCGTCTTGCGGGCTATGTACAGAGATGTTTTAACTGACTAAGCGAAGCGGATTTGAGTGCCGAGGCTAGCATCAAAAATAAAATTAACATGAATACTGGTTCTTACTCACTTCATTTGGATAGCCGTAGTAAGTTTTTTTCTCTTTTCGTATCCATCGATTTTCACGTTGTTCCTTCCTTAGAAATTGTTAAGATGTGTACCAGATTACTAATAAGTACTAGTTCTACGGAGGTAATTCTTTCTAGCATAGAAATAAGTTCTTGTGAACAAAAGCTATGTGAAATAAAATACATTATTTAGTAGTCGACCATTGCAGTGATATAATATTTTTTTACAATTAAAGAATATTATGGGTTTTACTAAGCACTATACACATTTTATGATTTTTATTCTGTTTCTAAGTAGTGCCAAGAATTCGAAATCCTAAATTGAAAAGAAAAAAAAAAAAAAAAAAAACAAAATAAAAGCGAGTCACGAAACTGATGCAGGTGTAACGTTTCTATATAGGATGGTGTATTTAATGATGGGATATTTAATAAAAGATATATTAGCAGTTAAGAATTTGTATTTATCCCTTCAATTTAAAATTACAATCCCTGGACTAGCTCAGATACAATATATTTTGTAATATAATAATAATAATAAGTTTGGCGCCTTGTCTGTTAGGAACAGACTGTTGTAATAATCACAATTAAGTATCTCAGGGAGTCGTGAGTACATAGGACCTACACATTACTTTGTGCGACCATTAAAAGGTTAGATAATTAAATTAATTTAAGATTATGAAAGTTATGCAATTCAATTTAAAAAATAAAGTCCAATCAGGTAGTTATTTTAAATCTATGTCACCGCAGAGACACCTGCCCTGTGTGCACAGGTCAGCGTTGAGCTCAGAACCAGTAGAGAAAGTCAGGCCAAGTGTAGTGTGTACAGCCACACTGTTGGGGGTATATAGGAGACCTCCTGCCAACAAACACTAGATTGTAGAACTGACAAAGGCAGGGATTTGAATCCACCTACAATTATAAGATGTGAAAAACTTACCAACTGGAGGTAAAAAACAATATTTAATAGAGCAGCAGCTCAGACCAGCTTGCCAGCCACCTATGCCTTCAGCAACCACCTGTGATATTCGAAAAACCATACTTAGAAACACGAGACAATAAATTCTCAACCTACCTTCATGTGACATTTCTAAATACATTCATAATGCAAGTCTTTTACAATTTTAGTAGGAAACCAGTGAAAATAGCAAAGGATCTTACCACGAGGGACAACAAATCCAGCACAGAGTTTCCCAGACAGCAATCACAAATAATACGACCAGGAATGTGTTCTGATTTCAACCTCTAGCCATGCACTGTAAAAAAGCGAATTGATACGAAAACGAAATACGTAAACAAAACAACCACTGGCATGAACAAAACCAAGCAACTACTTACCAGTCGAAGATAATGGATCTACAAAAACTAATTTATCCAATGTCGATTCGAACCGGCGGCAATCTCAAATGACAAGTACGACCAAATGAAGTTAACTTTTACATTCGTCCTTTCGAACAGGCAAAGGTTCATATGACATGCAGCCTAGTCTTTAGAAAAACAACAATTTCGACAAAGTGATGAAATCACACGTTACACAGGTAAACCGATAAATTTATTCCAGAAAATTAAAGGTGGTCATAAAGTGAAAAAGGTGGCAACACCCATACGGAGTCTTAGCGTCCTTTAATTTTAGTCTATGGCATTAACAGAACTAAATCGTCTGTTGCGTTGCACGGTTGATTGACGTTTTTAATTAACGAGCCCCGTTCGGGACCGGCCGATTTTGTTTTAAAATTAAGCACTTAAACTTTTTTTTTAACGGACGCGCCGAATGATCGATCGTGCAACTTACGGTCCTCGTCGAATAAAAAGTAGAGTTAGGGCTTGTTGTTAACAAGGAAAGATAAATTAAAAAGTGAGGAGTGAACTTATTTCTCCTCCTAATTAAGTTTATTTTACAGGATAATGGTGAGCTAGGAGATGGTGAGTTGGCTTATGTTGTTTGCCTGCATATTTAAATTTTGAGGTTTGAGCAGAGGTTCATTAGTTGCATGTTTGGGACTTAAGCTCGGGTAAAAATTGGAGGACTAACAAAATATTCCGTATTTAATCAATAATTCTGCGTGTAAATTGCTTCGGAGTTTTGATACAAACCATAAAAAATCGTATGACTTCGTTTTTGTTTTGCATTTATATTCAAAAGAAAACTATCACTATACGTCTTTGATTGCGATTATAATTGAATGGTAAAATATGTGGATAATTATTTCGTATAACCCTACCTTTCATACAATTCGGCATTTAATTGGGAGAGATGAAGAGATAGAAACATTAATGAGCCATTAACGTAGTTTATTTCACGGACGATATCAGTTAATCTGCGTAGGCTAATAAAAATAAAGTTCGCCGGCTTTATCTTAAATATCTTCCTTCATCGCTGGTTTTGAGTCGAGTCGAGCAATTTGGTGGGCGGCGAAATTGGACGCTTGCAATAAATATCACGCATACGAGGAATCCGTTCCCAATTTATTTCAAGCCCGCGCCTTTTTAATAAAGGAACTGCAAATTATTCTCGAGGGGAGGGCTTGGGGTGACCGCGCGAAAATCTTTAAACAAATTAACCGTTTGATGCCTAAATTAAAATGGTACAAACTGCGGAACGAAAATAGTTTCGTGAAAATTCATAAAATAAATAACGGACGTATATAGACACGTCCGTTATTTAATTTTTACGTCAAACTACATCCATAAATGTTATGACTACGTTAAAATTATCAAATAATACGGATATGAATACAAAACAATGAATATTTTAGTTATTTGTATTATAATTCACTAAATAAAAACCACAATGAAACACGTGAAGCATGAAGAAATTAATGAATTTAAAATAAATGAAAGGTGTACAATCAAGTGAATTGATCTAAACTACAAGTTGGTGATAATTAAATGCAACGACCACGAAATAAACAGCCTACATAATTTATAGTATTCAAACTGAATCGATATAGTTGAATCATGATTGAAGTTCACCAACGACAAGTGCTAAAGCTGGTGTAATTAAGTGAGAATAAATTTAAAATATTCAGGAACCAAATAGAGGAAATTAAGTAATGATTGCAAACGGGATTGGTGCCTATAACTTCAGATTTCGTTTTTTTTTTACTGTATCGTTGTCAATCCCTACTCTACCGTTGCCTTCTAAATGGGAATGTTTTCAGATAGTTACTAACATTTAATTTTCTATGCGATAATTTAAGGTTTTTATTTCCATTAGCTTCCGTGTATCATGTTGGCAGTACTGTGTATAAGGACAACTTTAGTGAAAATAACAACTTCTAAACATATTTTTTTTTTCTTGAGAATTGTCAGTGACCGACGAATTCTGCTTGTTGATTATTTTTCTTGACCGAATAAAAATTTTTTGTTAGGTCAAACAACACCCGGAAGCTAATGGAAAAATTTACTCTTAATTTCAAATTTCTCCTGTTTTAGTTTAAGGTAAAGAGTACTTTTATAATACACAAAACGTAACAGCCCAGCAGATTCAATCACAATGTTCGATTTGTATTTATTAAAACATCTCTGCCAACTAAAATAGTGATAGAAAACTTATAATAGATTTGGCATAATTCTGAACTGCAAACGATATACGACGGAGTCCAAATTCACTACCGATGGGTTGATAACACGATCGATCGAGCCGAAATAAGACGCCTCTAACGCTTGCCCATGTCGTATGCTAATATATGGCGTCCAGACAAACGGAAGGTCAGCGGTGTATATTCAAATAGTACAAGTAACCCATATCTCACCTGCGATACGTCCCTTGTATTATTTTAATGCACTCATGCATATTTAGCGGCATCGTTACGAGAGTCACGGAGCGTATGACGCTTTGAATTATCGTCGCTATTATTTTCTGTTTTGTTGAACGCAGTCGGTCGCCTTTCGGACTTGCGACAGACTTTGAGAAATTCATTCCGTTACGAAGGTAGAATTTTACTGCATAGTATTTTAATTAAATAGTTACCCTCGAAAATGTTACTTCTTTAGTTTACACTTGCTTGAAACTTTTAATAAACGTTTTACTTGCATGTAAAAAGACTTTATACGTCATTATCAGCTTAAGTCTATTCTTAATCCTAGGTTCATTAGTTCTTACTAACAAAACTAAAGGTCCATTTACATGGTGTCAGTTTCTTGCCTGTTGTATACAATTAAATTGAAGCAATAAATGAGTTGCATGGTCTAAAAAACAAATGGTCTAAACAATTATTGCGCGCAATTTATTGCATTCAATTATTGCTCTTGTATGTACAAGAAAATGGCATCGTGTAAATGGGCCTTAAGAGTAACGATATTTGCGTCGACGCGATTAGTAGACTAGGCAGTATTAGACAAGGCAAAAGGTGGTCAAATCTTAATTGCAATCACTGATCGATCTTAACGAGTCACTTAATTCCAATCAGCATCAGCGGCGTGTATCTCGGTGTTAGACTCCACGGACATATGGTTGCCATTGACATCTAATGAGAGAACACTTATCAGTAACTCTCTCACAAGCCACAATATAAGGCTGTGCAGTTGGTTCTATATACATACATGCTAATATTATCGCTAAATGAACAATTACGGACACTAACTAAGACACTATCCTGCGACCAAAACAAATTGAGGTAGATCTTTAAATTGCAACATTAACACGATGGCGTCTACTTCTTTTAAAAAGATGAATTGTTTATACAGCAGTTTATATAAAAATGTTCATGGTATATAGCGTTTAAATATGAATATAGAAAAAGTAATTTGCTGGTGAGACGTAAACAATTTAAGAGAAATTGAACGCATCGAAAACCTCGTTAGCATTATGTTCAAACCAAATTCCAAGGGCGTAAAGGAATTTTCAACGGAGCACTCTTCTCACGCGCTATGCCAAAGTGGTCCTTCGGTCCGTTCCGAGAACGACGTAATGAAACAATGTGCAAAAAAAACCCCGTAAAGGGACGTCATACATCAAGACGTAGGCGTCATAAATTCATTACAGGTTCAATGCGGCCTACGGGCTCCCGGCGCCATTTATGGTGAATCGAGGAGACGTCTTCGGCAGCGACTTTCCTTTAATAATTTTCGCCCGCATCTTCGACACGGTTCTTATTGACAAAAAAAATCAAATAGAATTCCCACCTTTGTTTGATCGCAATTCAAAATGTCCTTAAACTCCACTCAACTACTGCGGCGTTAAGAGCGAACAAACACACAAACCTTGGCTTTTAAAATTAGAGGATACAGTAGGTAAAGGAATACTTCACAGGTTTGCCGTCTTTGAAATATATCTTTTTTTATGTGAAAGGTTGCCAAACGAGCATAGTGTTCACCTGATGTTAAGTGAATACCGCCGCCCATAGACATCTGCTATACCCGAGGGTTTGCAGATGCGTTGAAAATATTTTAGGTTAACGCGAAAGTATTATACTTCCACTTTACGCCGGTCTTCTGTGAGATCGTGGTACTAACCCGGACGAGCCTGCCCATTCGTGCAACAACCGAGGCTGCTGCGTGGCCCTCTCACTGTAAATACATATTTTTTATCTAAATACATATCTTTAAAACCACTTTTAAAACTATCATAATGACATGTTAAATGTATTAGGGAAAAGAACACAATAGACGAAGCGGCGAAGCATAAAGGGACCCATTAAAGTCCCGAGGCATTTAAAACATTGGCTGGTGCCATTTTGGACGTTCGAAAATTAAAAATTTAAGAAAAAAGGTCACAATGAATAGCAGATCAGTATTAGCGGTGTGGTCTACCGACAATGCATTGGTCACGCGTAATGTTCCTTCAAGCTACGCCCAAATCCGGGGCAGTGGGGCGAATTGGTGAAAAGGCCGAAGAGGTGCCCACACATAATACACACTCGAATTTGGAACTTAAGGAATGTCGTTGGGGTTTTCTACTCCATAATTTTTAGGGTTCCATTTTCCAATAAAAAATTAGCAGAAATTTATTATAGTGCTAATCTCTGCACTTAAGATTGTACATTAAAATTTGTAGAAAAGTACGAAAAGATTGTCGCCGCTGTGGGAATCGAACCCACGTCTTCGGCATTCGCGGCCTGACCCTTTAGCCACTAAGCTGAACGGCTGACTGCCACACCGACGAAAATCTTAACATCTTTTATCTACATTGTTTCTTAGCATTTGATGCAATACTTGGCGCATCCATTGTTATATACCTCCAGCATACAAACAATTTCGAATATCGTTTTACAACGATAATTCGAACGAGAGATGTCGCCATTGCTTTTTAGACATTTTAAATTTATAATAGAAATTAGGAGTTTTAAAGCTATTGCTTTATCGAATATCGTTGTAAAACGACATTCGATAAAACAATAGCTTTCTACATTGCATTAGTAGTTATAAATGCTTAAATACTCCGTATCGCCATAGTAACAAAAAATGTTCAGTCTATTAGATAATTTATCATAAATCAATATACACATATAGTTAAGTTTTTTCTAATAAATCACTTTGTGACAATGAGGTTGGTTTGTTAAGGTTTACACATGTACGCCAACATTGTCGTCAAAGGTTTATGGAAAAGCTGTGGATGAGCTTTGGCAAATAAACATTAATATCCTTAATGTACATACAAGATATTACAAGATTTAAAAAATAGCTTGCAACTATCCAAAAAAACACACTTCTAGTTGATCACGGCATAAAAGGTATTTTCTGTAAGTTGTAATTTTAAGGTAAACTTCAACCTTAATTAACTAGTCGGTGACTGAAATAAAAGGTTGTCTATAAATATCAATTAATTAAATGTTTAACAATAAACTAAGACCATAAAATCCTAATAATTATGACAGGTACTACTTCCACCGTTATAAAGTAAATATAAGTTTACAAACGGACAGTTTACACAAATACAGTTTACACATAATTAGCCAAGTTTCCCACAATAGACCGTAAATAGCCGAAGACCGTGCTCATTAATACATTAAACACACATTTAAGTGCGATTTTGGTATGTTCAGGGAGTGAGGCGCATCCTTTGTCAACATGGGCCCCCATATAATTCTATGGGACGGCACGCCCCTTTGAATATTCTTGCAGCAGCCTACAAACACTGTCGTAATGTTGTATGTTTATTCGGCTGGGGTGATGCTCAACGTGTCGTTTTAAACCTTTAACCGTTATATTATATTTAAGAACAAGAAAATAATATCACAGATATAAAAGACAAATCAGATATTGAAGATTAAATTAATGTTAACGGTTCATATGTCATGGTTGGAATGTCAAAATTTAGCAACTCCAGTCAATATTCATGTATTTCATGTATTTTTAAAAACACATTGCCCTTACTTTAGGATAACATTATCCTGTGTTGTAGGGACGTTTTACAAACATAAATTTCACGTGGACAAACACCCAGATGCGAAACAACTATCTGTGGTTCACACAAATAGTTGCCCCGTGTGGGAATAGAACCCATGACCCCCGACGCCGAAGCAACTGCGCCAAAAAGTCATCTACAGTGAAACTAAAGTTAGAAATTGTCATACGGCTTCTTGCATTAAAACAAGTTAATGAACCTAATTTCCTCCTCAACAGTTTAACTATTCAAATTAAAAAGAAGCTTATTGAAGTCGTGACCAACCTATTCAATATTATAAATATGTTTTGGTTGAATAATATTAAATAGAAAGATATCAAACGGTGACAGGAGGCACTTGTCACGTTTACGACATAGGTGGTCATGGGCATAGAATAGTGGAAAATATAAGACAAGAATACGTTAATTTAATACCTAACTTAGCACTAATGTTTGAAAGTTACCTGATATCTTTATGGCAGAAGTAATGATTCTGAAATACCTAATGTGATAATTGTATTCATACCAAATTATACAGTCATACATTCCACGACGTGTAACAAATACTTATAATCATTTATTATCAATTCGATTGCAAGGAAGAGATTTTATTGAACTTCTTCTAACATTTAGTTAGATACATTATGTTCAAATTTAATTAATTCGGTTTTTAGTAGTTTTCTTGTCGAAAAATGAGCCAGAGACAAATCAAATAGTTTGTACGTACCTACCGATATTACTTACTACGTTTTTATATCGAAATAATTCTTATTTACTATTTACGCAATGTCATAAACATGCTTAGTGCATTATTTCACCGCAACCATTTAAATTACGTGTCTATTTAACGACGCGGCGTCAGCCCTTATTGCTGTAATCAACGTATAGGACGGTTCGTCTTAATTTATCGCTTGCTCTTTGTCTGTGTCGCCATCTTGCCGCCGATGCGCGGCGCCGGTCCCTTTGATGTGCGCGGCGCGTGCGACCGGAGCGTTGCATCGGGCCGAAAGGCGATTTGTATTTGGCGTGTGCGTGGAAAACGTGTGTTTTCTTTTGTCCCTGATTATGAATACAATGCGCTTGATTAATTCTTGTTTGAAAAATTTCGGCTCTCGTAGAAAGACTTCCTTTTCCGTGCAATTGATATTAATTTTGAGGAAGGACGTTTCGTAATTTAAATGACTTTTACTACTATAGTAATAATTGTATTATAAGGTACAAGTTAAACGGCATCTACCTTACGACTGTTTATTTTACACATATTGTACACATTATCTTAGGAGGGTAGATCCTTAATTCTTTTAAGACTATGAAATTATTTCCTAAGACCATCTATCCCTGAATCGAAATCAATTACAATGATTCAACTAATTATGTTCAATCGATCCGGACCCACGAGGTAGATGCGATGGATGCATTCACAATAGTCTTTCGACTATATAGATAGTAAGCTTTCGTATATACTCTCTTAATAATTTAGTCTCGGGAAAGATGTCAAGGTTTTTTTTTAACGTACAAAAGTGGTAAACGAGTGGCGGATCACCTGATGTTAAGTGATAGCCGCCACCCATGGACATTCGCAACACCCGTAGGAGTATAAATGCGTTGCCACCTCTTTAATAAAGTGGGCTCCGGGAACCACACTTACCGGACGAAAAGCACAAGTATAACATTTCGACTTCACGTCGCGCCGGTCTTCTGTGAGGTCGTGGTACTTACCCGGACGGACCTGCCCATTCGTGTAACAGCGAAAACTTTTGCGTGGCCCTACCAATCCAGGTCTGAGCGCATAATCACTGCAAGACTTCATGGCACTTGCTAAGTTGATCAGACTAAAACTAGTAATTAAGCCAAACTACTAACTTTAGATTGGGTTAGTAGTGACAACGGGACATCAAATATCTCTTCAACCCGTCACCTGAGCGCTATAAAGTAGTCGAAATATAAATTTGCGAGGGTATAAGATAATTAATACTGAACCAGGATGACATATGTAAGGTAGCTAATAATTATGTGATATTCGTGTAAATAAAAAAATTGAACTGAATGTGAATAAAAGTTCACTATGTAGAGTTAAGACATCACGCCCCCCTATGAATAGAGCAAGTTCATCTCTCTAATTGAAATACAGTGAATGAGTTAATCCTTGATGACATTTATAATTGCACGCATGCGGGTCACGTGCTGTACAATATTTTTTAATTGTTACGTAATGCAGTAACGTAACTCGCATAGTCAGAATACTAATACTTTATAGCACTTTTTGCATTACGGTTTCGGTGTATTGAAATGTAAATTACTATTTTTATGTGAGAAGGTAGCAAACGACCTGGTGGTTCACCTGATGTTAAGTAATAACCGCCGCTCATTTACATCTGCAACATCCGTTGGTTTGCAGATGCGTTGCCACCTTTTAATAAAGTGGCCCCCAGCTACCTCATCCAAGACGAAGTGTAGGAGTACAACACTCGTACAGCAGCCTCGGCTGTTGCACGAATGGGCAGGCTCATCCGGGTAAGTACCACGACCTCACAGAAGACCGGCGTAAAGTGGAAGTATAATACTTTCGCGTTTCGTCTGGTGAGCGAGGTGGCCGGAGCCCAATTTTCAAAAGGTTGGCAACACATCTGGAACCCTCGGGTGCAGCAGATATCCATTGGGCGTCGGTATTTACTTAACATCAGGTGAACCGTCAGCTCGTTTGGCAACTTTTCACATAAAAAAAATGCAAATGAATAATTAAGATTTCAAAGTGATCGCCATAGACATTAAAAAAAATCCCGTTAAGCTGACATTTTCAATACTTAAAAAAGCACATGATAATGAAAAAAAAACTAAGATGGCGACCAAAATGGCTGCCATAACATTTATAAAAAAATCTCGCTGAGCCGATTTCGACATGCGTACTCTAAATTTTAGATTCACTTGGTTAGTGCTCTTTTGCTTTACGCCACGGCTGTAATTTGATATGATAGAAACGTTAATGTAACCATAGACCATAGTTGTATTAAATCCGTTGGGTCTTTTGCCGTCGTAGTTTATATTAATATTAGAGAAAAAAGAATTCAAATAGTTTTGTTTAGATGTGAAACTTCACTTTTGTTTAAATTTAAAAGGAAAGTCGAAATCTAATTCTTCGATTTTAATTGTGAGCGCTAGCCTCAGTAGTCAGTAAAACTTAAAAATGTGTAAATAAAACTGTCTCAAATTTTTACCAACGTAACATAGAAGTGTTCATGATATTAATAAAAATAACAAAGGATAATAATATCACTCAAAAAAATTGTAGATAATTTTACTTAGCGTCTTTAATCCAGACTAAAGGATTAGGACGGTTCGCAAAATAATTATCTCATTTTCAAGTACTTTTTATATCATCTCGAATGTCGTCGCACTACTAGCGATATCATTTTACCGCATAGTGCTGATTTTCAAACCAATTTCATTGATGCCTGTGCCGGAATTTAGTGTGCCCATATCGGTTGTGTATGTCTTTTTAAACGGTTTTATTTAGCTCGACCCGTACGGAATTTGTTTGTTTGGGTCAAAATTAGAAATTGAAATTTAAGCACCTTGCCGTTGTCAGATTGATCTGAAATTTGGTACACACATTTAATTTAGATGACAATACAATATTAACAAAAAAAAAAAAAAAAAAAACATAAAATAAAACCGTTTAACTTAAAAGTTTTTAAACGGTTTTATTTAAACTACAAGCCAAACGGTGAGTAATCAAAAGCGTTTACACGAATGATATTATTGACGCGCGTTGTAAGTGCACCTTGACAGTCAATTGATTGATCGCGATTGGTCGGAATGAGGAGTGGAGCAAAGAAGGCCAGACCTCGAATTCGCCGGCTCACTCTTATCATTTGTTTGTGTCAGCGATTTGAAAGGAAAGCGATAAAATTCACAATGCGGCAAATTTAAAGATAAACCGCGGCTATTAATCAAAATCTACTTAACGCCGAAGAAGTTGACTTGAGATATAAAGTTATCTGCCAAGTTTTACCGTATATAACAAATTCATCGCTCGACATATATTAGATAAGGAATTGGCTTATAGTATAGTGTTTTCTGTTATTTTAATTTCTTGCTAGTATTTTTTTTCTGAGAGAGATAACATGTTAAATCCGCCAGTTTTTGGTTCACCAAGGTATTATGTGTAACTAAATTTTAAACTTAGTTCAAGAATAAATAATAATTTAAGACTTAGTTAAACATAAATATATTTTCCATTAAATTTATGTCTGAATCTCGAAGTCTGGAATCTTGAAATTAGGATAAATTTTAATCCGTTTAGTGCTGTTAATGTCCATTTTCGTTTTAGCATTAAGTAAGCTGCCTTTTTATTTATTTTTTAATTTTACTATCAGAAAATTTTATTCTCTTATGTCGTTGCTTCACTATAATATCATTGATTGTCAATTATGTTCATATGAAATTATTATTTTTTTTTTAATTTCAGAATTCGAATGTAAGCTTGTCAACTGCTAATCGGTCCCTGGAATGTTGGAATATTTATCGGTTAGTCGAAATTTATTCTCTTATTACTTAAAATAACATACATACTTCAATATAATTCGTCCATAATAAATAGTTTCATTAGTCAACTTCGGCAATCTTTTCTAATTATAAAATTGTAGACAAAATTGTAAATTGTTTATTTAATTTAATAACTCTAAAGTTTTCGATTCTAAAACATGAAACAGTCGAATACAACCTGAGCGTTATATTTGTTTGTTAAAAAAACTTAGCTGTAACTAATGGTTAAAACAGGATTGATGACAAGGCAGAGAAGAAAACAACACTATCGCTTCAAGCGTGCGTAGATTCAGATAGTAGTGTACGGGACACTTACAAAACGGACCAAAACGACTATAGAGTAACAGATACAAGATAACAGATTCCGAGTGCATCGTAAATCTGCTTGTTACAATTAAACGAATGCTGTATTATTGAGCAGAGCGCAGTCGAGTTGAGCAGCGGTACCACTCCATTAAAATTCAAATTATAGAAAACATCGGATGTTCAAATTTTAAAAAGACTGTCCAAGAGAGTCAAATAAAAGAAAGCAAAAGTTGTGAAAAAACTGTGTTTGGGCCACGCAGCAGCTTCGGCTGTGGCACGAATGGGCAGTTCGGTTCAGGTAAGTACCATGACCTCAAAGAAAACCGGCTTGGAAGTGTCATACTTCTTCGTTGTATCTGGTGAATGATGTAGCCGGAACCCACTTTATTCAAAGGGAGCAACGCATTAGCAACAGGGTAATGCGAATATCCATGGGTGGTGGTTATCACTTAACATTTTTTTTATGTGAAAGGTTGCCAAATGAGAAGACAGTTTACCTGATGTTAAGTGAATACCGCCGCGCATAGACATCTGCTACACCCGAGGATTTGCAGATGCGTTGACAACCTTTTTGGAAATTGGGCTCCGGCTACCTCACTCACCAGACGAAACGCGAAAGTATTTGTCATACTCCCACTTTACGCCGGTCTTCTGTGAGGTCGTGGTACTTACCCGGACGAGCCTGCCCATTCGTGCAACAGCCGAAGCTAGCACCGGTAATTATCACTTGAACCACCAGCTCGCTTGCCGTCTTCTCGCATAAAAAATTCTGCGTTTCCACGAGCTTGGACTAATCGGTATCGCGCTTCTAAGACGTCGGTCGTTAGATTATAAGGTCACTTGTTTGAATCACTCTAATTATCAACAGGTAATTAGTAAGTATGAGGTGGTGAAATTGTTTTTTTTTTAATTAAAAAATCAGTTTGGTGTACTGTTTATAGCTCTAGTTTTATCAAACGATACGAGAGTAATATTCTATTAGAACTAACAATCCTAACTGAAATTAAAATTTATTAAGGCCGTATCTGTTAGGTTACATGCTCTATTTATTGCTTTGCGCGGTGACAAAATTTGAACCAGTAATTTCGGCTCGTAACAAATGTGGAAACCTGATAATTTTACATATACCGCTAAGATTCGAACCCAATACCACATCGGATATCAAGTGGTCATCTCCCGAGAGTTGGAATGTTTTACATAACTAAAATGTTCAATGGCATACTGTGAGATGTTTGCCATTATGCATGCAATTACGATTTTAACGTTTAGTATCGGATAGCCTACGGGACGCAAGAGTTTATTTGTGTTGTGAATACAACCGCTGAGTTTTCCTGCTCTGTGATCTCAGTACGCGGGCTCACTTTACGAGTTGTAACGTTTATAATGTAATTGGAATGTCAGCCGGCGCAGATCGATATTTATCTCGATTGAAACGAGTAATTTAAGCCGGGGAGCGTACGCCGTAATTCTTTTTCGTCGTGAAACGGCCTGAAAATCGATTCTGTTTATCATATTTCACGGTTCGGTCGAGTTTTCAATTGGATATCGGATTCACGGGATCTTCGATGGGAAAGTTATGTTCTTAAAATGTGAAGTTCTAGTGTGTAACATGAGTTCAGATTAAGTCGTTTATGGACATTGGAATGTATTTAAAATGCCTTTATTTGCACGGATAATCGGTATTGAGATCTTTTCCAACTAGTATAGTGTCGTTAAACTACATAAATCAATCGAAATTTCGAAATGAAACTCTTATAGTTTACGAAGCGATTTATTCCATAGAAGATTTCCTTTCGACTGAAGAATGACTATCATTATTATTTGTCGATCATTTCCTAAAGAAATAATGTTTTTTGACTGGGACACTCAAATTCAAATTATAAAAAAATAATATACATAAAAATTAATACGTTCGTAAGTTACCGGTGGTACGGTTCGGAAAGCAGTTTCTGTTGAGAAGAAACTCAGCAGCTGCTCTTTTTTAAAAATACCAGTTTAAAAGTACAATATAATGGTACCGGTATTATTTTAGCCACAGTTATTATTTTAGCAGTATTATATTAGCCTACGTGAGTATCAACAGTATTATCTCCACACATTGGCGTCATCAAAATATTCCGCAATGGTAATATGCTTTAACCTTAAGTTTACTTTTAAATAAACAATTAAAATATACTAACCCGTGGTGTGACATCACGGGTCTTAAATCTAGCGGCGTGCACTAATGACATCACTTTTTCGGATTTCTTAAGTGAACAGATTAGTACTCATTTTTGTACGTTTACAGTAACAGATTAAACACATTTTTAACGATAAAAAATAATAAAAGCAGCCAGTTCTAGATTCCATATTAAATGGATTATAATGCGACACGTACCAGTAAGCCGCAAATATTATAAATATGTGCATCTCATGTATGAATTATATACTGAATTATATACTGAATTATATAGCAATCCATTTATAAATTCAATAGCTGTTACGAATTATCGTTAAAAATTTTAATGGTTTGTACCAAACGCTGCGGATGAAGGTAAAATTTACGGTTATACAAGAAGGTGTTAACTTTTTCTGTGGGTCGTCTTGACCACAGACCTCGTAACAATGGCCCTGCGGTCACTAACTCGTGTTCCGACAAAATAGCATCGGTAATGAAAAATTTTTTTGTATGCAGTTTCCCAATGAACGGATTATTAGTTTTTACGCAAGTTTTGACTCCACAAAACATTCTCTAAATACCAAATCGCATACAAGCAGTAGATTGTGAAAGTGAAATAAATTCAGTGAATATTTTTGAATATGGAATAAGTGCATGTTGTAATTTAAGATTTGAGATCTTTAATGTTAATTGAGATCTTTCTGTTCAGATCTGGAACATAATAATTGTAAATAAAACCGTTCAGATTTTTCACACTAGGAAAAAAAAACGCATCTTCATTCTTAGGACACCAGTAAAAGCTTTTACTGAGCCAGTAATGAATACAATTACAACTAGATAAGCGAGACTTGAAGTGGTTTCTCAAAAACCTAAGATACTAGTTTGTAGAAGTTCAAGTAGGGCCTTTTTCACGTATAAAGGATGATAAGATAACAGCAAATATAATAGTAATTATTAATCCTTTTTATAGTAGATATATTCTAGGACATTTATTGTATTCATTACAATTTAACATAGTTTCTTACCAAACTAAAATCGAATACTTATATTAAAAAAAAAATATTCGTCTTAGCATTTTGTGTAATGTATCAGGATGAGAACTCTTGCTAAGCGGAAAAAGCTCTCAACGCTTTGTCTTCTCTAAAATATCAATATCGAAAATTTGTCTTATAGCTCTAACAACGCATGTTCACTATCATACATACAGTTAAAAGGTATGGTAGATATTTTTTATTCAAAATTTGTATGTTATGTATATGTTTATTGTGTCTAATGAAATTGTGTTATATTGGAATTTCTATGAGTCTGTTGTAGAAACTAGCACCGATCGGAATACGTCATTAATTGGATAAAATATGTTAAATTCACTCAGAATATTATGGTTTGGAGGTGCAAGTAGTAATCTCAGTTATAAAGGTTAACGATTGACAGTTGACTTTACCTTCTTTCTTTTCTTCTTTTCCGTCGAATTTTCTGTTACTCGGTTAGAGAGGTTCTTGTAGGTTAACAAGACTTCGGAATTACCTTGTCTGGGTTGAGAGTGAAACATGACCCTTAATGCAGTAGCGTGTAGCAATGGCGACGAGCGAACCATAAACTCAAAATAAAAAACCTTAAAAGTGAAATGTACCTGATGTGAATTGATCTAAAAGGTTACTCAACTTGATATAGTAAATCGAATACAAGCAATGTCCGTACGCTTTTTAAGTGGGTAGTTAATTTAAGAATTATAGCTACACTCTAGTGGGACGTTAATATAATAAGGGACTTCCTTGCATCTCCTGTTACAGTTCAATCTTCATTCAATCACCTTTCCCTTTAAGTCGGCGCCGGTATTCCCCTAGCTGCACTCTCTCGTAATGAATTCAACAGGCGTGAAAGAGAGGACCGATATTATCTACTTCAACCCTACTTTTAGAGACGTAAATGGCGTCCTGCAGGAGCCCGCGTCTCTCTTAAAAGAGCGACGAAGCATTAAATAACTCGCGCTCTAAAGGCGGCCATTCACGGCTAGACTGTTATGTTTCGGCCTGAATGGGGCGCGCTTCAATTTTAAAAGAGCTTTTAGAGAACTACTTCAGGTCGGGATTTACATTTCACTGTAGGTCAATGGAAGTGGTAATGAGTGGGTTTCTTTAAGGTAATAGTTTAGCGCTCTTTACAGTTGAATTGATAAACAGACAAAAATATATGATGGCCGTAGGTCATCCTTACCACCGACCAGCCCTCGCTGGTCGAGATTATGTCCGAGGCATGGGGGCTGCCCCGACACTCGAATAAAAGTAGGCCTCGCGCCAGCTTCGTACATCATCACAGACAAAAACTGAATCTAAACAGAAATATATGTATTGAATTGTCAACAGTACTGATTAGTTTAGCTTAGCTATTTTAATTATGTTTTGAATTGCTGACGATGCAATTACAGTTGATGACATTCGCCCAAGCAAAATGTGACATAAGCGTGTAAAATATTTCATTTCATCCTTTGACCACAATTGCGGCAAAAATTTAAACTGGCAAGAGTTAAAAAACTAAACGGAACACTGTAAATTCTATACAGCACCTTGACAAAATGTGTATATATATGCTTTTATTTCCTTTTATCAAACACAATTTTTGAGTTATATTTGATTGTCACAATTTTCAAATGTAATTGTCTCATTATTTGCAATATTTGATATGGTTCAAATTAAAAGTTAATTTTTGTTATAAATTTTTAAGTTATTGCTGCAAAAATGTTAGCTTTCAAAACTTTAGAATGCATCATCAGTACAAACATTAGGATGCGAATTCAAAACAGGTTCTCCTTCATTTCTCTATCATCACAAATGTGCAACACTGGATTCTAAAGTATTAACGGAACAATCATATACAATAAAAAAAATCAACAGCAAACAAAACAGCCAATTTGGAGTCGACTTTTGTTCAATATTAGGCTGTTGAAAACTTCTTATCTATTATTTTATTTCTGTATTGTGTATTTTAGTATTAAATAAAAACAGAACGAGAACAGCTAAGTTGCTCCCATTTTGTTTCAATATATAGTATATATCATAGCTGAATAAAACGAGGGTTTGAACTCCCGAAAATAGCTCAGTGCACTGTAACCTCTTATTTAAATTTGGAACGTCTATCTATGTTCTGAATCTGTTCCCATTGCTCCTAATAAGTCAAAGTGAAAGTCAAAAAATCTTTAATTATGGTTAATCTTAAACTATGGTTTTTCAAAGCTTTTATAGGCATCAAGATCTACCACCATTACGGTAATTAATGGACCGTTTTTGAAAATTTATCTATTGACTCATTTATTTTGTTATAGATTTAATGCAATGATTCAGGTAAGATTTTTTGATTTCGAACAATGTACCCGCTATAAAATGATCGTGAGTTATAAAATTAGCATTCGTATCGTGAATAGGAGCTTCGTTTACTTTCACGAGGCAAATGTTAGAATGCTTCACCTTTCACATGTCAACTTTACGAATTCTCGGTGGGCCGCTGACAGATATATCGGATTTCAAACTGTAATAATGTCTGTTTCGCGCTTGCCGAGATGAAATCATTGTGTTGTTTTCTTTTGAGAGTATAACTTTACTTCTGACGTTTTTTTTTACATTGCCGTAGAGACAACTAATATTTTCGCAAGATTGACCGTTCTCTTTTTACCGAGCTAAAGATGTCCCAAATTGTACTTCAAAAGCGTACGACAAAGATCAAGAGGTGATTTTACTAGTGTAATTTATTGTAATATCAGCTCATTGGCAAAAAAAAAAGTAACTATACATGTCCCACTGCTGGGCAAAGGCCTCCTCTATACAGAGGGTATCAGGGCATAGTCCACCACGCGGCCCCACTGCGGATTGGCGAACTTCACATATCTTCGAAATATATTTTTTTTGTTATTATTTCGAAAATATGCAGGTTTCCTCACGATGTTGACGTGATAAGTCAGCACTTAAAGTTAAAAACTTCTGTGCCGGCACCGGGGATCGAACTCAGGTTGCTCGAGTATATTGAATTAAAGGCGAGCGCCCGGACACTGAGCTATCACGGCTCTCTAAAAAACGGCGCGCTATAAAAATTTTACTTTCATATAGCAATGTTTACATCTCTTATTTTTATTATAGTTTTAAAACAATGTATGAAATTTGTATGCTTTAAAGATACAATAGATATGGCAAACCAATGCTTTAGATAAGACTAAACATTAGCAGTAAGCCTGGTACTGTTGTAAATTAAAAACTTGTGCCAAAAATCTATTAAGAGGCCGTAAAAGGAAAAAAGTTAACACTTACATCAGGCTTAGTAACATCTGCCTCTCCTAGTGATTGAACTATACATAGCAATAATTGTCCTTATGTTGACATTACGTAGAGATTTTACGGAACCGCCTACTACTTACCAGTTTTTTGCAATAAAAATTAGAAGGGTTGCTTTAATGGTATTAAGTAAAAAAAGTTGGATCTTGAACTGTAGCTTATAATAGACTGATAAAGCTCAAAGCTCTTGCAACGTTAAAATCTAAATAGAGTAATCGTGGTCAAAACGCCCTGAATGGTGTCATTCTCCATAACATACGGGCATAAGTGTATTCTGTTACATACTTGGAAAAATGGAGAGGAGGTTTACGTGCAGCTTAGATTTAATTAGTTCAAGGGATAATCGATCTGTCACCTGGTTTTTTGCCTTCAAGTTATATCTCTTATCCCCACCTGTTTACCCAAGTTAAAAACTAGTTTGCATTTAATGTACACATTCACAGAAGTCGCGCAATGTAGTTTGCCGATGCCAAGTGGTGAGAGTACTGCCAAGTATGCCACGGGTCAACAGTTAAATCAATGCTGAATCTACTTGAGGTCGACGCAAATTCTTCGGCAAAGACATCGATTCAATCTTTTACCCTGATTCGACATCCCGACATGGCCAGCAATTCTAAATTGATGTCGTTCGATGAGAAATTTTAAGAAATATACTATGTCATTTGGCTGTCAACTGGACAGCTTTACCTACTTTTCTAAAGCGCGCTATCACTATCATGTCTTTCTCCGGTATTAAGAATGTGAAATTTTAACATGTATACGTAATTTAACTACTTTCCAATCCGTACAGAAACTTTCAATGGTTCTTTCTAAACTCACTCCGCTTTCATATTTATGAAATAGGCTAGCCGTTATCTGATAAAGTTTTCTAATAAACGAATTAATGTGATATTCTTTTTTATAGTACTATTTTCTGCACTTAAAATGGATGAAAACTTGTTCAACGCTGCTGGGCCTTGAGCCTGTGTCCACCAGGATATGCTTCCGACCCTCTAGCCACTGAACTAAATCCGATATCTTTACACCGACGAAAATCTCAACGTCTCCAGCTACTTTGTTTTTATTACATTTAAAGCAATGCTTTGAGCCATCTGGTTTGTTTCCTCACAACAAACGACCACTTTTTGTTATGACATTTTACAATGAATCTATTAAAAACTAGAGATGTCACCGATGTTATCATAAGTAATGTTTACTGATATTAAGATCTTGGCTTTTGACATATTTGATGTAGATTAAACAAAATGTTATTATATAAAAGGCCGAAACGTATCTCTTTTACATAGGAAAAATCATTAATGGATCAGTGGCAGGAGCCACACTCAGGTAGTAGAGGATCCTGACTCGGATAGAACGGGTGCCTAACTAAATATCCCGCTTCGCATCGCTTCATACATAATGTTTTCTCCATACCACTATAATTCTACAGCTGGAACCACAGAAGGCTCCATAATAGCGCATAGATCTCGGCGGTACTAGACAATATAGGTTAAATACGACATAAGAACGTCAAAGAAATTGTATCGCAAACTCGGCTGTTTATCAAAATATGTGTATCTAAAACACTTTTGCAACAAATGACTCTCATAATTAATGCCGGGGTAGAATTTTGAAATACGATTTAATTTCAATTTTATTTTAGATATTAATGTGATTTAGTAGAATTGAAACCTTAGTCCATTGTAAGAAGAGAGGCAGTTGCACTTTCAAACTTAAGGGAAGAATTGTCTCTGTTTCTTTGGTGCAACCGTACAAATTTGTCTTTTTTATGTGAAAGTTGCCAAGCGAGCAGACGGTTCACATGATGTTAAGTGAATACCGCCGCCCATGGCCATCTGCTACACCCGAGAGTTCCAGATGCGTTGACAACCTTTTAAAAATTGGACTCTGGCCACCTCACTCACCAGACGAAATGCGAAAGTATTATACTTCCACTTTACGCCAGTCTTCTGTGAGGTCGTGGACAGCCGAGGCTGCTGCGTGGCCCACCGTGTTAAATGACTCTACACAAAGTATGTACGTGAATGATGTCTGTATTATCTTACTAAAGTAATATATTATGAAATTAATGTAATAATTGAGATTGTTTTGTATTAACGTGTTTCCTGTTTCAGATGATCAGATTGAAAATTGGAATAGCTCAAAAGATACTTTAAAACGTAATTATGTAAATGTTCAATTATTTGGAAGGAACTTGAAGTTTACTTAATTTAGAAGAGCTTTTGGGAAAACTGATATTTCAGCACGTTTTAGTTGTGCAAATACATAAGCATGAATGAAAACGATGTTACTGTTTCGGCCTGCGTACTCTTTTCGACACAGTGTCAAAAATGGCCCCACATTAAATCGCCTTCTGGATTTCTCGTGTAGACACGGCCGCCGTGTGTCAACGGCAGAAATACAGGAACACTGACCGCTTGTGGCAGTCTTATTTGAGCTTTCGCGGGAACCGCGCGCGTGACGTTAAAATCCCGAACGGTCCCGATCTGGAACGATTTCGGCCGAAGTTTTTGTTGTGTTGTGTTTTGTGTCGGTACTAGGAATTCGCTGTTTCGCTCTTTAGTGCCTCGCCGACTGCATTTGATACCGGCCCAATAAAGAAAACATCCGATTGGTAACGTAAGTATTTCAAGTTGGCGTCAACACTTACAGTTTGTGTGTCAACTTTATGTTTGAACTAATCGTTGTTACATCATGAGGTAGTATGAAGAGTATGCCTGTTTTCCTGTTTTGGAAACATTTAAATAGTTTATTAAACGTAACACCATTTAAACAATTTTTTTAATTTATATTTTATCTACTCGTGCGTTGTTTAATACATTAAATATAATTATGAATGAAAGTGTCATTGGTAGGTACAAAGTAAATATAATAAAGACCATATTGCTATGCTTAAATCCGCTATGAAATAGATTTTGTTACTTATGTGTGCCTTGTTCTATTAATGACAGTGGTAATAGTAATACAGCAAGACTATTGAAATTGAACTCTATGACGTATGAAATAAAAATGAAGCTACAGTAAACAGGGTCATTTAAAATATAAATGAACATGAGCATATTGAATTCTCCAATGCGCACTGAAATGAAGTATTGAGTATTAAAGACTTGACGTTTTCAATAAACATAATTATGTAGGTATATCAAATAATACCTATGTTCTAATATTATTTATTGTTATTATGCATTATATTATATTTATTAAAATTTTATTTTATTAGTCGAAAACTATCACCTTATTTCTGAATGTAGCATATATAAATTTGCTGCTGTTGAGTGTAGACTGTAGTCAAGGGAGCAAAAACTACTTAACGATTGCAAGGGACTTTTCGACATCAGTTAATAGCATTACCTCATACGTCAAGGATCGGAAGTAGGATGTGCTGATGGTGTACTTCCCGGATCATTTAACAGGAAGTAGATATCGTTTTCGATATGCAGTTTGGCAGAGTTATTTATATGGTTTGAATACACCTACATTGACTTTAACCATTGGAGTAGTAAATCATTTGAAGTTATTTATAATTTTTGATAGTCGTAACTGATGCTAAAATGTGAATAATCTTACTATTTTAATGCCTATACACTCTATACGAAAGTAAGATGTAATGAAGAAGTATGATGATTGTTTTACATAAACTGTCAAAAAATGTAGGCGCAGTGGGGATACTAAAATTCGTATAAATTTTGAGTCGTAAATATGTGTATTACGGCTAGTATTGCTAATTTTCATTTAAAAATTCTTTTTCAATGGCTTCTGCGTCACGGGTCGCGGGTTTGATTCACCAACGGAACAAGTATTTTTGTGAACTACAGATAATTATTGTTCCGTATTTGGGTGATTGCTTCCCAAGGAGTTGACATCAGGCAGCCCCACCTAGACGGAAGGACAAGAGGATGATGCATCTATTGTCAATTATGTTTGATAATAAATTTATATGAAGGCATTTTTCATCTGAAATATTGTTGACAGAATGAAAAATTTTAACTCCCACGATCCTTTTTTCAAATAGACACAGATGCGAGATCATTTTAACACTATCCTTTTAGTTGGATAAAGAGGGCGATAACAGACCATTTATTCTTAACAGCCGACACGCCCCACTTCAGCTGTACACTTCGTAATGTAAAGATAAGCACAGTCGAATACAAAGTCACATAAAGGCGTTTACACAACATTACAAAGCAATTAACGGTTCAGAACAATGCACCATTGTGAGGTATTGACGGGCGAGGACACGGGTGTTAATTCGTGTTTCCATAGGGCCGACCTTTGGGTTCGTCGTGAAGATCCACGATAATGGTTCCGTTGTTTATAATTCATTGATTATCTATAAGTATTCAATGTGCTAACGGTACTTGAAGGGAAATGTCGCTGAATCGTAGAAAGTGTAATTTTAATAGGTATACATATTGGAAATTCACAAAGCTTTGGACAACATAGCGCACTACAGATATGTTTTAAGTCAGAAGTTTAATATATAGGTAACTAAGGAAAGTTAGAAAGCTTACCGTACCTTGTAATTACGATTATTTACTCTTTGAAATAGGGTCAACAGTCAGAACCAATAGCAATAGCATCACAAAGAAGGCAACCCAAAATTAGAATCGGCGGAACGAGTGTGTTTGTAATCAGTCATTATAATTCATTCCGCGAATGTAATTCGAGCTGAAACACCGAGCCGTGGGAACGCGGTCCGATGTGGAACGCGAAATTGGACGGACTGGTGCGGATGTGACTCGAGCGATACCGCCAGAACTTGGAACGGACGACAGCGAGGTGAAAAACAAAGGGCGCTCATTAGCATGCGTAACGCAACTTTAGCGGCTGGCAGGCATCGAACTCCGGTCAATAAGCACCACACTAACAGCTCTAAATATACACCGGCGATCCGAGTCGATAATTACCATTCACGTTATGAGTCTAATCACAGACGTAATTCTGGTAGCGTGTGAAAATTAGGGCAGAGCCCGTCAGTGTGATACAATGAAATTTTAACCAACATTTGCTATAATTTAAGTTACCTACTCATAACATTTTTGAAACGATTCATAACACAGTCAAGTAGTCAATGTCAACTAATTATATTGTATTTACAACGTTGACTATTTAATAATAAAATTTAGCTGCTTTAATAGTCTGCGGAAAAAATTTAAAAAACTAAACAGTTTCTTGCACATGTATTCCCTAAACGCAAAAGTCTCCGAACGTCTTGTCTCTGACCTAAAAACTGATAAGTTCGCATGAATATTGAATGTATGTTACTAGACGCGACCCGAAGTTTGTTCACATGTTGGTAGTGTTGCGTTAAATTTAAATAACTAAAAGAGCACATAGAATGTGTACATCTAGAACTATATACGTAAACATTACCAACGAACATGGCGATATGGTAGTTAAGTTACAAGTTTTTGAACATGTTCCACATAAAATAATTTAATTGACAGGTTATAAATCAAAGAAAATCAGCTTGTATATTCAAAATAACGTAAAGAAAAGTCACATATTTCTTGGTTGACTTAAGGACCCTTATGGGTACCATTATTGGTAGAGGGAAAATATTTTTTTTTTATTTTATACGTAATACGTAAGTCACGCACGTAAGCAAAAATTTTTTTTTAAATGTTGTTAATTGGGTATACAAAATTTTTCAATCGCAGTCAAATTTAGTGACTTTACCTACCTATGTTCTATCAATATTTCAATATTCCTTACACATATACTTTTAGAAGCACTCAATTAACGTTTAGAGAGTCATGAAATAATTGAAAAGGCTGTGTATATTCAATCTTTTACCAGTTTATAAAAGCCAGTTTTTTAACTAAATTTGAAAATAAAATTATTATATGTGTGCGATCTCCTGAGTTCAAACACCTGATACTTTGATGTTACAAATTTAATTAAATACGAAGTTAAACAATGATTTCAATCAATTTCAAATTCGAAGCGAAATGAATAGCAAGTATATAGATAGCAATTCTGTATTGCCAATAGAAATGTCAATGATTTACAAGTTTCCAACGTTAATAAAGTAAGTTGAAAGGAGCGCGGCGGTAAAGTCGATGTATTTCTAATTCGTGTCATGTTAACATTCAACGTTCGGGAAATAGCGAATAGCGGAATAGAAAATATAATTAATGATCTTCGCCACAAAGCAAATGAATAGTGCTCCGTGGATACTACACGCATTGAATCAGAACATTCATCACACGCGGAACCAGCGTTCTCTGTGATGTTTATTAGGAAACCGTGTGTTATAATAAAGCTGATTTATTACACGGATTTGAAAATTATCAAGCGCTTAGACATGAATTAGTAGCGTGATGACTTTGGTGTATTAATGACATAAAAAATTGTTGCTGCTTAAGAAAAGTTTACTGCAACCGTTAGCAACTTTTTTGATGTTCATTTTATATTTTCTGTAAACTACTATATCGGCTTTAATGTCTCTTCTTAGTTTTATTTTTTACATGATATTTATTTTGATATTATATATCGTTAAAATATACCTTAAAATTTGTCTCGTAATAAAACTCTGTATGTTGATTTTATTTTTTAAATTTTTGTTTCAAATCATACAGAACATCAGAATTACGAACGAGTGACGCTGCAATTCTCTTGCATAGTATTAAGATAAACAATTTAAGCCATTACCTTTGATGACAAACTGCTGAGTTAAATTACAGCCTGGGCAGGTCGAGAGTGTAAGTCAAACAAGGCTTACTCATTGACCTTTTAACCTTTTCTTTTCAACAGCGAGTAATCTGCATTGGATATAACAACTTTAAAACGACATGGGTATATTTAACCGAAGAAATAGTTCCTCACTGTTGAACAAGTGAGTTTTTTAATGTTTTCTTTTTAGATAATAAGTTATGGTTTTCTACAATAGCCTGGCGAGTACCTGATTTTTAATTTGCTCTAATATTGTCTAACAGATATGAAAACGTGTTATATTCACTGGTTATATAATTTATTTCAGGGGTATAATGTGAGCAGACAAAGCTAAGTCATAGAGTTACAACATTATCACAATCTTTAAATCAGGCAAAAACATAATATTCAGATAGAAAGCCTTCAGGTCAAAATGGTCCTCGATCTCTGACAACTTAGTAATTTATATTCCTGTTTATTAAATGTTTGTGTAAAATTACATAATATTGTACGTAAGATGTGTAGATAGACATTGCTGAATATGTTGTTGTTTGAAATAACTAAGGTTTGGTGTTTATTTAACAGTACAAGCATTTATATAAATATTTTTAGAAAGTAGGTTATTTTAACACTGAACAGCTAGTTCAAATACTATCGAGATATACACAATCTATGATTGCAATACGATTCAACTAAGCACTTACGTGCGCATAGACATAAAACCAGAGGCCCCCAAATTTCGGCCAATAAACGCCACTGTTGCAAGACTACGAAACAACTTTTGCTGATGCGCGAATATGTACATATTAGGTACGTCCAAGAAAATACCACAATATCTTGTGGTATTTTCTCACCTCACAGTCACCGGAGCTAAGTTTTGGTAAATGACTTTACCGGTCCTAGCACTTCTAAAGGCTTGCAGAATATCTTGTGGTTGTATAATACCAAAATATCTTGTGGTATTTTCTCACCTCACAGTGACCGGAGTTAGGTTTCGGTAAATGACGTAACCGGTCCTAGCACTTCTAAACTACTAGGCTTGCAACGCATTTGCAAACGTTGCTGTCGTTGTCTGTGGTTGGCGGTAATGAGTAGAAGCACCTGTGTTAACCACTTTACAATATCATAAGTAATCACCATGAGTACATCTCTAAATGACTCATTTTTAAATTAATGCTAGTAGATATAGAATTGCCCAGGGGTTAAATGTTTAAAAAATAATGAGACTGACTGACTAGACGAGTCGAGTTAGAAAAATAGGTATAACTTAACATTAACATTATTTTATAAATGAAACAAATTTTACGGATTTTTCGCGTTTATTTTTTACTTTTAATTCCCGACGTTTCGAACCCTTTACAGCGTCCATGGTCATGGGACAGACTGAGGTGTTAGACGTCTGATTGTCAGGCTATTGAAATTAAAAAACACCCTAATTTCAATAGAGAAGAGGGTTGGGTACTACCATCAGCTTGGGATCCTGTCGTCAATAAAATTAAATGTAGGCCCAAACGAACCACTACTGCAAGACAAGATACAATTAGCACCTTCTGCATAGATCGGACACAAAATTAATAATTCAAAAACAGGCTACCGTCAGCCTGGGTTAACTATGACAATTATTTGACTACCCAGTTGAAGCGCATGTATTGGAATCGAAATGCAAACGAACAGTAGTCTGGCAGCATGGCACACAACTCATCCGAATGATTCATTCAACTTGCAAATGAGCGTAAAACAGCGTTTTCTATTACAAAGGCTACCATATCGGAACCAATAACAATCGGAGTGCAACGACCTTTACGACAAACGTGCGTTTAATAACTATTCACAACACAAACTATCAACGATATATTAGCCATTGGGATTGCATCGTTGACCAACTTACCGTGAGCCTCGAGTGCTAACCGCTGGCTGCCCTCCACATTCCGCGACAGAAGTGCCGGAGAAAGGCGACGGGGGTCTATTCTTAATTTGCCACTGAATATCCATAGTCGAACGGTCGATTTATAACGTTACCGAACGACGCTTCTCGGAAGGTAACGGCGTTGAAATATGTCCATTTCGACAGATGCGCGGAGTTATTGCTTGAGAAGGTGCCTACCAACGCCTCATTCGAAATGCGTATAATCAAATGCTAACAAGAAACATGAGATATTTTAAATGCGTTATATTGAAAATCTCATGTTATTTCATCGTTCAATGGATATTTTTGTGGTTATGAATAAGAGTGGCTAATTTATCCGTAGAGTGCTATTAAGTTTCTCCAAATCAGTGAACGTTTCGTAGTATCGGATTCTGCTGTTACATTATACAGAAGTAAATTTCTGTTGAAATGTAATGCGCTTCAATAGAATGCAATAAATATTGTTTCTGAACGCTTTAACCTCATTTTAGATAATCTTCACATTAATATGTGAAGCAAAAACACGCACAGGGGAATGATAGTTATTTAATTAAGAAAAAATCTTGCGTATATATCTGTAGTCAGTCACACTTAATATTCTGTAGACATGCAATAGTAACGTAAATTACGTTCTAATTTGGAACAAGGGGCGACCACTAGTATACATAAATGTATATTTTAAGTGAAATTCAAAGTCTCCAGAATCCGTCGAAGTCATTATCCGGCGAAATGAAATTAGTAGCATTATTATGATTGTATCATTATCGGCTGATCGATTTCGCTCGGTCGCATTTCATCCACATTTTTGACTTTTGTAAGACGACAAGTTCAAAACATAATTACACTTTTAAATGTTTTTTTTAATAATATGAGTTAAATACGCAAAAGTTTTTAATATTGATATAGTGATTCTAAAAATCAATCAATATCCACGAAGGAAATAAAAGGAAGAACATTACAGATCGCTCCGTTAATGCATCACATCAATACAGTAAGTGCAACGAACTCTTTCATTACTTATAAATGCAGTTCCACGTAATCAGCTGCAATACTAGTATTTGATAGCGGTACAGAATATAAAAGCATCTTTTTAAAATTCCCTGTGGTAATTATTATCCGGTTGTGTTATGTGTAATAATTGAATACACATTTTCTTGTTTATTTTTAAGAACACCCTTAAAATAATCATACTTTAACCTTAGAGCGTTATAACACGAGTGAGGTAGCCGGGGCCCACTTTATTATAAGGTGGCAATGCATGTGCAACGCTATGGGTGTTGCAAATGTCGGTGGGCGGCGGTTATCACTTAACATCAGGTGAACCGCCAGCTCGTTTGTCACCTTCTCACATAAAAAAATCTCTGCGTATGTTAAAAATAATTGTCTTGTTTTACCGTGTGTGGATTAAACCAAAAATTC
Source organism: Iphiclides podalirius (assembly GCA_933534255.1). NCBI lineage: Eukaryota > Metazoa > Arthropoda > Insecta > Lepidoptera > Papilionidae > Iphiclides > Iphiclides podalirius. The sequence continues at coordinate 15,641,544 of OW152820.1, read as the reverse complement.
GTGATGCATCAGTATAAAATGTATGCTCGTACTTTTTTTCAAAAAAGTTAACCTCTAAACACATATGTTTATACATAAGAAGATAAAATAAAGCATAATTCATAATAGTAGTGTTGTTACTTACTTAAAAAATAATGATCATTTACACGATGACAAAATCCAATCATACTTCGACACTTTTAGAAAAGTAGTATATAGGGCAGCGGCAGGTCAGAGAGTAGGGAGAACGTTCCAACGCAAGACCAACACGGTTGCGGACCATCTCTACTCCACCTCCGTTGCAGAGGGCGAGTAGAGCAACTCCATCTTAAGTTGTCGCCCACAGCCTCCTAGTACGCATCCAGGCCCTTTCAGCTTGGCCTCACTGCAGGCCAGCCCGATAGAAGTTCCTCTGGTTCCTCTGACTTCACCATGTGATCCTGAGAGGTTTGGATCACATGGTGAAGTTAGAGGAAGTCAGAGGTTAGCCGTCTAAGCCCGACCAAGCAACTAAGCAGGAACTAAGGAAGAGAAAGCTTCGTCGTTCACAGAATCCGCTGAACTAGTAGAGTCACAGGTCGCGGTTTATATACTTTTATAGTACTTCCATGATGCCATTCGTAGAATAACAGAAGCTGCTGAGTGTTCTTTCCATATAATAGTTCTAGCAAAATATTTAAATCACATGTTATGGTCACGGGACTCGATTTTATGTAAACACTGTTGTCTAAAATTTTTGTCAACACATTTCTATGAATTTAATTCGTACAAAATGCGCAATTAACAGGTACTACAAGTGTGTAGGCGGCATAAGAAGAACATGAGGAATATATGGAACATACAGGGGATTACTGACAAAATCTACATTGAATCACAAACGAGATTCGCATAAAACGATTACCCGTGACATATCCCCGAACGTTATCAATCAAGTTTGACGTATCAGCCACGAGATAGCGACCCTGATGGCATTTGAATGGAGTTCCGTTTGAAAATCACTAATGAACAATGTACAATGTAACTATTCTAATGCGTTCAGCAAAGGAGTGGAACAATTTTTCGGTGTCCATCTTTCCGCCCGACCTCGAATGTAATTTAATGAAGAATACATTATCATGCTTTAATCATACATATTAAGATACCTCTTCTTAACCGCTGCCCTACTGAAGATACTGAATTCTTATTTTCATACTAATAGCATGATTCCATGACTACTCTCAGCCGCTAAGTATAATTTGCTTTCATTAAAAACTATAGTTTCTTTGTTATTTACTCCGCATGTCTATGATGACTTCGGAATTCATGTTTACCTAAGCAGTTTCGGTAATATTAAAAATTTATAACACTCATATGATTAACCACAAAAGAAAATAACACAGTATAAAATCAATCACGAGACTTTAATTGAAGAATCTTCGACGTAATAAAAGTTCATAAGTAGGATTCTTGATCAGGTCGTATTATACCAGGCATTTAAACGTGTTAATATGTATGTAAAAATAATTTAGTTAACGTGACCTTAAATCATCAAAATCATCAGTCTTCAACATAGAATTTTGAAGATTTGAAGCCTCATAATCATGATATCAACAAACCTACTGATTTTCAATTTCAAGACATCATAAAATAATCATACATTATTTTTTATACTTGTGATTGGTAAAGTTCTACCCATTTTCCTAACTGTCCGGGTGTATTTGCAGTTGCGGCTCCTTAGCCGCAAGTGCAAATACACACGTACATAGGCATCATCGTAAGTGACGAAAATCGTTGAAACAGTGGCGTGCAATAAAGGGAACCGTCACTGGGGCCTCGTTTAGAAACGCATTAACTTCCACACACGCTAGCTTTACGATACGCGCGGCGGACACCGATACCAACGACACGTTATCGCAACATGACACTTAACATTCGCTATCACCAACGGAGTGTCATACAAGCCGTTACTCACGTCTGCTATCTGGAATAAATTGCGATCACCGCCACTCTTAAGTGCGGCCCTGTCGTCGGCCGTTTTACTCCGAGATGGGACCTTCTCGTTTCCTTGCGTGTGATTAATTCGCGTCCTGCTTGTGTCGCCGCTAATTTAATTATCGACGAGAGGAGATAAATCACCACAATTACGATCATTGCCTGCACACTGATTTATCTAAACGGGGACATTAGCTCTCACATGCAAAACAATAATTGTGGCCGCTAGTCGCGCGGGAGATTTATCGTGTTGTTCCTTTGCATGTACACGTATACATATGCAATCTTTTGTGTCTTGTAACTCTTGTGGGGTTGTGGTATCAACGTTTCTAGGAGATTACTCTTTTAGGAGATTACTCCTCCAGAAGATTACTCCGTGTTGATGACTCCATGGCGCAGTTGTCAAGGTTTTGGATTCGGCGTCGGGGGTCGTGGCTTCAATTCCCACACGGGACAACTATTTGTGTGACCCACAGATAGTTGTTTCGTATCTGGGTGTTTGTCCACGTGACATTTATGTTTGTAATACGTCCTTAAAACACAGGGTAATATTATCCTAAAGTAAGGGCAATGTTTAAAATAAAATGAAGTCCCAAACGACTCAGGCGGTGGCCCCTCGCTTTACACTTACCTCAAATCGGAGGTTAAGGTTTGTGCACTATCTGGAAACTGTAAAATAGTGCTCAACCACCTTGACTCCTCCACTTGATGGTAAGTCGTGACGTGCTCGATGAGATTCAAACCCTATCTAATTTCAAAACAAAAAATATTATACGTCTTTTAACTTTAATACAGTACATAAAGATATGTTATATTCACATTTCAGAGATTTTTTTAATATCCTGCCCTAATTTGAAAGTTTATGACTACACGTTACTCACAACACGATGCACGTACAACTGTATGTCATTCCATGTTTATTTACAACAACATTAGCTCCGCTCCTCTATGAAAAAAAAAACTCAACTGAGGAATAAATTTCCTAGGAAGACATCCCTGTCATGTGTCTCATTAGTTTAAATACCTGCAATCATTAATTGAAGTTTTGTATTCTAAACAAATTCTTTATCAAATAAAAGCATTCTTGTTACTCGGCGATAAAACTGACCAGAATGACTGACGTGGAAATGTTGTTAAATACATTAACTAGCGGAATTGTCAACTGGCGTCGTTGGGGAAACTTTGTAACTGTTGAGAAGCGCCGTCAACTGGAACTTAGAAACGGAAACTTTGTATATAAGTGGGTCTTTATTGTTACTGTAAACTCCATTATGATTGATAGCAGACGTTGAAGTTTGATGTATCGTAGCGGGACCGGAAACTGTTCTTGTGCCTTCCTTTATTTTCTATTTTATTCAAAGGTTTACGAGCAAGCGGTTCAACAGCAAAATGCAGTTGCAATGGAGTAGAAGAAATACTTTAAATATCTTCAATAATGCCTTATTAACATTGACATGTTCCTTACTTAATTCTAAAATATTTTTTAATTCTCGTACTATAAAAACATGTTTTTGTAAAACAACTTTTACTAAAAATTACTTGATTTGTGATGATCGAATACTTTCCATTTTAATAATTTACTGTCCTGCCCGATATCGAAGTATTTAACTATTGTAACATTCTCTAAAAGGTTATTAATACACACAAAAACACTCACGTATTCTTAACCCTGATGATTTTTATAGAAGGAACATTCATCAAGGATGGTACCAGGCCTTATTTTGAATACCAACCCTACAATAATTCGCATTATAGTAACTACTAACTAAGAAATGCCGAGATTCGGGCATCGCTAGTTTGTTACTTAAGGCGCCGGGGGTGTCGCGTTAATCTGACAAGTAACAAAGCACAATACAGCCTGCGGCCGGTGTTGGACTTATTAACGGGCCCCTGTCACTCCGCCGACTAACTTTCAATTAGGGCTTACACTGGATTAGAAACGCGAAGGTTGCTTAGTTGCCCTTTTGTGTCCGAGGCTCAGTCCCGTCCTTATTTTGTTAGACGCAAATGGCCGTATCAACGAATGCGTCTTAGCGCACTTCAATGGCTGAGACGTTGTTAAATTTGTGCGGGGCTTTCTCTTCTCTTTCAATGTTATTTATAAGTTTAATAATTGTGATACGGTATTATCTAATGCGTTGAAAAACAGTTTTCATAAACACTATATCACATCATTCCTTTAACTAATGAACGTGTAAAATGGTAGCACTTTATTGCTCGTATTGTTAAAACTTGTTGATTTAATTATTCATTTATTCAATTGACAATAGTCTTATAAAGCTTATATTTAAGTAAAGACTAATAACAATAAAAATCTACAGAAAAACTATTAGTCCTCCACATCGTAAGCTCCTGAAAAATAATGACTCATTTTGGATATCAAACAAATACCGCCGGTATCATTATATAATATATATAAAAACTACACAGTAACACAAGTTACTTTTCTATGTATAACAACCAAAGCGAAATACAAAACAATATCTCGGTATTTTATTGTAATCATCGAATGTAATAATCCAACATTTCTTCCAAACTCTGGACTTGTCAATATTTGACCGTTTATCAAGATAAGATTTCTGTGATGATCTTCGCACTTCCGTTTACGTTAACCAAATATTGTCATTGGCCAACGTGCAACCAATATTTGAATACATGAAAAAAGGTCATATCAATGGAGGGCATTATAAACAGTCTAGAACCTTATACCGTTACTGTAGTATGATCACTTTTATCGTTGTCTTAGATCTGTGTGTCGAGGTGAATTGATTCTAACGACCGTATTATGTATACATTAGAATGTACCGGACGTTAATGTTTTCCAATCAAACAATAATGTTTCGAGTTCGCTGTATCCGTGTCAAATGACATTCTCGTAGAGCAACAACCCGTTAGATATTATTCAGTTTGCAATCGATTGTTTTTATGTTAATTATTTTATTAATCAGGTAACCTACGATGGTGGTGGCTATTAAAATTGGGGAAGTTCATTTCCAGACACTGGCTTTTAAACTAAATTCATTCCAAAGAATTCAAAACTCGGTGGTGACTCCAATTAAATTGTTAATTGCAATTATATGTACTGATTTACCACGTAATAATAGACAAAAATAGTGAGAAAAACAGCATATCAAAGAACTAATAACAAAGGAAAAAATGTTCCAGACATATGCTCGGTACTCATAAACAGAAATACATATAATATAGAGAAATAAATATATCGCCTTTTGAACTTTATTAAAAAGATAACTTACGCTATCAACATTTCACCCAAAAAATTTAGTCTGACCAAATGCAAAACAGTTATTCTACACATTGGGAGTCGTTCCCATCACTACCCATGTTATCCATCACTACGTTAAAGAGATCTATTATTAAGAATATATTTATATCGCTAAGTAAAACAAAACATATTATGACCTTGACCTGTTTTGTCCCAAAAAAATGAACCGGTACTTCGATCCTAAAGATCAAAGACAAACCTTCACCGAGCAAGAAGACCAACAAATTAACAGAAAATTTACATAAAGCATTTACAATGGCAATGTATTACTAATGAGAAGGCTGCCGACTTGAAAGCATTACTCGTCTCGCAGTCGTAAAAGGCCCAATGAAAAGGCGGATAAAAGGAATTCCCGAACCGTATAGAACTGGTTTCCGAACAGTTGCTCCCATCGAAACGACTGAGCAGTCACAAAGCGTTATTAGATCGGGGAAAAAATGATGCGAAACTATCAGATTCCTCGAACTACTTAGGTGGAGTCTATGGGATATTAAAAATTTTTCGGAATATCAATTTTGTTGCGTGGGATTGTTTTTTTTTAATTAAATTATTGACTGCCAAAGTGTCAACTATTAGATCCGTTTTTTGAGAGAATTTATTGACTTAAATCAAACAAGATGTTTGTATCCTTAAAAATATGAACGTAGTGCGGGGATAGCTTTACACTCTATTATACGAGTAGAAGCTATATTTCATATATTGACACATATTATATAGAGACATGACTATACGTGGGGCCTTTTCTAACGATGAGGGCCGTTTCTAGCTTGTAAGATCAGACTATTCCTTGAGCTATCCAATGAAGGTTCAATAATCAACGAATGAAAACGAGAACTTCAGTTATGTAAAGATAAATATAAATAAATTACAAATTATTATACGTGGTATTTAGTTCAGAAAAACAACAACAACATTCCTAAGAGCTCCTTTTTCTTACCCAAAAACCAACTAGTGCTTGTCTACGATTAACTGATGGTAACTAAGTTTAATCTTAGATGGTAAAAGTAGTGCTTTTACCATCTAACTGCTCAGTAACAAAAGATTCAATCCTTTCTTGAAGACACTCACATATAATCAGACGGCACAATGACTGTTCCACTCCCTTACTGTGAGCATTACGAATAGCTTGGCCAAGGAAATACCACCTCCTAACTTAATACCGGGGTAAAGTAATTACCCAATTAAAAAAAAAATCAAAATCATCGATCATAACATAAGAAACATACATTTCATCTATCGATAGTCATTTTTTAATCTACCGCCGTTTCGTAATAAGGTTCCTCTAACGGAGAAGAAACGGGAGAAAGAAATTCCGCAAACATTATTTACACTTTTGCGCTTTATTCCGTAATTGCGGTAACTAAAGGCCCACAGTGTCGTTATCACTCTGTCATTGTTGTTATGCCACCCCATGGTTGGTCCGGCGGCTCTTATAAAACAGCAGTTAGACTTGCTTAGTTGCCATCCATAAACATTAAAAATAGTCGTGTATCACTTGTCTTGACTCTAATCCAAAAATCAAACTATCCCACACCAAGATGTAGATGTTGGCTCTTGAGTCGAGACGACAGTTTGATTGGCCTTCCGTTTCTGAGCTTCTGCTTTTAAAACATGAGGAAATTGACATAAAACTTTTTTCAATGAATATGTAAAGTAGCTAATAGTCAAATAATAAAAAAAATTCAACCCATGTTAATTAACGTCAATTGAAATTTTATACCAATAAAAAATTCGTGCATTACCAATTTATGCTTTCATCGCACAGAAGGGGCCCAATCAACCAATTACAAAACTTGACAAAGAGGATTTGGCCCATTAGCTCATTGGAGGAAATTAACAATTGCTTGGACTCTAAATAAACTCGTCAAGTTAATTCCGTCATGTCAGTTATCATTTGTCTTGGACTTGTGTCGTTAAAAGGAGTTGATTGACCTGGTTTTATTGTGAATATCGAACAGTTATTTGGAAATAGCTAGTGAATTATATACGAGTAGATTGAATAAAGAACATTTTGCACCGGCTTCTTAACTTTTTAATCCAATTAACATTCCTGATACATTGTGATGAGTATGACTATTTTTGTCTTATATTTCTATCTCTATCTGTACTTCTCTTTTACATTGATCTTTTTGAGTTTTATATTTTCATTAGTTTTAAATTGAAAACTAAACCAAAATTTCGGATAAGCTCTAGAAGAAGCAATATTTCAGTAGTATGTTTAATAATTGTTACTCATTTATTTAATAATTGTGGGCTGATTTAAAGCTTCAGTACAAACAGTGATACCTTAACAAGACTAGATATTCGGTATTTCGTTTGATGGCATTTAAAACTATGAATAGTATTTTAGTAGCAACTACCGAGCTAAAAATTATTTTCACATAGGATTAGCCAAAGTGATGGGTAGATATATTTTTAACTTGATGTAGAGGATTCAGATCTAAATAGAGTACAGCTGCTGTTTATCCTCGTTTTATTTGTTTGAAAATTAATTTCTGTTGTCAACCTTTTCAAACCTTAAGTTACATATAAAAATAGCAAATCTATTTACCCAGATAGACTGGCTTGAATTTTTGTATGTACTGATCTACAGCATTTCTAAATATACCTGTACAATCAATCTTAAAAAATAATAACAAACAAAGGTGCACGTGATTCACCTTCTATTTGTTCTTGATCGTAAGTTTAAACAAGCACGGCTTTATTTATACACACGCAGTGTGATCAAATAACTTAAGGCCCATTTACACGGTGCCAGTTTCTTGCCTGTTGTATACAATTAAATTGAAGCAATAAATGAGTTGCATGGTCTAAACAACAAATGGTCTTAACAATTATTGCGCGCAATTTATTGCATTCAATTATTGCTCTTGTATGTACAAGAAAATGGCATCGTGTAAATGGGCCTTAATACTGTGCTTTTTCTTTTGGTGGACTGTCGACCACGAAATCTTCAAACTAGCCAACTTTCTTCATGCTTCACACGTAACACTTTGGGATATTAACAATTTTTTTCGTCTTTTAGTGCCCATTATAAATATTTTCATTTGATATGGGCTAACAAATATTTGAACGGATATAAATTAATTTTTAAATTACGGAATTATAATTTTCTATGAAGTTTTGATGCAAATCTAAATCAAAATTAAAACTTATATTATAGACTGATCGATGACTTCTTTTAACCTTTTACATTTTATATAATCCGGAAGCATTTCACTCATTTATTTATCAAGAAGAATGTAATGGAAGTGAAAGTCGGAAAACGGTTGTTAGTTATTAGTGTGTTGAAAACGATAACCGAATTAACTTTTACATTTGATGGAAGAAACATAGAATTTATAAACGCTCTGACGTTTACACAAACCTGATATTCATCGATTTGAGAGTTTCTGCTGAATGTGTTAATGGCAATTTACAACTTCATAAGCAAAGCTTTAAAATATATATAAGAGATAAAATATATATTGATGATTGAATGAAATGTTTTTTAAGCCTGTAGTAAAGTTATTGAAACGAGGTTTACTATTTTTATAATAGAATATGTGACTAAAATAATCTTAAATTTAAAAAGTCTGTTTAGATTATCATTGAAATATATAGCAGACATAAAAGATTAAACGGGTAGTAAACCTAAAACAAACTCCTTGAAATGATGCAAATGCTGGAACTAATTCACCAGACTTATCATTGTAAGTGGAGCTTCGGTGCAAATTCCGCGTGTGCAAAACTATGCTTTCAGTAAAAACTTTGTTAGATGTTTTCGCGTCCGCCGCTTTTGTTCCCTAAACAGTTCGAAAATATTTCGCAACTGAAGTTTTCAATTCGTTGCAAACGTTTGGTTTCATTACCATTTATCAGTGTTATTTTGTTGACTAATTCTTAAGTTGTAAATAAAATTTGAACTTTCTTACTAACATACTGCATTCGTTTACAATACCATCATAAAACTATGTTTATTTGAATATGATAATTTATACAATAAAGGAAAGCTTTATTGAACATAACTTGACTTGTTGATAATAAATTTGTTATGTGGTGTAATTTCAATATGGAGTTTGTAACTCGCACCCCCCCTTTATTGTGTATATATAATTAAACTTATATATTTTTTCCCCAATTATATGAATAAATCATATAACATCATTACGTGACCAGGATAATTTATTGACCTTTCTATAGGATCTTTCTAAAGGTAATAATTAGCCGTATGAAATATTGTTGTGATCGTCATATTCGGTAGGACCTCATTTACGTTGTGTTTATTTAGTAACTTGATTCTTTTAGGTGTATCTTGGATAGATAAATATTCACTAGTCGTGGTATAAGCCAGAGATAATGTCAGATTGCTTTCTTAACAACTAATCCCGACTCGCTTGAGACGGGCTCAGAGTATATAGTATACTCCCTCTCACGCTTGTAAAGGGCTCACAATATAATTTTAAAATAATATCCCTTCTCTCTTGAAAAGGGCTCACATCAATTTTACATACCCGATACAAGTCAACAGCTCCCCCACATTTTAAAAAAATGTAGGGAAGGCACACGGCTCCATGAAAACACTCACCAACGCCGTGTGCGGTGAGCGCCAACCAACATGCCAACCAACATACTGCGCCCCCCCCCCCCCCCCCCAGAAGAGGGACAAAAAGTTAGGGAAAGGACCGAAGTCCATTGCAAAGCTGTTTTACCGGCATAAAGAGGGCTTGGCCCCTTGGCAGTGCGTAAGCACAAACTTTGACCGAAGTCGCGCATGTCAATGCGTGTAACGTCATACAAGCCGACGACAAATCCAGTCTTCGTGAATGTACGTCAATACGGTTTTGGGCATGTGTTAAAGATCAGGCACTCTGGCCCTATGATATAATAAGCCCTCCGTAAGCGCCACCACTTTTGCCAGATCGCCGCGACTGCAGACGTGATTGTTAGTGTTTTGGCATCACCACCATTAAAAAGGTTAGCACGACATTTCGTCGCAAAGCACGTTATGAGTCACTGCTCACCCCAAGGGTATGGTTAAAACGTTGCACGGCATCGCCGCAGCCTTGAGAGGTTTTCTCCCGCCAGCTACCATCCACATAAGGTAAACGCATATGCTCCACCAACCATTGAAATAGTCAGATATAGCCATAGTTGTGATTTTTATGTTTAGCCATCAGAAGGGTTTATAATTGGCAACATATAATTATTTGTCAGTGTCTCTGACGTTGAGTATAATGTATTTTCGATCAAGTTTGTCTCACCCACCAGCAAGTTGCCATTATTCGTTCGAACGGTGGGAACTTTACTGAGATTCGTTAATAATGATAAAACATATAAAGAGGTCAGACAGTCTGCAGTTCCGTCATCAGGAACCCGACTTGGACAAATCTACTGAGATGTGCATCAAACCGAGACGCAGACTCGGCCATTATGAATAGCGTCGTCTCCCAAGCAAATGTCGCAAGACGCAATGTCACCAAATGCAACATGCATCAATACAACTATCGCATGTCAACACGCCAACATACAGCCTATCCGCATACACAGCAGACATCATCACCTCGAACCTCCGTCAACCAGACTCATACGATGCAATGATATTAGGCGCAGATCACCCCGCAAATACCACAAGACGCAGTACTGCATATAGGCCGCATGCATAAATGTGACTATCGCGTAGGTGGCACACCCTCACACCACACCAATACAACTCCAATCAACTTCAGCTCCAAAGTTTAGAATATACTCGGAACACACGAAGTGTCCAAACATACTCTTTCACGATCCGAATGATAGTCGACGTATCATAGCGTAAACACTAAGACGCCAACCACCAACGGACCCCCACCCAAGCCAAGTAATAGCCAACGTATCATAGTGGAATACACTAAGACGCAAGCCACCACCAGACTCCCCAAAGTCAGATGATCAGTCGACGTATCATAGTGCAACACACTAAGACGCCAACTACCACCAAACTCTTACTATGCCGAATGACAGCCAACGTATCATAGTGATGGTCACTAAGACGCCAACTACCACCAGCTATCGATGATATGTCCACCACTGAAGACATATCCATTCATGGTTCCACGTTTACCGTAGACCATATCGTCGTACAGAAGTACCACGCAACTCCATAGTAATATCTCTTATAAAGTCCCAAGTCATTCATTGCTCTTCATTACATTTATTATTTTTTCTCTGAGCCTTCGCATATTATTACTTTTATCCATTAGACCTTACTTCCATATGATATTGGTATGGGACGTTCATACAAAGTACTTTGACTATAGTACTAAGAGTCGCGATCGACCTCTGTACTTATATATGTACGATCATACAATTGTGTCCCCGCACGGTACATAATACTTCCCTTAGAAATCACTAAGTATGGAATTGTATTTAATTGACATAATAGTGATCGTATCTTGCTATATTTTTAAAAAATATCCTTTTTTGAGTATTTTTAGTGATTTTTAACTATTTTTTATAAATTTTTGGTAATATCATTTTCTCATACTAACACTTATATTTCTTTAATTTAAGTATATGTTATTAACTTTTATTGTGATTAAACGTTCTTAAACGTTTTATTTTCATCTTAATTGATCTTTATTATGACTAATTAATAATAATATTTATGTTTATTAATAGGTCGTTACAAGTTGTAATTTAGAAGTTTATATTTCTGAGATCTCTATCGCGAATGATTGACTTGACACGCAAAATTAATGACAAAATATCTTGAACGAATCTTCATATCCTCGAATGTCTCCAGTGGGCATCGTAAATTCGGCCTGTAATAATCGTATAAGTCCAATCACGCTTCTCACCCTTTAAGTAAACAACTGTACATTTCCATGCAAATGGGCGCCTGTGTGATTCCGTGGGGCAGTACCGGAACCCTAGACCCTTACTGCCCGTATTACGATAGCCTTCTCACATATTCAGCGAACATCGATGTGACCTTAAGATGTCACACTCATGTATTATGCATGCAACTCGACTTGACTCACATTCGAATCAATCCAGATGCCCGGAATAATGCGATCTGGAAAAACAAAAAGCGCCTACGTAATGAAAGACATAGGCGGATTTTATTCGATCCCTTTGATGTTTGGAGAGGTTATTGGTTCAACTGATTCGGATTACACTTATGACACACACTGAAAATTGTTGATACATTGCCTATGAACAAGAGCGAATTGTATTTTATTGTATCGTCTGATAAGGGATTTTTAAGAAAAGACGTTAAAAAGTGGATAGCATAGTTCACAACATATTCTTCAAGCCACCGGCAATCCAGCCATTGGAGGCTTACTACGTATCTCACAGGAAAGCAAAAGTTCAATTATGCCCAATAAACGTGTGGCCAGTCCATAAGTTATACAGCTATATGACGAATGGATTTTTTCATACTACCTATATTCTAAAAAATAGATTCATCGACTTAAACAAATTTGAACGTTCAGCTCATTGATTCGTTTAAAGCATTTAGGTATTGTTTGTAACGTTGATCAGATTCGTAGGTGAATTTGCCAGCCCCCGTTTCACTGGCTATCTTAATTCGGCAACGCACGACAAATTGCTCCCGATCTACCGTTCGCCCTTCAATCCGGATATGAGGCCCTCATTCCATTATCTCCCCGGCGATCTGCAGGGAGTAAAGCGGCACGGCGATTAGCGAACGGGCCACTGAAGCGCACACGCCAGATAAGGGTCAGATAACACCTAATGCAGAGATGCTCGGGTCTCCTGCACTTATTTCGACTCCAGCAACAATCGAAACGTCTGCCTTCACGTCCATTGCTCTCCCGCCTTTAATATCTCGAACATGTGAATCAGTTAAAACGTTAATGGAATTCCAGATAAGGTGAGCTGTTGCCACGTGTGTGGCCGTGGCGATATCGCATGTCCTCTTGGAGCCTTTATGCAAATTTTAGTGCAGCGAATAATAATTATTTACCCACTTTAATGCTATTGCTGACCTCGAGTGTAACGATTTGTTTTTGGTGAACAAATGCCCCATAGGTACATTACGGTTTCCTCTAATGGTCATTACAGTGTAACTTTAGAGATTCTGCTTTTATGCAAATATTTTCTCAGTATACACTTAAAGCGTTTGAAAGTTATCGTTAAGCACTTTCATGTTTTTCGTGAACTCTTTGTGTTTGAAGAGGTTTAAAGTCGTGTCGCTAATATTCGTTGTTTGAGCGTGAAACATCTCATCAATATGAGTCTACATGTCGTAAAATATTGAAGTGCGTAAAATAAATGTGTCGTTTAAATAACAGTTATGGCTTTTTTTTCTTTCCAACCATTAGAATATCTTCTTAAAAGTTTTTGAGTATCAGTAATATTATAATGAATAACAGTTTTATAATAGGTGGCTACCATCTAACTGATTCGAAAAAAGCGCTGCTTTTGATAAAAAAATCCCAGACTAATCCCACAAAACTAAAGTAACGACCACCCCCACTTTAAATACTGACGAAGATAAATTTCATAATCTTCATAATTCCTATAGACTATATGATAATTGCGGTGATAGTTCATCTGGGCGCTCGTTTGTCAGTTGAGTTCAAATACCGATAACGCCACCAGTAAAATTGTTAATTTTAAATGTGACGGCCTGTGCAAATGTGCGGGAAGTCGATGGATGCAGGTGGCTCAGGATCTTACTTCGTGGCGGTCTATGGGAGAGGCCGATCAGCAGTAGGCTCAATCAGACCGAAATGATGATGATAATGATGAAATGATGACTTATCATGTGCTCAGCAGTGAAGAGAAACATCGTGAGAAAACCTAAATGTTTTCGAAATAATAACAAAAAAATATATCGAAGATATATTTCGAAGTGACATTTTTCGAAATGATGAATGAGGCCTTTGCAATAAGTCCTTACATTACTTTTGAGACTATGTTACTTAATGCAAAAAAAAAAATTTATCATAATGATTTCCTGTATTTACGCGAATACGGGAATGTTAGGAAATCTGTAAAATAATTTATTTTAACCATACAGTTTAACAGCCCTATTACGATGAAATCAGTAGTACCATCACCAAGTTTGTCATTATTTTCTAAATTAAGTAACAATATCATTAGAATAGTTGGAATATTTTTTTTTAGTTTGGCATCAATATATGTGTAACCGTAGTCTCCACAAATTTAAAGTGTTATTCTATTCTCTGTTATATTTACTTGTTCTTTGAACAAGCGCTATTGTAATAGAACAATTGACAAATATTTAGGCATATAAAACATTTTGGTATTGTTATGGCGGTTTCAATGTTATTTATACGGCCCAAGTCATAAACTGAATCAAACCTTGTTGAGAACAGAAAAAAATACATTGAAGGTATTTTTTTTAATTATACATTATAATATTTCAGGTATCATTAATATTATCATTAATATTACTTGTTGTGTTAAATAACCAACTTAGTGGAATAATATTTCTAGTGTAAAAGTCATTTCTTTTTAAAAATAATAAATTAGATTATAAAGGTAATCGATATCTAGAGGTCCTGTTCAATATTTTCACATGCCATTTCAGATTTTATACTAGGAAAGCATTACATTCTTCATAGAAGATAACAATAGAAATCATATTCCTCAGTATATTCCCACGTTTGTTCTTGGTGAGATATCGCTTAGAATATAACATATTCGTTAAGAGTGAAACAATGCGTGTAAATTTTGTCAGTATTCCGCTTGTGACCTAAACTTCCTATTAATTCTTCCTCCTGCCTTTGTTGTGGAGAATTTAATTGTTTACCATTCAATGTATGTAGTTTTTGAAACGATTCGGTTCAAGTGTTGAATGTTATGAATGATTTATGACCACGCTTTGTGATGGGAATCGAGTGTGTAATTTTTATTGGCTACACATTTGAGTTAGAGGAGCTTGTGTAAAATTGTCAAAACGTTATACAGACGTCAATTGGCGCAGGTCACGGCGTAAGATTAACGGATGTCGCTGCCTCTACGTATCCTTTACTTCTTCTTGTTCTTTTAAATAAAAGATGGCCTATTGACTGTTTGTTATATAACAGAAATATTTATTGTTAGAATTTTTCATGTTTAAATAAACATTAACAACAGGAGCTTAATATATGTAATACATTAATGACATCAATTTAGCAAAATAGTCAATGTTTCATAGAAATATTTCTTAAGTATGTAATCATGGCTACCGATTTCTTTACTGAACATTTTGGCTATCCCAAACAATCATATCTTTTATGAATGTCAATTTATACTTAAATCTACAGCGCAATAACTTTATATACGGCGTAACAAAGAGTAATCCATAATCCATTTCGCGGTTTTGCTTAGTAAAAGGGATTAATCGATGCGATTATTTCGTGGGGTGTGAAGGTAATCACGCGTTTTGATTGAAACGGATAAATTTTAAAAGTTTATTAATTCATATGGGTTTAGATTCCATGTATTCATAAATGCAACATATGTTTATAATAATAACGCAACAAATGTCAGTTACTGGTATTATTAAACTTCTTGAAATGTCCTTTTTCAATTTTTTATTGGATTAAACTAATAATCTTAATAATAATTAGGTTTAATTGACTTTTCTTCATTGCATACTTTAACTGTCAAATATGATAATATTGCTTGTAATATATGTATTGTTCTTGTCGGTAGAAGATTATAATGTTTTCGGCATGTACCCTCGTCTAATGAATCAGTCAATAAATGGCGGTTGTACTATTCAACGCGTTTTAATATCTGCTCCCGAATCCCTCAAATAGTGAAGGACATTACATTGCTATAATAAACAGTAACGTGAGTCGCAAAGATGTAGATAAATTTACGATTATTTCAGTTAATGTTAAAGTATATTTAATATTTTTTTATTGTTTCACTAACCACATATCCGTGACCTCCCTTATTTTATGGCGTATACAGTTAAACGCCATTATCGCTGAATTAATCGATTTGAACCCTACCATTGTTAGGGATCGGATCGCTCATCCATTTTATTTCTTTGTACGTACCCACACAATTTACTTTTTACCCTTTATATGTGTAATACGACCTGACTAGTATTGCGTATTATAGACCTTATTCTTTGGTGTTAAAGTAGTAAATGCATCGTACAGATTAAACTATGTGTTTAGGTTAATATTCTTGGGAAGAGGGTAAGGGACGTCATTTCATTTGATACTGACAATTTATTAAAGTAGTCAACAATGACAGATGACGAAAATTCTTTACGGAATTTAATAATGCACCTTGATGGTCGCAGGGCTGCGGTTTTAAATAACCCAGAACGGGCTAGCTCGACCAGGTAGTGCTAAATTGTAATATATATTAAAAGAAGAAAATTATACACACATATTGACCGACGTGTGAGGTAATAAGAACCTCAGTCTCACAATAGTCTGATAAATGATCACCCCGCTCGTATTTTGTGTGAAATAAAAATAAAAGAATTGAAAAATAATTAAAAAAATTTTAACACTGAAAGGAATTAACACTCCAGGCGGAGGGTGAATTCCAGGAAGTAAATACTTCAAGTTCATATTAGTCTTGTGTGAATGGGATTGTGACGTCATAGCATTCGTGCAAGAACAAAAGCCGCTACGAAGCTCTTCGCCATAACAAACAAAAGCTCGAATAAAGAAACTTACACCTTAAACTTATTCATTTCATAGTTACAGGCATCAATAATTGAACCGGAATGAACCATTCGCTAGAAGTCATTTGGAACAGTTTGCTGTTACTTTAAGCGAGAAAGTTTCTCAACATTCTGTATATTGCTAAACGTCCGCTTAGTTAAACATTTTATTGAACTTATGTAAAATGTAAAATACCAAATACATTTCACCTAGTACGGCTTTTTCGTACCAAAACACAAGCTAAATGGTTTTAGATGTTGACAACCTATTAAAAGTGGGCCCCGTTTACCACACGACTCAGACGAAACGCGAAAGTACTCGTATAATATTTCCACGTCATTAAACACTAGCTGCTGCCCGCGACTACGTTTGCGTAGAGTAAGCTGAAGGCGTAACATTCAGACAGAAAGACAGATATACATAAAAATTTGTATATAAATTATAGCCTATGTGTTATTCTGATGTATAAGCTATATTATTGTAAAGTTTCATTAAAATCCATTCAGTAGTATTTGCGTGAAAGAGTAACAAACATCCATCCATACAAACAAACTTTCGCGTTTATAATATTAGTAATGAAGTAATGATTAGAAGCTGTTGCATGGCCCTGCACACAAAATGCTTTCAATTATAAGCCCTTTAAACTTCTTAACTCCTTTAGACTCGGATGTTTTGATCTTACTAAAAATAAAAAAGAGTATTGCATGCAACATGCAACCCTTGAACACTAAAAAGCTATTGCATAATGATATTTGCATGCGGGCCGGAAAGTCTATGATTTATTTTATTATTCTACCAAAAATACAAGTTCCAACGAATTCGCGTACGTGTTAGGAGTTTTTTTTAATGTGAAAAGTTGCCAAGCGAACAGACGGTTCGCCTGATGTTAAGTAAATACCGCCGCCCATAGACATCTGCTAAACCCGAGGATTGGTAATGCGTTGACAACCTTTAGAAAATTGGGCTCCGGCCTCCTCACTCACCAGACGAAAATCAAAATCAAAATCAAAATATATATCCCTTCATCATCATGATTTCAGCCTGTTTGAGTCCACTGCTGAACATAGGCCTCCCCCGTAGACTGCCACGAAGTACGATCCTGAGCCACCTGCATCCATCGACTTTCCGAACATTTGCACAGGTCGTAGCTCCATCTATTGAGGGGGTCGTCCTTCTGTAAATACCTTAACTCACCTTAATTAAAAAAAGAAGATACATATACCAAGGTGGGGCTACTCATCAGCTTCTGCTATCGCACGAATGGGAAGGCTCGTCCGGGGAAGTACCACGTCCTCACAGAAGACCAACCTGAAGTGGAACTTTTATACTTTGACGTTTCGTCTGGTGAGTGATGTAACCGGAACCTATGGGTGGTATGGAGGTGGTATTGACAACTTCTCGTATAATAAAAGTTAAATGGTGCAATTCACTGCAATCTGCTTCTGTAATGTTATGTTAAATCCTGTTTGTAGCTAATGTAAATTCAATGTAGGCTTAGGAAATAATTGTTTAATATTATAATCTATAAGTTGAAAAATATTTTTCTCACACCAAGATTTTTCAAGTTTCATTTTGAGCTTAACATGAACGACTATTTAACAATCTATGTTCATCTTGTACGCCTTCGGGACGTTAGAAAGTGCTAATAAAACTATTAACACGACTAAAGGACTTTTCCGCCGCATCGGAATTTCCCTCGTTAAAATATAGGCGTCTGTAAAAAGTCTGAAACGCTCCGGGCGGTCGACAATTTTAATTCCGAAGTTGATTAGGCAGAGGCGGTTCGCGAACGAAACCGGCGATAATTCCGCCGCGAAACTAGCGCCATTATTTCCCTCCCGATAATGCCGGCGGCTGGAGTCGTCGAAGTGGGAGGAAAAAAATTTCCATTCTAATAAAATTATCGGACCATTAAATGCAGTCCGGCCGTGAAATGCGGAGCTCGTAGACGACGCGCGGGGCCCGATTGATTGTTTCGTCCGTGGGCGAGGCAAAAATGTAAATGGGAAAATGGCGGGAAATTACGATAATATTCCATGAACGGCGAGCGTTATTGATACAGTAATTTCTGCTCCAAAAACGATTTTTGGATATTGGCACACGAAATTTACTGAAATAACATTATATTTGAAATGATACACACGATTTATTGAAATGCTTTTGCAGTTATGCCACTAAACAAATCAAATGTACTATGGGCTAAAAGGTATAAATATTACAGATCTCTATAGGCCATTAGCATATTGCATGAGAAACACAAGTTTGGTGTTGATTATTTGGCATCGTAAAGGTTATGGGTTTCTACAAGAAGACAATAAAAATTCTATATTTTAAGCCTATTTTAATATCACCCATAAATATCTTAGTGAAAAGTTTTCTTCAAAATTTAGTTTCGTTCCAAGCTCATATATATGGCAATACCGGCTGGCTGCTAACCGTCGGTTACTAACGTGTAGAAAACTTGACAAATATCATTATTATCACTAATTATTGAGTCAATCATGTCGTTGTTGACTATTGTCATTGAAAATAAAGAAAGAAAATACATTTGTTTAACAAAAAAATAACTAAATATGACCTAATTAAAAATGCATTTTATGCTTCTATAGTGCGTGAGGGTAAAAAATATTGAAACTGTAACCCCAGCGAAGTATAAAGGAAATATTTGAATTTTAATACTATGAACTCTCTATGCGTAAAATGGCATGTTAGAAATGGACAGTTTTTCTTACAGTATATTAAACCAAATAGCCCAAGTAAGTCGCACTCCAACCTATCGGCGTCGAACCCTCGCAATCTGTAAGTCGAGTTTACGATGGCTTTTACTTTTGAAACGCCGTGCCCGTAAATTCCAATCGAGCTCCTAAAATTTCTTTATTACTATTCCTTTTCCTAAATGCTACTTAGCAAATTGCCCATGGAAAATATCCAGATCCAGTATAACAGCCTAGAATCATTTATAATAGGTATGTAAAGCAAAAAGGAAAGTAACAACTCATACATGTCCCACTGCTGGGCAAAGGCCTCTTCTGTACTGAGGGTACCGTCTTCGATGACATGGTACTTTACGAGCCCACTGCTGATTGGCAGACAGGTATATATCGTTTAAAATGTATACTTTTTTTATTAATATTGCGAAAATGTTCAGGCTTCATGATGCTTTCGTTCACCACTGAGCATAAGATTTTAAGTGCTGACCTTTGGTGATGCATTGCCAATCTCCAAAAATATGGCTTCCGGTACCAAACAAAACGCAAAAGTAGAATACTTCCATTACACCCCGAATTTAAATCGGGCTGTGAAACTTTCCCGGACGATCCTGCCAATTCATTGAAAATGTTATTTATCGTTTAAATGCAACAGTTGAAAATGTTTTGTTAATCCAGATCAAAACAATCCACCCTGTGTGCGCTTTGCGTCCGTGATTTTATGTTTGTGCAACCTCCTACGTGAATTATTCCTCAGTAAATTCACCGGTCGTTATCATTTAGAAATAAAAAAAGAGTTTCAAGGACATTTCAAGGACTTATTTTTACACAAGGTAATCTGACCCCAAACTTAACACAGCTTTTACTACAGGTTACTAGGTAACTGATAAACATACTTAAACATACTTTTGTTTTGTAAATAAATACAAATTATAGATATATAAACACCCAGACACTAGAAAAATACTATTTGCATCCCCAATATTCTTCCAGTAGCGGGGATCGAACCCACACCCTCTGGCGCAACAGACCCATCCACTACCCGCTACACCACATTACTTAATTCCGATACATTGTCGATAGCATGTCGCGTGGTGACCACGTATTCGCAATACGGCCACAATCGCTCCCTAATTTGTTGTCGGAAGGCATCTCATGTCGGAGGAATGTACTATGGGCTAAAAGGTATAAATATTACAGATCTCTATAGGCCATTAGCATATTGCATGAGAAACACAAGTTTGGTGTTGATTATTTGGCATCGTAAAGGTTATGGGTTTCTACAAGAAGACAATAAAAATTCTATATTTTAAGCCTATTTTAATATCACCCATAAATATCTTAGTGAAAAGTTTTCTTCAAAATTTAGTTTCGTTCCAAGCTCATATATATGGCAATACCGGCTGGCTGCTAACCGTCGGTTACTAACGTGTAGAAAACTTGACAAATATCATTATTATCACTAATTATTGAGTCAATCATGTCGTTGTTGACTATTGTCATTGAAAATAAAGAAAGAAAATACATTTGTTTAACAAAAAAATAACTAAATATGACCTAATTAAAAATGCATTTTATGCTTCTATAGTGCGTGAGGGTAAAAAATATTGAAACTGTAACCCCAGCGAAGTATAAAGGAAATATTTGAATTTTAATACTATGAACTCTCTATGCGTAAAATGGCATGTTAGAAATGGACAGTTTTTCTTACAGTATATTAAACCAAATAGCCCAAGTAAGTCGCACTCCAACCTATCGGCGTCGAACCCTCGCAATCTGTAAGTCGAGTTTACGATGGCTTTTACTTTTGAAACGCCGTGCCCGTAAATTCCAATCGAGCTCCTAAAATTTCTTTATTACTATTCCTTTTCCTAAATGCTACTTAGCAAATTGCCCATGGAAAATATCCAGATCCAGTATAACAGCCTAGAATCATTTATAATAGGTATGTAAAGCAAAAAGGAAAGTAACAACTCATACATGTCCCACTGCTGGGCAAAGGCCTCTTCTGTACTGAGGGTACCGTCTTCGATGACATGGTACTTTACGAGCCCACTGCTGATTGGCAGACAGGTATATATCGTTTAAAATGTATACTTTTTTTAATTAATATTGCGAAAATGTTCAGGCTTCATGATGCTTTCGTTCACCACTGAGCATAAGATTTTAAGTGCTGACCTTTGGTGATGCATTGCCAATCTCCAAAAATATGGCTTCCGGTACCAAACAAAACGCAAAAGTAGAATACTTCCATTACACCCCGAATTTAAATCGGGCTGTGAAACTTTCCCGGACGATCCTGCCAATTCATTGAAAATGTTATTTATCGTTTAAATGCAACAGTTGAAAATGTTTTGTTAATCCAGATCAAAACAATCCACCCTGTGTGCGCTTTGCGTCCGTGATTTTATGTTTGTGCAACCTCCTACGTGAATTATTCCTCAGTAAATTCACCGGTCGTTATCATTTAGAAATAAAAAAAGAGTTTCAAGGACATTTCAAGGACTTATTTTTACACAAGGTAATCTGACCCCAAACTTAACACAGCTTTTACTACAGGTTACTAGGTAACTGATAAACATACTTAAACATACTTTTGTTTTGTAAATAAATACAAATTATAGATATATAAACACCCAGACACTAGAAAAATACTATTTGCATCCCCAATATTCTTCCAGTAGCGGGGATCGAACCCACACCCTCTGGCGCAACAGACCCATCCACTACCCGCTACACCACATTACTTAATTCCGATACATTGTCGATAGCATGTCGCGTGGTGACCACGTATTCGCAATACGGCCACAATCGCTCCCTAATTTGTTGTCGGAAGGCATCTCATGTCGGAGGACGGGCGACGGACGTGTTTAGAATTTTTAACGGCGCGGCTTTAATTGTTCGGAGGCGAACCGCCCGCGGGCCTATCGACAAATGAAAAGTCGCCGCCAATTAATTAGAAGGGGGCGGGAGGAGATCGTGAGAGCCGTTCGTGATCCGGCGCAAGTTACGAGAGGACTACGTTTTTCGTATTTAAGTGAATGGAAAAGCTATCGTAGGGAAACGCAACAGTCTACACTCTTGCGCGAATGGGTGTGCGCGCTTGAAGAAGTATCACGACCACGCAGAACGCAACAGTTTTCTCTGTTGCACGAATGGGTGTGACCGTTTGGAGAAGTATCACGACCTCACAGAAGACCGGCGTGAAGTGGAAATGCTATACTTCTGCTTTTCGTCTGGTAAGTGAGCAACTGCATCGTTGCATCTGCAACATTAGGGGTGTTGCAAACGTCCATGGGTGGCGGTTATCAACTTATATCAGGTGAATGATATATTCAGAATTAATGAAGGCCAGCTCGCTTTCTCTCTCATTCTTGCTGCTCTCACATTAAAAACGGCTTGGCCCGACACCGGTAAGGCCTGCAAAGGTAGATATTTGTAACGATAGTATCATTACAAATATCATTACAAGGCTATCATTACAAATACCTACGTTTACGATGTTTCTATTATATCAGAGCGTTCAATTCATGCGGTAAATCTGTGGAGACGGCATTGGATAAAAAGTATGATTCAAATACAAAAGTGTTTCTATATCATAACGAAGGTATATCATACCTTTGCAGTCTGCATTCTTGCAGTATACACTGCACTTTACAAGATAAGCGTATTCATAGATAATGGCAGTCACCAGCCAGCTATCTATGAATCCATCTTTGTAATTGCAAAACGCTTCAGCTTTTGAATTGTATTACTTGACGATACGACTCTCAGAAGTAACTTTATAACGAGCTCATTAGGAACTTTTCGAACTTCGAACTCTTTCCGACAGTACTATTGATACGATCAAAATCGATTAAGATGTTATTTATTTTAAAATCCCTCTTTTTATCTTCCTACATTGCAAATACTCATTTGTCGCTCTCTGCCATAGCAGAACATGACACGACTACACATAAATCAAATAGCGTAGAGCTGAATTGGATCTGATTTCGTGACGTTACATTGTATTTTGCCTTAAATAAAAGCTAAATCTAATTAACTGTCATACGCGCGTATAATTCAATGCCGGAGCTCCAATCAATTTGCTTAAAGTTATCTAATCAAGACAAGGGATAAATTTCGATCGCATATCTCATCCATCACAGAGTATTTTCACAGCAGAGTGTGAAATGTAAAAAATAATAAAGATGCATTCTATAGGCGAGTAGTACGTGCTAGAAGAACATCGCAACTGTTAATGTTATCCTTGTTATATACCAATATATTAATTGCGGTAGCAAAGTTTTATTATTATTAATTATTTTATTAATATAATTAAGTTGATCACAACATTAGATGTCTTGATTTCATATATTCTCAATCTCAAATTTTCATATATTCAAGAGAGAATCGTATCCTTTCAGTTTCTACGCTTTATTAGTCTGTATAATCTATTTCTATAATACAATTCAATTTGTCTATGTTCATGATGGGTCTATTACATCAGTCTATTATTAATTCCGTGCGGTACAGGAGTTGCGGAGACGTCATTAGATTAACCGAAAGATAGCGACTAGTTTGATTGATGGTGCGGTATTACACGTCTTCGCAGATCCGACGATACGGAAAGTTGATCTATGCTCCTTGAACTTGAACATTCAAACTGATAGAAAGTGGACTGTAAAATTAGCTAGATTTTTTTTACTACAAAGCATTTAAGAAAACTCGAGGAGGACATCGCTTTACCTTGCTGAATAGTCATAGTTATTTTTTTTTTTTTTCACTTTCTGTAATCTACTAATGGCATTGCATTGGAAAAGTTTTGTGGTCGATGTGCGTAGCAGGTACCTAAGTTTTGTGTTTTTCAGGTACATCAAGTAAAGATACAATTATCTAATATTTTTTTTTATTTTATTTAAGACACACCAACAGTATACATATTTACACAACTTACAAAAAAAGGAAAAATTAAAAAAAAAAGAAACTGGACCTAATATGTACACCTATAACAGGTGTGTACATCATTTACAATATTGTGACAAAGTTTAGTAAACAAAAAAAAAACTAATTCATAAAAAATTAAATACAAAGAATAGACTAACAATAAAGAATCAAAAATAAATTAAAAAAAAATTCATTTTGAAGAATACTATACTATAATATATACTAATGAAATGACTCCAGTACTTTCTTTTTGTAAACATAAGGGGAATCGTTAAAAATATCGATATATTCAGCACGGCTAAAAAGTATATTCAATTCTTTGCACATTCTTACAAAAGGTGAATTGAGGCCAAGATTAGTTTTTACGGTCGGTGTATAAAAGATTTTTGTAATCGGTTTGCGTGGAAATTTGTGAGGTACAGCTAGTGAAATATTTTGAAGAGCCTTGGGGCAATTTATTGAGTTATTTAAAAGTTTGTGCAGAAAAATTATAAAATATTTATAGTGAACGGTAACAGGCTTCAACACAACCAACTTTTGAGACAATGATCTTGGAAAAAATTGGATAACTTCTTACCACCTAGTCAGGGTCTAACGACTACAAGGGGTAAAACGGGGCCTTATTACTAAGACTCCGCTGTCTGTCTGTCCGTCTGTCCGTCTGTCTGTCTGTCTATCCCTCTGTCACTCGGCTGTATCTCATGAACCGTGATAGTTGAAATTAGACAGTGGAAATTTTCTCAGATGATGTATTTCTGTTGCCACTTCAACAACAAAAACTAAAAAACAAATATTTAAGTGGGGCAAACATACACGATTTTTTGCCGTTTTTATAGATAATGGTACGGGTACATTCGTGCCCGAGTCCGACTCGCACTTGGCCCGTTTTTTAATGCAGTTCAAGCGAGCTGGTGGTTCACCTGATGGTAAATGAATACCGCCGCCCATCGAAATCTGCAACATCCATAGATCCCCATTGGCCCACTCACCAGATGAAACACGGAAATTCTACACTATTAATACAGGCTGGTCTTCTGTAAGATCGAGTCTGGTCATTCGTTCAAAAGACGTGAGACCGCTGCGTAGCCCTGCCGCATAGTTGAATGATCAGAAATATTATATTTTTAGTTTTGCTTCCACAAAAATCATTCACCGCCACTCTTAATTTGTACAGCTAAATATCACTACCAAGCAAGGAATCACTTCAAGTGTTTCACTTAAGGATGTTTGAAGAATTATTTTTAGTTTTGCTTCGACAAAAATCATTCGCCCCCCCCCCCCCCCCCCCCCCTAATTTGTACAGCTAAAAATCACTACAAAGCAAGCAATCACTTCGCTGCGAATAAGCACTGGCACGCGCCACGTGGCGAGTAATCGCGCGCCACGCGCCAAATCCGTCGGACGTGACGATTCGGAGTGCAAAATGATATTTCTCCTTTTTACTCGCACGGGGCGTCGGCAATTATTTGCATTCGCCTCGTTTCTGCAGCGTATCTTGGTTACAGATGTTTTTGTTAGATTTATTTTGGTTATTTTTTTCGTAGCCCGTTGAGCATTATTCGGTTACATTTTCAACATTTGTTAGGATGACTTCTTGTACTTGAGTACTAGAATATTGTGCAGATTATGCAACAGATTTTGGTGATACACAAATGAGTCGTCTGGGAAAGTACCTCACTGAAGACTTGGTTATCAATCCAAGTTAATTAGGGCTTTTTTAGTTCAACTTCGTTTATTGTATTTTTTATTTTTTTATTATAAATATTTGTTAGGTATATTATTATACTCAGCAAAATTGTAGGTTTTAATTTGCATTTGATTCGGCAGTTTCGTCAGATTATAAATATACAGAACATACAATATCATTTATGTATATGTGTTATCTACACATAAATATATAATAAAGAGATAGATAAATACTCTTTAAGCAGGACAAAACGTAACGTAAAAACTAACAAAGCAAAACACTACGTAGCCATTTAAAAAAGTATTAAAAAAAAATCGGATTTTTGACTAATAACAGACGTTGGTGCCGTCGAAAAATGACTGTTTAAAATGAAACTCGTACGCTTCACCATCACAAATACATGTACGGTTTTCACGTCAAACTGTGAACGAATGTATTTTTTTTAATCCGTCGCTAGTTAGTGGAGCGCCTGGTGGTAATCACGCGTCTGTCATACCGCGTGATAGGCGGGGGAGGCGGCGCGTGACAGACGTGCGGGAACACGCTGCGTGCTCCCGACGTGATGCCTGGGCTGTTTGGGTAATGGAGCCTTAACAGCGAAAGACGTTAAGACGAATTTCATCCAAGACCCTTTCAAATCGCAGACACGTGTGCAATTAACGTATTTTTTTTATTTCACCTCGCACTGGATAATTGTTCCGTTGGCATGATTAATATTCGGCAAAGATCCTGTACAATAATTACTATATACTAATATGGTAAAGTATATTTGGGGTAATTGACACCAATAATTTAAGTAAACATGGGATCTATAATTCGCAGACTCATCCGGGGACTACCAGTAGCATTATAGTTTTTCGTTTTGTTTGACAAATGAGGTAACAGAGTTTGACATACACGACCACGACGCCAAAGACCATACTCGTAGTTAAGCAGCAGAAAAAAACCTGAAAGTTCTCTGAAATTTTATGTATGCACCATGAAATTTTGTAATGTTCTCAGTATAATTATATACTTTGTTTGTTTTCATTGAGATTGGAAATTATTTTAGATAGCGAGTTTATAAAAATTAACGACTCCTAACATTGATATGCGTTAGAAATTCATTTTAAAGTACTGGAAATATTTAAACCTTCTAACGTGACGGTTAGATGGTAAAAAAACCCATGCTCTATTAACCTAGAAACGATTTTTTTTTCCAAACGAAAACGGGAAAAACCTCAACTGAATTTTAGGTCGATTAGAAAATTCCCGACGTTCGTGGTTACGCGACTAAATTGCAATGTCTACTCGAGCGAGGTGACGGCTCTGTCAGCGGGGCTGATATCGAAAGTGACAGGTTATTTTAGGATTAATGCGACGCTGGCATACAATTTCCCGACACGTTTTACCGAACGACAAAATGCCTCATTGTCAAAATATAAAAACCTACGCACGACGAAGCAGAGTAGATTTTTTTACTCGGGCACATACCGCCATAAACCACTTTTTTTTATAACAATGTCTATGGATCTTAGGATTTAACTACTAACTTATCCCTGTAAATTTGTAAGTTGTATCACGATTATAGACAGAAATGTACCAACAGATGAAATATCTAGAACAGCTCGAAGCAAAGATACTGTTCATTGTGAGATATTTTTTTATTTATTTTATTCTTAACCTCCTACATAAAAAATATGGGTGTTATAAGTCTGACGTGCCTGTCCTGTGTATGTCTGTCTGTGGCAACGTAGCTTCTAAACGAACGGACCGATTATGTTGAGGTCTTCTTTTGTTGAAAGCTCAATGATCGAGTTGGTCCTTAGCTATAACTTGAGATTTTTGTGTCGGGCGTCACTTAGAATTTATGATTTTATATTACAATTGTTACAAACTTATTTGAAATTTATACAAAAAAAATTGCAAGAATACACTCATTGCAAATGTGTAAAAATGAAATGTTAATTAAACGCTGTTGGAGAATCGCCGCACAATTATGTAAAGTTACTATTTTCTGTATGTAAAATGATTCTTACTAATTAATTTAATAGCAGGATTCACAGTAGTGCAGCCTGCTATCAAATTCATTATTGAAAACATTAACAACTTTATAAATCCTTTAGTGTGGTAAAAAGTATCAGCCTACTATACATGTCCCACTGCTGGGCAAAGGCCTCCTCTGTACAGAGGGTATCAGGGCATAGTCCACCACGCGGCCCCACTGCGGATTGGCGGACTTCACATATTTTCGAAATATTTTTTTTTTTTATTATTTCGAAAATATGCAGTTTCCTCACGATGTTTTCCTTCACCAATAATTCAGCACTTGAAATTTACAATTTCATTGGTGCCGGCACCGGGGATCGAACTCAGGTTGCTCGAGTATATTGAATTAAAGGCGAGCGCCCGGACACTGAGCTATCACGGCTACGAGTACGGCTTTGAAAATACTTCTGCTGTAGCACCGTAAAACTGGACGGGACTGAACGCGAACAATGGAGAACCTCGGCCTGACAGAAGACAAGCTTAAAATTTTCACATCGATGTCGTCCGATGAGAGAGGTAGGTGATAATGTAACATCAAGTGGACCATTTTCAACCGACTTCTAAAAAGGAGGAGGTTTTCAATTCGACTGTATTTCACCTCGGAACTTTCGAAATGGTAAACCGATTTTGATGAAACTTTTTTTTTGAAAACTGGTGCTTCCCATGTGGTCCCATATTAATTTCAATGGTATTGGATCTTGAGCTCCGGAGATTAAGTATGCAATTACAAAATTAATACAGAGCGAGATATTTTAAGACGGTCTTGCTTTTCATTAACAATCACACAACGCATACGTGGTAGCGTAGTACAAAAACGGAACATTTTTAACGATATACCGCTTCGAATCCGACACTACGCACAAACAAGCCGAAAGCCGAGATTACGCGATGCAAAACGCGATGTGGGCCATAAATTTAGACGTATCCACGCGGACTGCCCGGCGTCCAAACAAACAGCGCACTTTTAAGCGGGGGTTAACACGCGCTGATTTGCATATGGGAAGCACTCGCCACCGGCGTGGGTTACGAGTGTGAAAATTCCCCAGGCGATCGATAGCCGACTCAGGTAGACCGAGTTCTGCGAGCGAAAGGACTTCTTTATTTAAAACACCGCCCACACATACATAGAAAACTGGATATACATTCGAATAATATGTGAACGTACGTTGGTGAACCTGTTGAATAAAAAAATAACGTTATTAATGTAAACCGTTACCATTACGCATATTACAAGTTATTATAACTAACTTAATTACTGTAAACTGATTTCAAGTGCGTGTAATCACCCATTTTTAATGTTTTTCTCTTTGTTTTCGTTCGGGATAATCTCCGACACCTATTTTTTTTTCTTCTACTTAAAAGACTAAATATAAATTGGACCATCTAGCAGAGCCTACCGAGGCCTACGAAAATGCGGTTGTGATTTTCGCTGTTGGGTTCGATTTTTGTAAAATATTGCATTGATTTTAATATCCTGAATCGAAGAGGAAGATACAGATATTGTTAATGCATATTATTATTTTTATTTATTCGTATACGAAGCGAATGAAGTTATTATAATGTGGATATAATTATAGTGAAAGCATAACGAATGGAAGAATAGGAAAAACACCAGTTCTGCTGATACGAATTGTACTTTCACAAAGTTTTGTTTGGGGTACACTAGAAGAGGTGTAGATTAGATATCTATCTTGCTTAATTTTTATGTACTTATACTTTTAATTAAATTTTGTTTTATTTCTTTATTTCTGTCTTCGCAAGCAAATTCTCCAGTGTCAAGGTCAATTCCTGCCTCTAAGATGACAAGTCATTGAAAAGCACTAAGATTTTAATTTCCTTTATCTTCCATGTCCATTTCCTTTCCCAACTTTAATTTTTACATTACTCTACTGAGTCACTCAGTGGATCCTACGCATTCTTCAATCAATCTAACAACGCATCTAGATTTAAGCAAGAAAGCGTATTCCAACTCTAGTAAAGTTTAACATCTATTGCTCAAACATTTTTATTTATTACTAAATTAATTATAACCTTGAATTATATCAAACTTTACATATGTATATACATTTTCTCTCGCGATAAACGGATAAAATAAGCAGATGTGCGTGAAGGTCACGGAGTGTTCTCCGGTCCAGAGTCGATGTTTATTATTCAAGCGCAAAAAGAACTTTGCTTAATATATCACAAACGTGCAACACGCCCAAACCAAAACAGTGTCGAAGCTCTTCTAAGCGTGCCTCTAAACTATAATTAATAAATGTATAATAACAATTCCGAACTCCATTCGTTATGACCGAGTCAAAATCATCGGGGGAGCGCATAAAGGCAACACTTCATATTTGTTATTACGAGGACCGCGCGTTAGGGTGCCATTCATATTCAAATTACTCTCAAATCTACAACTATTATTATACCCGGTGCATTGTGCGGGTCCTTGGGGACCTATATCATTATTCCTGGGCGTCCTCCGCATCACTGGCGATGTAGGAGCATTGTCGCGCCCCAAAACGCCGCCGCGGCGTGGGCCAAGCGATCGGCGCGAGGGCGATTCGAAAACGCTTTATTTCACTTTACCACCCATCCGCCGTCCTCCGGCATTCATTAGTCGCGTTTTACGGTGCCGCTAAACGCGAACGGGAATCATCAACGCCGCTGAGTATCTCGCGCGGTGATTTACCGCTTCCATAGTAAGGAGAACTAACGCACGCACGCGTGGAGTGAGAAAAAAAAGCCGAAATACGAATTGTAAATTAGGTCCGATGTTCATAAATTCCCCCGGACTGGAAATTACCGAGCCGAAACGACATCCATTAGTAATAAAACATTAAAGTCGTAGATTCGAGAATTCATCGGCGCCCTTTAGATTGTAATTTATGTGACGGTGAATATTTTTTATGTTCCATTAATGCACAATTGGATTCTCGTATCGGGTTCTAATGCTAGTGGCGCCTGGGCAACGGAACGTCGACGGACGTCCCCGACCATAAAGCGTCCCAAACAAATATCAACTTTTAGCACCAAGCCCCCGCCGCTTTTGTTTTTTAAATAAGCATACCATGTTATGTCGGGGATCAACTTCGGATGCTGGTTTCAAAACATTGACCGTATTCATCACGGAATGGTTCTCAGAATTAATTGAGAAATATATAGATGTATAAAATTTCTTCGAGAATAATTTATTATAAATCTTTTTATTTAAAATGTAATTTAGGCAAGATCAGTTTCTCTTCTTCATAATCTGTGTCTAGTGTGCGAGAAGATGGATGCAGGTGGCTCAGGATCGTGCTTCGTGGTAGTCTATGGGGAGTCCTATGTTCAGCAGTGGACTCAAACAGGCTAAAATGATGATCATGACAATCGTATATATCTATCCGCTCTTATTAGCAATATTCAAAAAGAATATTTTTAAACAATCTTTAAATAATCTGTTAACAAACTTTTAAGCGAACTAAAGACTAAAGATATCTTAAGTGTAATCAAGTTTTTGCGCTAGTTCACTATCTAAGACTACATCAATGTATGTCTTCAGGTATGTCAACCATAGGCCGACAAAAAAAGAAAAAACCGACGCCTCTGCTACACTGTTTTAAGTTAACTATAATAAAATATTTCACCGAACAGTTCATTAATTCGCTCTCCACCGCAAACACGAAACCGAAATCCGTCAACGAAACAACGAAACGACAAAACTTCAAACCGCTACCGTTCCGCGAAATCGGAGGACACAAAAACACTTGGACACGTGTTTCGAATTTCGAGTTTCCAAACGCGTGTTAGGGATATTTTTTTCTAAACATTCTAAATATCTTCCTTCTTAATGTGTGTGATGTTTAAATTATTAGAATATGAATTGAAATTTAGTGACTCAGGTGGTTTAAGTTGCTGAGCAATCTGTTTCGAGTTTCGTTCATCTTCATTTATACCATTTATAAATATAGATTATAGATTATAGATTATATTTAGACATTTAATTTGGCTAACAAATCTAAAATATATGAAAGAACTAATAAAACATCAATTCATTCAATTCATTTGTTAAAAAATATTATAAATTAATGATAATACTCTACTGCTTATTTCATAGTTTATAAAAGAAGTTGGTAAACGAGTAGGTGGACTGAAATGTTAAATGGCTACCGCTATCGATGATGCAACGGTAGACAACACTTCAGCAATTCTTAGGGAAATAACAAGAGCGCTATCCACCAGTTAACCCCAGTCACCTCCGAAGCCAAGCGCCAAGCGAAGCCAAGCGAAACATAGTAAAGAATATTAACATACTTTTAGTGAAGTTTTCCTTTAAGGCGTGTATCACTTCTGTGAAGACGCCGATCAGGTGCTACGTGGATCTACTACAGTGGACATGTTACAAATGAACGTCTGCTGTTGACTGATCGACTTATGCATAACAAATGAATCTTAAAATGTTGATAACACACAGTTGCCAAGGTATTGCCTTCGGCGTCGGGGGTCATGTGTTCGATTCCCACTCGAGACAACTATTTGTGTGACCCACAGATAATTGTATGAAATCGGGCTGTTTGTCCACGTGAAATTTATGTTTGTAAAACGTCCTTACAACACAGAATAACGTTATCCTAAAGTTAGGGCATTGTTTTTGAAAAAAAAAATTAAAAAAAAACATCATACAACTGTTTAGTCGTGTTACTGTATAAAAAATGTCATCATTATCAAATAACACAACTCGATAAATTCACGGCGTGAAAATATTCATGCGCGTATGCACATGGGTTCACAAATTACGATGGAACACTCGCACCAAAACTAGTATTAAATATGAAAATCAATTTAACGACGCACTTATAAATGCGCATTAAACAAGCATTTACTACAAGAGTAAGCTCAATCAAGTCCGGCTGTGGTTTTTAAAGCTGTTTTGTCATTAATATAGCGCAGTTTATTGCTGCCAGATCGATTTCTATTCAAATTGGATCGTGTCCTATGACACGTAGAAAACGTTTCTATAGAGAAAGCCGTATAAGACCACACGTTAATAAGCAATTCTCATTCCGTACGCGTTCCGTTGAGTAGAAGAGGAGGGAGGCCTTATGTCATTCGGATTATCCATACAAACAGTTATCGAGTAAAAAGGCCATGATATCACATTATAAGCTCGTAGCGCCCCCCGTTTCCGTCGATGGTGTCGGAATGATAAATTCCGGATATGACCAACAAAAGCGTGTCCATTGTTTCAATGCAACAATGTAGACGGAGCAACGTCGAAAAAAACGTAAGGGTAGACGGTGTGAATAAATCTAAATCGCATTTAAGCCAAGAACTGGTCTAGGCCCTCGTCGTTGCGACGCTGTTAATCTTTAGAAAGGGACGCGCCTCGTTTGCTGAATCGTCTTGACCCATAAACGGTGTCAAAATTTAAGAGTTGTTCTTTGCATTCGATGTGTGAGCGACGAATGATATTTACGAGAAGTATTATCATGGTATATTAACCTGTTGTTAAAGCGAAAACTTAACGAATAAAAAGCTTATTAAAAAATTCTAACCATCTGCATCGTTAGGTTGGGAAGCATGAAATTTCACTCAGCTTTTCTTAATATAGCTGCTCATCAGAGAAAATTGTTTTATAACTCTCTCATTCGTCAAATTTATTATATTTTTTTTGCCTGAGATTTGGTTTCTCTTTTTTCAAACTTGAAAACCGTTAAGTGGACACGCGCTCGAAACAAGCGCATATGCGAGTTGAGTACATATTTTTTTTTAATGAGACTCGTGCTTTTGTCGTGCAAAAAATGAGCATAACAGCTGCTCTCCCCCGTGCTCGAGCAATTTGTGTTCCGTCGCGTAATGTGGTGGACGCTAAGTGCATACCACTGTTTCCAGTGCCCTTTTTGTATGGATCCTGAGTGTACTTTTGCCTATTTCGGACCGTTAGGGCTTACGAAAATAATTAAATATTTTTATATTGACATTAAAATGGGAAGAGAAAACATGTGCGTGTTTCCTCAATAATTTACATGAATATTTTCCCTATTATGGCCTAATAGAGGATGTGATGACAAAGACAAATTCAGTTCGAAGAAAACAAGCTCGGAAATTTGGATAATATTATGGTGATACAGGATGTTTTGTACGTTAAATAACTTACAAAAAAGGTCTGTGAAACCTTAAAAAATCATTTGTATTTGGTGGACTACATTGCTAAGTTCCCTCTTTAGTAAGACAAAAAGGCCTCCTGTATATAGAGGGTATCAGGGCATAGTCCACCACGCGGCCCCACTGTGGATTGGCGGACTTCACATATCTTCGAAATATATATTTTTAGTTATTATTTCGAAAACATGCAGGTTTCCTCACGATGTTTTCCTTCACCGCGGACCACGTGATAAGTCAGCACTTAAAGTTAAAAACTTCATTGGTGCCGGCACCGGGGATCGAACTCAGGTTGCTCGAGTATATTAAATTAAAGGCGAGCGCCTGGACACTGAGCTATCACGGCTCTCGTAAGACAAATAAGTAAGTAAGACAAATTCTGACTTAATTTTTTTCAAGCATCAAGGTCTACACCCATTAATTAACCAACCCCTACATAAACATATACCCAAAGGAATTATCCAGGTCTCCATAGATTACTAAATTTCTATAGGGGCGGTAATCAATTAAGTATGTATAGATAATGTACTGCTATATTAATTTTTTCATGTCACTTATTGAAAAAGACCATTGTCTGTACAAATTACAAAATCTCACTGTCACAGTGAGATTTCTTAATTTGTACAGACATTTCGGATTACTGTTTACATACATAAATATAAATAAATAAATATTTGAAGACACATTTTTACACAATGTTCTCTACAACTTGTACTATGGTTACTAGATAATAGATAAATATACTTAAAAATACTTTTCTTTTGTAAATAAATACATATTATACACATATAAAAACCCAGACTCCAGAAAAACACTATGTTCATCACACAATATTTTTCCAGTAGTGGGGATCGAACACACACCCTCTGGCGCAGGAGGCAGGTACACTACCCACTATGCCATTCGGGTCATCGCGTTGTCAACTGACTAATAATAAACACAGAGAGGTTGATATTTCTGTCTCATGTTTACCCAGTGCAATTAGTACTTTACTAGGCATTGTAAAGAAACTGCCTTAATATAATACTGTAACTAAATTAAAATGTATCAACGCGTCAAACACTGTGACGGGTCATCCGATGATCGCTGCCAGATATTCGGGGACGCTTTTAATTTAATTTGCATACGCTTTTCGTTATTTCGAGGAAGCTTTTAAACGAACGTGCCTTATCGGGGGATGCGTCAAAAGTGACACTATCTGCTAAAACCATCTGCAAATGCATCCAATTAAGCGGCGGCCATCATAAAGCTATGTCAGATACGTGCCAACATTTCGCCGGGATTTTTACGGGTGACATGCTCGTCGTGAGTAGGACTTGTAGTGTTAGTAACATATGTAAGTAGTTCTTAAAATAATTTCTTCTTAGATTATAGATCTATCGGATAAATTATATCAAGTAAAATATCGGATGACATCGATGTTTTAGGTAATCAATCTATTTTATCCCTCCTTTAAATTGGAACCCCTACTCTTACTTCTTTTGTGGGATCAAGAAGTGGTATTGTGTTTTTGGGACCTTGTTCCAAAATTGTTCCAAATTTTACCCGGTCTGACTTCGATGTTGAGCACAAAATTGAAGACTATTTAAATAATAAAACTAATTAAAAACTATATGATATTAGCACTTAAAAACTCTTGAAGTGTTTCAAGTGGACTACAACATACAATACTTTTCATTTCCCAACCAGTTACACAGTTCACAATTTATAAATAATTGAAATGCTTTTACATTGAATAAAGATGTGTATTTAAAATTATTACATCATATACTTTAACTTACGAATTTTTACCTAAAGAACTTTTTTCATTTTCCTACATATTTCTGTATAGAACTTAGTCGAATACTGGTAAAACAAATTGATGACGTTGTTTCTTTATCTAATTTTCGTTGTATTTTATACTTATCAGCTCTGAGATAGTAACTGGAACTTGTACACACTTGATATATTAATTCGGAACGACCGTTTAAAATGTCAGTTTAGAACGGAGCTACTGTTTGAAATATCGCCGACGCCGGGTTTATCGTTGACGAACTATGACCTTAAGAAAGAACTCTGTGACTAATGCATCATCTAGATACGCGAGACAAAAACATAAACTGGCGCGATGATACAACATAAAGATAAAAGAGTGAAAAATACAACATGGGATCGCAAATGGTTTGTAATGAATATAAGTAAATTTTTTTGAATGAAATTTTGTACTTTTTAAGTACTTCAGGTGCGGCCATATAAAAATAGGGCTTAGCTATCTTATCAGCCTTTCGTACAAAGTAACTTAAACAGGATTTTGGGTTTACAGCTGATCAGGGTAGGGGGCTGAGATTACCTAGTAAATGATTCCAGCTAGGAGGGCAACACCCATTGATTCATTATAGCCTGTAGGGTGTAGAAGAAGACGTCATATTTCTCTCATGAGCTCAGAGGGAATGCAGAAGAACACCGTTGTGCTCCACTGGAGATCCCAGACTCCCGTGAAATATACTATGGTGATTTATGGTAATATACAGTGTATGTGGCCACCGATGGGAATTTAGTGAGAACAATTCTCACGTAACCCTGTTTTACAAACTACAGTATCTTTTGAAAGTTGTCTTAGAATAATAAAAGTATTTGAGGTGTCATCCCCGTAGTTATAGTTAAGTTAAGTGTTTTCTGCCTACTTCACTTTCTGAGACTGAGATTTCAATTTCTCGTTTCAAGTTTATTAAAAAAAAAGTAACAGCCTATACATGTCCTACTGCTGGGCAAAGGCCTCCTCTATACAGAGGGTATTATAAAAGTCTTTTATGTTTAATTAAAGTATTAAAAAGTTTTTCAGTTCTTATAGAAACGTATCCTACATTTGGAAAGTAGCGATGGCTTAGTAGCTGGGGTCCTATCATAGATTCCAAATTTCCATAAGTAGAGTTTTACATTTTTCAGATTAATTGTATGTAAAACTCATTGGTTTACATTTGAGTCCTGCATATGGACCACAGACTACTTATCTGAATAGTGGATAGCACTATCTCTTCCTACCTCACTTTGTATAGGGTCGTCAGGATTGCTTTTTAAAAATTTCTATTCTCTATCACATCACTAGTCACATAATTATCGTGTACACATCAACGTTCACGATTATTTGATTCAGCGAATAAAGCAAGGCGGGATAAGCCTCTAGGTTGAGCAAATTGTCTCCTCGTTGCCTTATTGAATGGCACTTATAGATAGGGCTCGTGAGCTGAGAGCCTCGTCGAGTGAGATGAAGCAAAGCGTCTGATGGACAAGTGAATAATTGTTCATCGTCGGTTGAGCAATGTGGACTTGTTCGATCGATTAAGAATAGCATTGGCTCAATGTATGAATAAGAAGTCGAGAATCTTCTTTTTTTTTTTTTTTTTTTTTTGCGAAAAGTTGCCAAGCGAGCAGACGGTTCATCTGATGTTAAGTGAATACTGCTGCCCATGGACATTTGCTACACTCGTTCCAGATGCGTTGGCAACCTTTTCAAAATTGGGCTCTAAGTTACGACTGTTCAAAGGAATGGTTTAAACTTATGCTAAGAATATCATGGTTATAATTTAAAAAAGTTTAGATTGTTTACATGTTTGTTAAAACACACACATCCACACACATTGCACAGCGTATCTAGCTCATAAAAAAAGCATTTGTAAATTCGAAAATATGCCAAGATCTAGTAAGGAATCTACTACTAGTGACAGCTAGTGCATCAATGGACCATTACGCTAAATCAATCGCAAACTTCATATCGATAAAAGATTCGGTGTTTAGTCGGATAATATCCGACGTCTTGTTTAATCTTCGGAAACTCTAATTTCGGACGATTTAAAATCCATTCAGAAGACATCAGAAGTGACTATTCTTCATCATCATCACAAGCAATTTTTGCAAGGCCATTGATCCTTTTGCCTCTCACTCTTCTGTGTCCATTTTTTAAAATAAACATTATTTTCCACAAAACTATACCCGTAGAAATAAAAGGACATGAAAGATGATATAATGTATATAAAAAAATAATCTCAACACACCCTTCGATGCCTAATATTCCTATCCAATACTAAACTTGTGTAATTTTATTTTCATGTATTTCCTTTCATGATTCCATTCATGAATAGCAGCGTCTAAATGAATAAAATAATTAACGATAAAATAAAGGGTAAATAAAGACATCTAACTGCTAAAGTAAAATGAAAAAAAAAAATTGTTAAAGTATTACACGGATGCCGCCGTTTGTGTCTTATTAATTGCCTTATCTACACCGATGCTCGCTAATGCAGCGGCTCCGGAAGTAATTACGCCATAAAATGCGTCAGGTGCAAGACTGCGTTCATAAACAACTCGGCTCATGTGTTTGATTAGGGTTGGAACGGTGTCAGATGCAGCGATAAAGTTGTTCCCCTGAGAATATTTTTAACTTGCATAGGTCTACGTGTTGCCGGTGGCTTCTCTTGGGTTGATTTCACGGATCTTAAAAAGGCTTAATTGTTTGCAATTGCTGTTCAGTCCAAAAACGTAGTGACGCTTATCGAGATCAAAACCCTTGAAAATTCTATTACTACGTACTCCGGTCCACTAGCTAATTCTTTGCAAAAACTCAAATTACTTGCCACTGTTGCTGTCTGAAGAGAAGAGAGACAAAACGAAAACATTATTTATAATATGCTGTTGGATAAATGAACAAGCTTGTCTAGAGAACTACCACGGCTCACAGCAGACCAGCGTGAAGTTGAAGTAGTATACCTTGTGGCTCGTCTAATAATCGAGGTTCATCGAGGGGCTCACTGTACAAGGCTGGCAACGCATCAGCAATAACTCATCTAGGTCTTCATAGGTTGTCACATAATAGTAACAGACAAAGTAATTAAAAACAAATTTGTATCTATTAATATCCTTATTTCTAATACGGAAGTCACTCTGTCGGTTATGTATCTAATGAATTGAAACAAAGTTAAAAATATAGTAAAAAGGAAAAATAATTTAACACCTACATTTTGGAAACGCATAGCTTGATGTTGCTGCCAAGTTAAAAATATCTATGATGACAAGAATTGTTGATGTCTAGCTTAGTTAGGATCTGAATGAAATTTAAATCTTTTTTAGTTATACCAAATTAGATGTTTATAATTATCTCACTTGCTATACCCCGACGACCCATAGTAGAAACATCTTCTGAGTTTGTTTCGTTAATACTGTTAATGTCCTGTATTTATAATATTAATATAACATTTCTTTTTAATTTTGAAAAA
Source organism: Iphiclides podalirius (assembly GCA_933534255.1). NCBI lineage: Eukaryota > Metazoa > Arthropoda > Insecta > Lepidoptera > Papilionidae > Iphiclides > Iphiclides podalirius. Next base: position 15,601,954 of record OW152820.1, on the reverse strand, counting down.
ATAAACATTTAATACATACATAATATGTAGCTTTTAATAAAAAATCCGCTTAAAATGAAAAATCACTCCATCCTGTGTCAGTTTCTTTAGCAGTATATGATTTTAACCCATGCACGGGCACCGATATATCATATATTTTAATTTCGCATCGCACGAACCTGCCAATTTGTGATGCGGGCATTAATCGAATGTCGGGCCGATATCGCGGCCGTGAAGGCGGTGTACGGCTAGGCATGGTGTTTATAATTTCGTTATCGTCCCATCTCTTTTGGGCGCCGACGGGTTTTTTACGTTGTCCTTCCAATCTCACGGACATCGACATTGTTCCCTTTCATACATGCTCCACCCCCCGCACAGGCTAATACGATCTCCGCGATGCCGAACAGTAATTATTATACAACATGTCTTGTAATTTTTTCGGTTTCATTTGTTGTCGTATTATTGAAAAGTTATTTGTCACGTTCTTTAACTCGGAAGTTACTAGTGAAAGGCGAATGCCCTCTCACTGAGTATATGTTACGTATATTTCATCGTATCTTCAAATTGGATGACTCCGTAGCGCAGTTGTCAATGTATTGGCTTTGACGCTGGGGGTCGTGGGCTCGATTCCCGCACGGGAAAAGTATTTGTGTGACCCACAGAGTATTTTTTCGCATCTGGATGTTTGACCACGTGAAATTTATGTTTGTAAAACGCTTTTACAACTTTAGACAATGTTATCCTACAGTAAGGGCAATGTTAACAAAACTCTCAGTTCGTAAAACAAGATATACATGAATTTGTTGCAAGTAAATAAATTGTGCAAGAATTAAAAAAAAGGAAGAAAAACTCAACGAGGATTTCAAATAAACATTAGTATATTCGTTATACACAATATGTTAAAGTTTCAACATATCCGCTCACAAAGCTGAAACAAAACAAGTGGAATTAATAGAAACACAAAATTTCGTGTCGAACGGGCTTAGCAACGACGTAGAAGGAGCGAGCGGAATAAGAAATTAGCCGAAAGCGACTTGGGAGCTACGCGGCTCAAGGTATTTCACGATCTGAAAGTATAATACGTAAAAATCCATCGGGTTTTTAGACACGACTCGAGCCGTCTCAGCGTCCACCCGCGAATCCTAATTTATCCCTTAATGAAACCAACGTATATGGACATGTGTCGACGAACACCCGTCAAATTCCAACTCAAAAGCGGGTATACAACCGAAAGGAAAACAATAAAAATCAAACCCTTGGCAATATGAATATTCATTCTTCGGCTAAGTGCAGGGGCGAGTTGTGCGACACATATATATATGGGGATTGTCAAAGAGGTGAGTAATAATAATTCTTATGTGTCATTAGGAGTGTGAAATGTGAGTGAGGAATTTACATGCGAGGCGGCGCGGGCGTCAGATATAAATTATGCCTCGCGCTTTAATAACAATGTTAGATTTTGTTACGCCCGAGACATTATGCGCTGAATGACATGATTAGAGCTGTGCTCTGAAGGAATGCGTAATTATCCGGGTAAAAATTCCCCATGGTCAAGTTGCGTATGAAGAATTCACGATATTAACAACATTTGTCTTATAAGATTCGGTAACAAATATAAACAAATATTTGTTTTAAACTCTATGCGCAAAAGTACTGTCATAATTGAGTTAATAGGCTCAATGGACCTAGTCTACCTATGTTTCTTCCATTCTACACATCTTCTATCCTCCCAAGACGTGAAAGCTTGAGTTGTATTTTATTATTTTCATTGTTGTTATATATTGTTGAAGGTTCGTAAAAAATTTGCATGTTCTGTATCGTGTTTATTACATTATGTTCTAATCTTGAGCAAAAATATTTAAATCTTCTCTCGTATCCACTTCTTCAAAATGTAATCTATGCTACGGTATATTGATACATACAACTTCGAAAGTAACAAACAAACGATCACCCACTAAACTGACTAAATATTTGGTAGCAACAATAAATGATGTTACCGAATTCAAAACGGGCATTTGATTTGAAACTTAAATAGAAACAGCCTTCGAGCCAAAGCGATCCGTAATAGACGTTCCCGAATACCCAACATGGTCGGCCAACATAAAAAAAATATACAAGCCAAAGTTTTTTTCAATATCCCAAGTTTACGTGGGTCGTGTTTTGTGCCCACCTTTTTTATTTTTAGGGACATTGATTGATTGAGCCTTATGGCACGTCTATGAGAATCTTAGCAGAGTATTGTTTTTTGTCCAACACAAAAGTTTTCGGGCGTATTCGGTTTCGAATTAATGCCCGAATTTATTGTGTCTTCATTTTGGTTATCGATTTTCATCGATCTTTCATGTTTGATTTACAAACGCTGGAAAGTAAACAAACGTTGATATGTAACATTATTATTTCTTCTACAAACTTCTACCTTCTATCATAGTAAGTTGTGATTTAGTTGCTCTTTGTAACCACACTAACTCAGGTAATGTAATTTAACATTGTAATGAATAAGATTTTAAAATAAGAGTACATTTTTTTATCATTCTTCCCACATCCCTTTTTCATTTGAATAAATTAAATAGTATTGAGATGCGCTGTTTAGTTTTCGATTTTTCGTAAATATTTCTTCCTTATATTTTAATGTTTCATTTTAAGTACAGAGATGACCAATGTTAAAAATGTTCTGTCTAAAAATGGTAAGTTTTGATACTTGAATTCTTTTTAAGCTTTCCCCTTGTATTTAGACTAATAGAATCCATGTATGAATCTTCAAACACTTATATTTAGACTTGACACATTAAACAATGTATAGCAGTGTATAGCAATGTATAGCAATGTATAGCAATGTATAGCAATGTATAGCAATTGTAACGATTATGACACCACTTGTCGATATTGTCGGTATCTGCTACTGGGATCGTTGAAGGGATTTAAAATAAAAAGAAGAACTAAATGTATCATTTCATTTGGAAATTCTTTTAATTCTATTAATTGATGTTTTGTTTCTATTTTATAAATACAAAAAACAAATTTCTTGTATTAATGTTAGAAAGGATTTCACTGAAAATCTAAGTCATGGATTTAGACTAAACTTTTATTACGAAAATTTGCTACCAAAAGGACGGTGTAGTTAACATTTAAAGTTTAAAAAAATTGAGGGTGTTCATATAATAGAAACGCGGCGATAATTCAAAAAAATTGCGACTAAAAGTCTTGAAAATTATTAAGTAAAATATTCCTTTAAAGTTTATGACATAATAAATACAAAAAACAAAAAATACAGAGGAACATTAAATATTTTCTGCTATATATTTACTATATAATAATAGAAGAAACATAAACCTTGTAATAAGTGTGATATCACATCATACATATAAGTTTAACACGTTTATTTCATCGCGTTATATCTGCACTCAAATTAGAGCCCGGCCGAAATTCAACTCTTGAATATACAAGATCACGATCCCGCGTCGCGGACAAAATTGAGTGTATCGCCTCCGGGTTTCGCGGAACAAATAGCCCCCTTTACCCCAATCTCTCAAATGTCCAACAAGAATTTTATTCTTTATTTCACTCCTTCCGTATTTTTCCTTTTCGCCTGCGAACTTTAAATTGTCCTTCTAACTGAATACTCACAATTATTCTTGTCGGAACACCGTCTTTACGCCGTAAAGTTTCTTACTTAGTTTTATTCTCACGGAATTGTAGAGTATTAAAAGTGGAATAAAATGTTTGGTAGGTGTGTCTATTTGTTACCCCGTTTAACACAGCTTATTTTAGTTTAATTAATAAAAAAATAATATAGCAACACTTTATTCATTTTATACAATGATTCATTTATATACAACAATTCATTTATGATGACTATTCATTGTTGTCGACCCGATTGACCGGGGGGGTTAACCTGCCTGCCTCCTGTGCCAGAGGTTGTGGATATGTATTTATATACAAAATAAAATTATGTTAGTATTAGTTGTAGTTACTTTACTAGCAAGTGCCGCCAAGTCTCATCCAGTCAGTCTAAACAAAGTCTTCATGAATTATACACCTAAAGAATCACGAACCGTATAGAAATCCAGACAAAGGTGTGTGGGGGTACTAAATTCGTAGTGATTATAGCTTTAAATAATATTATTCGTATTAAACTATCTAGTTAGATGTTAAGCAGATGGTTCACACTAAACACTACTAATATAACTTTATTCATACATCTGTTTAATCGGAATGCAAATCGTATTCACTAATGCTTCAGATTGATAACTTTTTCTCTCAAATGGATTTATTTAAAGTAATTATATAATATTGTTTAAATTGCATGAACTATTCAGTTTTAACATATTTCATAAACAAGAAATTTAATATTAACTCTAAGCAAAGAGTTTGCAACACAATTCACGGTCTAAACTATGCAGCAAGTAGCAGCGTCAGAATGCCCGCGGGATTTGTATTAAGTGTACGTTTTAACGTTCAACATTTAGACAAGGAATTCGCAGTTCGAGTTATAGACGAAATTATACCTTTAGCCGTAGCACGCAATATTGTAGACCCGCTTATTATGCAGAAGCGTCAAATATTGCTATTCACATGTAATAAATAGACAGTAGACACTTTTAACATTGCTATTAGGGAACTTTTAATATCGTTATGACTTATACTTGCATTACCACAAGATTAAACTAAAATTATAAAATACATACTGCATACTCATAACATACCGTGTTGTACGTTTTATCCTTATATATATTTGATAAGGGATTCAGAACATATGTATAACACCGAATAAGTATTGATAAATGAGCATATGACAAAGCCGGTGTACTTTCTATGTATTTTTTTACGCTAAATTTGGCAAGCGTTCTCAAGCAGCCGATTGACCTTCTACTAAACGACAGGAACTGCGTTGTAATTCATTAAAATAGTAAACCCCGGTTACCTCACTCACCAAACGAATTTTTCTCCTCGTTGGTCTTCTGTTAGGCTATGGTACTGCCCATGGAGGTCCATGAATTCGATTCTCACTCGAGATAAGACTGTGTATATATAAGTATGTATGTTGTATAGTCTTCAGATAATTGTTCCAAAATTTATTACTTGACCACGTGCAGTTTATTTGAAACTCTATTATAACATTCAATGATTTAATGTACAGTAAACAAAGTATTTAAAAGTTTGTTGTAAATACATAAAAAGGTACGTAATATAAACTATACCCCGTTAGAATATCACATGAAAGTAGGTCATGTTCAACATGTGATTTTTTTACAAACGGTTTATATTCCATTAAATTCCCATAACATTATCAAACGAGACAAATTACGTATAACGTATAACGTTTAATGTTCTTAACACAAGATAGATGGCGTTCAGCATTCATATGCAAAGCAAAGACAATTTGTGGGGCCATTAGGTCCCAAGGAAAACGAGATAAATCTTGAGCAACAATGAAAAATTGGAACATAACGGGACTCTACGTGACGCGCGCCGCTTGGATGGCCGAACTCGTCCCTCAAGGCGCTGGTTTCTTGGAAATATAGCCTTTTTTGGACGCAATGCACTTAGGACGCGGGGACGTAGCTAAGAGATAATTTGAACGATCAATTCGCATTCCGTTGTTACGACGTTGTTTTATAATTTAGCTGCTTAATACCAATCAGTTCGATGACAGTAAAACAATTTTTGATTGCACACTACATCTGATGTCACAGCCGGCCCAATTATGCTTTGAGCATATTGTTCTATTTATTTTCGTATATTTAAAAGTATCTATCCCATCCTACCACTAGTTTACGGATAACGCGATCCGCAGACTTGTTACTTATATCATAATCGTCAACCCGTAACAGTTAACTGCTGGGGATAGAAGTTGGAACTTCCAGGGCCATTTACCTCTTCCTTTAGCGGATAGCATTCAAGTACGGTCGTCTTGCGATCGTCACGATATTATTGACCCATCGGGCAGGTGGTGTCCCAACGCTACGTCTACCTCGGGTCCGTTCGGTTTGGATCCTGTTCTTTTCGTAGCGTTTTCCAAATATTCGACGAGGTCCACTCTCCTGGTTATCTGTTCTAGTAAAGTTACCATGTCTTTTTGTACTGCAGTCGGCGATATCAGCTTCGGTCTTCCTTTTCGCTGGCTCCTTGCCAAATAGGAGTTAAGTGTCGTGTTGCCAATGTACTCTGTTGGTCTTCTCTAAATATTTCCAAAACTTCTAAACCGTTTTTGTAGTAGCTCATTACACTTAAGCTACCATGAGCGTAGTAATTGCAGTATTGAATTTGATCTCACCACGTCGCTCCGGAAATCCTTCGCGGCATCTTTATTTTGCTATCCAGCAAAGAATCGCAAACCAAAAAGTCGCGCTTCCATAAGCGAGGACTGACCTAATGACAGATTCGTATAGTATTAAAAGCATTCTACTGACCTAGTGTCAAATTATACCGTATAGATAACGCTTGGGGTTGTAGAACATGTTATTTGGGTTAAATACAAGGTAAATACAGAAATCAATGCGTGACTCGAACACAGCAAGAAAATTTTAATAGAAATTACGTTGAAAAGGAATGGTTAGGTTTTAACTTGATAAATAAAATTATTTTATAGTATACAAAATAGCCCAGATTACATCGCAAAGGAAATAAAACCACCTCGCCAAGTCTAGCGGAATTTCATCTTAACACATGCCGTATTTATAAGGATCGAAGCTTGCGGTGAGGTTTTCTTTATTTTCCTCCCTCGCCGCTTGTTATATCTCACAACTTGTAAGCCGGTTGTTCTCTCGGTTTAATAAATCATAATATTTTCCAGCCTCGGCGCGCCCGACTTGTCCGCGGGGATTAGCAATGATGTTTTATTTGACGGCAGCGTCTTTTGTATGGGAAAGAAAAGGTGGACGGAGCGTTTGTTAAATGCACGGTTGTTGCTAAGCCTGCCGTTGTACTTATGGATGTTGTGATGTAGTTAAACACATTACTTTTGTTTACATCAATACTGCTATGACTAAACAAAGTGTTTTTATCTATTTTATTTCGTCTATTTTGTTACCGACGTTTCGAACATTTTGCAATATGAAGTACCGTGACCAAACGTCGGTAATTGGAAGTCAAAATTAAAACGTGATGAAATCCGTAAAATAGTTTCATTTAATACGTATAATATTCGTATAAAAACAATAAAAAATTCAAATAATTGGAAATATTATTATGAATGTAGAAGAAAATTATATGATTATATATTTATATCTAAACGGACACGTTCGATACAGCCAGGAGCCAGATTAGACTCAAAATTGTCAAGCGTTAGACCTGTCACGACACATTAGACATAATTTTGCAATTCAAATTCCAACGAAGGAAGTTATTGGTGTACGTCACGGAGCTTCGATTCTACTATTGAGATTGAAAGTTCGTCTTGTTAGCATTTTATTATACATATATTACCATCTGATTAAATTTTCGCTTTAAAGTTTCAATGTATAGAATTTTATCCGTAACAATTATTTAACTATTAAGAATAAAGTTATTTTGATTCATAACTTTAGTATTATTTATTACCTCAAAAAATCCGTTAAACGTCAGTTATTGTTTCATCAGTATTCAAACAGTAAACAAATCACGGAATTGTAAAACATTGGGTGACAACTAGATAATTTTGAAATAAACAACCGCATATAACATTATTTATAGGAACTTTAACCGTAAATTATGTTTAAATAACGAAACAACCGTGAGGCTTACGTTGAGAGCCGTTAACGCGATGTGACATATGTTATCAAATTTATGCGCACGATTACCGTCCTATACGCCTATTCTATTCTCCAATAACGTTAATATCGTTGGAACGTTGCTTAACAGTTATGCTGAAACGAGCATTAATTATGAACTCTTGTCCCGCTAAGCTGGTACATTGAAAGCGGTATATGCGTGCGAATGCCTCGATACCTGCGTAAAGTACGCATCTTTGCAACCAGATGTCGAGTGGAATGACTGAAGCGTGGGGATCGAGAAAAGTGCAGAATTCGAATAACCTCATTATGAAACCGTTGGGGGCCGTTAGCCCCCCTTCGTACATATTATGTTCTATTCCGACTTATTCCAAGAGCAATACTGGCGTAAAAATAAATGATTTTTAATTAATGGATTGTTAAATTAAATTTCTCTTCGAAGATTTCTTACGTACTCAAAACTCTGTCTCATTTTGCGCACATTCGTGATCGGTGAACAGTGACGAGCTCATCACCTGTCGTGTTTGCGATTAAATTACATCGATGAGACAAAATCGTATTAGCTGATTATACAGTGTATCCGATTTTTTTAATTAAATTCTAGACATAAATAATGTCTTAGAAAAAATTATAAATATTTAAAAAAAACGAGTAATTCATTAAATACATTCATTTGAACTTATCTCAAAAAGTGCGTGATTTATGGGCAACTCACATATTTACGCGCGATCATTCATATCTAACTCGCACACTAGTTCGTTTCAAAAATATACGACGCATTTACGAATGACTACCGCATTGTCAACAAGTTCTGTTTTTAGGGAATGGAATGGCAATATTTTTGGAAAAAAAAATGTTTGTTTTTATTTCAATAAACGATTAAACTACCGAGTCTGAACCTCCTGTGTGAATTTGGGCACCTTTAGAAACTGTTAATACCGTTAGGGTCAAACGCATGTGAGCTCTCTTGTGTGTGTGTGTTTTTTAATACGTGTAATTAACAGTGTTTGTATGATTCTCATTTAAATTAATTGCCGCTTCAGAGGCTGTGTAATAAACCTATGACATGTATAAGTGTTTTTGTTGATAGAATCTATCTGTGCAGTGTCCACCTTAGCAGTGTTGTACTGTAGCATTGAAATATGAATCATGAATATTTTGTACTAGCTGCTTCCCGCAACTACGTCTGCGTAGAATAGGCTGAAGGTGCAACATTCATATAGAAAGACAGATATACATAAAAATATGTATATACATTATATATAGCCTTTGTTTTATTCTGATGTATAAGCTATATTATAGTAAAGTTTCATTAAAATCCATTCGTTAGTTTTTGCGTGAAAGAGTAACAAATATCCATCCATATTGTATGTATTTTCTAATTTTACTTTCGAATTTATAATATTAGTAAGGATTGTAACATGATTTATAGTTGAAATTAAAAAGTAGCCAAAGTTATCTGTCATCATCAAGATTTAGAGCTAACATGCCCATGCAATGCGAATTTAATCAGTAACTATATATACGAATTTTATATTTTTCTTATGTTTCGTAAGCGACAATGAGTTCGCCACCTGTTACGTCACTTCAAATGGGTTCAGGAAGTACGTTTAAAAATTTCGTGTTCAGACTTTCCCTACCATGCAAGTGCTATATAGGTACCTTAAAAAGCTTTTACTTCTTTAACTTTTATATGCAGTTTTATATCTGGTACTCCTACATTCTTCGAATTTGATCGCAATTATTAGTAACGGTTTCGATGTAGAAACATTTTTTTGACTGCTAAATAAATGTGTTAACCACTTTTAATGGTCAAACTTTTGAAAGAAATGTCATTTTTAAATTTGCCCATTCTTTAATGTACCATATACACTTTAAAGGTTTCAGTTTTTTTTAAGTAATCAGTAAAATCTAAGTCATAAGAACTAACAGTTTAGTTATCCCCTTAAAGTTTAAACAACGGGTATACCATTATTCGTGTTTATGGCAAAGATTATATGTTACAAAGTTGTGAAGATATTCTAATGCTTTCTTTTTAAACTGAACAAAGCCAAACTGTGGGTACTAGGTAACTGATAGACTTACTTAATCGTACATTTGTTGTAAGTAAACACATATTGAGATATATAATCAAGACCTAGACTAGAAAAACACTGTTCGCCACATAATATTTTTCTTGTAGTGGGATTCGAACCCATCCCATGGTGCAAGAGCCAGCTTCACTATCCGTTACGATAATCAGGTCGACAAACTATTTAGCTTTTAAATTCATATATACTCTGTGTCTACTTCTTCTTGTTGGAGAGCTACGGGAGTTTAAATCACATCACATTATTTTAACATCTTCCAAGAGGTTCTCATGAAACAAATTTCAGACTAACATGAGTAGGTAATTTATTTTAATATTTCAATATTAATACAAAGCGAGAGGCAACGCGTGTTGACTCTTCGAATATAAATTGTATTACTGAGTACAATTTCTCTCAACGGCCATATTGTAGGCATTGAATTTTCGCTTTACATTGTCCGTTTCCTTCATATTGTGTATGAACATAGAATTTTATTAATCTCTCACGCTACCCGCCGCGGGTCGCCTTCAGCTAGTCGGCCGAGTTATGGCTTTACGAGTGCTACATGGACCCCCGTACTCGCGAAGACTTGTGACAACTGATTTGCTGGCAAGCCATTCTGAGACTTACACTTAGGAGTTAAGGCCGACAATCGCCCGATCGGTGTTTCGAAGCGTTTCGCCGCACTGCAACGTATAATTAGAAGTTGATTACTTCGCATAGGTGCGTACCCGATTCCGGTGCCTATTTTACGATAATGGTCGAGGTGTTAGCCGCCAGTTGCTCTTAAACATAGTGATTAGTGCGCGGGTCCGCGGACGGCGCAAGTAAATAATTGAATTCGTTTGCAGTGTCTCGCTCGCGGCGTGCTTCTGATATTTGCTAGGCTTTTCTTGGAGTCCTAGGCTGGTTTGCTAAAGCCCCCAAGCCTTTTAAATCTGATGGTGTAGGCAGAGATAAGGGTGCACTCGAGCAGTTCATCTGTGGTTGTGTCCCGGCTAATAACAGAGGGCGATATGTGAAAGAATTGCTGTTCCTCAGATAAGCGCAAAACTCATTGGTTTCTTCTAGTAAATACTAGAAGACACCAATGAGTTTTGCGCAGAACCCACGACCCACTATAGCATATCATCCACGAGGGTGGCAAATTTTTTTTTTCTAGCTAAGTATTATTCGTACTTTGATTCATGAAAGAAAATGTAGTAGTGGCTAAATGTAGCAGTGGTCAACTTAGCATAATCTCTAATTTACGTTCCTGACTAAGGCACTGTGATAATCTCAACCTAAAACGCTGAGTGAAAGGACGATGAGCCTATCTCATTATTTCTAACTTAAGAACTTATTTTAACTTGGTAACGTCATTATAAGCGTTTCGTCTCGATACGATCAAAGAATTGCCATTGGAGTTTAAAGGTCGATAACATAAAAAAGGAAAAACCTTCGCAGGAGATTTTAAGGCTTGTCTTAGTCATTCTCATAATTTCTGCAGCTCATCGTTGTAGCTATTCCGTCGAGACCTTTGATCTTCGACCGTGTGACGGTTGCCGAAACAGCTCTACGTCCGCCCACGTTGCCTCGAATCCGGTCGTCGCTGACACAGAAAAGATATCTTACATACCCATGAGTGTTAAGTCTTAAGACAGGCGGGCCGCCTTTCCAGGCTATAGAAATTATTATCAACCGCCTTCAAAAAGGAGGAGGTACTCAATTCGGTTGTTTGTTTTTTAATGCTAGTGAACTCAATACTTTGTCTGACGATGTCGCCCTATATTAATTTTATTGGTATTAGACCTTGGACTCCGGAATAGATCAGGGAACTCCTTAAAATAAAATAGTAAAATGAATACTGGGTGAGATCTTTGGGGTCGATTTTTGTTATGAAAAATGATTAATGTCATGTGGTTTTCAGTGGCATATACACGATAACGATAATAAGAGTCGCCTAGCAAGCTTTATATAACAGGTATCTGTGATTCTGACTTTTTGCATATTCAAATGTGATGGAGCCTCATATTTTGCCAGTTATATGAAACTCAATTGGATAGCCGCTGCCTATCGATGTCTCCTGCAACATGGTTAAAGATTCAAGAGCCTATACTATATCGTTATACTATAAATATCGGATGGTGCATACCAAAATAACGTTACTTGAATCATTAAATTGCATCACTGAGAAAGCTTGGTTCAGACGCGGTGACGAATAAACAAGAAGCGTATGGAGTCACGACTGCATCAACCAAATTTGGACGAGCGCACTGGCCACCTCGGCGCGCCGGGCGAACAATAGCGCACGGCCAGTTCCTCGCGAACGCTCAACGCGACCGCTAGAACAATTCAGTAAGTAATGCATGGAAGCCGTGGGGCGTGGCGGCTGGATGCAAATTGCAATGGGCCGCGGGCAGTGGACAAATGGCGTCGTGAGCCGACCGCACCGGTAGCGGGCACGCCGCGCCTGGGGCCCATATCGGCGCGGCTTGCTATTCAGACGGCGAACGCACCGCGCTCGTGTCTATGGGGAGTCGCGCCGTGATGGGATCGTTGGACGCGAATTTTTCAATTGAGCGGCGCTAGTGTCGACTCGACATAAGTGCTCTCGGCAACCTGGTGTATTTTACAGCCACTGATCATTTCTCTTAATAAAATAAGAGATTTTCTAATAATGGTGGTACGGTCACCCAACAGTCTTCGCTGTTGCGTAAATGGGCAGGTCCAGTGTGGCACATATCAAGGGACGACGGTTATCATTTAACATCCGGCTCGTTTGCCACCTTCTTACATAAAAAAATAAAAAAATGGAAAATCTACTCCGTTTATAAGGTCGGTTGAAAACGATTCTGTGCGCTGACTGATACGCGCCAGAAAGTAATTTCTATTCGGTCAAGTAACCTCTAAATCGCCAAATTGTAATCGGATAGGAAATAGTGACGTCGGGAGATCTCTCGTAGCTATTATTTTTTATTAATTAAACTTAAGTACAAAATACGAGTTTCAGAAATAATCGTTTTTCGTTTCATAATTAGAATGTCTTTAAACGCATATAATAACAGAGCTCTAGTTTTCACTTCTAAAGATGATCCCGAAAGGGCTGATTTTCAAATGGTACTTTGAACAAGAGATGCCTCTACCATTTAAGAATTTAAACCGAGTACTCGTCGCTTAATTTAAACCTTCCCATTTTGCGTCGGCTAAGGATATCCGATAGACTATAAAAAGTAAAAGCGTAACTCTTCAATACAGCTCTGCTCTTATACTTTTTTCAGTCTAGACGGAAGCAAAACAACGTATCATCGAGCTGAAAGAAGCATCGGATGAAAATATTTTGATCTTTTTAGTTTAGTTCATTCAACCCAATAGTACATTTACCAATGGTTTATTTACTAATCGTAGTTTGAACATCATATTTATTTATTAAAATCACATTAAAATTTCAAAATTGTTGAATCATGATATAATAGAAACCGTGGGATCTTTTTCTATTATATCATGGCTTGTGGCATCTTAAAGATCTGTCCTATATAAACTGATGATGGCTTTTGTCATTTAGGTTAAGATAAACCACAGTCTTGCACTTCTTATCGATATACATGTCAATTCTTTGTACAGAATTTTGACTTTCATCTTTAGAACGGCAGACATCTTTATAACTTTAATAAATATTAACTATATTAATTTTGGATATATCTGATAAAAATTTTCCTAACATTATCTGTACTATCTGCTACAGAAAAAAATGAGCTTACTTTGTGTACATATTACAACAATGTGTTATATTCATAATTTTTTTCATCACCCACAGCAAAAACAGGGTGGCAAAGTTAATAATAAATAAAGTTATAAAAAAATGACAAATATTTAAAATCACTCGTAAGTAATTAATTTCTACTGTATATATAGGAGATTAGTTCAGTTCGGCCCGTAACTACCAATGTGGAAAATTGCTCAAACATTTAAACTTTCCCGAATAGAAATTTAAAATTAAACGACGAAAAATCCATAAATGTGCACTCGTCCTTAATACAAGGAGTTAATACGTGACCGACTATAATAAAATATCGAATATTTGCCGCAACTTCAAACACGAAGTTTTCAAACACCACAAATTGTCTAGCAAAAATCGAGGTCTGAGTAATCTTTACGAAATAAAAACATAATATATATGTAATAAGCCATTGAATATTTAAATATATACGACACCTTTGTGGTCAATGTTTTAAATATAAAAAACATCGCTTGACACCTTCTTGCATAAAAAATAATTTCATTCTTTATAATATAAAGACAAAGAAATGAATATGCATATGGTAACTCATTGTAAAGAGTAAGCGCTATCCAATATGCCCTGAGGATGAGATAGTAATTATTATAGCCGCAAGAAACAACGAGATAAAAGAAACAGGAGAAAAGTTAAAACGTCGATTAAACGCCTCAAGAGCAATAAAAATATCACAATATCGTTAGCCCGTGCCGTTCTTACTATCCTGCAGCGATCTCAAAAGGAAACCACGAAGTAGAGACGCAAGTTTTTATTTATTTATGGGTAAAGCGATAATGCATCGGAAGCACGGGCTACGGTAGCGCATAGCTGTTTATCCATAACTTAAAAATTGTTCTTTAAATGGATAATAATATTATAAAGAGGAAAATTTATTTGTGTTTTTTTACGATACACTAGCTGCTGCCCTCGACTACGTCCGCGTAGAATAGGCTGAAGGCGTAACATTCAGACAGAAAGACTTATATACATAAAATATGTATATAAATTATAGCCTATGTCTTATTCTGATGCTATAGTATTGTAAAGTTTAATTTAAATCCATTCAGTAATATTTGCGTGAAAGAGTAACAAACATCCATCCATACATACAAACTTTAGCCTTTATAATATTAGTAAGAATATCCTCAAAAACTGCAATACTTTCAAAAATTTCCTCTCAGAGAACGCGACATTGTTTGTGAACAAATTTTCAAATTGCATCTTAAATGAAACGATGCATTTTAATAGGAAACCTCAGGCTGGTAAGAAACTATTAATGTCCGTATTTTTAAATGTGGCACGCAAATACCGATAATAATAGCATTCGAAAAAATCAGTTCCACTTTAACGGAGTTAGCACAGGTTCTTAATGCTCTACATATTTGTTATTTTAACATGGTATTTATTTTAGGATTATTCTGCGAAAAAAAAAATAGTTTTATAATAAGGTTTTAATAGGGTTTTTTTGTAGCATATTTCTTAAATCACGACTATTCGCTCATAACATTTTTTTCACTGACGCTGTGAATGGAGCGCCCTGAATTATTTCTTATGGAAACGTCTAAAAGGTCAGTCTGTAAAAACGAAGCGGGCGCGGAAAAGCATAACCGTTACGAAAGATTACTGTTTAACAAAGGGACCAGAGCGCGAAAAAACCTTGGAACGCCCTAATGGAATCTCCAAACTCGATCTATTATCGACGCCTGAGTCACGTAGAATATTAGACCTTTGCATCCGAAATAACGTGAAAGCGATCGATTTGTTGAATGTGTACGGATCAAAGGGTTTTTGTGGGCGCAATTGGTAACGAGTAGGCACCGTTAATATGCCACTTACACAACTCTTTCACAACTAACACCACAAAAATTAAATAGACGTCTTGGGATAACAAAGTAAAAATGTCATCGAGGGCCATTTGGACGGAACTTGGGATTTGTCATTTGGGGTCACAGATTCTAATCCAACTATTTTTAACAAGCCAATTAGTTTTGGTACGCTCAAAAGCAACTACTTACGACATATAGCTGAAACCCGTGAACATTGGTGGCAGCGTCTGAAGCTCAATTAATTTTTGGAAAACAATTAAAGAAAATGTGAGATTTGATAGACTTTTTTAAAGAAGTAGCGATTGATCAATTATTTACTTACTTATTTAACAATTTATTTACAAAAAAATGTAATTACAGAAAAAAAAGTTTTTTTTTCAGAAACTTGTCACAAATGGTTAATTAATTCTTGGAAAATATTTAAAGAATTAGTGATTGGATTGGTTCAGTACGCTAATGGTGTAATAAAAAATGTTCCATGTTCATTATTTTCCATTACCAGCACTGTACAACTGACTTGCACACATAATTTTTTATATCAATAATTTAAACTTGTATTTTAGCCTATTTAAGTCTACAAAAAGGCATTTAAATGTGTGTCAATGCATCATTACTGCTTTGAACTTTCAATAAATCCAAAATCTGGCTTGAGAAACTGCGAAAATAGTCATCTCATCATCTAATACAGTATCACAGTTGTCGCATAAACAAACAAAACACTCATGGATGTCCGTCGCGAACATTTTGCGTTTCAGTGCATTAGAATTAGTTTTCTCCATGTTTGAGTTTAGTTGAGCGTCAAACTAGCCGGTCGGTCGCTGTTGTGCTGTATGAACGTCTGAAGCGGAATTTTAAGCTCGCAACATAATTATACACGTCTGACTCGATGGCGAGTTTTACGTGATCCGAATCCTTGAGTTTTAGCGGGAATATGAAAAATTACGAATGCAGCTCTGTTGGCGAATGTTGCTAATTGTTTGAGTTGTTTTATGCAGATCCACGGTTAGATCGTGTGAAACGTGAAGTGGAAAGATAGATAGGCAACTCCCTACAATATTATGGATGAAGGCGATGTAATGGATGCTCAGTGCAGAGGTGGTCTGATGGTAGAAAATATTTAGGGGTTTTAAGAATCGACAAACTATCTATATGGTCATACGATGATTCCATCATAACGTTGTATATAGATGCCGTGGTCATATACAGTTTATATGGCTATCTATAAAATAAATATGCATCTGGGCTATTAGGGTTTTTATTTTTATATAATGAAAGTAAACCCCGGAATATAAAAACACGCGAAATAAGGTCCAGTCAAAATCGGTCTAGCCATTTAATACATATACACGGGACAGAAAAATAAATGCAGGTCAAAGGCTTGTCCTTGCTTCATAGCGTCTCTAAAGTCAAAAGAAAAAAAATTACAAGGCTCAGCGTTGTTTATTGAAAAAAAATATAATTAATCAAAGTAATCAATTTTTTTTTTTCACCAAACAGGATTAGAAAGATAATTAATTTTGTAAGCGATAGTACTTTTTGGTGTTTTTTTTTTTTTTATGACAAAACACCTAGTCACTCGCTGTTACTTGATATAAACAATGTGCAACAACTAAATAAGATAAAATGTCATCAGCAATTAGCACTAATACTAATTTCATTGGGAACATTAACCCCGCGTAATTTACAGCACTCAACAGATAAGACAAATAGGTCCCACCAATAACACAAGCGACGATGAGCTCATATCTCATTAAATAGTACAAGTGATATATCATTTGTCATAGATGTTGATAAAGAATGACCGGCAAGTAAATTTAGTGGATTAGAAAGAGTTGAATTCCTATTGAAAATAATTATTTGGTCTATAGATTCTTGATTTTCATGCAAGCGAAGAATAGGAATCATGAATATGTTGGAACAATGCGCTACTTTAAATGGAAGAAAACGTTCAGCCACTGTTAAGTGATTACTATATCCCTGAACATTTACAAAAATCCTTGAATTGCAGGTGATTCCAGCTTTAAATGGGGTCTCTTGTTTCGTCATTCATCATACAAAAAATACCAATTATTTTATCAAAAGTAAAGCCATGAAATTTCTCTGGTTGTGCTGGCCTATTCAAATATCCACAACATCATGGATCTAACTATGGTAGGGCCACACAACAGTGTTCTCTGTTGCACGAATGGGCAGGTCCCTCCGGGTAAGTACCACAATCTCAATCACAGAAGACCGACGTGAAGTAGAAGTGTTACACTTCTGTGTTCCATTTGGTGAGTGAGGTAGCAGGGTCCAACTTTATTAAAAGGTGGCAACACATCGGCAACGCTATGGGTGTTGCAAGTGTCCATGGGCGGCGGTTATCACTTAACATCAGGTGAACCGCCAGCTCGTTTACCGCTTTCTCACAAAAAAAATTGAGCTGTTCTCTAAAGCAAAATGTTTCCTAGGATAGGTATCCATAGGTTTCCTAGGATGGATATCGGATGTAATATTAAAAAAAATCAAACATAAGTTTTGACCCCTAAAAATGAGCTGCGAGGAGAAAGGAACCGTGAGAAAACAAACCTTGTATTAAACCATCCCAACGTAAATGGAAGCATCATTGATCGACCAGTATCGGTTCTCATTGTATGGGGCTCGTCACCGCAATAATTTCGGAGTCTGGCGCAAATTGGTCGTGAAGCAGCAATAGTCGATGCATCGAAATGTGAGCGAGGAGACGGCGCGGAATAAGAAGCGCACGGCGTACGGCGTCCGGATGAGTTAAGTTGGGACGCCACTTGAATAACAACTCGATAGCGTCGGACCTCAGCTAGTCCGGGGAGAGTGACGACCGGTGAAATGGCCGGGCTTAGCGGCCACCCACCGGAGTTGATAAGGAATTTTATTATCACCCTGGCTTGTTGGCGGCGAGGTAACGGCTTTGGTGAACCGCCAAGCTGAAATTCTCGCACGGCGCATATTGCACGACACCGGTCCAGTGACCTCGTACTGTTACGAAGCTGAAAATTTAATAAATGCCCTTTATAACAGTTTAATAATTGTTGTGTTAACCGACGCGATTTATGATATATTATGGTTTTCTAATTATGAAGATTAAATGTAATTTAATAGCGATATAAAATAATATTGAGACTTCGTTTTGAAAGAATTTATGTAAGTGAAATTCTTTTAAAATTTATCGTAATAAAAGTTTTCTGTACTAAAAAGAAAAAGAAATGTTTATTCACGGTCTAATCACAATAGATACATATAAAACTTAGAAAATAATATGAGTACACAGTATATAAAATAATAAATGTTTAACAAATGTAAACATAACAAAAAAAGTGAAGGTCTGTGTATCATCATAAGATAGTTTTGTTCTCATTGTATTTTATATGAAATACAATGAGAATAGAAATAAGATAGATTTAATATAATTCATCGAAACCAACGGTCAAAAGCAATCAAGGCGGGCGGCTAAGGCCTACAATTTGTATAGCTTAATTAGTAAAGCAGGCTTTTGAAGCGCGGAAGAAATGAGGGGAGCAATCAACGGGGAGCCTTTAATTATCCCCAAATAATTCGCGGCTAAAAACGTTGGAGAATTTTAAATGTCGAAGAGACCGCCGCAAGATCCCGCGTCGTAATCTGTTTCGACCCTCCTGTTTCATAAATTTTGCCGTATTTAATTTTCTATTTTTTTTTTTTTACTTACTTATTTCTCAACACACAATATGTTTCTAACACTTGGGATCATACCCAGACCCTTTGACGCAAGAGATAGGTTCACTGTCCACTTGCCAATCGGGTCGTTAATATATCAAGGAATATGTCGGTTTGTGGGATTTTTGGGCGGAGCACGACGCAACGGCGGATTTGTTAATTTTCGCTAGCCAGCTCTTTCATACTGCGTGTACGGAAATAACCCTTATTCAGTATTTGCATAAATGAATAAACCATTCCCCGCAATGTAAACTAGAAATCTACGAGTTATTACAGTTATTCTTTAACCTTCATCTATAAGACTCTTAGGGATGAAGCTTTCATTTGCGAGGGATGGGCACATATGGCCGGCAGTTGCACGCGTACCGGTTATAAAAGTCACGAGTACATAATTCCGGGCCCGCAGAAAAACTCACCACCCAGTGACAGTAAAAAATACGTCGTACACAACCCGAAAAGGGTTCGACGTAAAGTTAATCTTCGCTTTGGTGGTTAACAAGGTTAATGTCGAAGGTCGTCAACGGTTTTATCGATCCTCGAAAATTTGTGGGCTATTAATTCCACAGAGTTAAGTTGACATTCTTTGTGAGTTTCTAGCAAAGTGTTTGGTAATTTGAATGACAAACACATTTTTTAAACAAAAATAGCATCTTTAGTGGGGAGTTTTTCAAAGACAATGTTATAAATATGTTTAAGCGCACAAATAACGGAATTTCTTTTCTTATGATTATATTCGTATCAAATGGGCCTCGGTTGAGAGATCTACAGTGTCATTAAAGTACTTGGAATAACAATTTATTTCCTAAGTCCCTAATATTGTATTTATCTTATATATTCCTATAATTGAAAATATTGAGGCATACATAATTTTATTACCAGTAAAGATTTTAAAATATTATCTTAGATTGTTTTTCGATTAAAAATTTTGTCGTTTACAAAACGTCGATGAATAAATAATGTTGGTTTTTATCGTTCTGTGTCCAATTTTGTTTTAATCTTAAACTCTACTATATTTAATTCTAATCGGTTAGACGGATATGAATATAAGTATATTTCAAGTCCCAAATCATGATTGAGCGCACGCTTGTCGCTATGGAGCGATCACAATTGCAATATTGTGAACTTTAAACATTAACATAAGAAAACCCTCTATATTAAAATAAGTAGATGAAGCAGATGATTCAAAACACCCTTTAAGTAAAATAACAATTCGTAATAACTGAAATAAGGATGGGTAAATAATAATTTAGATTGGCCGCAATTCAATGCATGTAATGTATTAGAAACTCAGTCTTGATTAGTTAATCGATGTGAAAGAGCTTTACAAGACGTGCGGCGATCGGTATCAGCGCTTACATAAACTCTCGTCTCCTATGAAGTGCACAAGATAAATATAAAGTTTTCACACTTCACTCCGAAGCGGGCAGATAAGTAAAACTTCTAACTCGCGCGAGGGATACACCTATTATGGACGGGCCCACGAGAGACGGCGTTGACAGATGACGGGTAAACTCCGGGGCGTCTCTGAGTAATGAACGCTCAACCATTACTCATTACGGGCCGTGACTTGGCCGCGAGAAGCTTTTATTTCAACGTCACACTACTGTTTGTGATGATTTATGTCGGTGCGCGGTGCATTGAGCTGTTTTCTTCGTCGGTCTTCTTCTTTGGTCGCGCCTTGTATGACGTTTTGCAAACGCGTGGCGTTGTCTTTGTTCTTGAAGCACTACCGAAAAATGAAATATCATAGCCACTGTTTATATTTCTTTGCGAACGTTGTTCAAACGTTGGTATCGATTAACATCAAGTGTGAGGATTTGTACATTGAATGATTTTTTGATTATTTCAATGAAGTAATCGTCATTTAGAGGCCAGGGATCATCAGTTTAGTATGAGCATTTACTTGTGTACAGTGATATGCATTAAACAACAGGATGGTTTGCCTAAAGTTCCGAGGAATTACTTTTCGACAGTTGTGTTTCCAGATCGATATCGACTTAGGGACCTTCGAAAAGAAAGCCGATCTCTCAGAGGCCAACAACACATTTGTAGCTCCTGTGCTGTTCCGAGTGTCCATGGCCAGCGGTGATTAATAAACAAGAAGTAAACCTCTTTAGCTCCCTTTTTCAAAAAAGACGCAAGGGAAGAAAGAGATACATAAAATGTGACTATATGATTGTGTTGTTAATATGTGACTATTTTTGTCAAACTCTATAAAATTTACTACAATACTTCATTGGCTGCGCCGACCAGTTTCGTAAAATGTCATAACTCAAGTTAGTGTAGGCCTTTGAAACAGGTCAAAGAACATATGAATAAAGGTTTCAGAAAGCTCAATCAGTCCTACGGCCTAACATACCTGGGCCTCTTAATTAGCTAAGCGTCGCTGTGATAGAGGGATTTGCGTGACGTAATGATAAAGATATCGACTGTTGCGTGACGTTGCGTTATAGGATATAAAAAATTAGGTTAAGTTGAAGTGTGCGTCGATCACAGTACTGTCCCAGCTATTGCTCTAGTAGCTAAAGAGTATTTTTCTTATGAAAGGAAACTAAAGAAAAACTTTGGTAGAGTACAAAAATAACTTTTCAACTATATTTGAAAAATTGATTTCTTGTATGTGTATGGGAATTAGAAACCATATTAGGGATTTTATCGCATTTTTGAGTTGATTTTAAATTTCTGACATTTCGAATCCTTCCAAGTTATTTCACGTTCTAATTTCAATAGAAGCGTTCATTCCAATGATAATAGCTAATTAATGTTGAACGTGAGACAACTCAGTCTGTCCCGTGACTATGAACATTTGAAAAGTGCAGGAAATTTAAAATCAAATAAAAATTTAATAAACTCCGCAAACTATTTAAGATCAAATTTTAGGGAAAAGTCAAATTGAAAACGCAACAAAATCCGTAAAATATTTTCATTTAACCATATCTTTCAAATATTCCCATGATCGAAAACGGAAATACGATTCAATTATACTTAGCTTTTGTATAGTATTATCTGCCTCCATGAATTTTAACAATTTGTCCGTACGTTCGAGTTCCACAATGCAACTATTTGTAAGCTTGCTAACGGTACGCCTTCCAAACATCTGTGCATGTGATATTTTCACGTAAAACGAATCCATGCGATAATGGTTCTCGTATTACTCGAGAAGTGAGAGAAATCGCAGACGCGATAAGGCAATAACAGAAGCAGATCCTATCTTTTGTGCCCCTTTGTCGAGATCAAAGTACAATGCAGTTGTAAATTTTTGGGTTCTTAACTCCACAATGTTCCCGTCATTAATATATAAGGAGCCCGTTGTAACTCGAAGCGGGGCCGAGGGATGGCTTTTGTACCTGCTCTGTTCCGTAGCCCTTTGTGCATCCCCTGACATGTGCGGGGCCCCAGACAAAAACCTTGTGCAATATCGTCGGACCCGCGCATTCGAATTATTCGAAAATAATAACGAAAACAGTAATAAGTGATGTTGAATTTGAAGACATTTTTGGTGCCTCTTACCAAGACCGAAATTTGTAGGGCAAAGTTTGGAATCCCAAATTTTCTGTTACAAAAAGTGTCTCGAAGTTATTAGTTTGTGTTAAATCAATGCGACATCTCGTCTCCGGAGCGGTTGCATCTATTTTAAAATGTCACCCGCGAGCTGCACCGAGCTTTTTCTAACACATCGTTTCCACTAAGCCCTTGACATGCATTAACACTTAGAACTGTGACGTGCACTTTTTCTGTCCAATCTCCAGATGTGACTACGTCATTAAAATCTCCTACGGCACCAAAAAGATCAAAAGTTATCTCCTCGGTTGGAGAGACTCCCTTTCTCCCCCCTCCTCGCCCCTCCGTTCCCTGTTCCCCTCGAACTGGAGGCGCTAAGGCAGGCAGTCGAATCGTGACCTCGGTAGGCGACGGACGTATGCTGGCCGCTCCCAGCGCAACCGTCGCGCTTTGCCGCGATATTTCAGAAACAGTTCGTTGTGTCGTCCACATGTATGGAGTGAAACTTTGCTGTTTACGCATGTGCTAGTGACGAAAACTGTTTGTTGTAATCACCTAACTTTATAACAAGCTGGATTGAGTGGTTTCAAGTTATTAATCCGTAGTGTAAAATTGTTTTCGACAGTATTGAGTTTTCACGGTGTAAGTTGATGTTTTCAAAATTTTGTTTATACTTCTCTATTAAACGAAAATATAACAAGTTGATTGAAATATGTTTTTAAACTTAAATTTTATAAAGAAAACACTGAAGTAGAATTCTGTAAACAAGTAATTAATTACGGTAATTTTAAGATTGACCAAGAAGCAGATTAACTCTTACGTATACGGTTCGAATTGATCACGACGTAGGGTTATTATCTCACTTCACCTTTCAAACCAGAAACTGGCGTATACTACAGATGCATTTCTTCCGATACCATGAAGATTTATTACCCTTTCCACCCTGTCAATGCTGATAAAGAATTCGGTCACGGAGCTATCGGGATCTCCAGTCTCGGCCGTTGTAGTATACTTTTTACGACGAACGGAATCGTAAAGGCGGCAGCAATTGTGATGGGAGCCCTGGCTGCATCAGATAAAGCGGAGCATTATGCTCCTAAAAAATAGGTTAATGCCATATCCCATTACCGTGTTTTGTCACGTGTCGAAGATCTTCTCTGAGATAAAGTGAGAAGAGCTTATTAGAGTTTTGGGCGTAATTGTTGGAGATGCATCCCGATTAAGATCTAGGGGAAATTGTTAATGAATGATACCGTAACATTGCCGTTACTTGTATCCGTCCATAGATCTATATCCCTTTTTCGATTTCCATTTATGATATTTTCAGTTTGCTTTACGTTTTCTTTTAATTGAATTTGTTGAACTTTTCGGACTGGAAGCTTAAAAGCTAACCAATAATGCGTTCAGGTATAAATTTTTATTGTTTGATAAAAATTCAATTGGGATTCTCATGCATAAGCAATTATTTTGTGCTCATGTTTTCGGTTGTTAATAATAATATTTTATTTGAGATAGGGATATGTAACAAGTAAATTTGGAAGTTACAACGGTTTATTAATATCACTTCATTACACATCCTGAAATAATTCCTTAACGACTTAAATTAACATTCATTGTTCTAAATTTAAACTAGTCATTCGTAGGTTGATGCCGTATAGAATTCTCAGCGTTCTACGAGTATCTTTTATCGTACATCTTCAATAAGCAATCATTTTACAATTACAATTAAAACGCTTTAAATGTCTAACGTCATAGATATAGATGCTACCCAATTATATGTATTAAGTTACATTACAATGCTTATTACAATTTTGATACGAATATAGATATGGTATTCATGTCCGCTGATTATAACAAGTCATGAATCGCACCGAAGCATAGTTAAAAAAGTGGCATGACGATGCGGAACCGTACATAAATGATAGTATAAAAATCTTAATTGGCCAACGGATTTTATCCTATGACAGTCGGCAAAAAATAACTAATCCGCTAATAGGATTAGTCACACCGAATGACAAATGTGGGTTTTACTGATCAGTTACAACGGTCTAATTAGTTAGTTAACTAAATCAGATTCGTTGCTAAGCTAAAGCTAAAGGTCTATTTACATTTTTTTTATGTGAAAGTTGCCAAGCGAGCAGACGGTTCACCTGATATTGCGTGAATTCCGCCGCCCATGGACATCTGCTATACCCGAGGGTTCCAGATGAGTTGATAACACTTTGAAAATTGGCCTCACTCACCAGACGAAACGCGAAAGTATTATATTTTCACTTTACGCCGGTCTTCTGTGAGGTCGTGGAACTTACCCGGACGAGCCTGCCCATTCGTGCAACAGCCGAGGCTGCTGCGTGGCCCTACCACCGTAGATGGTAGACATGATGGAAGTTTCTTGCCTGTTGTATACAATTAAATTAAAGCAACAAATGACTTGCATGTTCTAAACAACACATAAAATTATGGAACAAGTTTTGTTTCAATACTTTTCTTGGTGTAAACAGCGTACACAATAATTTCTTAAGCAATTTTTGTATTCAATTGCATTCTGTCTTCCTTTGCAAACGTTGAGTTTGAAAACCTGAAAATTTTGTGTGAGGGTGTTTTATGTAAGTCAGTTCAAAAGGTAAATATCTAATGGAGTAGTCACTCCTTGGTAGCAACAGCTCCTACTCGTATTACAACTTGCATGTTTTTATGCACCGAATTTACGGTTTTTAATTACGGAATTAATATATTTAGTGTATCGTTGCTTTTCGATAATACCACATTGAAGATGCTTATGATGGTAAACATATACATGAATATCTTAAAAGTTATTCTTATTATTTTATTTACATTTACATAAATATAAAATACATTAATTATATTTTTAGGTTTTTTCAGTCATTAATTTATATAGATTGTTATTGATGAAGCTGTATTATTAGCTCTTGATTGAATTTGATATTCATATATTTTATGTTAAATTTATATAGTCCTTTTTTGCATAAATCTTTTGATATCAAGTTTAATAATAATTTTTGTGAGCGTAAGCTGTTTATTAAGGAATTAAAGTGACGGTTAGCATTTCGTTTTTCTCCGGGTCCGCGTATTTTTTTTATGTTCAATGTCTCAATCTCAAATCAAATATAAATATGTACAACAATGATTGAGAAACTTTGAAAATTATTTATAGCGACACTCCAACATAACACCATAAATTTTACCATCCCATGACAAAGAAAGGCGGTTTATGGTACAATAAAACGAAATAATAGTTTAACGGTCAAATATTACTTGAATAGACAGACGACGCAGGCTTTGTTGAGAGCAAGGAAATTAATTTATTTCACTTTTTACCAAATATCGGTGGGCTCTCTCACTGAAGCGTGTCGATGGGAGTCTGATAACTATTATGCTTTATTTATTGTTATTTAATGAACATTTTGTTAAAGCGTTGGTTATATGAATGTTTTAGGGATTAATTAAATAAAATGCTTGCCATCTACACTCACGTTTGTATTTTTTTAACGCTTCGTTTTGTCTTACCGCCATCAAAATTGCTCTACGACTTGAATTAAATTTTGTTGTAAAATCTTTTTTCACATTAAGCAGACGTAAAAACAAACAGAAAAAGCAATTTGATTTTTCCATGGCATTCCTTAGCATTAATATCTAGTTTAATTTAATAATTGTAAACGGAATAACGGCTGACCTGACATGATTACCGGAAAAATTGGTGAAAAATATTACAGTATATATATAAAACGTAACATATTTTGTTAGTAGCATCCTATAACCTTTAACTGAAGAAGATTTAAAATACTGTAAATACTGACAGATGAGTTGCTCATAACAAGTTCCAGTTCGACAAGACATTCATTATACGGTTAACATTCCTATCTAACGTCTATCTATTTTGCAATAACAGTAATAATAATGGGAAAAAAGTTTTGTCCTAGGTTTCGATTTCGAATAGTGAAGACATTTTATTTACTGTGGAGATATATTTACAACAAATGTGTTTAAGTTTTTTTTGCGGTCAAATTTTAGCCACTGTTTCATCACTGATGAAAGATTACACTTTGCACTATGGTGCATATGTGCTATGGCACATTGCGTGTTCACATTCTGTATTCCGTTCAACAATTCAATCTCGGCTCCGCGTAGTACTTTAAAAATTCTTAACCATTATATCAAAGTCTACGTCACAATTTCTTTATTCAGTTCACTTATTTTAAGCTCTTATTGAACGTCGAAAAACGAGACTAGACCTTACTGTTAAGAAACTCTACGACCCTATTATCACTTTTTTAATTATGTAAATATATTAAGTATAAAATCAGCAACAGCTAGGGTAATTGCAATGAAGAGCAACAGTTATTTCCACACGTTCTTTTCCTCAATGTATTGTTCGACAAATTATAATAATAATATACCATATTTCTATTACCGAACTTAAAAAATACGTCAATTTCAATCGCATTTCCAACCAGAAGCCAACCATTGTGGTATGAATATCAATAATTATAATATTTGGTTAATTAAATGTAAAACGAGAATTGAAAAACCCGAAATAATTTTCTTTTCTGAATCTTTTGAATCCCATATGTACATAGGTGTACATAATATGCCTTCCAATCCAGTTAGTGGATTAAAAACTACGTGCTTATACTATTATACATTTCGCCAGTGGCTTCGTTCGCGTTGAAGACCTTAAATAAATATCTTTCAACCCTTTACAACAGTTTTTTTCCACAAGTTTACACAGTTTTTTTACAAAGTACCCTATGTCCTTTCTCAGGCTCTAGACTATCTGTGTACCAAATTTCATACAAATCAGTTCAGTAGTTTTGGAGTGAAGGCGAGACAGACAGACAGAGTTAATTTCGCATTTATAATGTTATAGTATGGAAGTATGGATCACATATGAACTTCATATACATTATACAATACGCTGATACATAATAAGACGACGCTAAACGCACGAAAGCTGCATAAGCGAACCCTATCGAGTTCGACGGAAGTCGACTGTATCTCGAATAAAACAAAGTGCCAGTAATCAGGGCCGCGTAAGTTGGCAACAATGAAGTGGAACGTACCTCGTCGTGTCGATAAGGAGCTACAAGCGCAGGAGTCAAATATAAATTACGTATAACTGTAACCCGTTAATGAGGCTCGGCCACACAAGTTGCCCGATAGCGCTCGTATATTTCAGGGTGAGTTGTTTTATTAGCGCTCGCCGTTTCGAAGCACGGTTCTTTGCAAATTCACTTGCAATCCTATGGACACGTCAGTTGTCGAACGCTATTATAAAATTGTATGAGTTTTGCTATAAGTGTAACGGCATTCTGTGAATATAGCGGCTTTCAAATAATAGAATTTGAAAGGCTTGAGTAACTATGTTAGAAGAATGCGTAACAGGTATATCAAATAAAAAGAAATATTTAAAAATAATCACAAAAAATCAAATCCCGCACTTAGGCATATACACGTTAGTCAAATTGTAAGTAAACAAATATTATTTGAATTAGCTGCAGTTATTTATTCATATCAAGCATCATTAACACATTATAATATTATTATTTTTTATGTGAAAATTTGGAAAGCGAGCTAGCGGTGTTGTTAAGTGAATACTGCCGCCCATGGACCCAGCTACACCCGAGAGTTACAGATGCGTTGACAACCTTTTGAAAATTATTTAAGTATACCAATAATTGATTGAAAACATTATCTATGTTTTACATCTTAAGAACAGCGAGGTGACGGACAAACCGTTTGTTTAAGTTATCTCTAACTCGATCGAAGTTTCAACGTCTCGATTTCTGACTCCTTGAGTTGTCGGTTAAGTAATGGTCAGGGTTGTATTCTGGTTTCCTATGACGTCTCATTGGCTGGGATACGACGGACCTTGTCGACGGTGTGTCCACTCTGATTTTAGTCCAGCGTGGGCGGCGTTATTTGATGCGAGGTGTTACAGCTTGTCGTTATGGCGTTGCTGCGTCGACGCACGAAGTGATTTCTTTTATAAACTAAAGGGATCTTTATAATGTGATATAGGAACTTTGTGGTGCTAGTTTAGCAATGTATATGCGACATCTATCTTCTTATTATTTATCTTCTTATATATAAAAATGGATTGCTGTTCGTTAGTCTCGCTAAAACTCGAGAACGGCTCTACCGATTTGGCTAATTTTGGTTTTGAAATATTTGTAGCAGTCCAGGGAAGGTTTAAACGATAAGAAATCATGGAAAAATTGCATGGAAAATCGAAAGAGCAACAATTTTATTTTCACATACAAACTGTTCCTACCTGTCAAACATTTTATACGTGCGGTCTGAAAATTCTTTTTCTATGTATTCTTTTTCTATATAATTCACAAATTCTCTACAAATAATTTGTATGGCATAACTACGTTTGCCTGTTCAGCTAGTTAATTATATAGTTAAAACGGTTATATCAGTGTTAATGCATACAAATGTAAGTATTTGCATATTTGTTTTACGAATGTTGCAGTTTTCAATGGGCGGCGGTTATCACTTAACATCAGGGTGAAATGCCAGCTCGTTTACCACCTTCTCACATAAAAAATATATCTTACTATGTTTGTTTTATTCAACTCATAAGCATTACTCTCACTTATTAATAGTCAAAATACTACAACCGGTTAGGAAAAAAGCCACTGACCTCAGATGCTTAATATTATTCACTTCATCTCATTAAATATTTATGTCATTTAATATTTTTCGATTGGGTGACACACATAAGAATTACTTTCGTGATTATCTTCATAATATTTGCTGACACGATGACATTACGAGGCTATTCGTTTCGTAAGACATTTTTTAACAATTTTCATAATTCGACATCTGCCTATTTCCATGGATCTGCTGTTTTTCACGACTTTAAATAACAGTTATACAAGATATAAGACTTTGGATTAAATGTTTCGTTAATCGTCCATTGGATTTCTTTATGTAAATAAATAAATAAATATACTAACTAATATAATATTTCGGGACATTTCTTACACAACGTCATCTAGTCCTAAGAAAAGCTCATACTATGGATACTATTTAACTGGTAAACATAATTAAACGTAATTTTACTAAATAAATACAAATAATACACCCGGATGCTCCACAAAGTCACAATTTTTTTCCAGTAATGGGGATCGAATCCCCGATCCCCTGGCGCAAGAGACAGGGTCACTATCAACTAAGCAAATTGGGTCGTCAATATAATGTAATCAGAAATAAGGCAAATATGTTAATTCATGACTCATTTATGATACACTTAACCAAACCTTGGAAATTAAGAATATTAACAATAAATAGCGTATAAGATAAGAATTGTCAGCATAGTTAAAGAGTTATATCATATTTAAGGACAAGAATATTGAAAAACCGAGATCAAGAAAATTGATTTCATAGTTTAT
Organism: Iphiclides podalirius; assembly: GCA_933534255.1. Classification (NCBI taxonomy): domain Eukaryota; kingdom Metazoa; phylum Arthropoda; class Insecta; order Lepidoptera; family Papilionidae; genus Iphiclides; species Iphiclides podalirius. Next base: position 15,571,987 of record OW152820.1, on the reverse strand, counting down.
TCTAGCACCAGCCTATCCCGCTACGCAACGGCTTATTTAGGTAATATCTACAATTCAATTATAACATAAGTAATGTTGGAACTTGCAAAACTTGAAATTTTTTCCGAGCAAGTTCTAGACGTGTTCGTGTAGAAGTCTTCCTTTTAAAACACCTGTCAATCTATGAACACCCTTTCGCAACTCATCCGTGAAAGCTTTTTTCCGATACCCGACTAATTCACACGACGCGCTTTTGAAACGGTCTCAACATATTTCTTGTTCCAGCCCACAATACATTTATTTACTTTTTACTCGAAGACCTCTTCAAACGGAACCATTAGTAACGCATCGGTGCCAAACGAATGTTCACATTAAAGTCACCGCGCCGACTAAGAGAGTGCTTTTACAAAAGCTAATAGCGTTTTAGTTATCGATAATATGGTGTTAATCATCTGTTCTTGGTGTATACGGATTCGCTTGACAATTCAAAGGCTTACGAAATCTTTAAATAAAGCATTAATCTGAACGCTGCGTGAATTCTACAAACAACTTACGGTAATTTCAATGGCGTTTTGCTGTTACAAGATCGATTCTCTTTCCGTTAATGATTCTATAAGTTAGGAACTTTTCAACCTATTAATCTACTTAACATAATCGACGTTACGATACAAAGTTGAGGGTGCAGGTACAGGACAGGAAAAACAAACAAAAAAGAGAACTGGAAAAGAAACTGTTAGTGAACAAAAAACAAAACCCGAGCCGAGAATCTTTTTTTCACGTATAATGTTTGTTTTTTGTTTCGTTTCGTTTTTAATCATATATTATATTATTAATATATTAGATATGCGATTGTTTGAATTAATTTTAAGTTAGTTGTTCACAACCGCGGAAGAATTAAAGTCGATCCAATTACTTTTTCTTTTGACTGGCGCGCCGGCCATGAAATGGCCGTATAACTGAACAAATATCGGTCGGCTCCACGCACTCAGGCATGCTTTATTGTTTTAGGTGATGCGTGGTAGCGTGTGAAGAAATGGCGAGGGGGGGGACAGTGTTCCTCGTCCTATGGGTGGCCGTCACCACCGCCGCGGGCGGTAAACAAGGTATGTTCAGTGCACTGTCTTAACACTCTTCGAAGTTTAAACTGTGATTTCGTGTATACGCCATTTTTTCTATAGCTCCTTAGGCACAGGCGCTAAGTAACAAAATGTTTAACTATGCTGGTTGTTAAGTAAACCTCTTCTGAATGTTAGATAAAAATACCAAGTAATCTCCCGAATGTCCCTACTAACAAATTGGATTAGATTTTGGTTTTGGTACTTAGAATTTTTTATCTATATCTTTATTTATTTCAGATTTATTTATTTATTTATTTGATAAGGTTTATTAACAATTATTTACCTGGGATACTTCTTAACAGTAAGTAACTTAAGATTAAAGTAATATTAAGTCCCTCAAGATAAACACATGTACAAATTATTAAATTAAATAAACAAAATAACTTATACTAGATTTAAGAGTAGGCCGTAGGCGGGTAGTCAACATAATAACTTTCTTGATGGTAACTTCATATCAGACTTAAAATTGTTAGTGGATATTAGAGCGTTATAGTCTATTGCAGATATGCAAAGAATATACATACATACACTTGGATATTTTTGCTATTCTTTTAATACTCGATAACTATACTACTGATTTTTTGCGGCTGATTGAGCCAACTATTTCAAGTGTAGAATAGAGACAGTTAAAACATTCATAAGGGTAACGAAAATTCGAATAACGATAAACGTTTCTTCCTTTTCTTCTTCATATTAGAGAATTTCTCTTAATAGTTCAATCAAATTTTATACACGCTCTGTAAAAAAAGGTTAGTGCGTTAAAGGAGATAATTATGGAAAGAAACTCGAACGAAGGCACTCGACTCAGCGGCTTAAAAACTTTAAATGGGTGGTAAAACTCGCGAGATAACGCCAAAAATTCACTTAAAAGACTGCACCTTTTAAATCAGATAACTGGAGGTAGGCCGACAAAAAATTTAACTGTCATCGGCGAAACCGGGAAAAAAGAGTCTGTGGTGCGTACAGCTTCAACACTAGTTTTTATCTTCTCTGAAATGAACTCATGAACATCTTTTTCACAGATTAGTATTGTTCAGTAAGAAATTCTCACTTCAGGCCCACGTACATGCTTAGATTTACATCTGAAATTTTTGTTAAATGACAATTGTTATAAAGCTATTTTTTTTAATAAACAAGAAAGTAATTTTTCTTGTTTTATAAGAAAGCAATTAATATCTATAATCAAAAATCAAAAAATAAGAAGGCAAAACAAAATCACATCGATTTTATTATGTCTCATCAAAAACTTATAAATAATCAGATGTAGAAATAATAATGATAAATAAATGAAAAGGTGTTTTTTAGCAATTTTAACAAATCTTCTAACAAATGTTGTACATGCGGATTAAAAAGGATAAACTAAGAAACAAACATTTTCTCTCAGATCATAATCATTTCAATTTCAAAATTCAAAAAGTTGTTTTTAATTAGAAACAAACTTAAAACAAATTGTTTTACAATGATGCACACTTGGAAGGGAAATCATGCTAAGAATTAAAATCTTTCGAAATACGTGATTTAGAACCATCAAAAACCTGTGAAATAAAAAGGACCATCCAAATAACAGAACGAAATTTCAAAGTCTTTTCAAAAATTGATAATAGGATAAGGGGAGGGCATTAATTATCACTTTTTTCTCTGCGGGACCCCGAACTGGTAAAAAAACCCGATATAGAAGTGGAGCCGAGGCGGAGAACTCGCAAAAAAGCTCTTCATCGTGACGAGCCAAGCGCTACTTCCGAACAAGACAATCCCATTAAATGTTTCATCTTAAGAAATAGTGATACGTTAAAAATAGATTCACTTGCCCACAGCTTCATAAGTTCGCTGCTTCAATATATTTTCAAAATAGGAACGCGCTGACGAATGTAACATTAAAAATGTTTACGCTAATGTAAACGGAAAAGCTCATGGGCTTGTAAATACTTTATAATATTTCTGATTATTATAAGATAATATTATTTTGACCTACAAATATTTTCTAGGAAATGATATATGTTTATTTATGTAACATTTTGATATGCCAAACATCCTTACAAAAGAAGATAATCTCATCGTATATAACAGGTAAATAACTGAAGTTAAATGCTTAGACAATTGTCTTATCAGTGTTTTGTCAGCTTGTTTTTCAACTCACAGCTTTTATTTATTTTCACATGCATTAAGATAAAAGTATTTAGATGGAAGATTCGCATTTTTTTGTTTTAAAACATAAGTCCATAAAACATATGTCCACTAATGATGAGCGACTAGGAGATAAACAAAATCGTCAATAGAAATTGAATATCCGCTAAGCGAAATACGAAACACCAGCACACCTAGCAGCTGCTTTGAATGAAGCGGAAAATAATGGCAGGAGACTCCCCGGAGACGCCATTATAACCCGACTAACAAAGGGATTATCTTGTTTGGGAACCTCTTGACTGGCACTCGACGACTCTTTGTATGTATCGCGTTACATTTCCAACGTAAAGGTGGCTATTGAAGTTTTGTGGGTGTGGTCCGCTTTTGTGCTCGGTTCTTTTTTCTCGCACAGGGGTGAGAATTTGTCGGTACAAATGCTCAAAGACCAGTTGGCGGCAAATCGAGAATTGGCCCCATTTTTTCTAAAGCCACGGGATAAGGAAAGTGCTTAAAGAATTTTCGGCACAGTTAGTAAGGATTATATGATCATTGATAATAACATACTTGAGACAAACGCAACAAATACAGAAAGAGAGAAACATACAGGGCTAAGATGACTTAAAGGTGAGTCGATAACGTCCGATTTTAGTACTGCTTCGTACGGTTTTACTTCTCTCGGTGAAATATGTAACGTTTTTATTGCTACCTAGTAGGAATAACGGGTGACGTTTATCGACAACAAATCGTCGTACTCTTCGGGCTTAGCCGGCGGATCTTGCGCGATGAGTCACGCCGCATCCAGGACGGTAAATCAAAACGCGTGGTGCGTCCGAAGCGACGTTTGATTTACTTTAGGAAGCGTCGCGGGCGAATCCCGCCCACGTAACCGTTAACTAGTTCGAGTGCATCTCTTTATGTCTCCCTCGCCGCGTTAAGTGCGTTTACGAGTAAACCCGAGTGAGGTAGCTCCGGCTCAGCGGACGCGAATGCGCCACGCCTTCGTTTTTTATTGCTTCTCAGCTCAAATATAACAGGGCGCAAGTACAGTCTTGATTTATCGCAACGGCCCTCGAGCGGCTATGAAGCTTCGAAGCACTCAAAAATCAGACGGCCGGACAGAGTTTAACGTCCGATATCTATACCATTACGCTCTCTGCATTTTATTCGTTCCGTATTTGGCTCGAGTGGCACTTACTATGCGTTATTAGTTGCATGTGTAATGTTTGACGATAAGCTAGTGTGGGCCGGCCCTTAAATAAACTTTTAATTGTGACTTTTACGCGGGCCGTATCTAGTAATTGGGGGTATTAATATTTATAAGTTTGAGTGTAATTGCGACATGTTGATACCGGTCTGTTATCGATTCCAGTAATGCTGGAAATAACCGAGAGCTGCATTACCTTAATGATACGCATGCAACTTTGAACGACGTTTGATGCGTTGAAATCGCGGTGTGCCTAATTTATTGTTCACATTGTTTGATATTTATTGCAAAGCAAACAATTTCGAGACGTGTAAATAATTCAACATGAACATCTTTCACGCCTCAACAAAGGCCATTCGTCGACAATGCAAATTGAAACATCATTTATTTCACGCGAGCCGTACATTTAGAAGGCGCATTGTGCGGAGCGTTGATTAAGTGGCCCTCATCAATACAGTCCTCTATCGGGAATAGTATCGACCGGAGCCTTAATTATCCGGACGGCGGACGAAACGGCGGCGGTCCCTTTAACGCGCGCCGGCTCGACGCCAAATCGACGGGTTTCGGCGCGCCTTTAGATCTGTTTAGCGTTCGCCACAAGAATCCCGAAAATCATCAGCGGTTATCTCACTTCGTCGATAGGCATTCACCCATTCGCATTCGTTATCCGATCTGCACGCATCGCTTTAGTTCCCTGAACGTGGTATTCTAAAACTGTGAAAACACGCCGTCCATCAAAGTGCGGCGGTAGCCAGTCGTTGGAATCCCGAAGACGTTCCGATAGAATTCCCCCGAAGAATAATGCACCGCCGACGCTCATTAAAATTGGTAATGGTTGTTAATAATTCAAAACGTCGAAGATCGTCCCATTCGAAGAAGTCCGTAGACGCAGACGGGGCACTGACATGTATTTACATTTTACAATCTATTCGTGACGTCCGTTCGCTAGTTTTAGTCGCGCTTCTTATAAAATCGCATAATGCATTCATATAACAACAATTTATGCATGCGACTATAGATCTTAGATAAATTCGATTGGAGTTGCTTTTGGAATTACAAACCTTTCACCTAACAAGGTGTTTTGTAGTGCAGTAAATGGTATGTCGTCACTTGGCAGATAGCTCTCAAAGCTGTCAGTTAAAAAGAATCGTGGAACACTTCAATCCGTATGAAAAGTTTAACACGGGCGCCGATGGACCGAACAAGCCTTGATTCGATTACTACGCATCTTCTCGCTTGGCCAGCATTTTACACTGTTGTTACTGCATCTGTTTTACACTTTTTGACAAAAGTTAATTTTTTGTTTCGCTTTCGCTTAGCTATTGTTAACATCGACATGCAGTATAAGGCAGTAAGGTAGTCAAGCATGCAGTAGTACTTCGATGGGGATCAAATGAAACATTCAAGTGTTCGTGTCAATTAAGAGGTAATCGGAATTACGAGCTCAGCTCACTCGATAACGCTTGTGAAATAACCAGTTATTAATCAAAACCGAGTGCTAAAAACCAATTAAAACTGACGCCACGATAAATCGATTACACAATTCTAACGATAACAGACATTCGACGCGGGATAAACATGCCTTAATCAAACGCCCGGCCGTGCCACCGGTGACTAACAGAATTTATAATTGCTTTCACCTACGTCGCTGTAACGAGTGAGCGAGGAGGGCTTTGTTTCAAAGTATTGACCCTAGACCGCACCTCCACTAACACGCACTCTCTTAAGTTGACAATAATAAATGAGCGTTAATTGAAATCATCGCAGTTAATATATAAAATTTCTCTCACCCCAATTTTGCGCAGGATTTAGCCTGTGAAAATTGTCACATGGGCAATTACTTATCAAGGGTTTGGAATGACTTTTATGTCAATCACTTGTAATTCTGTCCAATATCTACAAACACATACATCCCTTCGGCTATTATTTAATTTTATTAATGAGCCCTTTACATATAATAAATTTAGTTAAACAAAAGTCACGTTCCTAGATCCTACAAAATTCGGATAAATATATCGCATCCACCCAATCCCTTCATGGTTGTAGTTACATCCATGGACCGCTCTACCCGTGAAAGTGCCTCCGAACAAAACCTATTAAGGAAAAATAGAATCCTGTAGGAAATAGCGTCCGGTCCCGACGTAAACGGAAATAGAAATACACGTAACGGAAGTGAAACTAATTAAGTTATCCACGCTCCACGCGACTTGCGGTTTATTTTCGTACTGTACCGCGCTCCGAATAATAATACAATCGCAGAGGTATTACTGTCAACGCCGTTGGAAGAGCAACATACACTGATGCCCTGATAACAGTTTCTGAGCGAAATTCCACCGGGGGTGCTTTGAAATCGTGCCGGGGGAATTTGAACTCAATGTCGTTGGCGCTAGCTCGAGTTCTGAATACCGGCGGCGGATCTAAAGTGGGGTATACGGTATCCGAATGTCTATGTTTTGCGTGTAAATAGGCACGAGTGAGGCGTTGGACCAGGTGCGGGCTGTTCGAGAAATCGATGACGAGCCCCCGAGTACATTATTATGTCAGTTGCCGTTTATTTCGGTAACACACAATTAACGGACTAAATATAGTTTCATTACGTATATGGTTTTATCTGTACGTGTTTAACGAACACTTTAGAGATATTTTGATGTAACGATGTTGGCTGTGACGATGATGATGATTTTCTGTATGTTTTAACTAAATATAAATTCACAAATATTTTCGATGTATACAAGTTAATAGTAAAAATTGTCTTTTTTTATGAACTGTATAGTTTACTTTCAAGTCATTAATAAGACTTGTGTAACAAGTTATTGATTTCACCTTTAGCTTTCTTTCCCGAGTACGATTTAAAAGTATATATTTGTACGTTAAAGGTGCGAATTTATTTGTTGCAGAACAATCAAGCTCAACAGAAGCGGAGCACAGCACGGCCGCCCCAACACCAACCGTACCACTAAGACCCGAGTACGCCCATCCAGCGGGCGTTGAAGCATTGGACCCGTATAACTCTGAAAACAACCACCAAGCACCTCACCACAGAGATTATTTGGAAGAAGACTATGACCACGAATCCCACAAAGAGGACGATCACGAGAGCAGGGATGATACGGACGAACTGCCGTCTCTCTCTGGTGACCATCTCTTGCAAAGTTCGACAGACGATTTACCGATATTCCTTCTTGAGCCGCAGCACGCGTTCGTCGTGCGGAACAAGCCGGCCATGTTAAGGTGTCGCGCCGCGAACGCCCTGCAGGTGTACTTCAAGTGCAACGATATTCGGTCGGTTGCTAGCACTCAGTTCGAGTTCGTGGACCCCCAGAGTGGTGTCAGAATTGTTGAGGCGGAATGCAACGTCACAAGGGATCAAGTTGACGAGTATTTCAGTGAGGAGTTCTCGTGCACGTGCTTCGCTTGGAGCAGCCGGGGCGATATAAGGAGTCAGCCGGCGATCGTGAAGCTTGCTTGTAAGTACGATAGCAAATACTATTTTTCGTTTTAAAAGCTAAAGCTAGTGTAGGATTTTTGAGTGGTAAACGTACACACTAGTATTGTAATTGTGAGAACTCCGTGGCACAGTTGCCTGTGGCTTCAGCACCGGGGTTGTTGGTTCAAATCCCAGAAGGTGCAAACTATCTGTGTGACCCACTGACGATTTGCTCAGATCTGGTGTTTGTTCACGTGGAATGTATTTGTGTAAAACGTTCTTTTAACATTGTTATCCAAGGACTTTAAAAAATTGTTTTGGAAACAGTAACAACCGGGCTTAAGATTACTAGTTTGTTAACTGAATCCAATATTAACAAGGACCGAATTAATAAATAAATCAATCTATATTCATTGTCGACAGGCAGGAACGCGTTTAAGGATATCCAGTCATTAAAAGAAGACAATACTACTGTGACGTAAATATCATTAAAAGCGAATTCAAACGATTTAAAGATAATAAGTTTAGAACTATATAATTGCTTTATTTTTTTCGTTACGATTGCTTTAATAATTGCAGTATCGTTTATGAAACAATCACAGTCTTATTGAAAATCTGTCTAAAAGTTTATCTGTTTGCTATTTGACACGTCTTAGTTTCTCTAGATATTGTGATACTTTCTTCTATCTATACGACGTCAACCACGCCATTAACCAACCCATTTATAAATTGATACAAATATACAACAACATCCGAGTAATTAAAAGGTCGATCAACTGTCATTATGTAACGAAAATGTTTAAAAAAAATCCCTATATCCGCTATGAACTGGACGCTGTGCAACATTTCATCAAAAGTCATAATTTGAGTGAGCTTCCGTTTATAAATTTAGACTAACCCAGATCCACCGGTCGTTTCTATGCATTCGATGTTCAACAGGAATGTTCCTTTAACTCTTTCTGTCGGTATAATTTTTAACACGTATTCTAAGATGCTTAAATAATCAGAAAGCTTTTGCTAAATCTTTCATTTGAACCCTATATTATAGCAGAGTGATATTGAAATGATACGACAAGGAAAGAAGAATGGAAAGATATAATGTAAAATAATTCTATAAAGATTGCAGAAATGTGGTAAAAAGAATAAAAGTGCACACAAAAAGTATTATAAAACTATAAGGGAACTTACGTACAAGTGCCTATATAAATCGAATTACAGAAGACTGCGTGGTAAAAAAACTGTTTTTAGGTTTTTTTGACTATTCAAAAACATTACAAGCACTATTGCTTCTTATATTTTTTGTTATACTTTTTATAAATATGCATGTTTCATGTTCGGAATCATGGCGTCAAAAGTTTTTTTTCTTTTTTCTTTTATTTTTTTAAACACTGCCCTTACTTTAGGATAATATTATCCTGTGTTGTAAAGGACGTTTTACAAACATAAATTTCACGCGGACAAACACCCAGATGCGAAACAACTATCTGTGGGTCACACAAATAGTTGTCCCGTGTGGGAATCGAACCCACGACCCCCGACGGCGATGCCAATATCTTGGCAACTGCGCCACGGAGTCATCATGCATGACAAAACATCAATTTATTTAGCTTCTATCAATGAAAACCTATAATTGGCTGTTCCATTTTCTTATGTTGTATAAGCTGTTGGTTTTCCATAAAACAAAAATAAAATAAATTAAAATATTGTTTGACCGGATAATTAAGCTTTGTAGTTGGCATGTTAAAAGATCTATCGTGGGTTGCGTATTTGGATGGCAAGCATTGACATCAATTTCATAAAAGATGAAACCTATAAATGTCATGGGCGAAGGTTTTAGGTTGAGGGTATTAGGGCATAGACCACCACGCGACCCCATTGTGGATTGGCGTACTAAACATATTTTCAAAATACATATTTTTCTTATTATTTCGAAAATATATGCACGTTTCCTCACGATGTTTTCCGTCACCTCCGAGCACGTGATAAGTGGGTACTTAAATTAAAAATTTCGTTGCAGCGATACGCGGGATCGAACTGGGGTTCCTCGAATAGATTGAATTAAAAGCTAGCGTCCGAACAATTAGCTATTACGGCATTTCTTATTAAAGCGAAATTCAATATACATCAAAAGACCACGAACGTAGTATCATGAATAAAACTATCATATAATTCTCCATTTCCTCCTACTGTTTCAACAAATTGATTATTTATAATAACGTCGATTAAAGCAATCAATTTGTGAAGCGATTTGGATTTTTAAAAATCAATTAACCGATTTACAAATATGACGGTATTTAATAATCTCTTGACTAGACTTCGATCATAGTAAATTCAACGTTCAAACCGGTGAGTGTGCAACAAAAGACGTATTGCTTTAATATGCTCCTACACAAAATCGATTATGGGGCCTCTATTAAATTCAATGTTCCCCGGAGGTAAATCTTCTGTGCATATTAAATAAATGTCGGAGAGGCCGTTTGTCAGATTTAAATTTAAAAAGCAAAATCCTGTGTATGTCCTACTGTTAAGTGAAAGGTTTCTACTTATCTTTTGATTTCTAAACTGCAATTAATTATATGAATGATTTCAGTTTATTAAACAACAGGCTTCGGCGTCGGGGTTCGTGGGTTCGATTGCCACACGGGACAACTATTTGTGTGACCCACAGAGAGTTGTTTCGCGTATGGGTGTTTGTCCACGTCAAATTTATGTATGTAAAATGTCCTTGCAACACAGGATAATGTTATCCTAAAGGCAATGTTATATAACTCAAAAAAAATTACTGTAAAAATATTGGTGGTACTAAAAAAATACCAGTGTCTGGGTGTCTATGTTTCTATAATATGTATTTATTTACAAAAGAAAATATTATAGTATCCTTAGTTCAAGCTTTGCTTAGTTTGGGACTTACTTGATAACAATACTAAAAAATGTCCTGAAATATTTATTTATGCAACGAAATCTTTTTTAACCTGAGTTATTGAAATAAATAAGCGATCAACTCAGGTTAAATGGTGGAGCACTGTTGCGTCCTTAAAAAATAGGTAACATGACAAAAATAAATTTGTACAATGTCGTATTATATAAGGAATTGCATTAGGGAAAAAATATTATACGGTGAGACGGTGTGAAAAATTGGCAAAGACACCACTTAAACATAGAAGCGGTGCTCCAAGCGATAAAAATGAAATCCCTCACAAGGAGAGAATTGTAGTAGAATCAGAATAAACACGCGACGCTGAATCCCATAAACGTCTAAATATACCCGAAACAGAAGCGAGTGAGACGTTCCCACTTCGTCCTAATTGCGCGGAGCAGCCGTGTGTAAAGCAAACGGTCTAAATTCTCCATCTGACAGTTTTAATTGTTCCTTGAGAGCTTTAAATACGCTCGCAAGTGGCATCTATGCCGCTATTAATGTATGAACGTAATGCAAGGCGGTACACGTTAAAGTGTCACTGTTAAGTCTCCTATTCGAAGATTTACTGCTGCCCACTGAATTTGGATTCCCCCTTAAGTTATTAACCGAGTGGTTTTTAATGGATCGATGAACATGTGTAAAATTGAGTACATCTGTAAACGTCATGGCGACGTTCATAGTTAGCTTTGAATGTTACATAGCACCATGAATAAAAGATTAAGACAGAACGCCTGTGTTTTAATACACGAGTTAGTTAGTGTTTGACTTCTAGTTATTGATCTATGGTATACTAACATGCATATGACGTTGACGTGCATACAAGAATTATATTCAATGGAATTGAATCCTGATACCTGAAATATTGAGACAGCATGAAGTCTTTTAAAAAGGATATAATATTATGTACATACAAGATTTGTAAATTTGATCCGAACAGTGACGTTACTAAGTCAAGCTTATTGAGTAATAACTGATTATGACAAAAGTGAATTTCAACAAATAATAAATCGAATGACAAGGTACTTTTGCTGACTATGCAGGTTTCAATCAGCAACTGCAACTAGAAATTGCCATACCAGGTACAAATTATATCTAAAAAGGGTTAAGTTAAAATAATTAAAACATTTAAAAAACCAATCGCGAGTCGGACTCGCCATCGTTCCGTATTATTTTCTATGAAAACGGCCAACAATTCATGTCTGTCACTTAAAACTTTTTTATTCTGTTTTTTAGTATTTGTTGTTATAGCGGCCACAGAAATACGTCATCTGTGAACATTTCAACTATCTCGGTTCATGAGATATACTGGTGACAGACGGACAGACAGACAGACAGAGAGGCACCCAAGTCTTAGTAATAGGGTTCCCGATTTACCCTTTGGGTACGGAACCCTAAAAACCGTCACTTATCACGACGATGGCTACACGGCTAATTACCACATCAAGATATTGAAACTGAACAGTGGAAAATCAGACATTCCAGCAGCTTAGAAGCTTTTTTTTTTTTAGAAATTTAAATTGTTTATAGTGCTAATCTTTGCACTTAAGATTGAACATTAAAATATGTAGAAAAAGTGCGAAAAGATTGCCGCCGCTGTGGGAATCGAACCCACTTCTTCGGCATTCGCGGCCTGACGCTCTAGCCACTGAGCTAAACGGCTGATTACCACACCGACAAAAATCTTAACGCATTCTTCCACATTGTTTTCTTAGCATTTGAGGCAATGCTTGGCGCCATCTATTGTTATATCCTTTCCAGCATACAAACAACTTCGAATATCGTTTTACAACGATAATTCGAACGAGAGATGTCGCCATTGCTTTTTTTTTTTTTGAAATTTAAATTGTTTATAGATATAAATTTAATTATTTATAGATATATAGAATATAAATTGTCTATAAACAATTTAACTTTCTAAAAAAAAAAAAGCAATGGCGACATCTCTCGTTCGAATTATCGTTGTAAAACGATATTCGAAGTTGTTTGTATGCTGGAAAGGATATAACAATAGATGGCGCCAAGCATTGCCTCAAATGCTAAGAAAACAATGTGGAAGAATGCGTTAAGATTTTCGTCGGTGTGGTAATCAGCCGTTTAGCTCAGTGGCTAGAGCGTCAGGCCGCGAATGCCGAAGACGTGGGTTCGATTCCCACAGCGGCGGCAATCTTTTCGCACTTTTTCTACATATTTTAAAGCTTAGAAGCTTTTACTTTATTTTATTCCAAGTAGAAAAATTTATTTGAGTAAATAAATAAATACATCTGTAACCCACTTACAATTAAACACAACATTATCCAATCGTAGAGATAAAATATTATAGCATTGTATCTTGGAAATTGTTAGAGTGCGAAACTTATATTCTTAGTATGCTTTCGAAGCAAGTAAATATCTCAGATCCGCAACTCACAACGTTTAAGCGATGCACTCTAATTTCTCCGCGCCACGGTTCCGCAGATACGAATTTTGTACCGGAAATGAAACGTAGTCTGGTAAATTTATTGCTCTGCGCGAACTCCCCTATATCATTCACGCTCGCCGACTAAGGACTGTGGAGTTTTCCACGATTTCATACGGTTTAGAATATTTTTTCTTTACTACAGCAAAATCAGTTGCTTTGTGTTATTATAAGGATAGTGAACGTGTAAAGCGTAATAATAAAACGACTAGTGCAGACGAAAATTTGAACAAAATGATAACGGTGAAGAAATATCTAGTGTTTTATTAATGACAACACCAATATTCTACAAGTTTTAATAAAAGCACATTTAAATTTGGGAAATTTCGTTTTGAAATGAGTTCCATTTTTTAAATATTTATTTGCAAGAAGATGAGGGGCATCGGATGAAAATCTCTACCAAAGAAAGCCAATGGTCTCAGTTTCCCAATATAAGAGTGCGATCCAAGTGACATACTTGGTTCCAGTTTGGACCCGCAGTACTTGTGAACGAATACTAATGCAAGACTGGGATCTTCCCCTGCATCGAATATTTACATACGAAGATTGTACTAAGCTAAGCAGCAGCTTCTAGTCGAGGCCTCAGTCACTGAAAATTTTTAAAGACCTTAAATATACTTAACTAAGATTCAAGCATTAAGCGCATCAAATATGAAAATCAAGGCCTCATGAATATGAAAATCATAACAAGGGTCATGTTTCCAGTATCAATGACCAGTCACGACTGTACTCGTAAAAAATAAAGTATTCAGAGAATCAATTTTAGTAAACAGCTGCTATGGACTCAATTTATACAGCAGCGCAATGTTGTGACTTCGAGCTAATCCTTTAATGTCACCAGCACTACTTACACTACCATCTGTCCAACATTTGCTACACGTTCACATGACAGGTTCAACAAATATATAACTATTTCTCAATAAACTTTGAGAAAAGATGCTTCTTCTTCAAATCTTTTCCGCGCCTCCGCAATATCTTTGGCTAATTCAGTATGCAATACGATCGCGTGTTATTTATATTATATTGATTGGTCGATCACATTTTACTAATACATTTGGACCCCTCCCTCACTTTAACCATCTCCCTCAATCAATATTAATAGTAGAATGGAATAATGAAGGCTTATACTCCGATGAGTCATTCACAACAAGCTTGAATACTGTGTGATTATTTAAAATAGCCGGAAGCGTTTGCTAGCATAGTATTCAATTACTAAATTGTGTAATAACCCTGAGACTATGTGTTGTCAAATCGTTCAATTAAGGAGAGGTTATTGGAGCATTTCTAGTCATTTATTCACTTAGAATGTGAACAGTATATTTCTGATTTTCTCTTACAAATTCATTGTTTCTTTTTCCATAATCTAAACTACCACTATCATATCTAAACTACGATTACCAATTTTCAAATGTAGGATTTGAATTAACTACACCTTCTGCTTGTTACTATAAAAAAATCAAGAAAATAACGAATTTTTCTATATCACATTAAAAATAATAGCCTTATATAGGGATAAAGTTTCACAAAACTTTTCGTGAAACTATATAAACTATATGTATAGTCACATCATAAGAGTCACATTATACCAAAGACATAGGATGTCTCTCTATTGTTTGCAAGATCCCTTCAGCGTGACATATCCCATATTTCGATATTCACTCAGCGACCGCAACAGAGGAGGCGAGCAATAAAACCGACATATCTTGGAGTGCACAACGTGGAGTTGTCCCGGACGGGGCCGCGTAATGGAGCGTGCATTCGCCAGATTTATGGCTGCGTTCGCTTAAACCACTCCGATGTCGGTACGTTCGTTTTGCTGCGCGATCCAGTGTATTAGTTTCTCTATACGCGTTTCAAGTGAAATATGCGATGAAAGCGTAAAGGTCCCGCCTCAAAGGTCGCCAGGGCATGAACGCAAATAATCAGAATAGAATAATATGCTGACTGCGAAACATGGAAAAGGGGGACTTCGCTTTTTGAGATCGTTTGTGAGATCAATTGTAGCGACACGCAGCGTCTTTGTTGTTACGAATAAGCATTAAAAATACTCGATCAATTTAATATCACAGACTCATAGAACACCAGCGTTAAGTAAATTTATATTTACTTTTTCAATCCATCCATACCATGTCCAATCATACCATCCAAGTCCAATCAATTATTTCAACATAGGCCGACTATGTTAAAAGCCTTTAAATTAAAACTTTCAACGTCTGATGTATCGTCCATGAGCAACGGTTTTTTTTAATGTGAGAAAGGAAGAAGGAAAGAATTCCTTAATTCTCTTGGCGTCGGCAAGACATCTCCTGTGGATTGTAGTCTTTCTGTTTCTCCTGAAGATATAAACATTCATTTTGTCTCTGCTCCGATATTAGACCCTACTATCCGTACTCGAACAATTGATTATCTATCTTCCATTCAGTTCCCACACATTCCAATTTTTAATTTTTCTTCTGTTGATGAAGATGACATTCAAAAAACTATCCTGGCAATCAATCTAAAGCTGTGGGTTGTGATAATGTAGTAGGGTTATGATAGGCCATGTAATGGATTACCTCATCCCTGCAGTTGCACATATTGTCAATTTTTCCCTCGACTCAGGTCACTACCCAATGCTTTGGAAAAGGGCATACGTGCGACCCCTTCCTAAAGTACCTAATCCTACAACTTCCCAATCACTTTCGTCCTATTTCCATTTTACCTTTCCTTTCTAAAGTCTTAGAAGCCTGTGTTCATAAGCAACTCTCTACGTTTATTTATAGCAATAACCTACTGAGCACTTATCAGTCCGGGTTTCGTTCTGGACACAGCACCACAACTGCGCTAATTAAAGTCACAGATGACATTAGGCTTGGAATGGAAAATCAGAAAGTCACAGTATTGGTGCTTGTCGACTTCTCTAACGCTTTCAACACAGTTGATCACGATATCCTCCTCGCCATTTTTTCCCGCTTAAATTTTGCGCCCACAGTTTTGGATTGGTTTTCTTCGTATCTTCGTGGGCGCCAGCAATCGGTCCATATAGGGCAAGAGTCTTCTCAATGGGCTGGTCTAGAATCTGGCGTTCCGCAAGGCGGTATACTTTCTCCCTTAATTTTCTCTGTTTTCATAAACTCCATCACTTCCTGTATTGATTGCTCGTACCATCTATACGCCGACGACTTGCAAATTTACGTACAAACAGATGTTGAGGGGCTACATAACGCAATTGCTAAAATAAATTCTAACTTAAATGCTATTTACGATTGGTCGTCACGATTTGGAGTGTCAGTTAACCCTATGAAGTGCCAAGCCATGCTAGCTGGCAGCTCTAGATTGTTGTCCAAAATTAACTACGCAAGCCTACCTGCTGTCTATTATAACAATAAAATAATTTCACTCTCGCAATCTGTAAAAAACCTAGGTCTCTATATGGACAGTACAATGAGCTGGGGAGTACATGTCACAGAAGTCAGCCGTAAAATTTATGCAGCCTTTCGAACCCTTTACCGGTTGAAGAATTTTCTTCCCTTTAAGACCAAGCTAATGCTTGTTCAGACGCTTATATTACCTATAATTGATTACGCAGATGTGTGTTACCCAGACTTAAACAAAGTACTTCTTAACAAGCTGGAGCGCCTTTACAACAACTGTATCAGATTTATTTTCAATCTTCGTAAATATGATCATACCAGTCATTATCGCACACGTCTTAAGTGGCTTACTATTCAACAAAGACGTAACTATAGAATTTTGCTTTCACTTTTCTCAATTTAAACGATTGAGCTTCTCCGTCTTATCTTAAGGATAAATTTCAATACCTCTCTCAATCTAATGAAAGACATCTTCGTTCTTCATCTAATCTAAAGATTAAAATTCCTCTCCACGCCACTACTTTCTTTGGTAAATCTTTTACCGTTCAGGCTGCACTGCTCTGGAACTCCTTACCTGAAGACATTCGAAGAGCACCTAGCAGAACCTCGTTTAAGCGGTTAGTACGAGACTATTACTTAAAGAAGAATATCATGAACTAGTGAAGTGAATGTTGTCGTTAATTTTTATACGCGCCCGTGTGTGTGTGTGTGTGTGTGTGTGTGTGTGTGTATGTATATATCAAATATATATGCTATATATGTTCATATTTATTTATTATTATAGAGTAGATATAAATATTAAGGCAAAGTTTAAAAGTTTTTACATTATGTAAGTATTTGCATTTTTTAATTTATTAATTAGTGTTTATGTTCTTTTTTTACCTTATTGCACCTACCACGATCTCTCTCCACGCCCCGGGTTGACTGGGAGAGAATGCCCAAATGGCATTAAGTCCGCCCTTTGTAATCCTTTTTTAAGGTTTTGCAATAAAGCATAAATAAATAAATAAATAAGGTGGCAAGGGATAACCGTTGCCTATGGACATTTGCAACACCCGCAGGGTTGCAGATGAGTTGAGTTGTCACCTTTTAATGAAGTGGACAGTGATTATCTCTTATCCTTTAAACGAGCAATTCTTGTGTATATATATATATAATCGGTCCTCCAGAGACTTTACTATTAAATTAGCAGTTTGCTCTTTTGCCAACTTTTAAGGAAAACAGTGTTAGAGTAGTTGAGAAATTACCTCGTTTTAGTCAAAACGGCATGGACCAGTGAGTTTACCCCTTTCATATACCTTGGTGTATTATTTGCACAATATAAAACAAAAAATCCTACATGGCGTAGGAGAGTAGCTTCACGATTTGCCTAGATGAGGTTTTAATAGTTCGGCGAAAAATGGACCAATTATACCTTATTACCTTCTTGCGGATGTTATAGCTTTTGAGAGCATTAACATTGTAGTACTAATTAACCAAAAACGCGGTTGTCACTATCATCTTACCTTTTTTATGGAAAGTCTTGTACGGCCTACTCAAATTTTTTGATGACTCCGTGGCGCAGTTGCCAAGGTATTGGTTTCGGCGTCGGGGGTAGTGGGTTCGATTCCCACACGGGACAACTGTTTTTGTGACCCACAGATAGTTGTTTCGCATGTTTGTCCACGTGCAATTAATGTTTGTGAAACGTCCTTACAACACAGGATAATGTAATGTAAAAATGTTCAGCCATTATAACCCATTGCAAAACACCGCATATCTAATTAAAATGTAAAATAAAAATATGTAAATCCTTTGAAGTGCTCCAGAATACCAAAGCACATTGTTACATTTATCGCAGAAATTCGCTTTGTATTCATAATTAATTGCAGTAGTACAAAGTTATAATTTATCTGCGTACCACGTGTTATCGGGTCATCTTTTTTCGAGTATAAACGTAAATCACGAAAGCCAGCGCTTCTGCGGTCGCCCCACAGAGGGTCTTTTTTCTTAGCTCCCGAAAGTATAATGTTAAATATTAGGGTTTTTTTTTTTTTTTTTTTTTTTTTTTTCACTTTTTACGTTTTTCATTCGTTTACTGCTTGGACTAAAATGCATTTGATCTTTTATAATGCGTTATAACGTGGCAGAATTACAAATAATAGTAGGAAAGGATTTAAAAAAGATATTTAGTAAAAATGTTGTCTTCAATAATTATAATCGTTTTATTATGTCTGTTGTTAAGGGATAACCGCCGCCCAATAACATTTGCAAAACTCGTAGGGTTTAGATTTTATTAAAGTTCCATGTACCTCATTCACCAGATGAAACGCTGAAGTATAACACTCGTGGTATTACCCGGACAGCCTGCCCATTTGTGCAACAACGAAGACTGTAGCGTGGCCCTTCAAAAGTTACTTTAGTTTACATTTGCAAAAGTGCCTCGCTCAAACCTCTATATCCTTTATACACAAATATTAGACATCCAACTACCCTAAAGCTTTATTAATATACAATTTTTCCAATTCATTTATCGGCGATTAGTCGATAGGCAGCAAATAGCGTTAAATTGGTTAATGAAAGACAATTATAGCTAGTGGGACGAAATGGCCGGCTGCGCGTTGTATAATCGACGTTCTCGTTACGTTTTTTTTTATTAGGATTGACATGGGAAGACAGCAGACGCGGCTTGGCGCAATTCACAAGCGATAGCGATTTGCAATTCGCAACAATCGATTTTTTTAAGAAACTCGTCAATATCGCCATCCCATTAAGTAGATGGCTGAAACCGCTCAAGATGATAAATACACAGCCTCTAATAGAACGTACTGACTCTTGCCTTAAAGACGTTAGACGGTACATTCAAGCGGAAAGACAGAATTTGTCTCTAAACCTGTGTATTAACTGTTAATAGTCTATTAATGTTATAACTAATAGGAAAACTAGTAATATTGCAATTTTTACTAATTTATCATTTTTCTCCTTAATTTTATTTACTGACTACTTAATTTTAGATAGACCAGCTTTATCTAGATAAAGCTTCTCGAAATGTTTAAATATGTTTATTAATCATAAATAAACTTATCCAAGACGCTTTCTCTTAACATTTGAACATGAACTTTAGCCACGTAAGTCACGTCTAAATCAAATAACGCCTCTCATTGAAAGCAATCGCAAAGTTCGTTACGTTCGATCGTTTTCGACACTGTTATTGTTATTGATATGTCACATGTCATATGAGATCGTCATTGTCCGCTTTTAGTTATTAATAAAATTCGTTATGCGGGCCAACGGGGGTTATTAAAATGTTATCATTTGATGTGAAAGAAGCTTTCATAGTGTTAGTCCTATAGCAATTTCTTTCTCATCCAACAAAGCAGATAGCATAATAGATCACTGATCACGGTAACACCACATTGACAAGATCTGAGGTCCTTATCCAAGATGGATTTTTACAATATAAGGAGTAGAAGAAATATGCCCATTGAATATGTTTTATAAAAATAAATATTAATATAAAACAAACTTTAGGTGTAAAAGCAGTATTATTTTTTTATTTAATATACATGTACCTCGAAACTTCACCATTTAATTGAAATAAGTATTGTATGAACGTAGTGTATTAATTTCGATTATTTTCCACAGACATAAGGAAGCAATTCCCGATGTCTCCATCGCCGACTTCCGTGGAGGCTGGATTGACGGCTTCACTACGGTGCTCCCCACCAGAAGCGGTTCCTCCACCGAGAGTCTCCTGGCTGAAGCACGGCACGCCGCTGCAGCAAGACCACAACATCGTGATCTCCGCCGAAGGCAACCTGGTTATATCCAGGGCTAGCCTACAGGTAATTGCGTAATATATTTTTGGGCGTCTATCATTATTGAATATACACCGGGAACGTTTTTCTATTTTTACGGGCTTCGACTATGGTTTTTACATTTCGAATTATCATCATCATCATAACTTCATCCTGTTTGAGTCCACTGAACCTATATAATATAGGCCTTAACCACCTCGAACCGCGATCATGAGCCATCGACTTCCCGCACACTTGCACAGGTCGTCACCCCATCTAGTGGGAGGTCGTTCTACACTACGACTTCCGCTCACTTTTCATCTACTTTTTTCATTTCTAGAAATTCCAATATTCAAACAGAAATCCTGTATGAAAAGAAGAAAAAATAAAAATGAAGCCAATTAATTAAACGTATAAAATCAGCACGCGTCGTATGTTGTATAAGGGACTGAAACGTAATGCAAAATTATAGATACGAAGAAGACTGGCAATACAGAATAATGTGGAATAAATTTATTTTATGGATATTGTCGAGTTTAATTTTGGTTTCTTGGTTTCATAAGCATTAAACCATAGCTTTTATTTTTATATATATTTTTTAAAAATACTATTAAACCACTTTAAAATATAGATCCATTACTTAGTCTTTCATCTTAAATACAACATGAGATCCAAGTGCGAATTAAGAATCTTTTTATTTGCCTATTAAAAGATAAATAAACTCAATGAATGTTCTATACGAGGCTATATGTAAGGAATTTACGCTATGGTTCACTAATTAAAATTGACACGTGACACACCAGACCATTGCTCATATCCCGGTATGAACTTACCCTCATTCACGGTACTGTTTTTTGACAGGCAGCTGTACATTATGATTGATAACTTATTTTTTATATTTCGTTCTATTATTTTCTACAAAAGACAACATTAATACGCAGTACATACGACTATCTAACGAATTATTTATTTATAAAAAAATTGATAACACAGTGTCAGCGAAATCTTGATAGACCCTGTTAAATGATGTGATTATGTTATGTATAATATTCTAACCAATAATGGTACTTTAGGCAAATAAAACAAATGAACACTTCAACGAATCTGATCTTGAAATGTGTGTGTCGGCATTGACTGAGAATCACATGTTTGTCACATCTTATGCGCAATCCTTTAATCTTTCCCGTCTTTGTCCATAATTTAATGGACACTAAATCATTATAACGCTCCGATTATCATTAATGAAACCACGAACCTAAACAATGGGTACAGTTTGAGGCGTTGTAACCACGTGTCGTATTTGGGCCTCGCGTGTTTTGCTCTTAGTTTTAAGCCGATGAGTTTCAATAAAGGGCATGCTCAAGCGAAACCTGTTTTTAAATCAGCATACAAAAGGACTTTAGTCCCTTATCCCGACGAATATTGGGTTAGTCATCTTGTTATTAGTCACTTCCTATTCAAAGCGCGTTTTGTTTTTTTTATTTGGCGACACATAATCGGATTTTATTAACGTCAAGAACTGTTGCGAGTTTTCAAACCGAATGACGAGTGAGTTACTTTGATTTCCTGTCGCAACTCATCTAAATTCCCTTTATTGAAATGGCATTTACACGTTATTGCATCCTTTGATTTAAGACACAAATTTGTTTAACAATATAGCAAAAAAAAATAGATATTTCAAGACATATCACAACGTCAACTAGTCCATACTAAGCAAAGCTAAGAATCTATCAAGAATCTAAGAGTTTATCATACGGACTCATAGATATGAGTAGGTATGATAAACATACATAAATATATTATAAAATACATAGATAAAATCAACGACTAAAGAACCACAATGTTTGTTACACAATGTTTAGTCCAGCGCAAGAGGCAGACTTTCTACTTACTTATCCAATAGACCGATTGAGTATTATTGCACTGTCAATTTCGTCACAAAACTATTAAAAGCTTACGATAATAGCATCGTATGTATACATACAGACGAAATAAT
Organism: Iphiclides podalirius; assembly: GCA_933534255.1. Classification (NCBI taxonomy): domain Eukaryota; kingdom Metazoa; phylum Arthropoda; class Insecta; order Lepidoptera; family Papilionidae; genus Iphiclides; species Iphiclides podalirius. The sequence continues at coordinate 15,549,635 of OW152820.1, read as the reverse complement.
TCCGCCTTTTTGGAAAATGACTGATGTCGAATGCCGTTTCCAATTTAATAACGCGAACGAGTGTAATTTCGAAATATCATTTCGAAATATCGCGATGAGCAACCGAGCAATTAGTCGAAATCGCTTTCCCTATAGCGCCATGTGCCCCGTTGAGATTTAAATTAGATTACGGCGACGTCAATCCTTGCCTCCTTACCCCAACGCGTAGCCATCAACGGGCGGGATCGCGACAACTTGTCGCAAATTGTTTATTTTATCTCGGAGCGGCTGCGACCAATTAGTCGCGCTGGACTGACGTTTATTAATTGCGACGCGAGCCACCGTTGCTTGGTGCTTTTGCCGCGCTCTTTCATACCGCGCTTTGGCGAAAGAGCTGATTTTTAGTCCGGTTACTCACTGCTGTCCGATTACTTCGCTTCGAACTACAATAGTGAATTATCATTACGCAAAGAAAGGCGTCCGTACCGAATTTCTCTCTATACTGTTCTGCTGTTGCAACATATAACATGGATGCAAGGCCTTATGCCAGCTACAGTATACATCATCAAATAAATGTAAATTGAGTGTTCAAACTTAGTTTTGTTTGTTTTTTCTTTTGTCGATACTTTTCTCACGACTTCCGCTATTTAAGATTTGTATAAGACTGTAATCATGACCACATTATATTAAATTGTCTTTGGTGTTTTCGTATGAATTTATCAAACTGAATTTCCCTTTCGATAAGCTAAAACTTAAAGTGAAATAAAAACTAATAATATCAAATGCAAAGTTTTACGATAAATTATATAGTATACATAAACATGAGTTTAAGATGTACGGCCCGAGGATATCGGACACTTGGCTCGGCCCAGAACACGACCACTGGCGATTCCGTGGCCCAGAGCAACCACGGAATCGCCAGTGTCTCATACCGTATCCGGTTTCCGCTACATGGCATTTACTAATTAGCCACTAAAGCCAGACACGGATTAATTGCAGCCACTGTCACTCGCGTCTCCCTCATTGTAGCGCTCCGCAACATTATCCCGGAGCACAAAGGTGTCCGGGGCGTTCTTAATTAAATGTAATGTTTATAATCATGAGTTGCACGCGTCGTTTAAATTAATGGACACACCCTTTGTGATTTAAAGGGGTCTCCGGTGGCTTTAACGCGGCGTTTTAAAACTGCGCTACTTGTTGATTACCGCTGCGAGTTTCTCCCATCTCGGCCGCGTTTTGAATTTCGTTCGGTTAGTTTTTCGCTGTCTATTTCAGAAGTGGAAATTAGTTTGAGGAAAATCTCTTTGGAGTACTCATTTAAATAGTATCTGAATAATTGCAGTGTGCATAACCTGTGTATTAAGTTGTGTTGAATCAAAATTAATGAAATCATATATCACTTTATCTCTCTCTCTCTCTCTCTCTCTCTCTATCTATCTATCTATCTATCTATCTATCTATCTCGTTCAATATTGAATTCTATAGAAAATATTAAAAGATAATTATGCTTTTAGTATGTTTCTAATTGTTCTATGTCATGTGTTAAATAGGTTTTACCTTATCTGATTTACAACTTCCTAATGCTCAACCATTACAAATAAGCGAAACAGGAACTATGACCTAGGTTTACGGTGGTGACGTGAGCGCTGGGATATGGGATTATCTTAGACGCCCATTAATGATTCAAAATGTCCGCCATTAGTTATTGACACGATATTATCTGCGCATAAATTTCAATAGCTATTATAATTACAAAATGGTCGCAATTCCGCAAAATCTCATGAAGTCACATTATTTTTTTTTTATTTTTTATTTTTTTGTTTCAATTATAATATTATTCAATTATATTATTATTATAATATAAAGTGGGGTTCAAGATAAACGGACTACATGATCAAATAAGAGGAATTTTACGGTGGTAGGGCCACGCAGCAGCCTCGGCTGTTGCACGAATGGGTAGGCCCGTCCGGGTAAGTACCACGACCTCACAGAAGACCGGCGTAAAGTGGAAGTATGACAAATACTTTCGCGTTTCGTCTGGTGAGTGAGGTAGCCGGAGCCCAATTTTCAAAAGTTTGTCAACGCATCTGTAACCCTCGAGTGTAGCAGATGTCCATGGGCGGCGGTATTCACTTAACATCAGGTGAACCGTCTGCTCGTTTGACAACTTTTTCGCATAAAAAAAAAAAAAAAAAAAAAAATAAGAGAACGTACGTAAATACTGTACGAAATTGATTTACTCAAAACCACAAGCTTACGCAACAGTTTCCGGTTTCCGACCGGAAGTAACTCGGACTGTAAAATGAACTATCAGTTAGAAACGACATTTAACTAATTCGACTCTTCCTGTGCGGTGTTTTATGTGACATTATTTTTAGTTTTAATTGATTGATTAATTTTTATATTATCTAATAAACCTAATCCACGCGGCATGGTGCCAAGAATGCTAGCTTGCTAGAATGGTTATGCTTAACCTTTGAGCGAGAAAAGAACCAGCTTACCAAAGGTTAAGCATAACTATTCAGCGAGGAATTGCAGCTAGCGTTCTTGGCACCATGCCGCGTGGATTAGGTTTATTAGATAATATGTAATTTTAGATAGATTTAATCTTGTAAATATTAGATCAATAAAGCTTGTAAATATTTAAAAAAAATGTTTTTTTAATGTGAAAAATTGGCAAGCCTCCACCTTATATTAAGTGATTACCAACACCCGTGGACATCTTTAACTCCTGACAGCTTGCAGATGCGATGACAGTCACTATAAAAGTGGGCCCCGATTACCTCACTCACCAGATGTGTGTTCTGTGAGGCCCATTCGAGTAAGTTCCAATTACCCGAATGGGGCAACCCATTCTTGCAACACCAGACCCTGCTTCGTCGTCCTATCACAGCGATACATTCGATCTAACTCGTATAAAAACCTTCCGTGAGCCGTGATAGCTCATTGTCCGCGCGCTCGCTTTTAATTCAATGTACTCGAGCCCGAATTCGATCCCCGGTGCCGGCACTAATGAAATAATGGTCAATGTTAAGTGCTGACTTATCACGTGCTCAGCAGGGAAGGAAAATATCGTGAGGAAACCTATCGATTTTGGAAATAGAAAAGAAAATATTTCAGAGATATGTAAATTCGCATTGGGGTCGCGTGGTGGAATATGCCCTAATACCCTCTGTATAGAGAAGGTTTCTGCCCAGCAGTGGGTCGTACATAGGCTGTATATATACATTACTTTGAAAACCTATAATTAATTTACTATAATTGAATAAAAAACAAAATGTAAACAAAGCTTGTTTGACACGAATTCATGATTACACGCTAAGGACTTGCCCCCATTCCAGTGTTGTTTCGTTGCGAGTACTCCTAACAGGCGCTTTTATTTTATTACCCGCAAACAAATACCTGTCGTGATAATTGGCGATTACATGGATCCCTTTGTTCGCAGGACATGGCGAACTACAGCTGCGTGGCTGAAAATATAGCTGGCAAGAGAATTTCTGAGCCCGCTCTATTGACGGTGTACGGTAAGTTTGTTTTATAAAACAAAAGCTTTATGAGAGAGTTGTAAATACATTTTTGCATGTCGTGCAAGCCTTTTATACCGGAAAAATGCTAATTATTTTTTAAATATTTTTAATGTGCCGCGGTATCGCACGAGTAGACAGATACGAGTACATATATTTATTAGAAAATTAATACGTTTTTCATTCAATGAAATCCAAAGTATTAACGGTTGTAAACAATCTCACAAACATGTCGCTTTTCCCTCGTTTATCTGAACAGCTCATGTTAGTGTAGAATTACATAGATTTTCATAAAAGAAAAACCAAAATTTCACTCCTGTAAGTTTACAAAACTACAACCCCTTGTATGTAAACAATGATAAATATATTTCTTCACAATACAAATTCAAAATATCTTTATTAAAATAGACGATATAAAATGCGACGATTCTAATGAAAAGAAGATCGAATTTTATGTAAAAATTAATATATAAGTTCGTAAGGTACCACCGGTTCGGAAAGCTTTTTCTGTTGAGAAGAAAGCAAAGCGGCGAAAAACCCAGCAGTTGCTCTTTTTCAAACATATCAGTTTACAGTATAAAATAATATTGCCGTTCATGAGCCTTTCAATAATTAATTCTCTAAAGAGAACAGAGAAACGTGAAAAAGAGCCGATTAATAATTATAATTCGCTCGCTCGGTTAGACGCTTTTCTTTGTACGTGCGATTATGACGCCCAACGCCGGTCATAATTCCTAATCGCACACCAATAAATCGGACGATAAGCGTGCAAGGAGGCACGGACAGTTTAATGCCTTCGCCTAACGAGACGTGGACGACGGTTTCGTTATTTCAGTCGCGATTTATCGGACGGCCGCGTTCGCTTAATGCTCATTTCAACCCCAGTTGTGCATAATAACTATCTTCACGTCAGCAAGATCAGAGGGCACGGGCCCGCGCAATTATGCGTCTGTGCGCCGGCGCATGGGAGGGTCATTAGTGACGCTGCATTCGCCCACGCCTTCGGAATATCGCGCCTCGCTAACTGATCACTATCGCCGCTACGACTTGAGTCTAATGCATCGAGACTTTACCGCGTCGTTGCTAAACAGCGAATGTGATTCAATAAACCCATAAAAAATTCACTTTTTTGTATTGCACTAATGCTAAAGCTTGAGATGGTGGACTAGCAACGGACTTTGAATTAATGAATTCAGCCACTAGTGTCCACTGTTGGGCTAAGGCCTCCTTCCATGTTTTCCACTCCTCCCTGCCGTTAAAAGACTTTAATAAGAAGAAAATATAAATGCATGATAATAGATCTTTAACATGTATATTAACTTACTACTATATTACACAGACAATTTAAAAAAAGTCCTCACGCTGAAATTTATCTTGTAGGGGTGATTTCCTTTACATTTGCATTACATTTCCTTTACATTTGCAGTTGTTTACGCGACCACACATTACTAAATGAAACTATATTTAAGTACTTTCGCATTTATTTTAATTTTATTTCCTTATGTTTCGAACCCTTTTCAGCGTTCGTGGTCACGGTACCGATTTCCATGGCCACGAACCATATGTAAACAGCATATAGTTTTATATGATAACAATACAATATTTGATAGGCCAAGCTGATATATGTAGGTTTGTTATACAAGTATATTAATTTTAATAAACCAGCAGTTCGGCCTGAATGATGCAATTCTGATACCTTTCCCATTCTCTCGATGAGATTCGAACTTTTAGGTAATGGTGTAGAAACGCGGCACGGGGAATTGCTTGTGTACACTGTCAATTCCGGCTTCAGAAACGAAGGCTCTAATTGGAATAGTTACTGCGGGTACGAGCTGAGACCAATTACGTTTATTAGAGGGCCCTAGGGCCCTTTGTGTTTGTTCTATGGCAATTGTGGCGCTTACATGCGAATTGGACAATATATCGTTGTTATCACGTCGGAGAGCGTCCGCAACTGCCTTCCACGGCGCGTATATTTCTACGCGCACTTTATTGCGTGCTGAGCAACAATCTGAACAAGTTTTTGATTCGAAAATGATTTCATTTACTTACATTCTCATTCTTTTTATACGCTTTACGTGTAGACGAATGACCTCTTCTTGCTGAATTTATATTTCTTAGCGTTAGCTAAAAATAGATTTTAAATCTTTTGAAGAAGTATATCACTATATGTTTTGTACTTGTTTAAAATTTTCTAGAGGCTAGAGCTACGGCGTCATAGAAGATCAGCGTAAAGTAGAAGTACCTTTGTATTTTATTGGAAATTAAACTAAAAGCCCATTCGTTTAAATGTTCGTAAAGCACCAATTCGTGTGGCAGTTGTATATTGACAGTGGTGTAATTTACTATCAGGTAGTAATATATAAGCTCGCTAACTACCTTCTCTCATAAAGAACTATTCACGGCTACAGAATAGATTGTATAGCCGTAAAGAATGTCTCCTGAACTTATGAATTTACGAGTTAGATCTGTCCTTACAATTTAATTGCGATACCTGATTGTATTTAAACGATGACCGTTTCCACATCCTCGTCTGGATCCATTAGCGCTATTTAAAGTGAGGCGCCTTCCACACCGCCGCTTTGTTTTCACATTTGTCGAGATATCGTTAATACGGATTCCGGCTTTAATAGATTTTGTCCGCGATCGCTGTCCAGGAGGAGATCTTTGTTTATGTTAACATCAGTTTAATGGGTCAATAACAAAACCCGAAAGCTAATGGGTGCTATTAATTTTTATAGTGGAGAAAATGCCTGGATTGAAGCCGCGGGTGGTCGTTCCGACCGTAATATTTCGGTATAAATTCATATACGGCACAAAAGGGCTCTCATGTTTTTAAACACTGATGGTTTGGACAGAGATAGATGGCGGTGTGCATTTTTCAACGTATTGAATAAATAAGGTGTAAGACGAAACAGTTAAGAAGCGATATGTGTTCAAATAATCTGATTAGGCGATACTGAGGTTAGAACTAGCGACCTCTTAGTGCTTAGGCGTTTGGATTTAATTTGGCTTTTTACCAACTAAAGGAGGTCAACAAAAATTAAAGTTTAATTGCTTTTCGTCGGAAGCAGTGAGAGCAGTTGATCGGTTTCCAATAAAATTTTAATGATTTCGTGAAAGCATTCCGCTTTATACAAAAACATTATACAAAAATTTGTAATTTGCAGGTTGTTCTTTTCACTAAAATGGGATAATTTTAATGTTACTGTTTTAATTTATTCAATTTAATATATTATGGAAGCATTAACGGAAAAAAGCCATTGACTTGAGAAAAGCTGGCGAAATAATCTCAGCTGGACAATTTTTCCCCATTATTTAAAAAAAAAACACGTCTACAATATCATTATGTGCCCGTATATATAAATAAAGATAAAAACAAAACTGTCTGATTGATACTGACTTGCCCAAGAGTGGGACATGTATAGGCTGTAACTTTACTTTTTTACTTCTTTAAAACATTTTCAGAACATATTAAATTTTTCTGTTCCGTCCTAACCGCCCACAAATTAACACTAGGAATTCTATAGATTGCAGAATTTTAAGCATAGATATGTAAATTATTTTTAAATACGAAGTTATTTATTTTTTTAATACTAAAGAATTATTATATATTTATTTAATACTAAAGAATTATCTGAAATGTTTAGACATTTTTTAGACGTCCCATGTGTACCATCGAAGTTGCAACGAAGAAAAATCGTCTCCATTAATAATAATTTCAATCCCGAAGCTCAAGGCACTTTGGGCAACATGTGGCGTAGCTGTGAAATCTTACAATTTATAACCGTTAAGATAATGTAACACTCTCCATTACCAGTAATTTGGGGAAGTATCGGCTATTATACAACATTTTACGATACCCTCAAGATGCCCACTGAATTAGGAGAAATTATTATGGGAAGATTATTGAGCACGGCTCGGCGGTCGTAGAATGATTTTACTTTGAATTGACTAAAAATGTGTGCTTTTGCACTTTTGGAAGACGGAGAGTGAAATACTTTAGTAAAAGTAGATCTTCCTTGATGATAATGTCTCAGGTTTATGGTTTTATATGCTCTCATACCTCAATTGAAAAGTGTCATAATAAGCCAATATTTTAAACGTCGTTAAAAAAGTAATATTTTTTTAGTAAGGACAATGAACTAGAAACTGTTTTTTCGTCTTAAAAAATTAAACACAGAAACAAACTTCAATGAAAGATTACGCGGACAAATGATAAAAATAAAAATGTATTAAAATTAAAACTTCAATGGCATATAATTCCAAAATGTTATATCTATACGTACGTATGTGTCATCGGAGAAATGCACAGCTTTCAGTCCAAAGATTATTCCAACAATGTCTATAATCAAACATTTAAGTGGTATAACGTTATAGACAAAAAGGGACATTCTCATGCAACGTACAGCGTCGTAATAAAATATTTATAAACTTCACGGCTAAATCAGAAAACGGTCTGCAAAAACACAATGAAAGAGGCAATGTAATGCAATTTAATGAATACTGCGGTGAGGGAATTTATTTTCGAATATCAACTGAGCGGTGACTCATTCTAGAGTCTTATTACACGAGTGGTAAAAGCGAAAGGCGTGCCATATCTTGTTGCAAAGTACTACTATTTTGTATGCCGCGATGAGGTTCGACTTCCGTTAGTAATCGGCAATAGTGGTCAGAATCGAATGCCCTTTATCGCTAATCATGTAGTTTCTATACCATTAGCACCAAGTTTCGTGGGCTCAATTCCAATACGGCCCAATAATTTGTGTGAACTACAGATAATTTTTCCGGTTGTGGGTGTTCGGTTTCATGTAGGTTAAAGGCACGCGGCTGGCCTAAAAAAATCTAGCCAGTAACCGTTATTAAAAAAGGAAAAAAAAAGAAAAAGAATACATTGATAACATAATTTACAATTTTTGCCGACACCACCTAGGTGGGATAAGAACAGGAGAAACTCGAACACGTTTAACGAAAATATTCTTTTTAAATATGCTTGTATCTAGTTTCAAAAACAACATTAATGAAAACTAAATTTATTAAAGATACTTTCTTAGAATAGTTATCATGTAGCCGGTGCTTTTAACGTCGCAGTCGATCGGAGCATTAAACAGACAAGATTCAAATTCAACGGAGATTGACAATTGCGTAGCCTCAGATCGTTTCTTCTTCGTCTTTTCCTTAGACTCTTATTAAAGTAATCCATTCAGCCAATTATCGAAATAATGACCTATTTAGTGTTGCCTAATCTTTCGGACCCATCGCGCAAGCCTGGTTATGCTAGGCGGACGCGGCCTACCCAGGACACGCGACCTAGCATGTCCGCCACTAACATGCATGCGATCGCACGGAGCGATAGAAAAATATTCACCACTGTCCCCTGCGTCGTATGCCCATTACTTTTAGTTAGCTTGCCAATGGTACACGCATCGATATACTCTTTATGGCTTCATTATCTGATGCCTAGAATTGTGAAATCACTATTTGCTCCTGCCTTAGTTTAAGGTTCGTTCCCACACGTGCCGTGCAAGTATTGATGTGTTTCTGTTAATAAGTTCATCAACTCTTACTGTTAATCAAGCACTAGCCAACGTAGTACATATAGTGGGTTCGATCCCCAATACTGGAAAAATATTGTGTGATGAACATAGTGTTTTTCTAATGGCGTGTGTTTATATATGTATAATATGTATTTATTTACAAAAGAAAAGTATGTTTAAGTATGTTTATCAGTTATCTAGTACCCATAGCACAAGCGTTGCTTTGTTTGGGACTAGAGAACGTTGTGTAAAAATGTGTCCTAAATTATTTATTATTATTATTTATTATAATGCGTAATTTTTTTATCTTTCAACAGTGTAGTCCCTCTTTCCAAAAAAAATACTGTCCTTTTTTAAAACGCCTTAGCCTCACACGCAATCGATGCGATTTGAACTCCTGGTCAATATAATAATGTTATAGAATTAACAATGAACGAAATTACTACAGGACTAGAATCTGTTATCCTCATGATGGTCAGCATTTCGCGTAGCAAACAGTTTATTTTCAACCGAATTAAAAAACGGAGCAGGTTCTCAATGCGACTGTATTTTTCTTTAGAGTGAACCGAATTTTATCATTCTTTTATTATTTGAAAGCTGGTGCTTCCCATGTGGTCGCATATCAATTTTATTGGTGTTGGATATCGGGCTCCGAAGATACTAAGGGAACTCCTGAGCATCAATTATAAAATGAATACGGAGCGAGATATTTGAAGTCGGTTTTTTTTTTTTTCGTTAGTAAAAATACCTGTATGTACTGACTTACCTTCGTTTGCTGCCTTTGCCTATATTATATATGTTATCAGCTACAGAAAGCATTAAGAGCCGTGATGGCTCAGTGTCCGGGCGCTCGCCTTTAATTCTATATACTCGAGCAACCTGAGTTCAATCCCCGGTGCCGGCACCAATGAAGTTTTTAACTTTAAGTGCTGACTTATCACGTGCTCCGCGGTGAAGGAAAACATCCTGAGGAAACCAGCATATTTTCGAAATAGTAATAAAAAAAATATATTTCGAAGATTTGTGAAGTCCGCCAATCCGCAGTGGGCCCGCGTGGTGGACTATGCCCTGATACCCTCTGTATAGAGGAGGCCTTTGCCCAGCAGTGGGACATGTATAGGCTGTTACTATACTTTTTTTTTTTTACAGAAAGCATTGCATTTATAACTTTGGATGAAAACATCCAAACTAATATATATGTATAAAAACGTGTTTCTATTTTATTAAGTCATTATGAACTTTAATTAGCGGGCATAAACCGGATTATGCACGGTGGCGGCGAATGGAGGCATTGGGTATTGTTCGACAGTCGAGCTGAGAGTGGTTTTCGAACATACCGTTGATCGATACTGACCATAAAAATGTGTTTATGGCTGAAAGAAATTTACGACGGCATTCGTCGACTGCTTAATTAGACCGTCGATAATACAACCTTTTAAGGACTGTCTTAATCAACGATGGGAATATGTGCATATTGAATATTTAAATTGCAGATAAATTACGTTTGTTACCACAGTAAAATTTCAAACTACAACGTCAAATATGTGTCCTAACGTATTTTTGCTACTGGGACTAATTTTTTATGAATGCTTTCCTTTAAAGCCGCGGCATCAAAATAAATAGTAGGACTTAAAATTCTATATGATAAAAAATGTATATTAATATTTAGTAGCGGTCGCCTAGTGGTCGAAATTCCGCCGTAATTAAGTACATACTAGTGTGTGTACTGTTTTATTGATTTATGTATAATATATTATGTATTTTTATGTATAAAAAATGTTAGTAATTATTAATAATTATTACGACATCCAATGTTAGTTATTGTTATATTTCCACACTTTAAACGGAATCACACGGAAACACCAAAAGCGATCTGTTTAAAATCCTTATGGAACGTACGTACACACAACGATTTTTGTATATGTTGCTATTGCAACGCTACATTTTGCAAATTAACCGTCGGTGCAGTGAATGGTGGCTGGAGCTCGTGGGGCCCGTGGACCCAGTGTCGCTGCAACGGGCGCGTGACGGGGGGCCAGAGGCGCACGCGCACATGCACCGAGCCGCACCCCCTGAACGGGGGCGCCCCCTGCCAGGGGCAGGCCGTGCAGAGAACAAACGACTGCGTCCCCTGCCAAAGCGGTGAGTGCGGTTTACGATTACGAATGAAATTATTTTTTCTTTTCTTTTACTAATTTATTGCGTTAAAAAAACTACCCACCCATGAAGTAAAATTATTATTAAGATTTTTTTATATTTGTCGTAATAACTAAATGATCTTATATAGAGTACTTTAAATATCATAAAGAAAAATCGTGTCCAGGAATAAATTTAATGTAAATATCATATAACGTTATCGATATTTATTTATTCACTTCAATATAAAAGTGAAAAATATTTTATGATTGAGTTAATTTTTGATGTATTTCATTTTTATGACGATCTCTTCAGTGCTAAGTAGTTCGTGAAAGCCATAATTATAAGCCCTTTTTTTTCTTAACGCTTTTCACGAAGACGGATATATGGACCTACAAGCTTACGACAACACACAACAATTGCTCATTGGTAAGTTTAAAGTATAATAAATAAATATATAATTTAAAATGTAGTGAGGTAAATATATAAATTAAATAGGTTACAGACACATCGTATGGGATACTCGTATTAATAATTACTCTGTAATTATATACTTGGAACATAATTGGAAGTTCTAGAATTCTCTCTTCATTTTTTTAATTTAAGAAAATTAAGTGTTATTCTAAGTTGCCAACATTAGCTTATTGAATAATATTTTTACTGTCTTGGATATAATGTTCAACTCCGCTAAGTTATATACGATTCATGAAAGTTACTCTAGTAAAATAATCGGTATGGATAACTTTTAATGATAACAATGACATCTTAAGCAAACACAGACTAAAGCTCCTTTTGCAGTTTCCTGAAGATCTGAAAGAACTTTACGAGAACGAACTGAAATTAAAATTTTTGAATTCGGATAATTTGGAATAAATAATGGACTGTGTTAGGAATGAATTAATTTCTAATATAAGGGATTGTACAATAAATTATCCGACATCGAAAAAGGCCAAAGTCCCCCAAATAAAACCTTTAAATGGCGCTCAAAATTTCGGCCGCCATCCACAGAAGGAACAAGGAGCCCATAAAAAGACCGGGACCTCGAACGGCACGTGGCACGAATCCTCACAATTCCAACACAAAACACACTCGAGTGTCATAATCGCATTTCCATCTAAACTATAAAAAAATACCGCCGCTTAATTTACAAAGGGCATAAAGCCGATGCGGCCGCGCACATCAAAGAGCTCGAAGTATTTCATAGCAACACTAAAATTACAAGTAAGCGTTCCGTACGGGGAAGTTGGCACTTCTAAATTGATACTCATCGCTTTGAAGAGCGGGGAGCGTTGCCGTGAAATGATGAACAGCGTACGCTGATTAGGATTAATGAGTTGGTTCCCGCGAAGTCGATATTCAACATCGCAGGTGGTTTTTGCAATTTACAAATCGAAAGTAGCGTATCCCTTCAAAGAGGAGGGGAGATTTTTCTGTGTTCATGACAACCGTAGTACCGGGGCTTCGTAAAATACTAACGTAAATAGAATTGTTTATAATTTTGTGTTTCGTCCGATAAGTGAAGCATAATGCCTCTAGAGTTGTAAATGACCGACTATGATGACTTATCGCCATCAATAAAATATCAAGGCGTCCTTATTAAATAAAAGTAATTTATGGTTATTCCGCAAATAGTTTAGATTTTGACTCTCGGCGTTTCGGGCCCCTTACAGGGCCCATGCAAAAGTCCATTAATCAGCTTTATTTAAAGACGTAAAGTATTCTCGTAAACTTAAGAAATAATCAAATGAAAAATTGAATAATTAAAAGAACTAAAAAAGCCGGAATGCGACATGAAAAAAAATTGAAAACATACAATTTTGTAAAAGAAATTTTTTGAAAAAAAAAATGAAAACGTACATTTTTGCAACATAAATCTGCCATTATAAATTTTTATAATTCTAAAAATGAATCTAACGACTCATCAAAATCATTTCAATTTTTATTAGCTCAGCCGCAGTTGGATACAAAGGGATGCTTTCTACCTCAATGAGATTAAATTGCCAATGCGTCTGAAACAAATGAGATTTCGTTCGTCTTTATAAAAATGGCTTGTGGGCTATTTCCCAGTATTGGTCTACGGCACATACCTATCCCGGGCAGACTTAAAAGGCGGCAAATTAATCCGCCTTCGAAGGTGGCACACACACGCTGCACCGAACGGGGGACAATAAAATCTAATCAGCGGAGCTTGTCTGAAACCGTGAAACGCGGCTGGATCATTGTTCCCGCTAATTGGTAACACATGTCGACGCGGACCGACGCATAGCTATCTATACGCTTGGAGAGCTCTTTGTAATAGCATATTCCGATTGACACTCCCTTGTGCAAACTCGTGTTTTCATCAAGACTGATAATTTTCTTGATATTTTTGTTGATGTTTACGCGCTCTTTTTAGTTTTTTTCTGATGAAAGTTTCCTTTCTATTTTTCGACCTAAATAAGAGTTTTATTAGTATCTTTATGACTCTTGCTATTGCTTGATTAGATTGATAATTCTTTGTTTTGAAAGGAAATAAACATACTTTCTACAATATGTCGCATATTCTGTTACGTTTCGATACGATGTTTGTTACGATTCGTCCGACTTACAACGTAGAAAATTAGAATATTACAAATGTATTTGCAAGAATGAACCAAATTATAAATTAGTCATATTTTAAATTTTGACAAATTATTCTAAATAATCAAAGCAAAACTTCGAAATAAAAATTTTCTAACCACTAGTTTGAGTCACTTGTCAGACAATGAAATATAATGCAAACAGTGAGATAAACAAACAAACATCGTATTAGAGGTAGTGTATAAACGAAATTATGAATTACTGCATCGCGGTGCCAAACGACCGTATCACGAAATGGCACTTGCCGCACTTGAGTTGGCTGCTTTAAGACATCAAAGTAATTGCCAGACATAAATGGGAGTATAATCGAGGACCATTTATCTCGTAGCATTCCTTGCGGCGCGAGTAAAACGTGAAATAATAATAGACTGAAACTCGTGCCTAGATCCTTACGTAAACTGCAATGGACACTACGTTTTAAGCCTGTGTACGTTGTAAGCGAAGCTTTATGACGTAGTTGCTAAGATATCGGCTTCAGAGCCGCGGGTCGTAGGTTCGATTCCCACACGAGACATCTATTGTGTGACCCACAGATAATTGTTTCAGATCTGTGGTTACTTATTCCAAGGAGGGTTGACGTCGAGGTAGACGGCCGGTCGTAGAAAACCTAGCGTAAACCACTACTACAACATGATTCACATGTTGTGCCGACCCCACCTAGGTGGGATAAAGGCAAGATGATGATGATGATGATGATGATTTGAAGTATAATGTAATAGAGCAACAAAACGTATATAACAGCTTCTTCCAGGTTAATACGGATGCATGATGGCAGAACCATGGTCCAATAGAACATCGGAGAAAAGTAAGGGTATTCATAGTTCTCCGTCTTCCCCGGTTTGTAAGGTCCACTGCAATCCTTAAGCGGTTGGAAACCCAACTGCAATAACTTTGGCGCTGCGAAATCCATGTGCGTCGTATCTCACTTGCCACGTGGTGAACTGCTTGCCAAGTTGTCATCACTTTTGAATTAAATCAAAATACGATGAAATGTTATTCGTCACTGTAATCATACCCGTCCGCGATCCTAAAAGGTTTATAGAGATATGTGTATATAATCTGTGTATTCAATAAATTCACCATGCTTATTAAATTTTAAACATGGTCGTTGAGAAATTCGAAAAACAAAAGTAGTGTGTGTACAGATCAAATGTTATATGTAATAACTTATGATCAGCCACTTAATAATGCCCTTATTTTATCTTTATTTCAATTAAGATTAGAAAGGAAAATAATTTTGAACAAAAAAAAAAAACGACTTCAAACAGGAAACTAAAAGCATTGTCAACACCTATAACATTTGAAGATTGCCGTCGATTTTTCTGGGATGCCATCATCAGATCTGTATTTCCTTAGTATGGTACCACCTTGGGATATCTCCTTTCCAACAAAAAAAGAAGCATCAAAATCGGTTCATAAATGACGAAATTATACTCGAACACACATAAAAATAATAAAAATATATGCGATCGAATTGAGAAACCTCCTCCTTTTTTGAAGTCGGCTAAAAATAGGTACACCGCTCAGCTATCACAGAATTTTAACATTGCTAAATGTATAGACCGCAAACATTACCTCATATGCTGGCGACACAACCGTTCAATCGTTGTTTAACCTTAATTAATTATTCTCAGTATTTGATTAAGGCTTACCTTAATCATATACTGAGAATCAGAATAAGTGCAAAACTAAGTATACAATGTTGCAAAGAATTAATACCACATAAGGTATATTATCGAAAGGGACTGTGACATCTGATCTCTTAAATGAAGAAAGCTGTTCAGACAGTACTCAAATACAACTAATTTTTAATTATGGACACATTTTTCCACCTACCACAGAGTAAAGGTCAGCTTGTAGTCGCAAATCAAAATGTGGAGTGATTTGTGCGTGAAAGAAATTCAAAAAAACAAATAAATTTTTGCACGATTTGCGAGTTAGCGTCCCCAGTTACTACAAACCTTTCCCCATTAGTATTAAAGACTGGAGAGCTTTCTTTTGCGTGTTTCTTCGATGCAGACTAGTGATGTAAAATAAACATTTTAAAACGAAACCAGAGGTAATTTCTTGACCAGTCCTTCGTTTCATTCCAGTTGCTCATTTCCAGAAAATTCTATGAACTCCCGCGAACGCTTAATGCACTCCACTCTAGCGCTATTGCCCACTTTATCTCGGCAACGGTTTCCGTCTCGTGCAGTAGAATCCCCGCAATGTTTCGCGCGGGCGCATAGCCGCATTTGACCACAATTTATTTACATGCCTAAAAACTTTGTGGGATATGAAAGTGGTCATGTGAAAGTCCTTGTCGCTCCTCCTTTAACGAACCTCGACTGATTTATGTGTGCGCGCATTAATTAATAAGAAACGCAGCACAGTGTAGTTAAATATGGTTTACACCCACACAAACGCGACAGGGAAGAGAGCATATGTTTGGCGTAAGTAATGGGACATTAACTATTCATTAGTGAGCTTTTGAAACGTTTATTTATTATTAACTGGGTAATATTCAGGATCCACTATAGATTTAACGTCGTTGCTCAGTTTAATGTGTGTGTGTTTCAAGCATTGAAGTTTTGAATAAAACTCAACCTTTTATATATATACGATACAATGCTTACTCGTGTTTTGAATTATTACCGAAGTGAATTTGTTTACAAAAGTATATTAGAGAAAGTTTAAACTTTTCATGTTTATTATAAATTGAAAACCACACTTGGTAATGGTGTTGTATACGCCGGTGCATATACTCGTATTACGCTATTTCTTGAATTATAAATGAGTAAACGGTTACTTTCTGCCGTTCTATATTAATCATTCAATTAAGAAAAATTAAAGCGTTGCACGGTTGAACGCTCCACAAACGGCACGTCATCGCTTGTCGATTGGGCCACGAGATAGCCCGCAACGTAGTCACGGCACTATTATTTCTTTTGTGTAAAAAAACCACGTGATTTATTCTCCGCCGGCGTGTAAGGGCAATACAGGCATCGTAGCGGGCGTATTTTAATTTCAATTTATAGGGCGATATCTTATGAGCGGTGCTGTATTATTAGGTGTACGATTAATAACGCCCTTGCTGTAATTGGTTATGAGATCGCTTTAAAAACTGTCGTGGCGATTGTAGTATCTTCACGCGATAAGACGTAGTTTCAAATGCGGCTCGATTTTCGATTATTTCAAATACAAAACTCATCCTATGCTTACCCAATTAAGCGGGATCGGTTCGACATTTGAAGCATGTTGTAAACGATATTGACTGGTTTTTTTACGAAAGGCCTACCCGGCATATACCCTCATTGGGAACAAACTAGATCCGGAAAAATGTATCCGTGTCATACCAAAACTTGTCCCGCGTGGGAATCGAATCCACGACACAAGCCGATAGCCTAACAACTGCGTCACCGAGTCATCAATAATAAATAGTAAAATGGTGTGCTTTAATTTTTTCGGTATGTCGTAGAGGTTCGGTACCTACTGTCGCGTATTTAGTGGGTTCAGTAAAATGTGTAGCGCGGTTTTATATCTTTATCATCGACACCAACGAGCCAATTATAGTCTGCATCAAATATCTTTAAAACAACTTATACTTGCAACATATCTCTCCAGCCCTTAGTACACAGGGTGTTCCTTTAAATATAGTCCGCTAGCAGTTCTCGCTTATAATTATGCGAGTTCATCTTTCTAGATTTACACAATTATTTGCCTTAACACAGAAAAAAGTTTTGTAAGATTCGATTTGTACAAAATGTCTCATAGGTATTCCTTATTGTACTTTGAAATACCAAAAATAAGGTACAATTACTCTGTTTAACTTTACTCGTATAAATATTAATTGGTTAAGATAATATTAGATTGAGATGTAAGCAATAAAGGTCATCGAGTAATTTCAATGCATCAAGAAACGAGGCGAGCCCATTTTAATAAAATAAGCTTGACTCATTTCTCGCCGTGAATAGTAGTAACAGCATTTTCATATAACACGAATAAAATTGAATGTCCACACCGCAGCATGTTTACGATAATACTCGTACTGCTGTTGGCAATTTATTATTAAAATAAAACGTGTTTTGTGTGACGTGATAAAATTTAATTTCCCCCGCTACGGAGCAAATATTGTTATAACTTATTAACGCTTTCAACATGAGGTTGTGTGTCGAAACGTTAATTCTAGGAGTAATACATTTTATCTCGCCAGGTTGGCCTGCGTCGGTTATTCTTACATATTAAAGTAATAATATCTGCTGGTCCGTACATTTTAACTGCCGTGATTAAATAGAATAAAGTCATCGTAAATTGAGAGTACAAATATACAATTCCAGACCGTTGTATGTTTGGTTAGAATAGGTAAATGTGTACGACACAAACGCAGTCGCGGTGAAACGGTCGAGTGCATTGAAACCGCGTGTATTATCCGACTTTCGCAATAGCACTTTTTGTTGCGATATGGTAATGAATCGCTCGTTATAGTTCGTAACAAATCGCTTAATGAGCCAATAGCATGCCTTTCGACGATAAAAATCGTATGGGATCGGCGACCTAACGATTCAATTCGCCGCAGTCGAGATTTTATCGGTGACCGGAACAGGAGTTGGCGTTTTCGCAACTTACGAAAACACCAACATTTCGTAAAATACTGTTTTTTTTTTTGCAGGAGAAGATTTTCTAACGTCCATTGAACATTCAAATTTATTATAAACGATATATGCAACGTTCTCTATTCAAATTGATTGGATATGATCGTCGTTTTAATTTTAACGGTCTCATGTGGGGGAAGTGCTAATTTTATTGTGAGAGATACTAACTTGATAAACACCGCGCCGCCATTCTTCTAAATGTTTAACCGTGATCTTTTAGTGAAGATATAACTCGTTTATTTGTATTCTTTCTGAATCATAAAAATAAAAAAAAAATAAAAAAAAGCCAATTGAGCTTGACTTGTTACCATTGGATCATAAAATATTACGACGTGTACCACTTTCTTATAGACGATAGCTTTTCTCCCTCAAAACTAATCACCTCAAGTATTCTCGAAGACTATCTCTAAATTCTTTTTCTTTTTCAGCCGTTCACAGCTTGTTCCTTGACTCGAAAGAGAAAGGTCGTAAGCGTTCTGTGACAACCCTAAATACCTAATCAAAGTTGTTCTTACACAGCCCTGCCCGGTCGGTGGGGCGCGTGGTCCGAGTGGTCGGTGTGCGGGGCTGATTGCCGGCAGACCCGGCGTCGATCCTGCACTGGGGACACACCCTGCTCTGGGGCGCACGCACAACACGCCGACTGCGTGGGCGACTACTGCGGCGTACACGGAGGTAGGAGCGTTTGCGCCCACTAGTAATTTTATGTGAAAAGTTGCCAAGCGAGCAGACGGTTCACCCGATGTTAAGTGAATACCGCCGCCCGTGGCCATCTGCTACACCCGAGGGTTCCAGATGCGTTGACAACCTTTTGAGAATTGGGCTCCGGCCACCTCACTCACTAGACGAAACGCGAAAGTATTGTACTTCCACTTCACGCCGATCTTCTGTGGGGTCGTGGTACTTAAACGGACGAGCCCGCCCATTCGTGCAACAACCTAGGCTGCTGCGTGGCACTACCACCGTAAAATCGTTTTTATTTATAGAGATACCAAAAATTGTACAAGGTACAATAAAAGGTTAGAAATACACATAATTAAATTAACAAATGAACACACCAATAACAGGCGTACACATCATTCACGAATAGTAAATACATACGTGCTGTACAAGACACCTATTAAAGTAACTTTATTTACATAAACAACAGTAATACGATTTATCATCATAATAATTTCAGCTTGTTTGAGTCCACTGTTGAACGTAGGCCTCCCCCACAGACCGCCACGAAACACGATGAGCCTCCTACATCCATCGACTTCCCGCACACTTGCACAGGTCGTCACTCCAGCTAGTGGGGGTCGTCCTACACTACGACGATCATTAAATAGGCTGTTACCTTTCTTCCAAAAAGTTATCATAGCGTGAATAATAATATAGATAATATATACAAACGCACACTTGTCACTATTTTTTTATTATTAATGATTGCACTCAAGATGACATTTCAGTTTTAGTTAAATAGATAAATCGTTGAAAATGTTTTCTATGCTGCGTGAATCGAACCTGGGTCTTCTCAGAAATGCAGACGCTCTAGGCAACTTACAAACGTTACTTGTTTCTTATACTTCAATTTAAACCATGGAAGCCTATAGAAATAGTTGAATGAGAAAGTTTTTTGATTTCAAAACCCCAAAAACTAAACGGATTTATGTGTATTTTAAAATTTTTTTCATCGCATTTTATATTAAACATGAAATCCAAAAGCTATGAACGGATTTATTAAGAGAAACAATCAACAAATACTAAATTTTGAACAGAGAAGCCAAAGATATTCTGTTTCTCTTCATGAGAGCTCGAGATCTGGTTTATGCGGCTCTTTTGATGTTCAGTGTGGAATGCCTCAACGGCCGAGTTAGTTCGAAATTTACACAAATGCGTTAAACGCTTCAGAATGCTTTGCCACATTCGAATGAATTCTGATGCCGAATATATAAATGTTTAATTAAACAGGCGACCTCAGTATCGTCCGGGAATAGTCCCACTCCGTCAGGTGGTCCTATAGGAAACCGCCACCAAAATACCGGGATATTGCGACACCGCATAAACCGTACAATTTTATCGCACCTACGTTTCCTGCAACACGCCGTCGAACATTCATAAAACTAACATGTCATCTTTATACCAGCAACAGGCCCTAAATAGAATGCGCGAGCGGAGACCGAGATTCAACCTTAAACCACGGTTCGCCGTCATACGACATCGGCGAGCTATGAATCCATTCCTCAGGGGACATGTTAATTAAGACGATTCTATGAAAGGCGCACGGATTCGTTCGGCCAGATGCCGTTCGGCTAAAAATACACTTCCTTTTCCGCGCACGCTCATAACTATGAAATGCTACATGGACTGCCCGCTTTATAACAGGCTATCGGCTGTAACGTAACCCGCCAGCTTAAAGAGGTCCTTCGCACCTTCGCCGCGTACAGAGGGCCCCGCTACGATAACAAATATCAGGGGTCAAGCAGAGTCGGCCACGTTGAAAAGATTTGAGAGATACTAAAATCGGGAGCCGTGACCATCTGCGTCGTATCATACCGTCTAAATTTAGACGAGGGCCTAAAATTTTATGGTAGTACTTTCGTAAGAATTACTAACAATTTCATATCTTAATGTTCTCGGTTACATAATTGGACGGACCTCTATTGTCGTATTAATCTACACTCATCCATATAAGCTACATATGCTCAATTATGAACATTATAAAATTTTATCTGTACGACAATCAAGGCTTCTAACATTATGTAATTCATATATGTATTTATTTTCTCCATGAAAGTAATTTTCTGATAGCTGACAAACATTCGATACGTTTCGATTGTTCACGTCGAATCCAATAAATCTTCGGTAATAATACCTGCACCAGAAACAAAGTAACAATTTAACATTTGTTACCGTTCCTCAACAGCTGGCGTGCCTCTCCCTTGGCGGTCCCGCGCCAATACAGCGAACGGAAAATGAAAATGATCAGTCAACATTTTGTTTGCGGAGCCAATAAATCATTTTCGTGGTCACCGCTGATTCGGTTTCAATTTCCTATGCTGTTTATCGTACGCTTGATAAATAGCCGCCGGCTGCCTTGTGTACTCCGCTCGGTTTACTCAACAAATTCCACTTGCCGCGAACGTTTTCGGTATTCGCTCCTCACGCTAAATAAATCTGCGATCTTCTTCATATTTGCCTATAGATTGTCTTTGTTTATCGTTCCTTGCGAAGTGATTGTTATTTATTGCTTATCGTTTCACAATTTTCCGACGTCTCGAGCCCCACTTGACGGAAATTTACTTCTTCGCTTAACTTTACTCACGCATTTTCAGTTTTGATGAGAATTTTATGTTCAGTGTGATTGGTGTATTATTTATCGGAGAGTGGGAACGTTTTTATTTTTGCAATTTTGATAGCACATCGTCAGTTATTTTCTTACATTTAAGTCAACGGCTGGAAAGCAGATTTGGCCCTAAATTAGTCTAAAATAATTTAGTGCGTAAACTTATGAAGTGTATATAAGGAGAATAACATTGATAATAAGTTATTTGATGACTACTTAAAATAGATTATGAAGAATAAAATACATTTCTATATAATTAATCGTACATCAGTTGAAACAGCTATTTAAGTTTATTTTTTAAAAATGTCTCCCGCACTCAAACATGTAAACGTTAAAGTTCACCCTGGGATCGGAACAAGTATTTTCGGATAACACAAGCTTGTGACCCAAAACATGATGCAGAACAATAATTGCCTAGCTGACCACTTAGATCATATTTATATGCTTGAAATCTTGTCACAAACTACCCTCCTAGCTGGTATATGCACGACGCAAAAATTTATTCTACACATTTGTGTGTTAGTATGATTATATTTTGAGTGCTTTAACCTCTATCACACAGATAGCCCTCAATCGATGATTTAAAAAGGGACTAACATAACCGTGTACATTTAGTTGCATTTTATCCTCTTCACGCTCCCGGGAGAAAATCCATAAAGTCCGCTCCTCGTCCAACCATCCTAGCGAAGCATCTGGTATATGGAGCATCAGTAAATTGCTCATATGAAAGGTGAGAGTTGAATGCGAAGAACGCTCTGAAGGCCACTCCATTTGCCAGCGCCCTCGTGTACTCCTTCATTAGCCTAATTGCCAACGCACAAAGGGGGAAGCGGTGAACATTTCATCTTCCGCTAACCACGAGTAAACATCCGGTTAGTTCCGAGGTACGAATGGTGCGAAATTTAAAAGAGTACACAAGTCTGCTTTTGAATCCCACTTAATAGAACTACAGTTACCTAATGAAGTGCTCTTACAATCAGAAAGAAATTCACAGGTTATAGCGGTGGACATGGCGGAGCGTAATTCTGAACAAATTTTTCTTGCGTAGAGTACTACAAATAAAAAAAGAAAATCACAAATCATCTTTTACTAATAACCATTGAAATTTGGAAAGGCCAGGGTATAAAAATATAGCACCTTCGCGATCTAATAACAAATTTAGCTGTGGCTGTAGTCGAGGTTTTATAATTATTTATTGTCATTAACTCGTCGTCAGCTAAAAATACGCTCATGGAGGCCAAACAAACGAGCGCCGACAATAATGCCTGTCACGAACTCGGCTTTTTACCAACACAATAACATAAAAAAAAAAACGCAAGGGGATTTATACGCGATGCAGTTCTCATTATCGGAGGTGGGCTCCGTAAATGATTTGTTGTGATTTCGCCGACTGAGCGCAGCGGGCGATCGCTAACCTATCCACATGTCCCTCTAAATCGTGCAGGCGACGGCGACCGCTCAGTTAAAAGCACTAAGGGCCAAAATTCTTTGCGCGAGGTACTGCAGAATTTAATTCCAAAAGGCCTCCTACCACGTTATGGCGGACGCGACAAGGGCTCGTGTATAACGATTGGATTTCGTATCTGCAATCTCACTGCAGCGACTGGCACTGACAAATGTATGCAGAGTACAAATTTCAACAATAGCAACCGTTAAACCCATCATCGTCAGGGGTTGGTGGAACGAATAATTGGGGCAGATCGTCTCAGTGTTATCGAAAAAAATAATTGATCGAATTATTGGGTTAATATTTTCGGATTACCGTGGAGTTAATAATTACGGATCGATTAATTACGGCTGCTTCAACGTAGATAAAGTAAGATACTCTTAAATTGTAATTAATACTAATTGTGTGGGAAATTTTCAAAAGTCGGTGAAAGATAGGGAGTTACTTAAAGACTAGAGTTCTTACCTAGTGTTTGGTGCGTTTTGACTAGATCGGAAGCTTCTTAGTGAGACACCGGTGCCCAAGTCGTGTACACAATCTATGAGCCTGGGACTATACAACTATTCCACCCTTTTTTTTTTTGGTTTGCGACTGGCTGGGGATACGGGAACACGTGAACTCAAACTTCCACGAACCAAAACGTGACTATGGTCTTTGTCTATGGGCCTCCTTTCTCCGGGCGTCAAGACACACGGTTAGGCCACATATTGCCGTGTCGATGCAAAGGGTAGAAACCCTACCATACCATCCCTGCAATCACCGTCAGTGAATGATGTAACTCCTTGTTGTTGTCATTTATTTAGCATGTATACACTAAAGTACGAAGCGCTCGAAATGAAGTAGCGGATGTTAAATGATTTATTGAGTTACGAACATCGTTCGATAGTAAAACTTGCGGCGACTCCGGAATTATTTATGCCGGGAGATTTATGGGCGCGCCTTACGTTTACTGTTCAGCTGCGCCATTGCGTACAAAATGATACGCAGCTCGGCCCGTCTCTCCTGGGTTGCGGGAAGATAAAAGTTTGATTACTTTCCAAGTATGAGGGTACCAGATTACGGTATTTTTAGAGACGGCACCAAACGAGTTAGCGGTTCCCTCGATGGTAATCGATCCACTGACCCCGTTGCGCAGTTGCAACTTCGATTCCCCGACGAGACAACTGCTAAAATGCAGTGCAAGCCATATTAAATGAAACTATTTAACGGATTTTATCGCGTTTTTATTTTGATTTTTAATTGATCACGTTTCGGACAGACGTTCCGTAAAAAAGTTCAATTTAATGTGTATAATATAATACCTACCAAATTCCAGGAAACATTTGGAAATTTTATTTATGATGGTACATATACATACAAGCAAAAGAATAACATGTTATTGGTTTAGTATTTGTATTTATATTTAAATATATAATTTAAAAGAAAAATATAATATTGTTTATATGGAAAACATATTACATAATTTTAAAGTCACCTCTAACGCAACATCTGAAAGATGAAATATTGTTTTTAGTATTTAACCGCGCCAATTTTACCTTAGAAAATCTCAAGCGTTACAAAATATGTAAATAGACTCGGCTATTCCGTACTTCATTCAAATTCCGAAGTCCTTGACTATTGATTATACAAACATGTTTTAATTAGGTACTAGAAATGGTTACATTAAACCATGATTGTTTTATTCTGTAGCTATAAAGTGAGAATTAAACTATTAAATGTTAAAACGCATACTATACTAAACACTGTGTTCGATATACAGACATATATTTTTAAGTATCTGTTTCTGTATTACAAATTGCTGTTTACTTTTATATGTTTCTATTTTCTTGAGTTTATAATAAAACTTAAGAACAGAAGGCTTCAGTTAAAAAAGCCCTATTCACTCAGTCAAGCGACGCGGATTCAATATAAAAGATTTTCCTGCTCGTATGCGTTTACTTACTACTTAAGTACAACTACGGTGTATTTACTTAGACTATGTTATAGCTTAAAGATGTTACGTGCTTACCACTGAACGGTTTTGTTTATCTGCAAAGATTCCGACGTAGAGTTCATTATGTCGTCATAAATAGTAACCTATTAGATACTTATATTCGATAAAGTGGTAATACCCGATAGTGGTAATGTCAGATACTAGATAGTAATATTGAACCAAAGGATTTCCGAGAATTATAATCTCTTTTATCTAAAAATAAAATAAAATGATTCCTCTTTTCGGTTTCAAAATATTCTTTTTTAAATTATGTTTAGCGAACCACAAGCCAATATCGGCAGATATATTTTGCCTACTTTCCTAGAATACACAAGTAATTGGTCGAAGTCGCCCTATTTGAAACAATATTACTTTCATTGGCTAAGTTTTGTAATGCAAATTAAAACGTATGAAGCAGTTTTTGACTTTTAAATATTATTAAGTTTTTAAATGGATGAAGAAATATTCCAAAAAACTTCGTATTAACAAAGACCTTTTTTGTTATTTAAAGACCAGTTGTTATAAAAAGTCTTTATCACTAACTGTTAACTTAACCTACATGTATATTTATATCCCCCGGCCTTTTTTCAAAGAAAAAATGTAACCATATATACATATGTACGTACATATTATATGAGAAAAAAATTATATACTCATATACAATTTATATAATTATAACCATTATATACAATTGCATGTATACGTAAATAATGACGAACTGATTCTTGTCACTAGCAGGATCCAAGTTTGAGAACAGGTATTATGACGTTTGTAAGGTCTTGCAACAATTTTTTTAATAAAGAGCCCTTTGACTTTGAGTTTGAAGCCTGAAGCTAGGCACCACATTTACCACACGCACGTAGCTTAGTCTCGTTTTTAATTACGCTTAACGCCCACCGATCGTTATCGATTTACGGACGAGAATTCCACGCTTATCCAATTTTTCGGACGACACGTCGCGCCTGTCGTTTGCCGGAAGTAATTGCAGCTAAACTGATTCGTTCTTTCCACCTTCTGCGAACGCTTGGTTTTATGTTTTATTTGAGGTGACAAGCGTGTTGGTGACTTTTTTTTAATCTATCCGAAAAGAGCTTCATCGCTGAGCGACAACATCTCATTCATTCATCAACACAACATTACTTAACATCTATATACAAAACAAACTTTTTCTTTAACTAAGTTCGGCAATCCTGACTCTCCAGATATCTCCTGTATGGAGTACAGTATAGACTACAGTATAGACTATACACCTAATTGTATGGAGCATTTAGAACAGGATTAAATAAATATTGTCGTTACAGACATACATATAAACCGGTTAACGTTAACCGTTGAACGGTAATTTTCAACGGTGGCTTGTTTCCTATCTATTTATTTCTGTACACAACTTAAGGCATGTATGTCTTAAGTGCCATCACACAAAAACTGGGCACTATAACATCGAGTCCTTTTGAGGGAGCAAACTACACGAAAAGAACACTCGTTAAAATGCACCGCGGGACTTATCGTAAACTTGGGGACGCGATGACATAAATAATATTAAGGCCCGTTGCCACAACAACGATGCTCATTTCACATGTATAAAAACCGCCGTTCCCTTTTCTCCTAAAACCCGACAATCCAATCCAATATGAACCTTGGTGCAACTCGATAACGTTCAATTGAAATTCACCGCACGCAACAGCCGACTCTGTCGAGGACTATTTCAAAATTTTATAGTCAAACTCGTAAAACCGTTAAAAGCTTATCATACGCAGGTGCAGCGCAATTATGCGGTCCGATTTATAGTTTTCGACAATACGTTTTACAGTAATTCACCCCTTTTTTTGTGAGGAGGCCTTAATGGCCTGGAGTTAACAGGCTTTCAGAATTGTACTGAGCCTGCACGTTTAACATTTGCATCTATATCCGTACTGGCAATCTGGTTATACTACTCTACGCTAGCCATTTCACGAATACGCGATATTTTTTCGCTTTAAAAACTTCAAGAAACTCGGGCGAAGTCGGTTTCGCAATTTATTCGGCTTTGTTAGCTCTGGAAAGCTTTTTCCAAGCAAGAAGAATAGAAAAAGAAAGAAGAATAGAAAAGAAGAAGAAAAAAGATGTTTTTCCGAGACTGATAAACTAGTGCCCGAATAACACGCCAACTTTAATTTTCAAGTGTTGAAAGTTTCGAAGCAAAATAGGATAGACGAACTCGCGATACCATATTTGTTCGATTTACCGTCTATAATTATTACTGTTCTGAAATTTATTTTTATCCGGTCTTTGATTATGTTATATTACTGAAAGCTTCGTTTAATGCATGTTGATATAAAAAAAAACAAATTCAAAATCAATATAACGGTTGTATTTATACTCGTTGATTGAGGTTAAGAGAATGTATATCATTTATCTCTTCCGCAACGAAAGCGAATTACACATTATTAAAATATGCAAACATAGAAGAAATAACAAAATTATAATAACTCTATTATGAACCTGTCATTTATTGAAGCGTTTTTTTGTAAAAAAGATTGTTACGCATTGGTAAATTAAATAAGTTATTTGGCATTTACAGCGGCAAATTGAGGTGCATTTACTATTAAGTAGGATGTCAGGTGTTGTCAACCCACTTCCTTAAAGTGCAGTTGAGCGCAGTTTGTTTCGTTTGTATCATCATGAAAATATCCTAAAGGCGGATTTCCCACCGCAGTTGCCGCGCACAGCGACATTCCCCTCTACATCGGTATCGCCGTAGCCGTAGTAGTGTTCCTTTCCGGTGCGGCGGTCGTCTACAAACTTCTACAAAGGAAGACGAGAGACCACTCGCTTTACACTATGACGAGAACAGGTAAGGTTTCAGGCTATGAAAAATTCTTCAGTAATAGTTAACTGTGCTTCTTTTCACAAACAAGTAGTCGTACTGACGACATTAAAAGCACATGAAAAGTTCTCCTCAAGTTTTATTGTATTTCATCTCATTGTAATAATCCTTTAACACCCACAATCGTTGTATTGAAAATGTGAAACTAAATGATAGATAAGGTTTTTAAACAACAATTTACTTATGTAAATTTCAAGTATAATATAATATGCTAATCACGTGTATGTTTTTAAACGCATTATGTACAAACTTCCTTGTCAGCGATTTCGTTCGGCATAATTTGCATAAGCATGATAATTTAATTCGATCGGTATCAGTTCGCGTAATCCAATTTGGTACGGTACCGATCAATCGGTACGAACATAATTTCGATGATAACGAACCGGAAGCCGAATAATTGGACAGTAGCCAGGTAATAATTATATCCATGTTGAAACACTGGCTGGTTCGAATAATGAAATATGAAAACAAATGATAAACAAAAGAATTAATAAAAAGACTGTAAGAAAAGATTCTAAAGTTCCTGAAGGTGAATGCTGATGATAGTTGATGGGGTATTCGCACAAAGAATAAAAACAAAATTTAAAAAAGAAGTTACATGCTTTTTTAGCAGAGAATTTTTCTGGAATCAACCATAATTAATAGATGAGTTCTTAACGCAGATTTCCAACCGGAAATGTATCCGACCGTTGAGAAGCAATCACTGTCCCTGGCACCAGACCTGATGCAGCATCGACCCCCGAGATACGAGCATCCGCAACCCGATACCAGGGCGGAGCACCATTACGATGTACCCCATCTCACCAACAGGTAAATAAATAGACTAATACAGAAAACATTAAGTATTAATAATAATAATAAAATAATAATAAAATATCTTTATTCACATAGACGCTTGCGCGTTCTTATGAAACGTCAAAATTTTACAAGAAATTAACACGTTCGTAAGTTACCACCGGTTCGGAAAGCAGTTTCTGTTGAGAAGAAACCGGCAAGAAACTCAACAGTTGCTCTTTTTTAAAAAATCAGTTTATAATATAATAGTAAAGGTACAATAGTCTTGTTTTAGCCTACGTGAGTATCAACAGTATTAACCCCACACATTGGCATCGTCAAGATATTCGGCAATAGAATAATAGGCTTTAGCCATAAGTTTACTTTTAATTTTTCGTTTAAATTCATCAAGTGGCAGACTTAATATCGACTGTGGGAATTTATTATACATGCGCACACCTTGCCCCATGAACGACCTGTTTACTTTTTGTAGACGAAACAATGGCGTAGTTAGTTTGTCCTTATTTCTAGTATTTAGTTTATGTCTGTCACTATTCTTTAGATAACTATTAATATTATTTTTAACATACAAAATATTACAATAAATATATTGAGACGCAACAGTGAGTATATTAATCTCTTTAAAAAGGTCTCTGAGTGTATGCCGGGCTCCGATGTTATAGATTCCTCGGACAGCTCTTTTTTGAAATATAAATATAGAATTTATATCAGATGCACTACCCCACAACAAAATGCCGTAAGACAAGATGCTGTGGAAATAACTGAAATAAACAAGTCTGGCAGTGTCGATGTCTGATAGCTGCCTAACCTTCCTAATTGCAAAAAACAGCGGAGCTTAACCTGTTCGCAAGAGATGATAGATGGGGACTCCATTGGAGCTTTGAATCCACTGTAATTCCCAAGAATACAGCGGACTCAACAGGATTAAGGGTTACGCTATTTAATGTTAAGCTAAAACTTCGCCTTCTTACGCTGGGAAGGGTAAAAAGAAGGCATTTAGTTTTTTTTAGCATATAACACCATATTATTAACGGTAAACCAGTGGAGGATACGCGAAAGTGCACTATTCACGTCGTCATAATCCGACACGTTTCGGTCAACCTTAAAAATGAGCGATGTGTCGTCAGCAAACAGTACAACATCACATAACTCACTGGCATAAAAGGGGAGATCATTTATATACACTAATAATAATAATGGACCCAAGATTGATCCTTGTGGGACACCCATTTTCATGGGGGACCCCGTGGAATTTAAATCATTTATGGATACTTTTTGAATTCTATTACTAAGGTAAGAGGCAATGAGATTGAGGGCGATGTCAAGAATGCCATAATAATCTAACTTTTGAAGGAGGGTTTCGTGGTCTACACAGTCGAAAGCCTTTGAAAGGTCGCAAAAGACACCTATTGCATCTTGTGACCTTTCCCAGGCGTTATAAATATGCTTGACAAGTGCGACACACGCATCCGTTGTCGATCTGCCTTTAGTGAATCCATATTGCTCCTTGTGGAAAATTTTGTTCATATTAAAATGTACTAAGAGGTGATTTAAAATTAGTTTTTCAAAAATTTTACTCAGAGATGCCAATATGGAGATAGGTCTGTAATTTCCTGGATCATTTTTATCCCCACTTTTGAAAACGGGGATTATCTTACTGAATTTCATAAGATCTGGAAATATTCCAGAATCTATACATTTGTTAAAAATATTTGCCAAATATGTTGCAATATACGGCATTATTGTACTCATTAATTTTATGGACATGCCCCACAAATCTCCTGTATTTTTAAGATTAATAGAATTCAAAACTTTTATAATATCATTAGTATCTATGTGATTAAATTTAAACGTTTGTCGACAATAGGTAACATTATTTTTTAATACATTAATTGCATCAATGGGAGAGGATTTTAACGTGCATTTAACATTAATTGCAATTTCTGAAAAATAAGTTTCAAAACTACTTGCAATTTCGTTATCTGAAGTTATGGGTGTATTGCCTATCACTAGCTTTATAGGTTCCCTGAATATCTTGGGTCTTCCAGATATACAGGTAATGATGTGCCATGTAGCTTTTATTTTATTACTAGAATTTAAAATCCTATTTCTTATGTAGATAGATTTTGCATGTATACAGACTTTTTAAAATATTTTTGAAAAATTTTGTACCCGTTTATGGAAATTAGGGTCGTGATTCCACTGCCTCATATTATATAATTCATACAGTGAATCCCTACTTTTATATATACCCACTGTTGCCCAGTCACTAAATTTTAATTTTGATTTTTTAACAATTGTGCGGGGTTTAAAAATATGATTATAGGAAGTTATGAGAAAATCAACCATTGATCTATAACAATAATTAGGGTTATTGACTCCGATATCATTATGGAATACATGCTGTGCTACTTTATCTTTAAAAGAATTTAGTCTCCTAGCAGTGACTGGTCTACACCTGATCTTAATTTCACTTGTAGTAATGTTTTCATTTATTGAAAATTTTAAACCAAGATGATCAGAGCTCAGATAATTTATAATAGATTTGTCATATACTTCATTGTGACAGAAAACGTTATCGATACATGTGGAAGTTAGTAACACGAGTTGGTTCATAAAAAAGATTTTTAAGTTTGAATGAATTAAATAAATTTAAAAGCCGCTTACTAAGTTGTGTTACTTGTAATAAATCTACATTAAAATCTCCACAAACTATGACTGATTTACTAGTTAAACACAGTTTTTTAAGGACATCATCCATGATACACTCAAACTGGTCGAAATCACCGGAGGGGGTCGATACACGCATACTATAATATACTGTTGACTCTCAACGCAGGATAATTCTATAGAACGTTCGACAGAGAGTGCCATTATATCCTGTCGATTTTTACAGACTATATCATTTCTAACTAACACAAGAGAGCCACCGCGTATAGCATTTACTCTTACGAACGAACTTAACATTTTATAATTCTCTATATTTACAATATTACAATTCTTATGTAACCATGTCTCTGTGAAGCAGATGACATGAATATTAAATTTCCTAAGGAACAGTTCTATTTCAGGTTCTTTGCCACCCAAGCCTTGTATATTTTGATGTACAATATTTAATTTCTGTGGCCTAGGTGTTGTCTCAATGTTTAGTTTAAACTAACATTGTTTGATGACAGATTATTACATGTTAAAATATTCTTAGTTGTACTATGTACAACTGGGTTCTGTATATTGTATGCTACTAAAGTAGCAATTTGTTTCTTATTATATAATGGCAAATACCAAGTATTTTTTGTCACCTTAAAACTAGATTTAATAAAATTATTCATGTCAAAATAAAAGAAAGCGTCACTATGACGGTGAGTTGTATTATATATAGTCATGTTAAGACTATATATGTATTTATTTTGTTCCTCTGTAAGGAAAGAGGAATATGGAAATGAACATACTATAAACTTACACTTAGTCTTATAATGTAAGCCAAGTAACATTTCCGTATTATTAATAATTCCCTTTTTCCTAACAGACGAACTATCCCCATGAAGAAGTACAATTGTACTATTCTCATTTAAATGTAATGTTAATATTTTATTTATATTATTATGGAAACTGGCACCTGGTGAACATATATTGTACACATTACTTACATGCTTAGAAAATAAAGAACCAAAACCTTGCCCTATATTATCTGATACAATTAATTTATCCTTTATTCCAAAATCTATTATAAGAAAAAAGAGTAAATGCCCATTGAAGTTTTCGACCCTCAACTCAGGGCTTATAAAACGTAGTTGCATGAATTTAGAATAAAATTTGTGATTAACTTTACTTTATCTGAAAATTTCAATAGCAATGGCAGGCTTTCCATTTCTTTTAGTGTTAACATTAGTAGGTTTTAATCCAATACCACAATCGCTCTCGAGCAGGTTTTTGTTATATTTCCATTCCCCTATCATTCTTCGTTGTGGTTAAAACACACCAATTTATTATGCTATCATACAAATGAACCATTTAGATTTGTGTATGAAGTATTTATTTCACATCGTGACGGCATTTAGTATTTATAGCGCATCAACCAAAGCACTAGTGCTGACCATTGCGGTCGCAATACGCTCAGTATATTAACTGATAATTTATTTATGCAGCAAATCCATTCTACGTTGATAGTTCCGAATTAATAGTTTATGGACAGGCTATTTCATGCTAGCCACGCATTACCTGCAAGGCTCGTCCAACCACAGAGTTTCCAACTTCCAGCTTCAACGGACCTTTGATGATGACGAGGTGCAAACAATTTATAGAGGGTTTCTTCACAGTTACGCGTCTCCCGTGGACCACCAGGTTACGCCATGTGCGTCTAGCAAAGGACAAAGCGACGAGTACGACAGCAAACCATACAGCGAATCTGAGCACTCCGTTTCCAGTTGTTTCACAAGCTGTGAGTGCTGTCATTGATAATAAAAACTCATACTTGTTATAATTTTTTACTATGGTACGTAAGTACCACAACCCCACAGAAGACCGACGTGAAGTGGAAGTATACTTCTTCATTTCGTCTGGTGAGTGAGGTAGCTGGGGTCCACTTTATTATAAGGTAACAACGCATCAGCAACCCTACGGGTATTGCAAATGTCAATTGGCGGGGGTTATTACTTAACATCACGTGAACAGCTCTCTTGCCACCTTCTCACATAAAACCTTAGCGTAAGCAAGGATTAATGTATTAATTGCAGGATCTTGACTATTGTTACTTCACGCTGCTCACGTGTATTTTGACCGGATATTAACTCACATCTATAGTAACGTTGTAATTGTTATTTAGTTTTTTACATCTAGAAGATGCTGGACCTGCATTCTGTAATTGCTCGTGAACAAGTGAGTGCGAAATGCACCGCTGCTAGTTTCAAATTGGCTTCGCAACTAATCAAAACTTCCCTTGCAGCCGGCTCTATGTACGATGCTGCGAACGAATCCGTTACCCTCCAACTGGCGGAACTCGTCTCGAACTCGCCAACGTCACAGTCGCTCTCTGTATCAAGCGCGGGGTCGAGATTGGCTTTGCCGGCTGCAGGAGTTGCGCTATCCATACCCGAAGGAGCCCTTAGTAGGTGCCGCCGGGAACAAATGTACCTGGCTGTCGTCAAAGATGACAGATACCGA
Source organism: Iphiclides podalirius (assembly GCA_933534255.1). NCBI lineage: Eukaryota > Metazoa > Arthropoda > Insecta > Lepidoptera > Papilionidae > Iphiclides > Iphiclides podalirius. The sequence goes on along the minus strand of OW152820.1, from coordinate 15,515,638 downwards.
TTTAGAGTCGGAAAAGGTAATTAAGTGATTTATTCGTTTGTTTACTATCTCCATATATAATAAAAAATATAAGCATATCATTGAGCTTTTGGACTTCTAAGGTCTAGGACTTGGTTATCACATATTATTATTTTGAATTCACACTTTAATATTTATTGCAGTTTGCACTTTCATTTCTTTGTCGATTTTATCTTTGCTCATTTGAACGCCTTTAAAGTAATTAATTACACGCTTTATGCTCATTATCGAAGATCTCGATCTTATCGTTATATGCTATATATTTTATGGGAGGCAACCGTTTCGAGATTTATTTTCCCCCGAAAGCGGAAGGTTTCATTAAGGAAAGTAGCGTAGCGATCGTTACGGTCGGTTCGATCACATTACTAAAACGAGTATCGCGTATCCAATTTAAATGGACAACCTAAAACAACATATGCAACAGCGTAATTATACAATGAGATGGCAGTGGTGTAATTTATGCAAAGTAGACTTGGAGCCGCGGGCGATGTAAAGCGGCCTGCCTACTCTGCGGTACGTTATTAATAAGATTTTTTTTCTCCGCAGGCATCACGCAACTGAGTCCAGTCGTAAAGTGCGGACCACCGCGCCTTCAATTAAACAAGTCGGTTGTCCTCCAGATACCGCACTGCGCTAGCTTGAAGCACGGCTTCTGGAACCTTTCCTTGTACGCCATTGATCATAACAGCACCAAATCGGACAACGCCCAACCACAATGGAAGAAGGTCGTTGGCCTCGGTCAGGAGACTATCAACACCCCAGTATTCACCCAGTTGGACAATGACAAAATATTCCTAGTCACTGACATCTTGTCTACGTTTGTTCTCGTCGGAGAGAGCTTTAATGGTAAAGCTGTTAAAGCACTCCAGCTGGCAATATACGCTCCGGCTGTTCCAAATGAAGCCTCCCCTGAGTATAACATACGGTTGTACATATTCGAAGACACCCCATGTGCCCCGTACTATTGTCAAGAGCAAGAAAAGAAGCTAGGCGGTGTTCTAATCGATCGGCCCAAAACGCTGCTATTCCAAGACGGGGGCTCCAATCTGTGTCTGAACTTGGAGCACGTGAGCCCCGGTTGGAAGACCAAACCGGGCCTGGGCTACCAAGAAATACCCTTCTCGCATGTCTGGAGCTCAAACTACAATGCGCTACACTGCAGTTTCGTTTTAGAGAGGACACACGACTGCGACAGCATGGATTTCAGTATATCCGCCTGTCAAAGGACCAACCCCACGTACAAGCAAACGTTCCGGATATCGCTGGAAGATATACGCAGCCGGTCGCCGCGTGGCAGGTCCCCGCGCGCGGAATCGCAGCGCAGCTTCAACATAACCGAGAACCTAATCGAGGCCCGTATGTGCCGAAGCGACGAGGGGAGCGAAGGCAGCGCTAAGAGAAGTGTGACTGTCAGCGAGGCGGGTATAAACGAGTGCGCGGGCGAAGGTCCGTTCAAGCTGAGCCCCCGAGTGAAGAGGCAACTGTGCGCCATACTGGATCCGCCGAACGCGCGCGGGAACGACTGGCGCGCACTAGCGTCGAGGCTAGGCGTGGACCGTTACACCACGTGGTTCGCCACGAAGAGCTCGCCCACGGAGGCCATTTTAGAGCTGTGGGAGTGCAGGGAGCGCGCGCCGGGAGCCACCGCCTCTTTAGCGGCCGCATTACGTCAGATGGACCGACACGACGCCGCTGATTTACTGCACGGCCGACCCTCCTGGTTATGAACTCGCCGCTCGCGAGCTATAAAGATAAACTGTAAGGACTATTAGCATTAGCGGGGTCTATTGAATAGGCCCGTCGCGTACAGTTGGTATGGATGGACGTTACGTTAGTAAAGTTACGCGTAGTTTAAATGTTTTGTTAGTGGAAAAATAGTTTCTCGGGCCGGCGCTGGTCCGACTTTGTAAAATCGTCGTAGGATATTCTGTATAGAACTACCTATGCTGTAGATAAGCGATGGAAAATATAAATTATATTATAGTAGCAATAATAGTGCCTAATATCTTTTAAAGAAATGCCAACTTATGGAATGTTGGTGAACAGATTGGTTATTTTGTTAATTTATATAAGTGTTTGAGTGTTCATTGTAATCGAGGTATATCGCTAAGTTCACGTTAATTTCTCTTGAGAATTATGTTTGTTTTTATGCGTTTTTCTTTGGAACTTATTAGATCTACGTGCCAAATTTGAAATTCACTAAATTGAATAATTTGGCGATAATCTCGTTAAAATTATACGCGACTATTCTGAGCTTAATGTAATTAAATGTTTTAGCGTTTCATATTTCAAGTTATTGGTAGAAAGACTTGATACAAATGCATTTACTGTCCTATTTTTAACTTAAATATAAATCAATTTACTTCATCTAGATGAAGATTTACTATCACAAAACGAAGTACTATATATTGCATAACCTAAAAATACTGCGTTCACAATTAATGTAACTATCAATTAAGATAACAGGAAATATTTCCTAATACCAATGGAGTTACTATGGAAATGGCTAGATCGATTGTGCTAATTTCTCAACTATGTATATAAGTTAGATTGTAAATAATTGTATCGCAGTTGCAGCAAGTAGAAGGACTTTTATATCTATGTAATAACCACGGTTTTTGTAAATGGGACTCATCACCGCCGTAGACTATATATATTTTTGTTAACGTGATGACTTTTAAAATAAATGGATCTGTGATAATTAAAATAATATGGAATAAATTATGTTTAACTGTGTTTTCGTTGTTTATTTTCCTCTCTTTAACTGCTGTTTAATATATTACTGGCTATGTATATTTATTTTTTTTATTATTTACAAGATTAAATCTATCTAAAATTACATATTATCTAATAAACCTAATCCACGCGGCATGGTGCCAAGAACGCTAGCTGCATTTCCTCGCTGAATAGTTATGCTTAACCTTTGCGCGAGAAAAGAACCAGCTCTCTTGTCACCAGCCGCGGCGTTACGCCTAGGACATAAACTGGCTTATGTAAATATTGCAATATGGTTCGATTTGAATATAATAACAAATGTTTAATGAGTCGCTGATTGAGGTGTAACTTAAAAGTTACCTTTAGTAAAAAAACGAATGAAAATTTGTATCAGAAACAACTATGCGTTCTTTGCAGTTACAGTTTTAAAATTTTCTTCTTCCATATATACAGCCTTATAATGAATGAGTCTACATTTATTTTTTTCTTTGCTTTAAATAGAATGACTTGCGCACTATAAAATAGTTCTCGTATAGCGAAGTTTTATGAATATGATGATCACAGATACAACGTAAAAGATTGGAAGAAATATTTATGAACACTGCGTGCAATGGCAGGTCAAAATTTAAACCACGCATTCCGGACCTCCACGGTACTTAGCCGACAATCACCCATTTTATCAACGCATGTCAACATGCGTGACTGCTTAGGTAGGGACTTCCAAGCGTTTGAAATATAAACATTTGAGCTCTGTGCCCGATGGAGCTTTCATACATCCAACAGATTCAAAGCGCAAAAACAATCAAGCTGAATGTCCTTAAATTATTTATCTATAGCACTCATTCGGTTATTATTTTATTTGGACAAGGCATATTTTAATAGTGTACAAAACGTGACTATGAAAAGTAAGAACCAACTTGAAAAAATAACATTTTAAAACAACTAACGGCTTGTTTCAACATGCTACCTACAGAAAAATGCTGGTTACTAGCGATAGGCATTGGTCATTAGCTCCTTAATACCGCGGTCAAAATTCTATCTCCACTAACCAAATCTATCTGTAGATAGAAAATTGAAATTACTAGTCATAAGAACATTTAAACTGAAAACAGCAGGAACAAAAGATATGCATATCTTTAAATATTTTTCAAACCCTTCTCACCTCTAACTGTAAGAGTACTTTCTGACAAAAACATACTATACCGGATGGTCAACCGATGAGTAACATAATGGGACACAGTCAAATGCCTAACGTCCAAAAAACCAACTCGCATACCGAAACCGGAGTTAATCACAAAGAAATTCCGAGACCGTAAATAGAATGGGAATAAACGAGTGATGCGCGGCTCCAGGAACGCGGTAGAATTCCTATTCTTCGCAGCGTGGCGCATCGGGAACAAAATTAAAACTACCAATTTGACAAGCGGCAAAATCGTACAGTAAACTGACAACAATGCGGGTAACTAACCAACTAGTATGCAAATGGCCGGCTCGATATGGGTTTCAGTTTTGTTACGGGGCCGTCAACTGAGCAGGTGCCGGCTTACTGACGTCGGTTTGATTCTTCACACGTCACTGGGCTGTAACTAATTCGCTTTGGGCGCGGTGCAAGTGCGAGCGGGAGCGATTGGCGTGTTCGCAGTCAAAACTCTATGCCAGTGAAAACGGATACATCTAAAGCTAGCCTAATAGTTAATTTTCGGGGGCCGGTGCAATTATGAGCAGCAGTGGATAGTTAGTGGATAGCGTACAGTGATAAACTTAACAAAAGCTTCCAAAAAAGACTGGTCATTCGCAGTTATATTGGCATTTATATTATAAAACTTTACAAATGTTTCAAAGATCATGTGAATTTGTTTTCAAATGCGGTTATTAAAACTTTTTTTTTTTTTTTCAAATTATAATTGCTTGCTTTTCTACATATTTGTATCTAAAAATTTTATACCTATGAACTTTCAAGTAGAATAGTTAAACCTGAAGCTTGCTTGTCTAATTTGATATACAATATAAGTTAACCTTCCGATAAATCGTTGTAATTAACTTCTATACAATCGTTTATAATGATTTCTGATCCGCGCCTAAACCTCAAAAGCTTTTCGCCAATCGCTTATACCGCAAGCCCACGTTTGTAACTTTACAAAGCTTACATTTACATATATTATAACACCGATGAAATAAGTGTCTGTCGTTCTTTCACTAAAAAAACTAAAATTTACCGTCTATTACATTTTGAACGCCTCTTCTTGTTTTTGTTTCCCATCGCTTTTATACCACACTTCTTACAAATTTTCAGAATACCATTTGATCCATTCAGAATTTGTATTAGTAATTTGTGTAATTTTTTACATACAACGTTGGCGTTCATTCGAAAAAATCCAATATATACATTTTTAGATTCTGAAATTTAATTAGACATAGTTCTAACAGTTCAATTAATTATGTTGTTTATTAAATAAATAAAGTTATATCAAGATATAGTTTAGTTCCCGAAGCTTATTTTTTACATTTATTTAATTTAATGTAAGCTTACGATCTCTGTACTAATTTTACGTGCCGGCCTTAAGTTCAAGGTGCAAAAAAATTTGTAACTTAAGGTAACCTACTCCTGTTGTCGAAGAAATGTATTATACAACGCAAAAAAACCAACCGACCATTCCCACTTTACCTTTTAGGAGATATATTTGTATAAATCATATCTTAGTACTTTCCTTCACTCCATAGTTAACATAAATAAAGTTAAATAAAAAGTTTGATATAAAACGTTGTCAATCAGCCCGATAGATGTAATTAAAAACCGATTTCAGTTGTCACTTTCGAGAACTCGTCATTCGTTTAAATTATTACCCTATTCGCCCACCCTAGTATTATTTCGCAAGGTTTCTTGCAAGGGTTCCTATTCCTATAGTCGTAAGGGACTGAAACATTCAATAATTGATCACCGTACTAGTGATGTACGATAGCGGTACAGACACGTATTTAGTGTTATACTTAGTGTGTATAGTCTTTGAGTTAAGTCGATTAGACTTAAATATACAAGTCCTTAAATAAATCAAAGTATTGGCGGAGAAACAAAATTGATCAAATGTAGGATGAATGTAAATTTAAATATAACATGACCAAACCGTATTAATCAGTTTACATTACCATCACTTTTTTAGAACACTCGTTACTGTCCTCCTTTCAGACGTCGCTTTATAGTTAATTGGTTATATAAGGTAACAGACAATTCATGTAAAATACTGTTCTGCGATACCTCATTACAGCATTAGTATGACTAAAATCATTGCTACTAAACGAAACATAAATCGTTAGTACATCGCTCCTGTCAGCAAATTCTGACGTCTCTGACGCTGAATGTCAGCAAATTTACATAACAGAAAGCGTAGACAATACCTAGGATTTGAACCCATGACCTACGCCGGGGCTGAAACCAACGGCTTAACAACTGCACCACCGAGTCAGCAACGTCGACCTGCACAGCGATTGCAGACTCCCGACGATTCGCGCTCATTTTAAAGATTTGACAAAACGGTTCTTCGATAGAGCCCAGCATCATCCCAACCCTCTGGTGGTAAGCGCAGCAAACTACCTACCGGACACTAACGCGAACGTTAACAAGCGTCGCCCGTGAAACGTCCTCATCGACCCGGTCGACGAAGAGGACTTAGACACGATGGACCCACCGCCGGGGGGTCCCGCCGGATAACACTACACCCACAGTTAGTGTAACAACAATCACACCAGTTCGCCCTCGCCTCCGAGCACGGCGAGACCCACACAACGCGTACACAAGGTACACCCGCGTTCCGGGGCGGTTCTCACCGCTCCCAGCCACCGATTAGCTAAATGCACAGTCGACGGCCGTCGGGGTCTCGGTCCGAACCGGCGACCTCGACGGCCCTTAGATGACACACCATAGTAGTTAAACGCACGCATGAGCACATGCGCGACCCTACCCATAGCGGAGGGTTCAAACCCGTGGGTTCTGGCTAGCCCACCGGTTCTGCGTCCGATGAAGCTTTAATAGTCTCGGGACTGAAAGCAAAAACATCAGTTAATACAAGATACAAGACCACCGAGTCGAATAACATTTGAGACATAAGTTTCTAATTTTAGCATTGTAATCTGTATAATGAAATGAAAACATCAGCAGACAAAGATAACTAGTAAAATGTAGTAGCACCTCACTATTGAAAGGTCACGAGCTATATCGTTATCGATGTCGACAAAGGGCTCCGGTGTAGGGTAACCAATTCAACATATGGAAAGTCCTGACAAAAATTACGACCTTTGAAGTTAATTTAAATAAGTAAAAATGTAGAGTCGTAATGTATCGCAGGATTCCTGACAAAAAACGAACATATAAATGTGGTCTATATACAACATGTAGACCACTTTTAGATGTACGTTTAAACCTAAATTTAAATATTCCCATACAGGACAAATATTGGGGAAAAGGATGAAGGGACATGTCCCGACGAACGTGGAGGGGTTGTGGCCCTAGCTTGGGGTGCGGCAGTTCATCAAGCAACGTTGTAAGGTCACTGACAACGCCGGGTGACTATTTCCTTTCACTGCTAAGGTCTCTTTTTGTCCGGGGCGAAATTAATTTGATGTCGCACACAATGTGAGATGTAAGAAAGCGTTCACACATAAACGTGAATTAACGACAAATAGTTTTTTTAATTTTACTTTGTTATGTCACCAAAATTTTAAAATAAAATATTGAGTTTCAAAAAAAACATTATATCCGTTACCACGTATGTATAGCGTTGTTATCCCACCCTCGGTTAACATCACTTCACCATCTGGTAAAGCGGCGACATCGAAGCCGAAAGCCTTGACTCAACGGCGGATGAATTCTGACTGATGGTGATGATAAAAAACCATAGAGGTACTAAATCATCCTATACATGTGCCACTTCGCTATAAGGGCATTGTCCACCACGCAATCCATCTGCGGATTGGTAGACTTGACACGCTTACAATTTTTTTTTTTATTATTTCGATAATATGAAGACTTCTACATTTTACTATTGTAGGACTGCGTAACAGTACGCTGCAGTTATGCACGAATGAGCAGGTCCATCCAGACACCTACGACCTCACAGAATACCGGCGTGAAGTGGACGTGTTATACTTCTGCGTATCGTCTGGTGAGTGAGGTAGCCGGGGCCAAAAAAAAAATCACGAAGATGTAAGCGGCGGGGTAGGTCGGCCATTCCAAATTGTATTCAAATACTTTTAGTCTTTGCGGTGCGAGGGAGAACTTACACTAACAGATTAACGAAGTGATCGAGTGATGAGCTTGTCACAATGATCTACACATAAATAAGACATGGTGTTTTTGTAGTTAAGTTATATTAAGAGAGGAAAAATAAGATATGTATCGTAACTGGTTTCCAAAACCGTATAAACAATTGATACATAATATAAAGTATTTCATTTTCTTAACTTATGCAGCAGAAATAGTGCACAAAAGAGGATTTTAAATAATTATAAATAAGATTGGCGAATTACTATAATTAAAACCGTACCACTAAGCCAATACTGTATTATTCCTTCTTTAGATCCATTCTTTCTCAAAAAAAACCAACCAGTTTGTGTTCTCATCAATCTGAAAGTTGTAGCAAACTAAAAATTGATTTAAATTGAGTAATATGTTGGTTTATTCTGCAATAACGAACATAAATATTAACATTAAAGTTCTTTCTTAGGGAAGCAAAAATGTATTGGTACTTATAGTTGTTTCGTAAAAATCATTTTACTTATGTACGATCAGACTGTCCTTAAAAAGTAGTTTTAGAATTAGATAATAGAGACAGGTTAAGCACATACGATTCAATGACGTCTGGCACCGATGCAAATCGCTAAGCAATCCATCAATTTCTCCGCCAACACTTACAATACCAACTGAGGTTTCCTCAAGACCAGAAGGCACAGATCTTATAAAATCTTAAATGTCAACACTGCAATTAAAAATTTTAAAAAAAATGGAGAGCTTATTATTACTCGTATTAATTTCGACCGTATTCGGTTCCGTTGTGTTTAAAGTTTTTTAATGGAACGGCAACGTACGTACTGTTCACTGAATTCATTTCACTTCTATTCATTTAACCAAAACCGATATTAACGAACACTCGCGTTTATAGAGATCTTGCATCAATTAATGAAATTGTTAAAATTCAAAACTATCTATTGCATTAAAACATCGGAAAACAGGAATCGAACCCACGTCTTCAGCCGAAGACGTGGGTTCGATTCCCACAGCGACGACAATCTTTTCCTACTTTTTCTACATGTTTTAATGTTCAATCTTAAGTGCAGAGATTAGCACTATAAAAAACTTTAAAAATCTATCTATTGCAGACAAATAATGTAGATTTGGAAACGTTAAATCGTTTTAATTTACTTATAGTTTTATAGCTCATTTTTTATATGACATTGTGGCAAGTGATTAGACGGGTCATCCGATGTTGAGTGATTACCGCAGCCCACGAAATTCTATAACACTTTTGGGCTTGCAAGTGAATATCAAACTTTTAATGAGTTAGTTACTCTTCTTATCTAAGAATATGGCAATCGAGCTAGCGTTTCACCTGATGTTAAGTGATAACCGCCCTCTAGGGACATTCGCAACATCCATAGGATTACCAATGCGTTGCCACCTTTCAACAAAGTGGGCTCCAGTTACCTCACTCACCAGACGAAACGCATAAGTTCACAACACTTCCACTTCCCGCCAGTCTTCTTTGTGGTCGTGGTACTTCTCCGGACGGACCTGCCCATTCGTGCAACAACGAAGTCTGCCACGTGGCCCTACTACAGGTGCTACTCACCTACTCACCGCTACATGCTTACCGAACCCAACAGACGAAACTCAGAAATGTGACACTTCCGATTTACGCTGGTCATTTTGTGGTCGTGGTGGTTCTCCAGACGAGCCAAATTATTCCATTTATCCATAATTGCAACAGCAGAAGCTGCACCAGCGGTCATATCTTACCACGACCCGATCACAACTCACACTAAAGTAAGGAAAACTTGTGCTATGGGTACTAGTTAACTGATAAACATATTGAAACAAACTTTTATTTCATAAATAATTATTACAGAAAATTTTAAAATTACGGAAATTTTAAAGAAATCGCAAGATTTTTTTCGTTCTTCGTTTGTTGTAGTCGACCTTAATCTGTATATTCCTGAGCCCAATAGGAATTAATTGCAGGTTAACAAGCGACAATCAGTCTGCATACATACTCCGACTTAAAAGCACAGCAACACAATATACGAAATCAAAATTTTGGTGACTCCACGGGGACTTCATAGTGAAAAGGGTTTAATTACTAATTAATTAAATACAACATTTTAACATTGCTAGGATAAATTGGTTGAGCCCTTTGAGGGATAAAATAAAACATTTTTATCATGGCCTTTCAATAAACCTGCACTACACCCTCAAATTTATGAGAACAGCTTGTAAGCCTGTCAACAATATATGTTAAATTATAACTATAACATCAGAAGGCCTAATTTCTTGGATTATAATAAAAACATTTATATCTTGACTTCACGCTATTAACGCCCGTACAAATACGGTCCTTGACTTCATGCTGTTAACGCCCGTACAAATACGGTCCGAAAAAATTTCTAGCAAGCCTCTAAGACAACGACAAACGAATTGAGCCAGCCAAAGTCGAAGACAAACGCTATCAAATAGCTCACAAAGGTCCACCGAAGGGTCAAACGGAAAACGGGAACGATATTATCGAATGTCGCTTTTGGCCCGGTGGCCAGTCGTGACTTACCTTACATGTCGACAGCGGCCTCAATGCACAAGTGACTGCGAGTTGTACAATAAAAGTATGGGGCACAATTTTTACTGGTACAACTGGTACAAGTACAACTGACATAATCATGCAACATGAAGACGCTTACTCGACCAGGAATGTTCTGTGGGTGATAATAAAACAATGATACTTTGTATACATGTACAAAGTATTCTATGTTGTTACAAAACAATGTTAAACTGAAATCTCCCACGTTTAATGACTAATAACAAAGTGAAACCTTATTTTAAACAAACTGTGATAGTTTTTAAAAAATGAACTTCTTTAAACCGAAACTGTTGTAACTTTTGATCAAGTATCGAATTCATGACGTCACTGTTAACAGTATTTAGTCTTAAGAAATAAGAATTTCATCAAATCATTTAAAAAATATATTTTTGCAAAAGAAATCCATCCAATGGAAAACTATTATAATTGAATATACGTAGTTACCGTAAGAAGAAGTAGTTACATAGAAGAAAGTTTTGTCTCCAAGCTGTATCTAGCGTAGATACATTTGAAATCTTTAAACTTGCGCCAACGTCTAAAATAGCTTGGACAAAGGAGTGGGCGCGGAGAGAATGATGCGGACGGCTTCACGATTGTTAATTTAAGAGAGGTCTCTGTGTGCTACGAGCTTAATGAAGGTAAGGATAAGATCTTGATTGGAGAGCCAATTTTTTATGGCCACACAATCCGGACGATTACTGCTGTAAGTGATAGGTCGTGATCGGGACTTTAACTCCGATGAAACGAATCTGAAATATGCCCTGATTGAAAACCAAAAGTAATAGTATATATGAGTTAATAATACTTACATAAATCGATATACACAGTCAAATTAAAAAATAAATCATTTAGAAAATACATAAATACCTCAGTTTATATACGGTGTCTCTCTGAACTGTCTGTCCTAAAGAAAATTTTTAAAGTTAAGTAATAGCCTGTATATGTCCCACTGCTGGGCAAATGCCCTCTCCTCTATACATCAGGGCATAGTCCACCACGCGGCCCCACTGCGGATTCTCTTCACACATCTTCGATTTTTTTATTTTTTTAGAAATATACAGGTTTCCTCACTATTTGTTGCTTCACCGCTAAGCACGTGATAAGTCGGCACTTAAAATTAACAACTTTATTGGGCGGCACCAAACGTGGATCGAACCCAGGTTGCTCGCGTAAATTGAATTTTAGGCGAGCGCCCGGACACGGTGCTATCACGGCCCTGGAAAGAAAACTTATTTTTTTATGAAAACTATGACATTACGAGGGCCTAAAACCGTCTGCGACGTAATTCATTTCAGATTTTTGTTTACAAATTATAAACGGTCACTAGCATTACCAGTGGCGTTTTGGCTAACAGCAAAAATAGCCCAATTTTCAAAAGGTTGTCAACGCATCTGGAACCCTCGGGTGTAGCAAATGTATATGGGCGGCGGTATTAACTTAACACCAGGCGAACCGTCTGCTCGCTTGGAAACTTTTCACATAAAAAAAAAAACGTTATAAAAAATACATTAGGAGGCAGCAGTTAACAGATCTCAATCCTAAAACTGTACCGCACAAATACAATCAAGCGTTCGTGACTTTAAAGCATCTATACCTGCGACAGGTACGATGAATTGGTAGTAATAGCTCTTATCCTAATTCCACCTTCAAAGCGTAGATTCTTTCTTTGGGTTAGGATAATTATGGAAGATTGCCGGCCTAAGTTACGATATTTGGATAAAATGAAAATTTAAGGCCTCAAGATCACTATTAATTTATTTCGCGGTAACCACAGACTACTCATTCCACAGTTTCAAATAAATACAATCATCTTCATACAGTCACCTTTGCACAGGTTATAAAAATTATTAGATAAGATGTTTTATGAGCCAGGTGAAGGTCTAACATGAAACGGCTCTATCGACAAATGTTATTAGTGCCATTTATTCATATCGATGAGAAGCTAGTGAGAGGTAATGCAAACCGGTCGAAATTGCCTATTTCATAACAGATAAAACACACTGTCGATGAACATCTTAAGAACACGATCTTTCGACGTCATTAACCCCAGCACCGGCTTCGTTACATGTTTACGATCACTCCCTTAATCCGAAACGCATTTCTGTCTGTACGATCGTGTACCGATAGCCCGATGATTTTTACCACACGCCGTACAATCGGACGCAGTGTAATTAATCAAGAAACAGAGATGTTGCGAGATAGGCCGGCCACCAACGGAGCGGTATGGCCGACGTTAACGGGGGGATGCAACGTTTTTGTCGGTGGCCAACAATCGAAACGTCGATTGTCGATAATCTACGAGTACCTTAGACATTCGAAAAAGGCACCGAGCGGATATTAAGTTAAGCATTTCATCGCAGTGGCGTGGACAGTTCATTAGGATATTATTACGAGAATAATCACCGGCTATGCGGTAGCTTAGTGACAACGACATGAACGATTGAGCTTTCCTGAAACGATAACGATTTTTAACGTGCAAATTACTGTCTTATATTTTAATTTTAACCCTATATCAGAATGATCTTCTTAATGATCAGATTGTTCAATTCAAAGAGTTTAACAATCCTTTTGGCAACTGAAATAACATTTGAAAATCCATTTGGCAGCTGGTTAGTTGACTTCTACGGTAATCAGAAAGCGTAAGAGTAGTTTATTTCGCTGTTCATTTAGTTCGGGACATGGAGCGTTCTTGTTTGTTTAATAAGAGCGGATCCGATGCGTTCGTTCACCGTGTGGCAGACACGCAAAATTATATATTTTTTAAATTATAAAAATTATATATTATTATATAATATGTCCCTCCTCGATACAGGCTTGCCTAGTGAGGAGACAACAGATATTACGTTTATACATCAAAAATTGTCAGCAAATTGTACTTCAGGAAAGTTTTGTATATGTTATTTATATGTCAATATTGTTTTTCTAATTTGTAGTGCTTTTGCTGTAAATAAATATTATTATTATTATACTTTTTTTAAGTTACCATTAACATCTTTACAAATAGAAATCTAGAGTATTTATTTATAAATACGGGGCTGTGGCCTCATTTTTGTAAATGTACAACTTTTCACGTGTTGTAGATTCTTGTGGGCAGCGGTAATTAAAATCCGAATCGAACGCTTGCTTCCTCATTTTGCGCTTAAAAAAGTTACACTAAGTCGAAGCATTTTACCACCTTATCCACGGCATTGTTATTGATAATGTTTCATTTTTGCATGTATGTGCTGAACTATAAATCACTGGGCTTTACATTACACTGAAGTATTTTGAACTTATTTAGAATTTTCTGTAT